>PPHJ01000140.1:0-600000 GCA_002991585.1 Ilyonectria mors-panacis
GATCTCACCTCTCACTGCGCACGGACGCTTGCATATGGAAAGCAGCGCCAGCCGGAACCACTCAACTGGTGTGATAACTAGGAGCTGCTGGGGTGTGTTCTCCAGCGAGCGACACGCTACGCACATATTGGACGCCGCAGTACGCAGTACTCTCAGTACGCATTGGAGCCTTCCCGAATCGCGACAGTGGGTTCATTGCACTCAAAGCGCTGGACGATCTCCATTATCGCCGCTGCAACACTACAGCTAACCTCACGAACTTGGGTAGCCACCATCACAAATGCATATCCTTCCCGTGTGCGTGCCGTGCGGGGAGCTGAGCTGAGCTGCGGGAGGGTGGTTGGTATTGCATGAACCTTTCGTATGGATTGACTGACACGTGGTGGGTGGTGTTGGTACTACGTCGATGATGGTGGTTGTGCGTTGCGGCTGAAAGATACGCATACGCAATGCACTATGTCTGGAAAGATGCTCGTTTGCTGGTATTCAATCGCTATTCTTATTACATGGGTATATCGCTCAACGTTGAGGCCATTGTTGGTCTATCGTTCTCTTCACACGTACACAAACCGACCCATATTCTTCTAGCCAGCCCACAGAACGAAACCATTGTATCTCGCGGGCCAACAAAGTTGACGCCCCGTGCCAGCCCAGCCGCCACAGCTGTGGTTTCTCGATGGGGAGTGGGCCCGGGACTAGAGACGAGACTAAACTGTAACCGAACACCTTTATCGCACTCTGTTGTTGGGCGGTCCGGCGGGCAGAGTTTACCGTGTGCAGCCTGACAGCCGTAGTTCGTCTCGATCCGCGTCACCCGCAGATGCACGGGGTGCAATTCCCTGCGCTGGCCCCAGTCAGCAAGGAGAGCACCGCATTTGCGCTGTTGCTTTTGTGGCACGACACTGTTTATTCTCGCCCCTCCCCCTTGCCTCCGCGTGGCGTGATGTGCTGGTGTTGATGAGTGTGGCGCAGGTCAATCAATCTGTGTGCTATGCCTCGGTTGTGCAGTCGCGCCGAGAACCCCTACTTGGGCCGGGATGGGATGGCCGCGGACCGATCATAGACAGTACGCAGCTGAAGGCCTGCTGGAAAACTCTTCAGCCATCCTCCGGGGGATGGAAGGCTCAACCAGGTTTCTGGCGGGGTGTTGAGATCGCCCATCTCTTCGACTTCTGGGATATTGATGTGGTGCAGCTCCATCCTGGGCCAAGCTCCGCCACACAGCATGTTCTTCCCTCCTCTCTATGAGCGAGTCGCCTAGGAGCCTCGGCATCTGAGAGGTTTGTTGGGTAAACGTACGGCTGAGTTTGTGTTTCTTCTACACACTCCACGTCGGACGTGTCGGCTCCCGTGGTCAGAGAAGAGCTGCAACAGCCTTAAAAGGATCCCCAAGGCCGGTCGGATGCCAGAGAATGCTCACACCCGAGAAGTGACCCTCTCTGCTGACTGCCTTGCTTCACCAACATTGCCAAGTGATGGCTTGGTGACCTTGTTGGCCTTGCGGTTGTCGGATTTCTTTCTTGCTCATCTTGCGAATCGCGGGTACTGCAACATTTTATGGGTTAGGGTGACATGTGCTTCAAGGGTATAGGCATCTTGGGGTCAAGCATAACATACCTTGACGATCGGCTACCCTGGTGCGCGGATCGTGAAGTGGACGATACCTGATTAAGAGACGGCGAGATATCCCCTGCAATGGCGACAGGTCTTCATTGTAACGGGAGCCGGCGGCAGTTTTGCTCGTGCGGTGAAGTGCGAAAACGTTAACCCAAGGCTGAAGAGTCGCACGGACGCTTCATATTATATATTTCATTGCAGTCAACATGCGGGCTTCGAAGAGACGTAAAGGAATGAGGCGTTTCTTGGCCCTCATAATTCCGATCGTTGGTTGGGCGTCACCGGCTTTCGCAGCCCCGTTAACGATAGGATGGATGGAGGGCCAGATTGTTGACGGGCCGCTGCGAAATGGATCAAGCCGCAGAGATACGTGGGGACTCCTGCGGGCTATCAGAAAATCTCCATCTCGGTATGTCTCGATAGGTGCCCAGGCTCTAACGCCCCACAGCATCTCACTGGCTTAACCGGCCTCCAAGGCTCTGAAGGGCGGGGGACAGAAGAATCTTCGTAGGCTGAAAAAGTACCCAGTGCAGAGCCCCCTTGAGAGTCGCTTCGTGTTGGCATCAACGATTGCACTCGCGGCCTTGGGTCCGCTGCATCTCGTAGCCGATGAATCCTTTTTCAGCCTCAAATGCGCCGCTGCTCCCATCGAAAGACGGGTTAGCTTGCAAAAGACACCCTGGGACATTGGTGATATCACTCCACACCGGATCGTCAATAGCCTCTTCCAGAACAAGCCAACCCCAATACTTGCAGGTGTTGCCCAGCCGGGCTGCGGATGTTGGCACCTTGAAGCTCCAGAGCACGCTGAGGAGGACAGACGGAGGCTTGGGGTCTAGAGCGCGTGAGAGACATCACAGGCAACAGCTTGGTTCCTTCTGTGAGCGAAGATTTCTGCCTCTCGTCATGTGCCTCTCATTGTGTAACGAGGGGCGAGCCGGCGAGAGAGGGGCGCGCTCGAGCTGCGAGGCTTAGCTTTGTCAAATCATCTCGAAGCCGAGACTGAGGCCATAGACCTTAGACGACACTTGATCCTTGATTCTTACTTACTTTGCTGGGCCTTGGAGATGGTGACGGACCCAGGCCGGAAGAGTCCCCGGTCGTCTCACGTGGGTTGGGAGAGGCGCTGCACCAAGGCCCCTTGAGCTTCTTGTCGGTACTACAAGGCACGGCTTCGAGTGTGACTTGGCACATGGCGGATGCATTGGCTCGAATGCGGCGTGGAAAAGAGGTGCTACCTACCTGGCCGTCTGCTGAAGTTACCCAGCGGCTGGCCTCGGGGTAGCACCGCAGGGAGACTTGTAGCCTGCTGTCAGTATCAAGGTAATGACGCCAAAGTACCGACGCGAAAGACCGAGAGTCTAAGTCGAAGCCGTTGAAAGTTGGGCCCGCCTCAAACGAGAAAAAAACGCCGTGTCGTGTCCCGGCGCGCATTCACACATGCAAGTTGATACCACCCCGTTCCGCTAAGATGAGGCGGAGGATGAAAGGGAAAATGCCAGCGTGTCATAATGGGCCACGACGGAGATTGTGGCATTCATCCGTTGACCGGCAAGTGGCGGCCGCGCCGACATGAGAGGCACCAGAGAGTACTCCGTCATGCCCAACTAACGACGTGCCCTCTGCCAGGCGTCTGTCAACTCACGAATCCGCCCGGAGGATGTCAGGACATGCGACTGGATTAATCTCCCCCCAAGGCACTAGTTTCTTACATGTGCTCTTTATTAACTATTGTGAAGTCTTGCTAACTTAGGCTACAACTAGGTCCCAGTAAATGCCTCGGACGTCGTGTTTTGGCGCTAGCAAGAGCTGTCAAACTACACATCGAAAGAAGTCCCCGGACCGCAAAGTGCAAGCCGCATCCACTTTGGTCCAGAATTCGATATATGAGCAGTCATATTTCAAATGACGATTTTTGGTCTTGTCACTTCACGCACCGATTCAACGTACCGGATCTGACGCCTCGCCCGAGCGGCTGGAACCCATGCGGCTAGGGTTTAGGACTCTTCCATATTGCAACCCAACGCCCAAATGCAAGAAAAAATTACATGGCTAATTGGTTTAAGTCGCGATATGAGCTTGTGGGTGAGGGTTGAAAAAAATCCAGCCGCTATATCTGGCTACTTGGCTGCATTTACGCATTCGCCATCTACATCAATCGCTTTCCTCACGCCAATTCTCGAATACGGGACGTCTTTTGGTTGGGTTATCCAGAATCCGGCCTCGAATATTGCGCAGAATCAGATTGGTGCCTGTGCAACACGTCGTCGATTGAACAAATCTGTTGGACAAGAAATCTCACAGCTCCACGTCTTGAGGCAACATTGGACAGCGTCCAGGACGACGACAGCCAACCACAGCTGAAACCCAGACTCTCCAGACGATGGCTATTCTGGACAAACCAGTGACACTGCCTCTCAAAGCCAGGGATGCTTCTTGCTTAGGCCTATGGCCAGGTGTGATGTTTCGGGCCTGCAGATATATCAGATATGACGTATCGATGGACGCGGGCACAATGACACTACACTAAACCGGGGTGTGCTGCCTAGGTGCTAGAACAATCGTATCGGAAAGGATCAAAGATGGAGTCATCACACAATGTGCGCAGCCAGACTCCTCTCAAGGGAGGGCTTGCATTTCGCACCCACTTCCCACGCGACAATCCCCTTCCAGCAGGCCGACTCCTCCACATGCAGGTGGCTTCCCACGCGCCAACGATGGAGTACAAGGATTGCGGGTCCCATCACCATGGGTGGCTACTCTTGTCTGCAAGTTGATTGATCATCTGGAGCTTATGATTCGGGATGCGAGGAGACTAGTACGTCGTCAGCCTCACTTATCCGCCCATCAAACGGCGCCATGACAGCTCGGAATAATGGCACGATTTGTCAGTGTGATTTGGGCCATGACCATACAGAACCCGTTATGCATCTGGTGGAAGTACTAAAAAACACGGGGGAAGATGATGTACGGACCTGCCGACGCTGCATGGGTGCCTTCTGTGTGACCCGTTGACCGTCGAGGGCAGCACCAAGGACGGGCGTCGAGGGGAAGAAGTGCATCTATGATGGCTCTCCCCCGCCTCGTCTGGCTGGACCTCCGGGGCTTGGCCTCCTTGGCGCAGTCTATTATCTCGATGGTCATGGACGAGGGGCCGAGCGATTGACGGGGGAGGAGGACGGCGGGTACTTGCGGCGGCCCGGCCGACTGCAACTTGCGAAAAGGAGCTTTCCCGTGTTGTTTGATTCGCCGGTGATTTCAAAGGTACCCCTTTCCAAACTGCAAGGTGGGTGTGGATAGACGTAGAGGATCAACCTGGCCCCAGGTCACCGCCCTGTCCCAGGCAAGCCTGACCCCTGAGGGATGCCCCTTTCCTAGGAGCATTGTATGATCCAAGCGCAAGTCTGAAAGACATGGGCGACCCCGTGCGTATCACATTGAGGTGACTCATGTGATTTAATTATCGCACAGTCTCGCAAATCTCGCTGGATTTCCCTGCTGCCTAGCCGAGCCAGACGAGGCAGAGCCGGCCGGAAACCCCACGGCTCTGAGTATCTCCAACGCAGGACTGAACATACATATGCGTAAAACACTGCATATATCTCGCAAAATGACCACAACGCAACATAATTTTGTGTATCTCTGTGCTGCGGTTCTGATTAGTTATTATCTTCATGAAGAAGACCTATTACCCGCTTCAAGCAAAACCCGGCTTCTCCCCAATACACTTGGTAGAAGCAACTCCTACAAAGCAGATTTTATCGATACTGAAAGTTGAGTGTACATTTTTATAAACGGCTTCTACCGCTGCTAGGCCTCTAATTTACTGCCCTGTCCTATATGGCTCTCGTCCACCTATGTCGTGCACACACCACAGTACGAATTCCCACTGTGTTATTTTAATTCATTCAAAGAGCTTAATTACCTTAAAAACCGACCATCCATATGAGATCTCCCAATTCAGTTCTTAGCGTCGAATCTGTAGTGCGTTGTGCATCAAAGAGCAGTCCGTTATAAATCGAAGACACTGTGCACAACTAATGGGTTTAACTTACTTCGCTGCTTGGCGACCACCAATCATATAAGAACGTCCAGTTCCCCCAATACAGGGGAAGAAAAATCATGGAATCTGCCAATATCTCCTTCAGTGTGAGCCAGTTCCTTCCTATGCGATTAAACCCTTCGCAGCTACCATCACGGCTCCCGCAGTTATGTCGTCGCCAGCCCTTGCAAAGCCCACAAGCTCAATTCCTCCAAGACTACTACTCCTCCGTTCCTTGTTCCCCGGGGCATGTTATTTACCTTATCGTAAACTCTCCGGACCCATGATTACGACACCCGCGTCTCCTCATCCTCGTCATATGTGTCATCCAACAGTTGGCTGGAGTTGCCACAGAACATGCACTTTAATATTGCCAGAAATTATTTATTATACGCGCACAATCAGATATCCCACGTCTTTTATATCTATAAACCAGGCTTTACGCTGATATGGAAGGCTGTCGAGCTGGTATGCTGTGATTCGCAAGAGCATGACTTGTATGAGATCGTGCACGCCAGACAACCGTACGCCATGACGACGACTCTGCTAGCGATTGCAAAAATGGGACCCTGGTCCCCAACTGTGTAACACGTGAAAGTTACTTCATAGGTGCTACTCCGCTGAGTTCAACTTTCTCGGCTCTCTGGACATGTGCGAGTCACGCCGCAGACTTGATCGATGGAATCCTAAGCTGGTCTTCTATAGTTGCCATAAAGGGGCTGTTTTATGAGATCTAATTTTGCTACGGATGCCAATGACAGCTCAATGTATCAAGAAGTTACGCAATATTACAGACAGCTTTGGGGTTTGGGTAGCTTAAAGATTAAGCGTGCAACTAGGCCAGCATCGCACACATTTTTTATTAATCTAACATGTATTTCTGACATAAGAACAAGCAATTACTGCGATAGATACTCAGCTGAGCTCAAACTATCATTGAGATATCATACTTGGTGCATATTCCTAGCGCTTGATTCAAGTTGAGTACTTGAGAACGGGTCCAATCCATCATGCGTCACACATCCCGAACCTTCCAGGCGCATCACAGCCTAATGGACTGCATGTGGACGGTTTAGTAGGTTGCAACTCAAATTCGATGTTTGAAGTAGCTTTTTAACTCACACTTGAGCCAATAGGCCGTCACCGAGAAAGACTCAACTTGGCGACATTATCGACATGGGAAACGCCGGACCCCTCCATCAACATCGAAGATGTTATGAATACACCTTTCACGACCTTTTTGCTACTTTTGCATCTGATGGTGAGACTCGGCTGGGTTGCCAGGAGGAGTTAAAAGATCAGCACCGGGTCGCCGGTGGAGGGTCCTCAGAAAAGTCATGAAGTGCGTGTGTTGGTAGTATGAATTCACCGGAAAGTTATAGTGAATACCTCAATGGGTACCAATCTCTACACTGTATGGGCGCCTTCGGAAAACTCAGTCTCATATCAATAGTTATGAATACACATACTTCATGTCCACACTCTACTGGTGGGATTGCTCTTCAGATATCTAGACAGCGTATAGAGGTATTGCTTCACTGATCTGCATATCGCTCTGTGTTGAAGTCTTCCGCATTGCGCTGATGACGATTCTTTCCAGGTCATGGCTATTCTAGCTTCAGTCGACGAGAGCCACTTCGGGTCCACTCTGTCTGCGGACCGGAATGTGCAGAATCACTCTGCGTCAGCTCAGGTTAACGATTGCCAGCTGTGGCACGGCCTCGACGACAGCCTCCTTCGGTAGTTCCTGAGCTATGTGCTCCGCTCATCCAATACATTCTGGTAGGGGGTACGCTATTCTTGTGATATGGTATACTCCTCATTTCCTCTCAACGTAGCTGCGCTCTCTCAGTTCAGGATGGCGCATTTTGTGCGGGTGTTGGCATTGGCCATATAGTCTGGCGACATCCTCTGCACTGAGCTGTGCAGTCAAGCATACATTCAGCAAGAGAGTGCTCAACGAAATTAGGACTGCATTAGCGCGTCAGGTCCCAGTGTAGCTCATTCTTCTTGAAGGGAACTTTTCGCAGAAGATAGACAACCACTGATACACGTGAATTGCAGTGTAGTGGATAATTCATAGTCTACACATGTGTGTCACAATGAAGTCATCAAACTAGTTCAAGGCCATAGTAATCTCCGCAAGGAACAAGTTAGTAGATACTGCACTCTAGAACTGGCTATCACCCAAGGAGACGATTTGACGGCGTCCGGGAGTAGCCCTGAAGACACTTCACGGCTATTATGATCAGGGCACCCCTTTTGGAGAAGCGAACCACTATATATTCGTCACAAGCCTATGCATTTAGCCAGAGACCTGATGTTAACATACACTTATTGTCGGCGAAAGGCAATATTCGAGAGCCAGCTGGGAGTGCGGCGCGTTTGCGTAGCTCGATTCCCGCTCACAGAGTGCGTGAGAACATCGGCCTTGTTAGTCTCAGTAGTTGAAAATATCGGGTTTCTGGCATCGGCTAGTTTATCTTCGAGTATTAGGCTGCGGACACAGTTGGGACACCGACACCAGCAAGCCGAAGTTCACAAAGGAAGACAGCTTTATACTTGCGACGACCACATGAGTCGACGCGAGCGACACAAACATCGAACGCCAACTGACTTTTCTCCGACTGTCGTACTACAGCAACAATAGTATCCATAATATATATTGCAGGTTACTTCGGAAGACCGGCAGAATTGAGACCTACGGTTGGGGTTCCAGTCAAGTGACTTACGCAAGCCTCAGGGACATGATAGACCGTCAGTATGTGTGACAGTAGCTTTGCTTGCACAGTATTCCATAGGTTTAAACATATTTTATTGACGTTGCACAATGTATCGCCTTTGTTTCTAACAAAGCTGATGCTATACTGTGCATTTCATATGTGGACCAGCGGGGCCTACCTTAGTCGTCTGCCATGCGGGAGCAGCTACTGCAAGCCGAGAATACGATCTCGTGGAAATATTCTAGTTGGTCAATTAAAGCAGTAAGCAAAAAAATTATACACAACTTGTAAAATCCCATGACTGGTCTAATTTAGTATCTTGCGCTTCAAGCAGAGTATCTTGGATGCGACGGTGCGGCAGTATTCGATGGCTTGGCACCAGCTTTGGCCGCCACGATTTACACCTTGATGAAATGTAGTGCGGTGAATTCCTCACGAATTTCCGCCGAGGTGACTATTGCGTTAAATGGTAATAACACTTGGATATTGGATCTTAGAATGAAGGGATCAAGTGCTTCTGTTAGCCTCGGAGGAGCATCATCAATGTTGGTAGTGTTGTACGGAGAGCAAAAAAATGCGCCTTACAAAATAGAACACTTTACTCAGTTATCACCATTAGTGCCTGTAAATTGGGTACACATCGTTCTGAAGATCCCACACTTCCTCCAGAGAAAATACCGAGGCTATAATATGAGCGTGTGAAGAAAACCTTTCGGCGTGGCCTGTGAAGCGTCGAGGATGCCAGGAGGCTACCGCCGAATAACGATAGCCGCCCAACATAGTTGAACTCACAAATCCGAATACGTCCAGCTGTACCTTGATGAAACTTGCGCTTAAGGGCCATACGAAGTAGGGCTACTACCATTCCGGTCATCTTTGTTGGACACGGGTTCAACCACTGCAATCAAACTTAGACTTCCAGGCAACAGTGGAACCACGCCACCCAGTCCTGTTCCTGAACGTGTTTCAACCAAAACTCTCGCAGAGGGGCCGACAACAAAGTCGCCCTAGAACGCCCGTCATGCTGGATTAATGTTCGAATCATATTCAGTCGAGAGTTGACTCTGCATCTAAGAAAGTGCAACCAAGTTATGAGATAACCCAAGGGCAAGGAAATATCTCAACAAGATCTGAGGGTTCTCGAGCGTCAAGGCAATTTGGATAGATCACTTCCACGTTCTCTAAGAATAGTCCATCCCTGTTCAGATAACATAACGAAGAAATTTGCTCTCCGAAACGCCCATGGTCTTGAAACGGTGAGGCGGAGCGCATCCAGGGTCCCCCGGTTCGGTCCACTGCACCGTTCCAACGAAAAGCTAGTTCGACGTGTCTAGTATCTATAATGGCGCTTCGAGCAGTTCCACCTATCAAGAGTACCGGAAAGCACCGCCGATCACACACAAACTCGTTTCAAAAACATTATTCCAGTCATCTTACGCAATGTGGAATGAGTCGCGCCCATTACGACAAACAGGACAATGGTCGCAGCTTCTCAGCAGGCGGTAAATAGCGTACTGGGAATATTAGATCCAAGGCTAATGTAGAAGACGTGATTACAGACCAGGTGACGCACTGATGTTGATGCTCACCGTGGAACCAAGGGGGAATGTTGATCAGGAAAGCACTCGAATAGAATGGTATCGGAACCAGATCCATTGTAGCTTCACCCAAGGGCTCAGGAAAGCACGAGGTGATTGACACTCCCAAAATGACATTTTTTCTTTGGATTGACTATTGCAGTTTAAGCATATCCGGTAGTGGAATGAGGATGGCGACTGAGCCTGTGACTTAGCTCTTGGTATATGGTTCGACTGTCGTCAAACTTCCAGTAAAGTCCAAAAATCTGTGTCGGAGACATTATCCAAGTAGACGATACATCTCATCCAACTTTGGCAATCATCGTCAATAAGCGCCTCCGAAGTACCGCGTTGGGCGTGCAAACGACTTCGATTTCCGCCAACAAATTGATCCTCACGAGCGACACACAAGACAGATCATCCATATCTGGTATATACATTGAATAAGATGGTGCGCTTTGACCACAACATAGACCAAGAATATCCGAACTTCAGTCACGCGCCGTTTCACGTAGGCTGAAGTCCACCGCGCCCCTTGAACTCACGCCCATCGTCTGTAAGGTGCAGTGGCGAAGGAACCCGCGCCTTGTCTCCTGGGGAACACACGTCGGCAATCCGCCTACAGTCATTCAACTTCGGCTGCGAAGCGTCAGATGATGTCCTAGACTTCACAGGAAGCCACATTAGCGTAGTCGAACTAGTCAGGCCAAGGATGAACGAATTCCGAAGAAAATGAGCGGTGAATGTCATAGTTGATACTTATCCTGGTAGTCAAGAGTGACGGTGAAGGCTTGTCTTGTAGGTGGGATCATCGTAGACAGCGAGAGAATGTTAGCAGCGAGGTTAGAAGAAGCCAGACAACTTCATTAGAGTAGGAATCAATGTTTTATTATGTTTCGGCAGGGAAAATACATATCAAGGCGATAAAAGAGTTTGTGAATTTTGAGTGTTGGACTTTCTGGTGCAAGGTATGGTACCTGATCGTGTGTTGTTATGTATTGATCCATGACAGTGGTTCGATCTACCCGAGAGGATATATTGACGAGTTTAACCTATACTATAACAATTTGTGCCCGACTTTGACTCGGTGCGAGGGGATGGTTGTCGCTTTTGTGTATAAAGTCGAGTTTTTAGAAATTCCCTAGATTCCACTATTTTCTTGTGGATAGAGCGAGAATATCGTAAAGCGAAAAATGCGTACAAGATGAGGCGCCCATCCACCCCGACAATTGGGCGGTAAATGTCGGGGCAAACTTCATATCACTACGTAGGTTTGTTTTAAAGCATTAATTAGTTGAGGTAAGCATATATTTCATGGCTTGTTGAATTGTGTCAATCAACGCGTAGGGTAGGGGATATTTGTGGTGCCGTGATCCGGCCGTTTGTGAGTCTGCCGACGGCACCCTGAGTCAGGATGACGGCTAGTGCCAATCAACTTTGATTTTGTTGCATCGCCGATTAACCTAAAAATAATTATCATAGCTTCAAGCATACTGATGAGCTTACTGGTCTTTTTAAGCATAAAGATTCAGTTCAAGAACTACATCGCGTGCCACCACGAGTTGGACGAAAGCGAGCAATTCGATCTCTGGAGGACAACGCCTGTTTATGCGATGCGTCATCACGCACAGAATGATGAAATATCCTGAAACCCTTCCAAACGAACGTCCCCCCTCCATTTCCCACCAATTTGTACCTTCCACTGCATGGCCATGGAAGAAACGCAAGGAATTCAGATGCCATTAGGCCTTGCGATCAACCTTGCCACCCGCGCCGTTCACCTCGAATTGACTTGTGGAGATTACGGGGTCCGTCGCTGGCTTTCTTGAGCCACCGCAATGGACGGAAGCCCGTATTTCCCGATTGTCAAAAAAAGCATTGAATATGATATACAGGGTCTGGGATGGATGGAGCATCGAGATTCGCCTCGGCGCGATGCGAATAAGAATCATCGTGCTGCTGCGCGCATGGCCAGGCATCATTGGCCTCATCAGCTCATGCCCAAAAAGCTCCAATGCCTGGACGGACATGAGTAAGGGAAACGCTGGGATGGGCAGCATGGTTGCGGGCCCATTTCCGTCTGCCCCTGGCGAAGCGGAGGCCATCCCATAAATCCCAAGCGCCTTTCAGGGACACGCAGCTCTCACAGTGGGCCGTGCCACTTTTATCCCCGGGCTGCCATGAACATGATAGACGGAAAAATGGGGGAGCCTCGAGAAGCGAAACCCGGCCGTTAGTTAGCTCAAAGGCGCCGGGGGTGCTTAACCGACCTCCCTGTGGCCCTCGGTTTGAGCCTCACCGGGATGGAGGCATGGCCCGCCCCATTATTGGACAATGGGTGGATCCTGAAACCTGGTTGTCCTGATCGCTGCAACCCTTCAGGTCCCTTTCATCACGGGAGAATCGCTATTGGAAATCTAGCGCCGGCCCCGCTGACCGCTCGCTGCGATGCCAGGTTCCCAACTCCAAGATGACCAGGAGCCTGCGTGTAGACGGCGAGGCGCCGGAGGATCTCTGCCTCCCCTCCCTGCCCTTGTCAGTACACTCTATTCTCTTCCCGCCTGCTTCGGGATGGTTCCATTCGAGCAATCGGCGCGCCCCGCTGCCCCTCTGCCCCTGAGGATCCTCGTCCGTCGACCGAATAGAGTGTTTAGACTTGCTTTGGCTTGGCGATTAACTCACCTCACACCTGAAACGACCCGATAATCATCTGATCGACGGGGGAACGCCGAGTCTGCGTGCGAGTCACCGCAACGTGAAAAACAGCGTGAAACTTCGTGGGTCGATGACAACCCGTCAAATATTGGCGTCTACTCGAGAGCAATCGTGTTGATGAAACAGTTACTCATGTCCGTCCAGGCATTGGAGCTTTTGGGCATGAGCTGATGAGCCCAATGATGCCTGGCCATGCGCGCAGCAGCAGCGATGATTCTTGTTCGCATCGCGCCGAGGCGAATCTCGATGCTCCATCCATCCCAGACCCTGTATACATATTCAATGCTTTTTTTGACAATCGGGAAATTCGGGCTCCGTCCATTGCGGTGGCTCAAGAAAAGCCAGCGACGGACCCCGTAATCTCCACAAGTCAATTCGAGGTGACGGCGCGGGTGCAAGGTTGATCCAAGGCCAATGGCATCGAATTCCTTGCGTTTCCTTCCATGGCCATCAGTGAAGGACAAATTGGCTGGGAAATGGAGGGGGGACGTTTCGTTTGAGGGGTTTCAGGATATTTCATCATTCTGGCGTGATGACGCATCGGCATAAACAGGCGTTGTCCTCCAGAGATCGAATTGCTCGCTTTCGTCCAACTCGTGGTGGCACGCATGTAGTTCTTGAACTGAATCTTTATGCTTAAAAAACCAGTAAGCTCATCAGTAAGCTTGAGCCTATGATAATTATTTTTAAGGTTAATCGGCGATGCAACAAAATCAAAGTTGATTGGCACTAGCCGGTCTCCTGACCAGGGTGCCGTCGCAGACTCACAAACGGCCGGATCACGGCACCAACAAAAATATCCCCTACCCTACGCGTTGATTGACACAATTCAACAAGCCATGAAATATATGCTTACCTCAACTAATTATGCTTAAACAAACCTACGTAGTATATGATGTTTTGCCCCGACAATTTACCGCCCAATTGTCGGGGTGGATGGGCGCCTCCATCTTGTACCATTTTTCGCTTTACGATATTCTCGCTCTATCACAAGAAAATAGTGAATCTAGGGAATTTCTCAAAACTCGACTTTATACACAAAAGCGACAACCATCCCTCCACCGAGTCAAGTTCGGGCACAAATTGTTATAGTATAGGTTAAACTCGTCAAATATCCTCTCGGGTAGATCGAACCACTGTCATGGATCATACATAACAACACACGATCAGGTACCATACCTTGCACCAGAAAGTCCAACAACTCAAAATTCACAAACTCTTTTATCGCCTTGATATGTATTTTCCCTGCCGAAACATAATAAACATTGAATTCCTACTCTAATGAAGTTGTCTGGCTTCTTCTACCTCGCTGCTAACATTCTCTCGCTGTCTACGATGATCCCACCTACAAGCAAGCCTTCACCGTCACTCTTGACTACCAGGATATGTATCAACTATGACATTCACCGCTCATTTTCTTCGGAATTCGTTCATCCTTTGGCCATGACTAGTTCGACTACGCTAATGTGGCTTCCCTGTGAAGTCTAGGACATCATCTGACGCTTCGCAGCCGAAGTTGATGACTGTAGCGGATTGCCGACGTGTTCCCAGGAGACAAGGCGCGGGTTCCTTCGCCACTGCACCTTACAGACGATGGGCGTGAGTTCAAGGGGCGGGTGGACTCAGCCTACGTGAACGGCGCGTGACTGAAGTTCGGATATTCTTGGTCTATGTGTGGTCAAGCGCACCATCTTATCAATGTAATACAGGATATGGATGATCTCCTTGTGTGTCGGCTCGTGAGGATCAATTTGTTGGCGGAAATCGAAGTCCGTTTGCACGCCCCCAACGCGGTCACTTCGGAGGCGCCTTATTGACGATGATTGCCAAAGTTGATGAGATGTATCGTCTACTTGGAATAATGTCTCCGACACCAGATTTTGGACTTTACTGGAAGTTTGACGACAGTCGAACATATACCAAGAGCTAAGTCACAGGCTCAGTCGCCATCTCATTCACTACCGGGGATGCTTAAACTGCATAGTCAATCAAAGAAAAATGTCATTTTGGGAGTGTCAATCACCTCGTGCTTTCCTGAGCCCTTGGGTGAAGCTACCAATGGATCTGGTTCCGATACCATTCTATTTCGAGTGCTTTCTGATCAACATTCCCCCTTGGTTCCACGGTGACATCAACATCCAGTTCCTCACCTGGTCCTGGTATCACGTCTCTACATTAGCCTTGGGATCTAATATATCCCAGATCGCTTATTTACCGCCGCTGAAGAAGCTGCGAACCATTGTCCTGTTGTCGTAATGGGCGCGACTCAATTACCACATTGGCCGTCAAGATGACTGGAATAATGTTTTTTGAAACGAGTTTGTGTGATCGGCGAGTCTTCCGGTACTCTTGATAGGTGGAACTGCATCGAAGCGCATTATAGATACTAGACACGTCGACTAGCCTTTCGTTGGAACGGTGCAGTGGGACCAACCGGGGGACCCTGGGATGCGCTCCGCCTCACCGTTTTCAAGACCATGGGCGCTTCGGGAGCAAATTTCTTCGTTATGTTATCTAACAGGGATGGACTATTCTTAGAGAACGTGGAAGTGATCTATCCAAATTGCCTTGACGCTCGAGAACCCTCAGATCTTGTTGAGATATTTCCTTGCCCTTGGGTTATCTCATAACCTTGGTTGCCTTTCTTAGATGCAGAGTCAAACTCCTCGACTGATATGATTCGAACATTATCCAGATGACGGGCGTTCTAGGGCGACTTTGTTTGTCGGCCCCCTGCGAGAGTTTTGGGTTGAAACACGAGGAAACAGGACTGGGTGGCGTGGTTCCACTGTTTGCTGGGAGTCTAAGTTTGATGCAGTGGTTTGAACCCGTGTCCAACAAAATGACCGGAATTGTAGTAGCCTACTTCGTATGGCCCCTTAAGCCCCAAGTTTCATCCAAGGTACAGCTGGACGTATTCGGATTTGTGAGTTCAACTAGTGTTGGGCGGCTATCGTTATTTGGCGGTAGCCTCCTGGCATCCTCGACGCTTCACAGGCCACGCCCGAAAGGTTTTCTTCACACGCTCATATTAAGCCTCGGTATTTTTCTGGAGGAAGTGTGGGATCTTCAGAACCGATGTGTACCCAATTACAGGACTATGGTGATAACTGAGAAAGTGTTCTATTTTTCGAAGCCATTTTTGCTCTCCGTACAACACTACCAACATATGATGATGCTCCTCCGGAGGCTAACAGAAGCAACCTTGATCCCTTCATTCTAAGATCCAATATCCAAGTGTTATTACCATTTACCAATAGTCACCTCGGCGAAATTCGTGAGGAATTCACCGCCTACATCAAGGTGTAATCGTGGCGGCCAAAGCTGGTGCCAGCCATCGGAATACTGACCGCACCGTCGCATCCAAGATACTCTGCTTGAGCGCAAGATACTAAGATCTAGCCCAGTCATGGGATTTTACAAGTTGTGTATAATTTTTTGCTTACTGCTTTATTGACCAACTAGAAATTTCCACGAGATCGTTTCTCGGCTTGCAGTAGCTGCTCCCGCATGGCAGACGACTAAGGTAGGCCCCGCTGGTCCACATATGAATGCACAGTATATCAGCTTGTTAGAAACAAGGCGATACATTGGTCAACGTCAATAAAATTATGTTTAAACTATGGAAATACTGTGCAAAGCTACTGCCTCGTCACATACTGACCGTCTACATGTCCCTGAGGCCTGCGTAAGTCACTTGACTGGAACCCAACACCGAGGTCTCAATTCTGCCGGTCTTCCGAAGTAACCTGCAATATATATTATGGATACTATTTTGCTGTAGGTACGACAGTCGGAGAAAAGTCATTGGCGTTCGATGTTTGTTCCCCGCTCGACTCATGTGGTCGTCGCAAGTATAAAGCTGTCTTCCTTTGTGACTTCGGCTTTGCTGGTGTCGGTGGTCCCAACTGTGTCCGCAGCCTATACTCAAGATAAACTAGCCGATGCAGAAACCCGATATTTTCAACTAACTGAGACTAACAAGGCCGATGTTCTCACCACTCTTGAGCGGGAAATCGAGCTACGCAAACGCGCCCGCACTCCCAGCTGCATCTCGAATATTGCCTTTCGCCGACAATAGTATGTTAACATCAGGTCTCTGGTAAATGCATAGGCTTGTGATTAAATATCAGTGGTTCGCTCTCCAAAAAGGGGATGCCCTCTCATAATAAAGCCGTGAAGTGTCTTCAGGGCTTACCGCCCCGGACGCCTCAAATCGTCTCCTTGGGTGCCCAGTCTCCAGTCAGTTTCTACTAACTTGTTTCTTGCCGGATCTACTAATGCCCTTGAACTAGTTTGATGACTTCATTGTGACACACATCCAACAAACTATGATTATCCACTACACTGGCAATTTCATGCCGTGGTATCAGTGGTTGTCTATCTCTGCGAAAAGGCCCTAGAAGAAGAATGTGGCTACACTGGGTACTAACCTGTAAAGTCCCCATCTTGCACCTTTGTAAATTTAAGCTGATCTTCAATCTCAGTACTGGGACTGGCCAAAATATGCATGCAAACCCGAAAAGTCGCCCATCTTCAATGGAGACCCCTATCGCTTGGGAGGAAATGGGGAGTATGTCCTTCACAAAAGTTCCGTAACCCCCCCTCCAGAAGGTATTGGTGGCGGAGACATTCAGCTCAGGAGCAGGTGGGGGGCTTGTCGTCACCGGTCCGTTTCCACATGACTGTCAATCTTGGCCCTGTAGGCGGCTTGGAGGGATTTGAAGCCGGTCCGGACAGTGGTGTTGGAAGTAATTCTCGTCGACTGAAGCGAGATGTTAGCCCAGTAATGAATCAAAGATATGCGAACCACACAACTGTGTGCAGTAAGTCACCTTGTAGCATCTGGAGGCCAATTGAGGAGTACCAGAGTTGGTATTGAAGCCTAGCATTTTTGAATATGGACTGCTTTCCGAAGGCGCCCCATACAGTGTAGAGATTGGTACCCATTGAGGTATTCACTATACTTTCCGGTGAATTCATACTACCAACACACGCAACTTCATGACTTTTCTGAGGACCCTCCACCGGCGACCCGGTGCTGATCTTTTAACTCCTCCTGGCAACCCAGCCGAGTCTCACCATCAGATGCAAAAGTAGCAAAAAGGTCGTGAAGGTGTATTCATAACATCTTCGATGTTGATGGAGGGTCCGGCGTTTCCCATGTCGATAATGTCGCCAAGTTGAGTCTTTCTCGGTGACGGCCTATTGGCTCAAGTGTGAGTTAAAAAGCTACTTCAAACATCGAATTTGAGTTGCAACCTACTAAACCGTCCACATGCAGTCCATTAGGCTGTGATGCGCCTGGAAGGTTCGGGATGTGTGACGCATGATGGATTGGACCCGTTCTCAAGTACTCAACTTGAATCAAGCGCTAGGAATATGCACCAAGTATGATATCTCAATGATAGTTTGAGCTCAGCTGAGTATCTATGCATATAATTGCTTGTTCTTATGTAGAATACATGTTAGATTAATAAAAAATGTGTGCGATGCTGGCCTCGTTGCACCTTAATCTTTAAGCTACCAAACCCAAAGCTCCTGAATATTGCGTCACTTCTTGTAATTGAGCTGTCATTGGGCATCCGTAGCAAATTAGATCTCATAAAACAGCCCCTTTATGGCAACTTTGAAGCCAGCGTTAGGATTCCATCCGAGAAGTCCGCGGGACTCGCCATTGCCAAAGCCGAGAAAGGCGCGGTAGCAACCTTGAGTACTTTCACGGAACAGTTGGCCAGGGTCCCATTTTGCAATCGCTAGCAGAGTCGTCATGGCGTACTTGTCTGGCGTGCAGTTACAAGTCATGCCTTGCGAAATCAAGCATACCAGCTCGACAGCCTTCCATATCAGCGTAAGCCTGTTTATAGATATAAAAGACGTGGGATATCTGATTGTGCCGTCAAAATATAATTTCTGGCAATATTAAAGTGCATGTTCTGTGGCAACTCCAGCCAACCTGTTGGAGTGACACATATGACGAGGATGAGCAGACGCCGGTGTCGGTAATCATGGGCTCCGGAGAGTTTACGATAAGGTAAATAACATGCCCCGGGGAACAAGGAACGGAGGAGTAGTAGTCTTGGAGGAATTGAGCTTGTGGGCTTTGCAAGGGCTGGCGACGACATAACTGCGGGAGCCGTGATGGTAGCTGCGAAGGGTTTAATACGCATAGGAAGGAACTGGCTCACTGAAGGAGATATTGGCAGATTCCATGATTTTCTTCCCCTGTATTGGGGGAACTGGGACGTTCTTATATGATTGGTGTCGCCAAGCAGCGAAGTAAGTTAAAACCCATTAGTTGTGCACAGTGTCTTCGAATTTATAACGGACTGCCTCTTATGATGCACAACGCACTACAGAGTTCGACGCTAAGAAGCTGAATTGGAGATCTCATATGGTCGGTTTTTAGGTAATTAAGCTCTTTGAATGAATTTAAAATAACACAGTGGATTCCGTACTGTGGTGTGGTGCCACGACATAGGTGCGAGAGCCAATATCAGAAGGCCCAGTAATAGAGGCTAGCAGCGGTAGAAGCCGTTATAAAACTGTACCACTCAACTGTTCAGTATCGAATAAAAAATCTCTTGTAGGAGCTGCTCTACCAAGTGTATCGGGGAGAAGCCGGGTTTTGGCTTGAAGCGGTAATGGTCTCCCATGAGATAATAACTAATCAACCCGAGCACAGAGATACACAAAATTATGTGCGTTGTGTCATTTATCGCGAGATATATGCAGTGTTAACGCATAGTGTATGTTCATCTGCGTGGGTCCTCCAGAGCCGTGGGTTCCCGGCCGGCTCTCCTCCGTCTGGCTCGGCTAGGCAGCCAGGGAATCCAGCGAGATTTGCGAGACTGTGCGATAAATCACATGAGTCAACCTCAATGTGAATCGCACGGGGTACGCCATGTCATTTCAGAACTTGCGCTTGGATCAACAATGGCTCCTAGGAAAGGGGCATCCCTCAGGGGTCAGGCTGCCTGGGACAGGCGGTGACCATGGCCAAGGTTGATCCTCTACGTCTATCCACACCCACCTTGCAGTTGAAAGGGGTACCTTGAAAATCACCGGCGAATCAAACAACACGGGAAAGCTCCTTTCGGCAAGTTGCGTCGGCCGGGCGCAGCAAGTACCCGCCGTCTCCTCCCCTCGTCATCGCTCGGCCCCTCGTCCATGACATCCGAGATCTAGACTGCGCCAAGGAGCCCAAGCCCCGGAGGTCCAGGCCCAGACGAGGCGGGGAGAGCCTATCATAGATGCACTTCTTCCCCTCGACGCCCTGTCCTTGGTGCTGCCCCTCGACGTCAACGGGTCACACAGAGGCACACCATGCACGTCGGCAGGTCCGTACACATCTTCCCCGTGTTGTTAGTACTTCCCCAGATGCATCAACGGGTTCTGTATGGTCATTGGCCCAAATCACACTGACATCGTGCCATTATTCCGAGCTGTCATGGCGCCGTTTGATGGGGCGGATAAGTGAGGCTGACGACGTACTAGTCTCCTCGCATCCCGAATCATAAGCTCCAGATGATCAACTTGCAGGACAAGAGTAGCCACCCATGGTGATGGGACCCGCAATCCTTGTACTCCATCGTGGCTCGAGCCACCTGCATGTGGTGGTTGCGAAGGGGATTTGTCGCGTGGGAAGTGGGTGCGAAATGCAAGCCTCCCGTTGAGAGGAGTCTGGCTGCGCACATTGTGTGGATGACTCCATCTTGATCCTTTCCGATACGATTGTTCTAGACCTAGGCAGCACAGCCCCGGTTTAGTGTAAGTGTCATTGCCCCGTCCATCGATACGTCATATCTGATATATCTGCAGGCCCGAAACATCACCTGGCCATAGGCCTAAGCAAGAGCATCCCTGGCTTTGAGAGGCAGTGTCACTGGTTTGTCCAGAATAGCCCATCGTCTGGAGAGTCTGGGGTTCACGCTGTGGTTGGCTGTCGTCGTCCCTGGACGCTGTCCAATGTTGCCCCAAGACGTGGAGCTGGTGAGATTTCTTGTCCAACAGATTTGTTCAATCGACGACGTGTTGCAGCAAGGCCACCAATCTGATTCTGCCGCAATATTCGAGGCCGGATTTCTGGATAACCCAACCAAAAGACGTCCGTATTCGAGATTGGCGGTGAGGAAAGCGATTGATGTAGATGGCGAATGGTAAATGCAGCAAGTAGCCAGAGTAGTAGCGGTCTGGATTTTTTTTCAACCCCCCTCACCCACAAGCCTATCGCGACTTAAACCAATTTAGCCATGTAATTTTTTCTTGCATTTGGGGTTGGGTTGCAATATGGAGAGTCCTAAACCTAGCCGCATGGGTTCCAGCCGCTCGGGCGGAGGCGTCAGATCCGGTACGTTGATCGGTGCGTGGAAGTGACAAGACCAAAAATGGTCATTTTGAAATATGACTGCTCAATATATCGAATTCTGGACCAAAGTGGATGCGGCTTGCACTTTGCGGTCCGGGGACTTCTTTCGATGTGTAGTTTGACAGCTCTTGCTAGCGCCAAAACACGACGTCCGAGGCATTTACTGGGACCTAGTTGTAGCCAAGTTAGCAAGACTTCACAATAGTTAATAAAGAGCACATGTAAGAAACTAGTGGCTTGGGGGAGATTAATCCAGTCGCATGTCTGACATCCTCCGGGCGGATTCGTGAGTTGACAGACCGCCTGGCGAGGGCACGTCGTTAGTTGGGCATGGACGGAGTACTCTCTGGTGCCTCTCATGTCGGCGCGGCCGCCACTTGCCGGTCAGACGGATGAATGCCACAATCTCCGTGGCCATTATGACACGCTGGCATTTTCCCTTTCATCCTCCGCCTCATCTTAGCGGAACGGGGTGTATCAACTTGCATGTGTGAATGCGCGCCGGGACACGACACGGCCGTTTTTTCTCGTTTGAGGCGGGCCAACTTTCAACGGCTTTCGAACTTAGACTCTCGGTCTTTCGCGTCGGTACTTTGGCGTCATACCCTTGATACCTGACAGCAGGCTACAAGTCTCCCTGCGGTGCTACCCCGAGGCACAGCCGCTGGGTAACTTCAGCAGACGGCCAGGTAGGTACACCTTTTCACGCCGCATTCGAGCCCAATCATCCCGCCCATGTGCCAAGTCACACTCGAAGCCGATGCTGTAGTGACACGGCCAAAGAGGAGCTCAAGGGGCTTGGTGGCAGCGCCTCTCCCACCCACGTGAGACGACCAGGGGAACTCTTCCGGCCTGGGTCGTCACCATCTCCAAGGCCAGCAAAGTAAAGTAGAATCAAGGATCAAGTGTCGGTCTAGGTCTATGGCCTCAGTCTCGGCTTCGAGGATGATTTGACAAGCTAAGCCTCGCAGCTCGAGCGGCGCCCCTCTCTCGCCGGCTCGCCCTGTTACACAATGAGAGCACAATGACGAGAGCGCAGATCTTCGCTCACAGAAGGAACAAGCTGTTGCCTGTGATGTCTCTCACCGCTCTAGACCCAAGCCTCCCGTCTGTCTCCTCAGCCTCTCTGAGAGCATTTCAAGGTGCCACATCGCCAGCTCCGGCTGGGCACACCTGCAGTACTTGGGGTGGCTTGTTCTGGAAGAGGCCTATTGACGATCCGGTGTGGGAGTGATATCACCACATGTCCAGGGTGTCTTTTGCAAGCTAACCCGTCTTCGATGGGAGCAGCGGCGCATTGTGAGGCTGAAAAGGATTCATCGGCTACGATGCAGCGGACCCAAGGCCGCGAGTGCATCGTTGATGCCAACACGAGACGACTCTACAAGGGGGCTCTGCTGGGTACTTTTTTCAGCCTACCGAAGATTCTTCTGTCCCCTCGGCCCTTCAGAGCCCTTGGAGGCCGGTTCACAGCCAGTGAGATGCTGTGGGGCGTTAGAGCTGGCACCTATCGAGACATACCGAGATGGAGATTTTCTGATAGCCCGCAGGAGTCCCCCTACGTGATCTCTGCGGCTTGATCCATTTCGCAGCGGCCGGTCAACCATCTGGCCCATCCATCCCATCTATCGTTAACGGGGCTGAGAAAGCCGGTGACGCCCAACCCAACGAGTCGGAATTATGAGGGCCAAGAGCCTCATTCCTTTACCGTCTCTTCGAAGCCGCATGTTGACTTGAAAATGATATAATATGAAGCGTCCGTGCGACTCTTCAGCCTTGGGTTAACGGTTTTCGCACTTCACCGCACGAGCAAAACGCCGGCTCCGTTACAATGAGACCTGTCGCCATTGCAGGGGATATCTCGCCGTCTCTTAATCAGGTATCGTCCACTTCACGATCCGCGCACCAGGGTAGCCGATCGTCAAGGTATGTTATGCTTGACCCCAAGATGCCTATACCCTTGAAGCACATGTCACCTAACCCATAAAATGTTGCAGTACCCGCGATTCGAAGATGAGCAAGAAGAAATCCGACAACCGCAAGGCCAACAAGGTCACCAAGCCATCACTTGGCAATGTTGTGAAGCAAGGCAAGTCAGAGAGGGTCACTTCTCGGGTTGTGGAGCATCTCTGGCATCCCGACCGGCCTTGGGATCCTTTTAAGGCTGTGCCAGCCTTCTCTGACCACGGAGCCGACACGTCCGACGTGGAGTGTAGAAGAAACACAAACTCCAGCCGTAACGTTACCCAACAAACCTCTCAAGATGCCCGAGGCTCCTAGGCGACTCGCTCATAGAGAGGAGGGGAAGAACATGCTGTGGGGGCGAGCCTTGGCCCAGGATGGAGGCTGCCACATCAATATCCCAGAAGGTCGAAGATGGGCGATCTCAACACCCCCCAGAAACCCTGGTTGAGCCTCCATCCCCCGGAGGATGGCTGAAGAGTTTTCCCGCAGGCCTTCAGCTGCGTTACTGTCTATGATCGGTCCCGCGGCCTCCCATCCCGGCCAAGTCGGGGTCTCGGGCGACTGCACAACCGAGGCATAGCACACAGATTGATTGACCTGCCGCCACACTCATCCACACCAGCACATCACGCCACGCGGAGGCAAGGGGGAGGGGGCGAGAATAACAGTGTCGTGCCACAAAGCAACAGCGCAAATGCGAGTGCTCTCCTTGCTTGACTGGGGGCCAGCGCAGGGAATTGCACCCCGTGCATCTGCGGGTGACGCGATCGAGACGAACTACGGCTGTCAGGCTGCACACGGTAACTCTGCCGCCGGACCCGCCAACAACAGATGCGATAAAGGTGTTCGGTTTACCAGTTTAGTCTCGTCTCTAGTCCCGGGCCCACTCCCCATCGAGAAACCAACAGCTGTGGCGGCTGGGCTGGCAACGGGCGTCAACTTTGTTGGCGCGAGATACATGGTTTCGCGTTCTGTGGCTTGCAGAAGGAATATGGGTCGGTTGTGTACCGTGTGAAGAGAACGATAGAACCAACAATGGCCTCAACGTTGAGCGATATACCATGTAATAAGAATAGCGATTGAATACCAGCAACGAGCATCTTTCCAGACATAGTAGCATTGCGTATGCGTATCTTTCAGCCGCAACGCACAACCACATCATCGACGTAGTACCAACACCACCCACCACCGTGTCAGTTCAATCCCATACGGTTGCAATACCAACCACCCTCCCGCAGCTCAGCTCAGCTCCCCGCACGGCACGCACACGGGAAGGATGCCATTGTGATGGTGCTACCCAAGTTGAGTTACTGTAGTTTGGCAGCGGCGATAATGGAGATCGTCCAGCGCTTGAGTGCATGAACCCACTGTCGCGATTCGGGGAGGCTCCCCAATGCGTACTGAGTACTGCGTACTGCGGCGTCCAATATGTTGCGTAGCGTGTCGCTCGTGGAGAACACACCCCAGCAGCTCCCTAGTTATCACCAGTTGAGTGGTTCCGGCTGGAGCGCTTCTTTCCATATGCAAGCGTCGTCGCAGTGAGAGGTGAGATCCCGCCACAGCGCGGCTTTGTGTGATTCGGCTTGCTTTCATGCTGGTGATGATGTCTCTGTTTCACCACCCACACTTCTCCTCGTCTCTTTTCGGCAGTCTGCATCTTCTATCCACCCCCGTCGTGCTGCAGACGGTGAGGTGAGAGAGTAAGCCGCTGGGATGACCGGGAATACAGGGCTTCTGTTGACACAGGTCTCCCATCCACGCCTCTTGGCGGCTTCTGCTGACCCTTTGCTAGCCCATATCTACTGCCCTGCCCTCGTACGTAGCCGAGTTCCCGGAGATCTGTGTCGAGGATCATTAAAGAAGGCTGTCTGCCGCGTGGTTAGATTTCCCCCACAAACCCTCTTTTGATCATTCTTGCCCTTCCCATTTCCCAGACCTTCTGAAAAATGTCTCTTCTCTCTCCTGTCCATAGCCAGGGGGGATCGCCCCGGCCAGACACGTGCGAGTTTGCCTGAAAGCCCCCTACTGCTGGCAGCTTGCCCGCGAACCACATCATGCACCCATGGTAGACGATTCAAGGCCACCGGCCCAACAACATAGGCACGCCTAGCCTCCGTTCCGCACAGGCCTCTCTCTCGACTGCGTCCCTATCTGCCTTGCCCGACCGAGTCCCATCGACGCCTTACTCTTCAATACTGCGCCTCATGACGGAGAGGAGCTGGGACATGATTTGAGCCAGAGCCACATGGTCGAGCAAAGACTCACCGGTCTTCTGCTTCCCTTCACAGCGCCATGCCCAACAAAAAGCAACGACGGTCTGCCGCGCCACAATAGCAACAAGGCAGGCCGGAGGGCTTTGGGGAAGGCATTCGTCTGGGCTCTCGCCGGTGGCTAGGGCCAGTCATGTCGTTGGCTGGCATGGCTCAGGCAGACACAGGCATCGAGGCTTGTCGAAGGCTAGGCCAGCATATTCATGCTGTATCCTTGGTCTTTGGACGTCATTCGCTTGTCGACTCGGGGCTTATCCATGTTGAACACTTTTTCAACTTGCCATCCGCCTCAACCACCACAACAGACATGGCAAGCAGACGGTTGCTAAGAGCCTGGCATGGCGCAGCGTTTCGCCCTGGCTTCGACTTCGTATACATAAAGCCAGTGACCCTCGCCAAAGAATCTGCCACCCCGTGGAACCAGTTCATCATTGTTGCTGATAGTCTTCTGTCGCCTCGATTCTCTCTTCGCCCTCCCACACCACTTTGTTGATAACATCGAAAGTCTGTTGCCATACACCATGTCAGGACAAGACGGTTATTATGCTAGGGACGCTTATGGTGCTCCTCCGAACCAATACCGCGGGTACCAAGATCAGCAGCCACGTCAAAGCTATGATCCACGACAGTACTCTCAGCAGCCTGCCCAGCGTTATGATCCCCAGCAGTACCCTCAGCAGCCACCTCAAGGCTATGGTTCGCCACAGTACTCTCAGCCCCAGAACCAGCAGTCCTACGGGCAGCCTTCTGGCAGTGGCGGCGGCCAGATTGACCTTGTAAACTGGCAAGGAAGGTTCGTAAAATTCCGGTGCCATAGACAACGTTTGTTCTAACGGGATCGTAGCGCCCCAGGCGATTGGCAGTCCAACGAAGACGCCAACTACCACTATCAACAAGCAGAGACCGACTGGAGTCGAACACAAGAGTTCGTTGACGAGACACAGAAGGGGCTAGGCGGGTCGAAAAAGAAGCCTTCTTCCAAGTCTCATAAAACGAAGGGTGACCGCAGACGCAAGGCGACGGATAACATCGCCCAGTTCGACAATAACTTCTACACCACAAACACTCGACCGACTCAGTAAGACCAGCGGAACGGGTATCACAACCCGTAGGGCTGTACAGGCTCAAGCAAGCATAACGGAGGCAAGGACTAGCGCTCTGAGTCGCGGCTCTTGATGAATGGTGTGTGGGTGGTTTGGCTCGACTATCATTCCCCAGTCGGGCGTGAAAGGGTGTTTGGGAGGGAAAATCACTCGATCCTTTTGGACGGTGTGGCTTGTTTGGCTTGCTTGTTTTGGCTTCTATATCCCCCCTTGCGTTGCTCTTGTTTCGTTTACCCCATAGAACACTACGCCTCACGGCGACCGATATGCCACTGCTGTATCGCCCATAATCCCTCCTCTCTTCAGTCCCGGACTGGAGAGTATGCGGATTCAAGGGGCTAGTATTCGGCATTCTCCTTAGTTATCGTATAGATTAGATAGAATAACTCGAATAGATCGTTGACTTTCTCAAAAATCACGCGCCCAAGTGGTGGTGGTGGTGGTGTTGATTCACTTCTCTGCATTGCTAGGGTGAGACAGACAGGTGTTGGCTGCAAGCACTTCAGAGCCGGTCCGCTCGCATTACTGCATCTCCAGCGCGGTGATCGCACCTGTAATACTGGGGTGGGTTCTGTATGAGTCCGAATAGAGCGAAAGTGGCTAGCCATCGGGCTTTCCAGTGGCTATTCTGTTGGGTAGGTGGTGGTTTTGGCTGCGCAATGGCGGCTGCAATGCTTCCACACACCGGTACACTGCATCTGTGGCAGTCAGCCAGGTCACACGCATTGTTCGAGCCTGGAACGAGGACACAAGCTCCTCATAGTCACACGCCTCTGCAGACGGAGGTTCTGCGGAGTCTCGTAGGGACAATGGGGGCCGCTCTCTTCGCGGCCGTCTGGATCAGAGCTGCCCACCCCACTGAGCAGCCCTCGCCTGTCTGTTCTCATAGAGGGTTGCATAGCATCCCAGGGAAGTGTATGCGCTAGATTGTCGTCGGCCTGCGATGGAACGCCGCAACTGGCGCCAGCAGCAGGCCGGCACTGTCGGGTCTCCAGCTCCCAGCTCCCAGCTCCCAGCCAGCTGAACAAGTCCCAGCCCGGGTGTAGCATTTCTGCGGGCCTCCAAATCGGTCGGAGATGGCGGCCTGGTGGGCACGCAATGTCTGAGTTGGTGATCCCAGCCCTCTTGCGGGCGGTTATGCTTGCATGCTTGTAGGGGAATGGGCTGCAGCCCATGCTGCAGGATAGATGGGTGTCTCAGCAGTTGTTTAACAGCGCCTTCCGCCCCAGCTTTGCTGTCCTCGTTCTTTCAGTTCCTTCCCTTCTTGCGATTCTTCTCGTCTTGATTGATTTCCGCTGCCATATCTGTACGGCGTCCAAGATGGGTCGCCGTAATGCGGCAGACACCGGCAAAGCCTCCTCGATCCGCTCCGCCATGCTCGCTTTGCCCCATTCCAGGCCCTCCGATCGACTGGTACCTACCTCCCCCTCCTACCGCGTCGACCATCAAGCCCATCGACCGCTCCTCTAGGGATGAAGCCTTCCAGCACGATGTGGCTCGGGACACGGATGTCCAGGGGCAATCCTGGATCAAGTGTCGTCTTTCCGGATGTCCCACTGGTTTTGGGGCGTTTCATTCGAGGATAACCCCATGGCAAAGTGACTCCGGCTTATAATCATCGCGCGGGTGTTATGCTGCGGTCTGAGTGGCTACTAAGGACCCCTGACAGTTGGTAGTAAGGCGGCCACCTCCTTCACCGATTAAACCTGATGCCCTCTGCTCCGTGCTTAACTTCGTCCACAAGGTGATGACGACCTTGTTCCCCCTCAACACAGATTTTGGCCATCCATCGATCCCGTGAGTGCCAACTTGTTCCAAGAAAATCGGTACAGAGTTCAATAGCACCGACAAATCGAGTCTCCGTCTCGACCAATCGTGGCGGACCTTCGACGTCTTTGCTGCCTGCCGCCAACACATCCATCACCTCCTTTCAACCTCCTAGTGCTTGGCTTGGGCACCCGATATAGCAATCACTCGTGTCCAAAAGCCGGCGGTATCGGTCTCATCGTCGTTGTCGTCGTCGTGGACTCTGCTATCTCGTCATTTGACTTGTTTCCCGTGCGGGTTGGTTTCGTTCCCTTTCCAGGCCTCAACCTTGGGAGTCACAGACTTCGCTTCCTCCCCGGTTCGACACAAGACTCAGAGGGTCTTGCTTCCATCCTTCTACCATTCAGGTTATCTTCCTGTGTACTGGAAAAGCCTGATCCATCATCCTGGAAGGCACCGATACCATTCAACTCTTGCTCCATCGATTATCGACAACGGGTCTAGTCATCACCGTCCACGCCCAGCACCGCCATGGCACGCTCGCGCCAGAACCGGGGACAAGACGTCCCAGCACCGGCTCCAGAGTACCGTATGTCTGGTGGCCGCCTCTACTATTTCGACGGGCATGGCGGGGCAGTCTGGGTACAGGATGACACTGGCACCCAAGCTGCCAGGCCTGCCGAACAGGCATGGCAACCACCGCTGCAAGGCCCTGACAACGTCAGATGGGCCTACAGCACGGCATTTGAAGGTGCAGTCGAATCAAACGCCCATAGCTCGGCTGCCATGGATCCCAGGGCGTATGGAAGTGGTGGGAGTCAAGATCCTCGGGTCCAAGTATGTCATCGACGTGTCTTCTTGTCGTCCTTCCCTGGTGCTGACGTGAATATAGCAGGTCCAGAACTCCGCCCCGAGCATGCAAGACAGTGCCTTTCAGACCGGCCAACCGGCCTCTCCGTCCTCGACGATGACCAACTTTGGGAGCTGTCCAAGGTATGTAGCTGTTCCAAGTCACTTGGGAAGAGAAGCTTATCGTGCAATAGCACCGCCGGAAGCTACCTTTCAGGAACAGACACTAGTCCATTCCAAGTTTCAAGCCACACGAGGGACATTGATGATTCGAATGCCAACTTTAACTGGGGTATGGACCAGTTTGTCGAGAATCTGACGGTGCCCGTGGGAGTGCGGAATTCCCCCCCATCAGTGTCTATCGAAGTTACAGATGTCATGGAACTGTATTATGATAAGTTTCCTGAAGACGCAGATCGAGGTCGCCATGGTAGGCATCTCGGTGATTCAGATGAGAATGAGAGAGGCCGCAAACGTCGAAAAGCGTCACAGACGAAGTCGAAGGACGGGAAGAAGAAGAAGCCGAAAGATGATGGGAAGGATAAGAAGAAGTCGAAAGACGATAGGAAGAGGAAGGAGAAGAAGAAGCCGAAAGATGATGGGAAGGATAACAAGAAGCCGAAAGATGATAGGAAGGATAACAAGAAGAACGAGGAGCCAACGGAGTAAGGTGGACATCCTAGCCGGAAGCCAAGAGGTGGAAGAGTGAGTCGAGATCCAGACCAAGAAGTTGAGCCACGCTAATTGTCTGCACCAGGACGTCGAATTATTCCTTTGCGGTTGCATGTCCAGAAGTCATCATACCCCCACCCCTATTTGGCGAAGGTCGGATGCCATCAAAAGATATCCATGGCGTTGAGAAAGAGGCACAATCACATCGAGTGGCTCATAGACGGGAGACATGGAGTTCCGAATTGTTTCAAGAGGCGGCGGGCCTGTTTTGGATTCCTTTCTGTCGTTATCGCCGAGATCGAATTTTGAAGGCCGTGTTGTTCGAGTGCGCGTCGTTTCTTTGGGTTGCGGGACAGACAATGCAAGAGTCTTCGAGACTAGATTGGATACTACCAGAAGATAACTGTTTTCATTTTCGCTCGCCCCTGAACATCGAGTGCGTGGCGTCTCCCCTATGTGGCGACAGAATGACTCGCTCTTAGATTTTTCTAACCTCTCGTAGCGTCGGAGTATGGCACTGCCCAGCTGAAGGATGCATGTCGCTCAATTGGCCCGCACCACACCTTGGTCGAGAGTTGCCACCACCCCACGTCAGCGGAGAGACAAGAATCAGCAGCTCCCAATCGCCAAATCAAGTCTCTGTGAATCCAAAGCAGTCGAGGCCAACGTCATCCAGGCACCTGCCATGGCACTAGTCGTGGCTGGGCCGTCCCGTCATTTGATCAGCTTTAGTCAGGGGGAGAGTCCCGGTCGCATCGTGAGATGGTCCAATTTCTCCACATTTGGAGTTCGCGCAGCAGACAAAGAAAGCAAGTAGGATGAAAAAGATGAAAAAGTGAAGGAGAAAGAAAGAGGTCGGAAAGGGTCGGAGAAAACATAAATGAAACGCAGAAGGTGCAGCCACCCAGATAATGAGTTCATCTTAGAACGGACGGGCCCGCGCCACTCCACCACGCGCTTGCCTTCGTTCATGACTTGTTGGGTAATTTACGTACCTCCCCCAGACAAAAAGAAATATCCCACTTACCTCTATGGTTAATATGTCCAAGGCAGACAAAACCAAAGGCCAAAAGGTTCAGGACTTTGGACGTCGTGTCGGCTTCTCCCTGCGCTGCTTTTATATACTCACTCGGAGCTCCCGGATCTCCTCCACGTCAGCTGCATCGCCATAGCCTCGCTCGAAATAGAGAAGTCGGAAACAACCGCCTGCTGGTTAAATCAAGGGTCTTTTTGATGACTTGCATACGGTCTCTGGAGATCACCGAGTCCCACAACCCTCAGCAATCTTCTGTCCGAGTTGGTTGTCAGCTGAAGCGGCGCGTGTTGGCACTAGTCTCACATAGGCCTCGGACTCATGCGGCGTGAGTCAATGAAACTTCATCCTTCATATTGTCGACTTCGAAAGCACCTTCCCTGGCGAGCTGGATATATAACATCTGGATCTTTTCCAAAAACTTCTTCAGAATTCTTTTTCGCCTCCCTTGTGGCAAGACCGCGGTTCGCCCCCTGCAAGTTCCTCATCCAGCGCGTCAAGCACCCATAAGCCACCCACCGTTACCACCCACCGTTGCCACCCATTCACAACCAACGCGATGAAGCCGATCGAAATTGACGGGAGGACTGGTGAAGGTGGCGGACAGGTCGTTCGCGTCGCTATTTGCCTAGCTGCTCTCTCGACGCAACCCGTCGTCATTACAAATGTTAGAGGCAACCGTGGAGGCCCAAAGGGTGGAGGTTGGTGATACGGCTGATGCCCCAGTCCAACCAAGGAACAACAGCTGACCCAGAACAACAATAGGACTCAAGAGTCAGCATGTGACTTCCATCGAGTGGCTGGCTGAAGCCACGGATGCTGAGGTGGAGGGCCTCAGCGTTGGCTCAAAGACAGTATCGTTTTCCCCCAGACGTGCTCCCTCAGAATTGGTGCAAAGAAACGTCAAAATATCTGCTGCTTCAGGGTCTGCGAGCACCCTTTTAATACTGCAAGCCATTCTTCCATTCATGGTCTTGGCAGGCAACGATAAAGGCGACCCAATAGAGGTCGAGGTGTCAGGCGGGACGAACGTGAGTTGGTCGCCCAGTTACGAGTACCTTGACCAAGTCCTACTGCCTGTCCTCGAGGAACGATTCGGCCTTCAGGTTGAAAGGCGGCTGATTCGGCGAGGCTGGAGCCTTGGGCCCCAGTCTAGAGGTTCGATCTGGCTGAAGGTTTACCCACTCGCCCCTGGAAAGGCACTGCAGTTCAAGGCAGCAGCGCCACTTACAAACCCGGATGTCTGTGAAGTATCCAGTGTGGACGTCACCATGGTTGTGCCTAACACGTTCCACGAGGAGCTCCAGAACGTCTTGGTGAAAGATCTTGATGTTCTCTTCCCCGGCGCCGACGTCAACCTCAAGCTAGTCGAAGACTCCCGCCTCGAAACGCGGTGGTATGTTCTCCTCGTGGCGCACTCAAAAGATGGGAGACGATGGGGCAAGGACTACCTGGGCTCGATGCCTAAAAAGCACAAGATGAGAGGTCCCTTCACGCCCCAGGTTTCGGACAAGCTGTGCCGAGGACTGTTTGAGGAGGTAAATCACGGTGGCGATGTCGACGAGCACCTCCAGGACCAGCTTGTCTGTTTCCAGGCACTCTGCAACGGCTATTCGTCGTTTCCTCGTGGCGACAGTCCCGATGACTCTTCCCCGCGCGTGATTATCGATGCTCTAGGCAACCTTGACATCGGAGACTCAAAAATGCGGAAAGAGAAGAATCACGAGCCTTTCGGTCACGGTTCGCTGCATACCCGGACTGCGAGATGGGTAGTGAGCGAGTTGCTGCCTGCGGTAGAGTTCTACAACAAAGGCGACTTGGTCAAGGGAGCTGGGACTATCATCAAGACTCTGGATGGCCTTTAAGTCCCAAGCTGCCTTATCCGAATAAGGCAATCTGATGAGCTGCTCATATCCGAAGATAGAAAAAACATAGAAATGAGCCTGATGAATAATGGCCTGAGGCCCGGTCGGACATTAGTGCAGCTCATGTGCTCGTGACGTGGACGGACGTTTCAGGCCTATAGATTGTCATCATGCGCTCGGGGTCCTGCTTCCCGCAACCGCTTCAACTCTGTTTACCACACCAGCACCACGTTCAAACACACCGGCAAGATTGCTCACATGTCACATAATCCTTTAATTGAGGTCGGGCCAATATTAATGCCTGAGTGGCATGATTGTGCACCCGATCCGATACGGTATTTTGTCAGCTAATCCTACTCGAAAAGCATGTGGCATGCTGTTGATGCCCAAGCCCGTATCCGATTACAACTTCGGAGCGGAAGGGACCTCAGGGACGTCGCCGAACCTATACTGCGCCCATCCGAAGCTACCTTCGTGCAACGTCCAAGTCTGCTTTCCCCAGTCCTCTCCCGCCGCTCCCGCCGCGATATATACGGGCATCAGGTGGTCCATGAATGGGTGCGCTTGGTGGGCGTCGCCGCGCTTGGTCACGGCGGCCATCTTATCCTCCCGCAGCGCCGGGTCAACCTCGACGGCCTCCTTCAGCGCGTTGTCGAAGCTCACCGTGTACGGCATGGGCTTGTTGTTTCCCTCATACATGTAATGCATGTCGCGGAGGTTGTGGACCGACATGCCAGCTCCGATGATGACAATACCTTGCTCTCGCAGCGAAGCGACGGCGCGACCCAGAGCATAATGGGCATGGGGGTCCTCGTTCTTGTAGAGCGAAACCTGCACCAGAGGGACATTTAGAGGGTTTGTTTCCGGGTTAAATGCTGTGACTCGAGTGAGCGTCTATCTTGACAGTCCGACCTCGGATGCGCGCCTACCAACGTTGAAGCCGGACCAGACGCCGTGGTCAAGACCGCGCTTGACTCCGTATGACTGGATACCAGCTTCAGAAAGCATAACCATAATCTTACCCGCAAGCTCGGAGTCTCCCTTATTAGGATACTTCGCCTTATAGAAATGGTCTGGGAAACCATAGAAACTTGGTTCTAGTTAGCATCTAGGCCTGGTAGGCGGGGTAGAGGCTCGAGATCGTACTCATAGATCAAGTCCGTATGCTCCTCCTTATTAACATGGATGGCACCCTCTTCACCCATCCAATGGGCTGAAAACACAACAACAGCCTTTGGCTTGACCTGCTGTGTAATCTCCTTGCCGATCTGCTGGAGAATCGGGTACACGGGATGCTTGGTTTGGTACTGAACATCGGGCTGTGTGGGGAGGCGTGTTAGAGGACGACAATTCTCTCAACGTCTATAAATCGGCCAATAACTCACCCCGCCATGGCTAAAGAAGTAAACGGGCGTCTTTGATGTCATCGACATCTTTGGCGTTGTAGACGCACTGGCAGCACTGGTACTTTGCTGGGTTGAGAACCAATCCAGGCCAGCTCGCTGCAGTGTGGATGTGAAGGCCTTGAGGGGGGAGGCGCCGAGGAAGGCGAACATGGCCACGGCTAGTGACAAGCCGATAAGCGCGCGGAAAGACAGCAACTGGCTCATGATGGGCAATCGATTTGCAGAACGGGCCCCTCCTTTAGGGAATTGTCGTTGTGATGTACTGGGCGGCGCCCCGAGTTTTGACGCGCCCATTTACATCCGTATTTCCAGCCCCGGAAACTCCCTTGGCGGACCAAGCTGAACATGGAAGCCGCGCGCGATTGACTTTACAGTGGAGACGGAGATGACTTACAGTGGGATGATGTTGATTCAGCCCGCTAAATTACCACGTAGAGCTACCTATCATGTGCCGGCCCACGGCGGAGAGCTGGTCCCCGAATCGCCCCTGTCTCAGCACCATCTCCTGGGTCTTGGGTGGCTTGTGCTGGCCCGGTTGGGCGATCATGAATCGTAAACTACGTGTAACATTTGTTTCGAGATTTTGTCTTGACATTATTAAGCATACATACGCAGATCCAGGGGTCGTACATATGCCTAAGGTCTTTCGTCCTCAAGGCTGCCTAGCTCTCGGCTGGGCTGCCTGGAGATCACCGTGACCTAGACCAAACACTGGCCAGATTGATCACAACGCCAATGGCAGTGTCTCAACACCAAAACCTACTGGCGACCGGTTGAATAAGGCTTTACCCTCAAGTACCCATCGGTGCCTAAATATGTTTCAATTGAAGAGTTCTGCCCCCGAGGCAATGGCCAATATGTTTGGTCCCTCGACCCCCTTCCACGCAAAGAAGCTTGCTCCAGCACGGGTAGCGAGCGACCTACGAGTCCGACTCTAGATATTCGCACATCGCGATTCCACGAAGGTTCCGTCAAAATAAACATTGATATAAACCGAATATACGATGCTATTAGGGATCAGAACATAAAAATAGAACCCAATTCTCGTCATGTTTCGAACAAAGAGTCAAGTCCGCCAACGTGAACGGCTCACGGATAAAACCATTCCCCGCAGCATAGCACTGTGGAAACCTAGCCTCTATTTGTTTGGTTGCTATGCCAGAAAATCATTCCCAGCGCAACTCTAGCAAATTTGGGCATGTGAGCGACCGCGAAACGAGCCCCATCCCAGCACCATCGATCACGACACTTCCTCCTCGCCGCCCCTCGCTCCACCTCCCGCGAGTCTTAATCCATCCCGGGGAAGCAGCAGCCTTGCTTGCCCACGCCCTCCCGCCTTCCTCCTCCGACCGCCTTCCATCGGCCATTCTCCAGCTTCCACCCTCCAGCCATGGCTCCTCTCATCCTCCACAACGTCCCCGACGACGAGTGCTACGTCGGCGACGATGGCATCAAGCGGCCATACGCCATGTACTTTAACCAGTACGATCAACTCGTTTTCCCTCGTGGCTCCTCAAATACTGACCTGGCTGTGCTCTCTAGACAAGATGCGCCCTCAGGGAGCGCGCGTTCGCGCCGCAGTGTCGCCGAGTCCGGTTCCTTTGGTAAATCAAACCGCCGTTCACGCTCTCGACCTGGTACGCCCGCCCGTGGCCGCGAGAACCCAACCCTCGCTGCCGCCGATAAGCTCTTTGGCGACTGGGTCTCCAACCAAGCCGTGCCGGCTGCCACCGTCCAGCGCAAAAGCAGCGGCATGCTCCAGGAGGATCCCGCGCCCCAACGCACCATCACCTCCTCCCCCGTAGAGCTCATCCTACGCGGCTACCGCTCCTCGACCCAACAGTACGCCGCCATCTCCCACTACGAATCACTCGCCGGCAGCATCCTCGAGGACTACCCTCGCGAGCCCCCGGCATCCAGCGCCGGTACAAATCCGAACTGCGAGATCCGTCTTTTACGCGACGCCGGACACTGAATGCGGATGAGAGAGCACTAGTCAATCGCGCGGATGGAGGAGAGCACTGGGTCAAGGTCACGTTTGAGAGCTCAGAGGACGCTGAGGCTGCCATGTATGCCAGCCCCCAAAGGATACTGGGACATTTGGTGTACGCCGAGTCCTACCGCGGGCTCCCGCCGGCCAAGGACGAGCCCTGCCCTGATGTCGACGCCCTAGTCAACGACCACACCCGGTCCAACAGCATGCCCGCTGGCTTCAATGGGACCAAGCGGAAAAGCGTGACCGGCATGCCCACGTCCTTCAACAGCCGCCTCCTCGACCTCTCACCTTCTCACTCGCAAACCTCCAGCCTGACTATGGACACGGGCACTATCGCCAACTCGCACACCTCCAGTGCCACTGTCACTGAAACTATCCCCCTTATCCCACAAGCCTCTACCTCAGGCATCGAGCCTCTCGAAATTCGGGAGGTGGACAGTGTCTTCTGCCGGCGAATCCCCACCGCGCGCCGCGCAACCCTCCTCCCTGCCGAGCAGGCCCTGCTTCCCCAGCAGTCCGTCATGCAGCGCTTTCTCAACGCCATCCCTTTCGTCAAGTGGTTTGGCGGCAGCATGATCGGCAACGAGGTACCCCGTACCGAGACGGGCGATTTTGACTGGAACCGCGCAAGCCTTTACTGGAAGCTCATCTGGTGGCTGGATGCCACCTTTGGGCTGTTTGGAGGCGATGTGCTGAACATCGACAAGGATGACTAAACCAAAGGAGATATAAAAGGGGGGTTCGGGAATATACGACCTCGGGGGCAGTTAGACTGTACGAGATGAGAGATGAGCTTCAAAGAGTGACCGCAGCATTTAAATCACGGCTCACGGCGTCAGGCGTGTCAATGGACGGTGGGGGACTTGATCTGCTTCGACTAGAAACGGGGCATATAAAGAACCGTTATAATGTTTGTACAACAACAGAGTACCTATGCAAATCTATTAACAGTGCAAGCCGTACCGCACCGTGATCAGGATGCCTCCAACATGTCCACATCAACGCCGACAGATATAACCCAGTACAACTCAAACGCGCGCGCCATACATCAAACTAGTGTTTGGCATCCCCGATGCTCCCACCCCACGCAGCTTCGGGGGAGCTCTCATCCGTGATGAACTCTGGTGATTTTGCCCCTTGCCTCTCTAGTTTAGGCGAGATCCGGCCTCGTAGATCCTCCTCGAGTCCGTCTTCACTTCCTTCATCGTGTTCGTTCCCATTCTTGAGAAGTGCGTCTTCCTCGTCTGCATCATCAGCTTCGGCCACTGGCAGAAGCAAATCGGCTCGTGGAAGATCGTCAATGTCGTCGTTAGTGCTGCCGGGATCTACCACTCCGAACCCAGCTCCAAGAGAATCGAACGTGACGTCGGTTGGGATGCGGCGGATAGGCTGCGGTGAAAAGGGGGCGCGCGTTGCGAGGCCTGTTGAAGTCGGACGAGAAGACGCTGTCGCTGTCTCCGCCACCGCCACTTCCACCGCTTGGTTTTGAGTCCGTGGCCAGGGCCGCAAGGGATTGGTATCGCTCCGTATCGACAAGCAGGCTGTCGCTCCTGGCGTGGCCTGGTCTGGATACTTCAGACCCCGAGTCGGGGAGGATACTCTTGGGGGGCAGAATGGAGAAGAGCTTAGCCGTCTCAGCGCTGCCGCCGGCACCGCCATAGTTTGTGTTGTCATCCTCAGTCGCGAACAGGTCCTGGCCCTTCTCCAGCAGATCGTCCAGGCCGCCACCGGTCCAGCCCTTCCTCGCCAAGCTCTCGAAGATGTCCACCTCTGCCCGAACCAAGCTGCAGCTAGCATCAACAATCCTCCCGCTCGTCTCCTGGCTTTCCCTCAGCAGCGTTCGGGCATGGTCTGCGTGCAGAGTTGTCAGACCATCCAGCTTCGTGGTCAGTTCGACCAAGTGCGCCCGGAAGCGTGCAACGTCTCGCCTCCGCTGCTTGTGCAGCTTCATTCCCTCCTTTTCGAGGCGTTTGATCTCCTTGCTTTGCGCCTTGACCTTTTGCTTGTACGTTTCCTCCTCATCGTCGATAACAGTCTGCCACTTGTCGAGGTCGTGTAGGAGGGGCACTTCGAAGGAGCGGTAGACGGTTTCGGAGAGGATCTGCTGGTGGTTTGCGACGAGGTGGTGAACGCCCGAGGCAGACATGAGCATATCGGCGGTGCATGAGCCCTTAGTCGTAAAACTGGCCGTCATGTTGGTCACGCCGGACGGACCGATAGGCTCGGCGCGGGCTTCCTTGAGTCGTGCACATGCTTCGAGGGCAGAGCCGAACGTTGATGCAGCAGTTGAGAGGCTGGCGAGAGCGAGGCGGTAGGCCTTTGCGGAGGAGAGGAGATCTGAATAGGCCTGTTGGGACAGCCCGAGGTCGGCCTTGGAGAGGACGGCGTGGGCGGGCCGCGGCGGTGGCGGAAGCGGCAAATTGAACTGGGACAGAGGATTCGCCGTAGATGCGATGGAGTATACGGGAGAGCCGGGCACGGGCGGGAGGTGGGACGGCGTCGGTGAGGCCGGGCGCGATTGTTCCGGAGAGGAAGCCATGTTTGTTTGTTTATCTAAAGTCGAAGACCGGGGCCAGGGAGGGCATCACAGGGTTTCGACGTGGGACGGAAGAGGGCTCGTTCAGCCAAGGCGGTTCGGCGCGCGGGAGGAAGACGGCGAGAAGGGCATATCGTGTCGGGTGACTAGACACGTACGCTATCGCCCAGGGCAGACCGGCGGAGCAAGGGAGGAGGTGAGCAGATAGCAGAGAGAAGTTGAAGCGAAGCGGGAGGATCAAGATTTAGTGCAACGGTAGTGGAGGTTTAGTGCTCTGCAAGGCGAGGCGTGCACTGTGCAAGACGAACTGTTGGAGAGAACCGGGTGCTTCACTGGACCACCCCCACTGTAAACACCGTCTGCCCCACTGAGCGTTGGGAGCGTTTAGTGGCCCAGGAGGCTCTTGGAATGCACGTCATCCCGCATAAGAAGTGCGCAGTGCGGTCACTAATTCCAGCAAAAAGCTGCCTGCTGCTAAGGGAAGACATGGCCTCTACCGACATGTTCCGCCGCATCACGGGGCACCATGTAAGACGGGTGCCACGCGGCAATCGCGGATGCACGTCATGATTGGTCTGGAGTCGGACTCGTGGATGTACAATGTGACACCGAAGCACACTGTGCCCTTGAGGATGAAAGTGTCTCTTTCATGTGAGCGAGGGCTCCTACGCCAGCTGCCTAAGCTCTAACAGGGCAGAACCTGATGCACCCCAAATGGGCCATATATAAGCAGGCCATGTCTCATCATTTACAACTCTCGTTCCCGGGGTTGCACTCTCTCCAGCAGGGGGGAGTCTCTCCCTCAAGAAAGCCTCCACTGCATCAAGCTCCTCCAAGCAGGCGGAGTGGCCCATACCGCTAGACACATTGTTAGACGGGATATTCATGCGGGCATCGATGATTCTTTTCAGCAAACACTCACGGGTAAGTCGTCCACGAGACGTCGTATCCAAGCTCCTTGAGCTTGTCTGCGCTCAGCTTGCCACGGTTGGTGGGAACGATGGGGTCCTGGTCGCCGTGGTGCATGATGACTGGCGTCTTGTGGTTGGCATCATCGACCGTGACCATGTTGGAGAATTGTTGGGACATCAGCAACCAGGCCGAGAGGCCCACGATACCAGCCAGCTTAGCCGAGAAGGTCAGGCCGGAGAATAGGGACATGGCGCCGCCCTGGGAGAAGCCGCCAAGGACGATGCGGTCCGAAGGGATGCCGGAGTCGATCTCCTCTTGGATCAGGTTGTGGAAGTACTTCTGGCTGAGCTTGATGCCCTCGGTGTCCTCGTTGCGAATGAGGGTTTTAGCATCACCGCCAAGAGCAACCTGGTTTCGATATTAGATGAGATTCTAATTTATCAGGGCCAGTGTGAACATACCACGTCAAACCATCCCGGCATCCTCATGCCTCCATTCTTATCCAAATATGTCAGTGCACTACTCTAACTGCCGGTGCCCCGTCGCACCAGTACTGTGGAAGCAAACTCACGACGGTGATGGGGATTCTGGGAGCATGAGGCAGGATGAACTTGACCTCGTCCAGACGCTGTCGTCGACGCCAGTTCTCAACAGCCGAGGCCCAACCGTTGCCCGTATCGCCCAGGCCGTGGACGAAGATGACAGTAGCCGTGTGCCGGGACGCAGCCGGGAAGACCAGGGGAGCCATACGTTGGGCGGACATGGTGGCGGTGAGTATAGGAGGGGTGGAGGACGAAGGAAGAGATAGATAAGGGAGAGAGAGGGCTGAAGAAGAGAAGTTGATGTTGAACGGGCCGAACATATGTGTGCTGAATCGGTTGGCGGTCGCAAACTCGCAGCGCATTCAAAAGTGGGGCTCGGATGCCGGGTGTCTTGCAGCAAGTGCCTCTTACCCTACACGATTTTTCGTATCTTGAACTCGGGCTTTCTATGTGGAAATTGTCAACTGGAAAATTTACCGGAGGGCGGATTTGAGTGAACATGCTAACTTGCATATTATGTTGTGCCGTTTGGAGTGTGCGCTCGTAGTTGGGGCCGCATAATGTTGCCTACAACAATAAGCGACATTTGGGCGAGGCACCTTGGGTACAAGTAGTAGAGGAACGAGCTCCAACACTTCTATACCATTGATCAGCTGGCTGTTTTCCTAAACTAGAATTGTGCTTGTCCTTAAGTCTCACGGTTATCACCATGACGAGAAAGTAACCTTCACAGGGCATGCGTAGAGAAAAAGACACCCACAGGATCTGAAGGGACTTACAGAGAACCAGACGTGGGAAACAGCCATACCAGGCCGTCGGACTCCGTGAAATTTGTCATAATGCTATTTCTCTGCCGAGTTATTCATGTTACTACTCAAACTATGGCTGTTGATTTGATTCTTCTAGAATTGCTGGCGCAGGATATCCCTCTGGTACTCCCCAGCTACCCTTGCCCGTATTCCTCGGCCCGCATCGCCATGAACATCCCCTGTGAATGAACGGCACCGCCGTCTCCCCTTCCGCCATGCTCAGCGGCACCACCCGTACCTGGGCGGGACCATCTTGTGCCACGCGCTCACAGGTCCTGACCTCCTGCCACTCTACCCACTCGGCAGTTGGGACCACGATTGACTTGCTACATCGAGAACATTTCAAGCCGCCGGCCTCCTTCTGCCTAATCGCTCGCTCGAGAAGCTCACGGAGGTGGGAGAGGCCATCAGGGATATAGTATCCCATATCGGGAAGCTGGTCGCTGCGGTAGCATGCTCGGAGGGCTGTCTCCAGGAGGCTCGGTACTGCACTTCCGCCTGTGAGGTTGCGACGCATCTCAGCTGTGGCCTGTGAAGCAGTCTGAGATGGGTTGGCATCGGCCGCACTTTCGACAGGGAGGATGAGGGAAGAGGGCCGGAGGGAAGCCTAAAGTCTGAAAATATGCGTCCAATTGTGTTGGAGAGCTGTAATGGAGAGCGGCCAAGTGACCTGCTAACGAGATGTGGAACAGACAGACCCTCAGTGTCGTCCTCGTACTGGTACAAGACTGCGTTTGGTGATTGAGCTTCACCTTCACCCAGGCCTTCGTTTTGTAGATCATGCTCTGGCTGCCAGAAGGGATTGGGGTGAAGGACAAGGGTATGAAGACTGCTGTCTGCCTTCAGGAGTTCAAGCAGCTCAATGGGAAGGTGACGGAGCCGATTTTGAGAGACGTTTAGCTCCTTGAGGTTGTGCAGCTTGGAAATTGCGGGAGGAAGCTCCCTGAGTTTGTTGCCTCGAAGGCTAAGGATGGTGAGGTAGGTGATGTCGAATATGGCGCCGGGGACCCTTGTTAGCCGGTTCATGGCGAAGTACATCTTGAGCTCCGGGTCCTTCTGTTCAAACGCAACATCCTTGGTGACGAGAGGAATGCATGAAAACTGTGAGAGGGGGCTGATAGTGTCGTTTGAGACGTCATCCAGTCCCATTGACCAGAAATCAATGGTCTCTTGTCCCTGATCGAGGCATGCCCGCACCTTGTCGCGCGCGCTTTGCTCGGCTTTTGAGATCCGGCGCACAGCAGCGCGATCGAGCTGCGGCAATCTCGGTTTGGGGGGAATTTCCAGCTGGTCCATCATATCATCGCTCTCATTGCCGTCACTGCCCAGGAAAACACCACTGTCGAGCTGTCGCGTCCATTGCCGCCGCTGCTTGGGGACTTGGATAGATTCCCCAAAGGTCGAGTCTGAAGACGTGGGATGCTGTTGAAACCATGACCCAACGTACCGTTTCTTGCGCCGTCCCTCTACATAATTGTCCAGAGCCGGGTCATCATCACTTGAGAAGATGGCCGGGTCGCTGGAGTTGTACTTAAGGGATGGCGCGTGGTTGGGACCCTGTTGACGGACGCGTTTCCGGGGATTGTTGCTAAAGCTCTGTGACTGTTCGTCCCAAGAGACAGCAGCCGGCATTTGCGGCAAAGACGGTTCGTCCGACATTGTATAAATATAGCCAGCACACGTTTTAACGGGTATTTGCAGCAGGTTGAAACAGAAGAGATGAAATGGTTCAGAGATGCAAAAGTCGCAAGTGGCTTGCCTGGGTCTTAAAGTGACGACGCGCTCGACGCCGAGGTGGACGGGGACGTAAATACCAGGGTTCGGCCCCACACGCACGGGAACGCCTCGACCACGCTTGCCGATGCGCACGTGCCACATGAACCACGGGCTGGAGTGAAGTCCGAGGAACGGAGCTTGACTTTGTCCTCATGTAACTGGCCATCGACGCGTATTCGTACATAGTACATCAAGCCATGCCGTTGGTCCTCGTCCGGAATGCTCGGTACCTGTTGGGATTGGTTCATGGGCACCAAACTTTAGCTTTTGCAGGCGGCTTTCTGTCCCGTTACAAACAAGTTGACATCTGCCAACATCAGGCATCAGTCCCGTGTGCGTCTGGAGACCCAATGGCATTTCCATGCATAGTCTCTAATCATGCTCATTCTTGTCGTTGTTTCATACATGTCCGGGTCGTGTACCTCACTAGAATCGGGTCGACTGTGAGGTTTCGATGGCTTGGTGTTGAACACACTTGATGCCGGGAAGACCGTGTTTGGTGATCGGCATGTTACTTTCGTCACTGACCAACATCAAAGTAGGTGAGTTACCGCGCATACAATATTCTTAATCCCAATCATCATCGTCGCTGTCGTCCACCTTGCGCGACCTCCCGGCGGTCCCAGTCTTGATGGTACTTCCAGCCAGGCGTTCCTCCTCGGCGTCCTCTGCCGCTCGTCTCCGCTTCACGACGCGCATATCCGAATCGGGTACTGCACCAACCTCCACGAGCATATCGTCAATCCTCTGCATTTTGGTGCGAACACCGCCGATAGTCGCGAGCGTCACGACTTGCTTGATGATGTCGCCGTTCTTGTACACCAATATGGTCGGGCAGTTGCGATCAGGGTAGTTTTCGATCGCTTGGCTTGCCCTGATTTCGCAAAACTTGATCTCGCTGTACTCCTGGGCAGCTTGTCTCCAAAGCTCGGTCAAAACTCTTGACTCGACGTTGTTTCCCATGGATGATGTGAGGTTTACAAACACGGGACCGTTCTTTGAGGCATCGGTGACCTCTCGCTGGTATTCGGGCTTCGAGAGCGGGTACACGGTTCCATGAAGGGCCTTCTTTAGGATGTTGCTCATCTCAGCCATCCGCTTTTGCCGGTATTGCTCGAGAAAAACCTCGTCCTCGTCATCTTCGAGTTCGTCGAGTTCGTCCAGGTCCTTGCCCTCCAGGCGATTCTCGTGCGCTAGCCTTCGACCCTCGAGAATGGCCTCCTCAATCATGGGAGTCGGGCTGGGAGGCTTCTCGGGGATGACGCCATGTTTCCGTAGAATCTCGTTCCTATGGCGGGGTTAGAGCTTGATGGAGGGGTAACAGACAGCAGACCAACCATTCTGTGTCGGCATTGGGATCGTCGATAGGGACAGCAATCCGCTGTTCTGAAGGTGCTGCCATGGTGACTGTGGTGTAAGAAGAGAGAACGCAGAGTGTTCAATCCCTCAATGTTCCTGAAGCACTCGCGGAAAGCAGTTGCCTGTTGCAGTAACGGAGCTCAACAAAGTCACTGCCTGGCGTTGTGGAATTACGTAGAGGCGCGGGCAACGGCGCGCATAACGTGCACAAAGCGCACGCCCCACTAACCGCAAGTGCATAAAGCCCATCCCTCCGGCGCTATGTTACACCGACACTGTTCTGGCCCAATGGAGCTGGGGTATCCCACATCACGTGGGCTTGGGTATGAAAACCCTATTGCACTAATCTGCTTTTGGCGAAAAATGGAGCTGGAGGCAAACGAGATCCTCCCCCTCAAGTCCACCGAACTTTTCCTCGCTTACCTCCTCCCACCCATCTTGCGAGCCTCAAATCTGCCACCGGATTTCGTCAAGCATCCCCATTCTCGCAAGACTCGACCAGAAAATTCTCCCCGAGAAAATCAGTCAAGATGGTAAGCGACGCACCTCTCTGATTCCCCCTTCGATGGACGGACGATGGCCGATGGACGAAGGAAAGGCGACGGACACGTGTGTGAATTTGACGAAAATTCGACAACGGTACTGGGCGGTGTCGGAAACACCAAGGCAATGGATATTGGGATCGACAACTGCTGCGAGGGAATTTTTGGAGCAATCTTGGGACAACTACGACACCGATTGAGACATTTTACTAATTCCATGTCCCCCAGGTTCTCGCCGTTGATCTCCTCAACCCCTCCGCGGCCGCCGAGGCCAAGAAGCACAAGCTCAAGGTACGATAAGACATCAACGCGCTTTCGCCACCCGACGACCCATCTAACGATGATGACTTCCAGACTCTCGTCCCTGCCCCCCGATCCTTCTTCATGGACGTCAAGTGCCCCGGCTGCTTCACCATCACCACCGTCTTCTCCCACGCCCAGACCGTCGTCATCTGCCAGGGTTGCACCACCGTGCTGTGCCAGCCCACCGGTGGCAAGGCCCGTCTGACTGAGGGCTGCTCTTTCCGAAGAAAGTAAACTGCTTGACGGCGGTTTCTTTCCTTGGGTACTCATGACTCTTACGGTTCATCTCATGGTGGTCATCTCGGATCTGCAAAATAACAACCTCGACATGGGCGTATAGACAACCAAACTTGCGAACATAATCAAAACTCTTTGCAGATAGAAGATGGGGCACCCAGAATAGGGGCGTTTGGGGTCTCCGGATATCTTGCATGGCACATCATTCTTCTTTTGTTTTCCGTTGCGCGCCTTGTACCAAAGAGTCGTCCGAGGCAGGAAGGAAAAAAAGCACTGCATGGGTGGACAGCTGGAGAAAAGCCTTCACGAGTGTCCGAGCGGCCTGGATTGGCGGGCTCGGACGCGAGGATGTGGAACCGCTGGTTGATGATCGCTTCATACCCCGGTGCAGTGGGTAGCGGAGGATGGTCACTGTGCTTATGCGAAATTCACGATGGTTTCCACAATCCGGTATCTCCATGACCCCGTCTATACCTCCACGTTATGTGATGTTGGGTGGTTGTATCGTAGTGTGTCGATGACCCTGCCGTAACATCCCACCACAAGCCATGGTCAGCGGCAATATATGACGATGGCTGGCTGTAGCCCCAGCCGCTGGGACAAGCCCGCACAGTATTCACTGTCTCGAAATCAAGCTTCCCCTGACTTCCGTTGGATCCCTTTGACCGTCCTGCGCCCGTATGACCGCATCAGCTTGCTGGTAAGATACGCAGTATCTGTAACGGAGTCAGTTGGTGGGTGAGTCACTACATAGCTCGCTGCCTAGAAGGGCACGGATGACCATACTTATGGAGTCTGACTCTCTTTGTCCTTCATGTCGTGCATGAGGATTGTTACGCTAGTTGGGGAATCCGGGGTATTGGATAAGGCTGGGGTTGTGTGACAAGGCAACGGTAGCTTGGTTGGGGAGGTGGGACTCCTGGAGGCATTTGCCGTCCATATCAAAATTATGCTATCAACGGTATAAACTGTTCTCTCCAAGTCGAATGACAAATGTCCGAATGTGACACTCAAGTCTCTGGATCAAGCGTATAGTCTGCCTTGGCGGTTGGACTCGCGTGACAAGCTCGTGTGACAAGGTTACAGATACAGAATAGATATGCAAGGTGAAAATCCAGCATTTGCTACCTTTATGAACACGCAAAATATTTATGGTGCTGGTACTATACTCTGTCTTTGACCTGGACACCCGCTGTTGTGCGAGTACCGAGTACCTTGGCAACCACCCGGCCGGCCTCTCGTGGATTACAGATTAGATCATCAGCTGTCACACGCAGAGAAACGGCTCGCCGCTGGTTCACTGGCTGGGCGGCGGATGACTCAGCGAAGCCCAATCGCCAAGTCTGCATTAGGCATGTTCTGCAGAGCCTGCAGGGCCTTTGCAGGACTCAACCACTTAACGCGAAAGCGGCACGAACCGATCGCGTTAAGACACGGGTACCTTGCCCCCGCTTTTCCTGGATTTGGCCGGGGGGCGCAGAGTCTGGAATTGCCTTGTTTTAGCTTTTTGGATTAGTTGGCGGCGTTAGCAATTGGTCGCCCTCCACGCTTTGTCTCCCAGGGCCCCAACCTCCAGACCCTTCTTTCCTCCCTCCTCTCTCGTCCCCTGTTTCCGCCTTCATCTCGCCCGTTACCACATCAACCACCGTCGCTTCTCTTGGCCTGGTTGTTTTCGTCGCCCGCCGCAAACGTCACTGCTGGCCGTGCTCCAGGCCCCCTCCACTCTGCTGCTTCTTCCCCTTGTTCTTTGCGACTGACTGCGACTGGCTCTTGTGGTTCTCCATCCTATCAGATCGTCCATTCCTGACAGCTTGCGACGTCATCTCCCATAACTGAGACAATCACACAAACTGCAAAATATTGCGTCACAATTGGCCACCTGGGCTCCATCAATCATCGCCACCACTAACAACAACAACAACCCTGGATAACATCCTCCAACTTCCGTCTTCCATCTCACACTCTTTGCACCATCACCCATCTCGTCCACCAAACCTCAACGCAGCTTCCCAGCTTACTCTTGTCATCATGTCGACTCCCCGGACCAAGCGGCAATTCGCTGGCAGCTCTGCCGACCCTGCGCAGCGCCAGATCACCTCCTTCTTCAACAAGTCTACCACCGACGCTCTCACCACCAATGCTGACGCCGTCCGCACGCCTGAACTTCCCTCGTCCGTCCAGGCCAACCTCCTGAGCGTCGGCATGCGAATTCGCAAATCCGTCCCCGAGGGTTACAAGACTGTTGGCCCCAGCGCCTTCAAGCTCTGGACCGACAATGCCCCTCTGCCTACCCCCTCCACTGCCCGTGCCCCCATCAAGGCCTCCTCCCGAGAGCTGCTGCCCTTCTGCGGCATCAACAGAGTCGGCGGCTTGGACACCCAGCCCGAATTTGAGAGCGACCTTTTCGATGTTCCCGAACTGGATGCCATCCCCGAGCTCACCATGTCTCAAGAGAGCACCGAGAGCGTCGATTCCTCGCCCGAGGCCTCCCGCAAGCGAATCTTCGATGACGAGGATGATGTCGACTTGCGCCGCGAGGCCAGCCCTGGCACGCTGACCCCCGGCGGCAATGCCAGGGCGATAGCTGTCCCACGCTCCCGAACAAAGAAGCCTGTACCCTTCAAGGGCTTCGGCCAGGAGAACATGGCCGTGGATGAAGACTTCGAAGATGCCGATTTCCTCGTGTACAGCGCTGAGAGGGAGATGGACCTCGCTAACTAATAATGGTCCATCCCTGTCTATGCCAGGGGCAACTGACCCGTTTATGTGTTTTATGTTTACAGTATTGTATGTATGAATTTTGGGTGGGATTTTGGATTTTGGTGTACGGCGTTAAAGATACATGAGCTCCAGAGCAGGCTGTAGGACTACGGAGCGATGCGGATATCATCAATTTGGTGAGGATTCGGCACCTCGTGGAAGTGAAAATGAAATTATTTTACTTGGATACAAGACATGTTCAACCTGTTGACTCCGTGTTTTGCCAGTCTTACATACACTTACATACCCACGAACGGCTCGCGAAACTCGAGTAGATCTCGTTGCCCGTAGAACTCACCCGCAACCGTCAAAATCATATTCAACGTTGCCCGCAGATTCGCCCGGGATCGCACCCGAGCGGCTTCCTGCTCTTCTTCCTCACGCGCCTCGCTGTCGGAGGGGGCGTTGTTGAGCTGTGCTAGGAGACGGGCCTTTGCGTCCTCGAGGTTTCCCTCGGGTTGGGAGGCGACTTCGCCGTCCTCGGCCTCTGAGTCTGATCCCAGGTCCATAGCGATGTCCTCGGGTTCGTCGTCGTCTATCTCACCTTCTTCCGCGTCATCTTTGGGTGCTGGCTCGGCGGCTTTAGAGGTTGGTGGTGAGGGCTCCTCCCTGTCCTCTTCGTCACCCGGGGTGTTTGCGCCTTCGACTTCCAACTCCTCCGTGTCCAGAAGGATCTCCTCGTCACTGCTGCTTCTATCCACAGTTTCATGGGCGCCCAAACCCCCTTCAGCCAACTCGTCCCTCAACGCCGCCATCTCCGCAAGACTCCTCCCCAGTAACACAGCTCTCCGCCCGAGGTCGCGCACCCAGCCAATCTCTGTATGGTTCAGCTCGCCCTTGTCCGGCAGCCGGGCGAGGAGCGCCCAGAGCCAGCGGCTCGTGCGCTCGGGGAGTGTGTAGCCGCGGCGGAGGAACTTGCCGCCCAGCAGGACGCGCAGGATGTGCAGGATGGTGTCCTTTGACATGAGGGCGACTTGGAGCGGGTGCGGGTCGGTGGTGCGGATGAGGCGGGACCAGAGAGCAATCGGGGAGGATTGGCGGCCGAAGCCGGCGGCGGATGTGTGTTGGGATGAAGAGAGGCGGGAGCGGGCGGTTGGAGGAGGTTTTGAGTTGAGAATGGTTCGGAGGTGGAGATATTGGTCCAGGACGGATGCGAAGTACGCCTCGTGTAAGGCTCTCTCGTCGTCGATATCGTCCTCCCCTTCTTCTGGAGTTTCTCCTTCTTCGTATTCACGATTCCCTCCCCAAGAATCCGGAACTGCAGTGTATGCGCCATCCTCATAGTACCCCCTCGTATCTCCAACGCCGTCGTCGTAGATGGTCCGATCAATGTGTTCTTCGCTGTCGGGGTGGGTCTCGTCTCTCTCGAAATCAGCAGGCAGCTGCGGCCCAATCTGGACCTTGGGCGCAACGAGCAAATGGGGGATTCCGGTGGCTTCTTGTCTAGAGTACTCACCATATCAGCATGTGCGCTCTGCTACAGGGGGGCGGAATCTTCAGCAAAGAACGACAACAAGGGGGGAGAGGAACGAGAAAGGGGGAGACGGTACCTCACGGAGTTCAAGTATGCCATGGCATCTGCGTCATCTTCAAAGTCATCCTCTTCGCCGGCGGGAATCGTCGTGGCGTTTTCCTTGCCCGAGAAGACGTATTTCTGACCCCAGGTGGGATCGATTCCGGAGTTTTGATGCTGTCGCGATTTGGCATTATGCTTCCTTGGTCGTTTTGACTCGGGTTCGGGAATCTCGCCGTCGTCGACATCGTCGAGGTCCCGTTTCAAAACCATATCCGCGACGGGTTTGTCGGAGTTGAGAGATCCAAATGTGACTTGGCGATGCTAACGCGATGGTTAAAGTTGAAGCTTGGAAAATGACGGTTGGAGCCTGTCAACGCGCCTTATCGATAAGCCATTCATCCCGCTTTCGCTGGGGTGACCAACCAAACCTGGTCGACTTTTTGGAGCTTCACCACTACTTGAACTAGAACCAAAGCTTGGAGCTCGTTCATGGTGAGCAATTCACAATGAGCGCGGCTCTCGTACGCCGCTTGGCCTCGAAATTTTCTGCTCGCGGCATCGCCGGTCGAGCTTCCTGTCAAGTTGCGCCTCGAGCGCGATTGGCGGGGACATCATGTCGCTCACTTAGTAGCCACAACCACTTCGTCGACAGTAGTATGTATTGCATATCGTCCCTCTAGAGTACTACCAGTCATTGACAATAAAACAGGCAAAGCCGCCGCCGGTGCATCATTATCTTCAGCGCCCCCGACCCTGCATAAAGATGCGAAGCCGTTCACCCTCGCCGTCAAAGACAACATCGCAACCGTCTCCCTCCCGACGCAATGCGCCTCCCACATCCTCTCCTCCCACCCCTCCCCATTCGAGGCCACTATCGTGCGGCAACTGCGCGCCCGCGGCGCAGCAGTTGTTGGAAAGACCAACATGGACGAGTTTGGCATGGGCTCACACTCGATTAACTCGGTCCATGGCGCCGTAAAGAACCCGTTGGCCGAGGACGGAGACGTTTCTGCTGGCGGGAGCTCAGGCGGTAGCGCCGTGGCCGTAAAGCTGGGAGATGCCGATGTTGCGCTTGGAACGGACACAGGTGGTTCCATTAGACTACCAGCGGCGTATACGGGGACTGTGGGATATAAGCCTAGCTATGGCATGATCTCCCGGTTTGGCGTGGTCCCATATGCCAACTCTTTGGATACCGTTGGAGTGCTGGCAAAGGATGTTAAGCCAATCTACGACCTCATATTCAGCACTGGTCTCTATAAAGAACACGACCCCAAGGATCCGACGTCGCTACAAGAAGCTTCTCGACAACGTTGCTCTGACTCATCACCATCCAAACTACCAAACCTGTCCCAGATCAACATTGGCATTCCCATCGAATACAACATCTCAGAGCTCGAACCTTCCATCCGCGATGCATGGGTCGCTGCTGCTTCGAAACTCGAATCCTTGGGCGCCCAGCTCATCCCCATCTCCCTTCCATCCACTAAGGAAGCTCTCTGCGCCTACTACGTTCTAGCCCCTGCAGAGGCATCTTCCAACCTCGCCAAGTACGACGGCGTTCGTTACGGCGTCCGAGGCGAAGGAAGCGATGCTGTTGGTGAGACACTCTACTCTGAGGCTCGTGGCGCTGGCTTTGGCGAAGAGGTGAAGCGAAGGATTTTGCTGGGAACGTACAGTCTCAGCTCTGAGGCTATGGATAACTACTTCATCCAGGCGCAAAAGGTCCGACGGATGGTGCAAAAGGACTTTGATCGTGTCTTCAAGCTTGATAACCCACTATATGAGCCCGAGCAGTTTGATCTCAGCGACATGGCCGAGGCTACAGGCATGGAGGACAAGCGCGGCCCGATGCAGGTTGACTTTATCCTTTCCCCCACAGCGCCTACGTTCCCTCCTCGTTTAGAAGAAGTTCAGGGGCAGAGCAGCGTGGATGTGTACATGAACGATGTCTTTACCGTCCCAGCGAGTCTCGCGGGATTGCCAGCTGTTAGCATCCCAGCTAAGGTAGAGGGGAGTAAGTTCCCAGCCGGATTGCAGCTAATTGGACAGTACTGGGATGATCAGAGGGTGCTGCTCATGGCAAAGAAACTAAAAGAAGTAGTGGCTGCATGAGGTCAGGATGAACGTAAAATTTACTAGCCATTGATGGCATAGATCTTGTATAGTATCTGATCTGATGAGCTAGATGGCATTTAGAGTGGTTATGACATAGCAACTTGATCCGGTGTGCTGTCTCAATCATGTTCCTCCTAATGCTCGTGGTTTCTGCAGCCAAGACAGCGCTTCCATCTTGACGCCGGCCCAATTCTTCCCTCCTCAAGACCCTCCACCATGGCTCAAACCTGCTCAGTTCGGTACTAAGAACATCAGTACACAGAATATGTTCTGCACATTGATGTGAGCTGCGAGGAATGATCGTAGCACCGCTTCCAAGGAAATATAGACATGTCCTTAGAGCTGCGTGCCGAAGAGGCCCCTTGTTGCAATATGTTGTAGGCCCTGCTTTCTTCGTGAGAAAATCGGGGTGTAGGTAGATGCCTTGTGATAAATGGGTTAAGATTGCATCTAGTCGTATCGGGTTTGTCTTCCATCGAGGGCAAGTATTCAGGGTGATCGGCTTCGACTCCGGCTTCGACTCCGGCTTCGACTCCGGCTTCGGCTTTGGTTTCGACTTCTGGGTCTCTCCTCGCGGTCCACATCCATGTCGTCCCTGTCTGATACCTCACCAGACTCCTGTCTAGACCTGTCTCTAGACCCGCCTCTTGACCTGTCTCTGGACTCATCTCTAGACCTGTCCCTGGATCCGTCTCTGGACCCGTCTCTTGACTCATCCTCCTTCTTGTCTGCTTCATCCTCCTCCTCCAAGAGGTCCTCCAGATCTCCCAGCGCGCTAACCCTCGGTTCCAGAAGTTCCAGATCTTCCAAGACCTCTCTCTTCGGCATCTTCCACAAACTTGTCGCGCATATTCGGTCTTTCGTGAGGAGGTCGTCCACAAACTCGTCCACAAACGTCAACGATGTACCGGCCCTGCCCTTGCGCCTCAGCTTCCGGCGATCCTCCAGGAATGGCTCCAGCAGCGCGTGCACATCCTTGGCTTGTCGCGTCAGACGCACGTAGAAGCAAGCCAGCGCGCGCAGGTACTTGAACGCCTCGCCGCCGTACTGGAGATACTCCTGCAATATCGCGTCGCTGGGTCCGAGTTCGAGGAGCTTGAAGGCCAGGCACAGGAAGGGGCTGGGCTTCTGGGTCGCGCCGTGGGTACCGCCAATGAAGTTGACGTGCTCAACGACACGGTCGACAATGTCGGCCTCGTTGAGCGCGAAGCATTGCTCTTTGTAGAAGTATGAGTCGACGATCCGGTCTTTAACTGCCTTTTCCATAATCGTCGCCGGGTTGAGGCCGTTGGGTGCGAGGGCCGCGTTCGACCCGCGCTCATCGAGGAAGCGGCTCGCATCGGCGTGGACGGTGTCGGACTTGAACCTGGACATGGCGGCGATTGGTGTGCGTAGTATGGCGACGGTTGGAAGTGACGTTGGCGATGGTGGGGGCTGCAGCTCGATCTTGGTGTTGAGAAAAGTTGGGGGAAGCTGATGGTGGCGATAAGATTGTTGCTGGGCCGACCGAGTAAACAACCCACTACCAGGTTTCCGCTCATGCACGACGGGGATGACGACGGATAGGCCAGAAAGCTTCGTAACCCAACTCATCGTGTTCAAAATCATCTCTGGAGCATTCCATATCACATTTCAGCCATCAAGGGCCGTCCAAGATGGGAAAACTACTCCTCACCTCTTCCCAAGTCCAGGTCATCGCATCTGGCTTCGTCAGTATGTTCCCATCATCTCCACAGCCAGCCCCATTCCAAACCAGCTCACCAACGTGATGTCTCTAGTATTCCTTTGTACCTTTGCCCTCTTCTTCAGTGGTTACATGATCCAACAGCGTACACTCCGTGAGCTGCGCGTCGCTATCCAGCCCCGAGGCCCACCGCGAGTATCCCACCGCGAATCACAACCATCCTCCCAAGCTTACCTTCCCGAACGATTCCGCACGACGACGACCGAGCTCGAAGATGGAACTATTGTGCAACTAGAGAGCGAGGCTGAGAGAGAGGCCAAGGAGCAAGGCGTGATGATCGAGGTGAAGAAGACGAAGCCCGACATCAAGGCGGACAAGGTAGCGGACCACAAGGTGAATCCGGAAGCGAAGCAGAAGAACATCGATATTGTGGAGCAGCTCAAAGCCAAGGTGGCAGAAAAGATGGTGCCTGTGAGCCGTCCTGATATCCCGGTCAAGAATGATAAGCCGCTCAGCAGGGCGCAGAGGCGAAAGATGATCAAGCAGGACCTGCAGAGATCGGCACAATTGGAGGAGCCAGCATACTACCAGCGACGAATGTGGTAGGCCGTGTATATATATTGCGTGAAATAAGGAGAACGGATCATGATGGTGCTATATGGGTTCATCAAGCAAAGGAATATGGATGGGCAGGCGTTGACTTCTTTCTATCAATTCGAGCCTTGGAATAGCCTCGTTCCTATTTGTGCCACGCACACTTGTACACTAAGAAGATAAACTTCTGGTACTGTTTCTAGTGTGGTTATGTAGAGAGATATAACCGTATTCTCATTTGAATGAACCCCCATACACGTGTAATCGATGACTCTAATCCAACATTATTCCCAATCCAGTTCGGGAAGCAGAACCTCTGGCAGATCCCTGTCCAGCTCCTCTATGATCTGACCTAAAACCATACTCACGCGGTCTTTCAAGTTGTCAAGGTCATACATTCCCTCTGGGAGTGCTTCCAGCACGTTTTTTCAGAGCCGTTACATCAGCCAGCGTGGAGTGGATGGAAAATCCAGATCGCCAATCTTCGACTATCAAATCCAACGTTGATTGGGCAATATCAAAGGATGCATTTGCTTCCCCCACCCTTAGATACGCGAAGGCCATTTCGACCCTCTCATTGGCGGTCCACCAGGTTGTCTCTTGCCACTGATGCTCCTCAAGCCAACTTAGGGCACACTTCAAGCCCGCATGGCTTTGAACTTGGACAATGGCGATAACTGCTTTGATCGCCTCTTCTGGCTGTGACGTGGTCTCCATATGCTTTGTCCAATATTCTTCATTGAAAGCTCTTCTCTCCCCAGGCGATACAAGTTCGCGATCAAGAACGTCAAAGATGTCCCAGGAATAGTGGTTGACAAACATTCCCCAACAATCATCTTGTCTGAAATGCTTTGAGAGAGTGCTGCGTGTGACGCTACACAGGGTTCGGATCGCCTTTGACTGCATGGGATTGCCTCTCCAGTTGAGAAGCATGGAGAAAGTCCTTGAAAGTGGATGGCTGGAGCCCTTGACAGCTGCGCAGACATCTCGTGCCAGAGTAAGCCACAAGGTCGCGATTTCCGGTCGGCAGCGATCAGATTCGACATATCTTAAGACTATACCCCAAAGTAAGCCGGGGTGCCCAATATGGATTGCAGACCGAAGTTCATCAAATGAAGATTGCAGCGTGGAGTTGGCTACCCTCCAGTGTTTTGGTGGAACATCTTCCTTGTCCAATAGTAATACTGCGCTCCATAGACAACCAGAGGACATCAGTCCTATGCGATCCCAAAAGCTGTCATTACCAGTCACCGCAGCCAAGTTCTGATGAATCAATAACTCCGTCTTCGTGTAGTAATCGAGGGACACCATCAAGGCTTCCAAAGAGTGAATATCATCATCAAGTTTGAGGGGTCTAGAAGGTGTCAAGACGATGATATGTGACGGCAATAATGCTTCGATGTGTCCCTTTATAAGTACATCTTTAGGGACATGCTTCTTCAACTGTGCAGCCGTGTGCGGATGGTCTCGGAGGTATCGCTCAAGCTTCGCTGCTGTAACAGGCCGGCCATATCTCCAAAAGTCGGCACCGACGCCAGTTGCCTGGCGACGAGATTTGACGCGAGCCATGGCGAGAACTTCTTCGGGACGAAGACTCTTGTTCAAGTTCCAGCATTTGATACGGAACTTGTACATTCTCTCACTGGTGTTTGTTAGTTGAGGTGAAACTTCATCTGTAACTTGGTCCGCTTACGTCGCATGAATGCCATGATGTCGTGCCATGATATCCATGATCTCTGCCAAGGATTTGTCCTCCCGGATGTAAAGTCGCGTGATGGTTTCTCGATATTTTGCCCATGTCGTCGGGCTAGGCCCTTGGACACTCCGACACGGAACCTGTATTGAAGAAGGCACGAGTGACATTGCGGTGAAATGGTGTTGGATCGGGTCTGAAGCAGACGTTGAATCAAAGAGAAACTGGAGAAAGACGTCTGATTATTTTCGAGTCATCATGGAACACCTGCCCTCTTTTATGTGCGAGAATACTTTGCGATCAGGCTGGACTCGCCAGCATGGCTGAACTAGTCTTGGATTCATTGGTCCTCATTGAAAGGACATACATGAGAGAGTGCATCCCAAGGTGAGCAACAACTGATGGTGATAGGTTGGACAAAAAGACAATGCAGGACAGCTCAGCTCAAAGTGCATATGTCAACTGCCTCACTTGACGATATTGGTGAGTGGCTCAGAACGTAAGGACCACGAGCTGACTCTTCGTAGCTGGCATCTTGAAGTTGGTGTGGCTGTTGATACCTGACCCAGCCACACCCGCCTCATCCTACTTTATCATCTGCTTCGGTAAGCCAACCTGACCCCTTGACGAAGGGCTACCTAGCTTCTTGGTAAATAGTGAACAAGGTTCGCTTGAGGAGAAAATTCATCACCCAGATGCTTTCAGATTAGTTCCAGATGGCCCTCAAAAAGGGTAGAATTGCATCAACCCGAGGTACGCATGGTCTTGAGGGGGACCTTTGGGTATCATCGAGAACTTACTCGAGAAAACGCAATGCGTTACGGGAGCGCTAAAAAAAAAAGACAATAGCTCCTACATAAGAAAAAGAGTATCCGACCGCAATGGCTCAGAGCTCCTCCTGTACGAAGAAGTATCCCAAGGTACCACGAGAGCCTACGCGGCATTATCAATCTGCCAGGATCAACCCGACTCTATGGGATACCATCGCGAATTTCGTAAATCTACCTTTCGGGCGGAAGCTTACAAGCCGTGTGCTTATAAGTTAGAGTTATTGCGGACTCCGCGGAAGGGCGGAGCCGTGGCCGAAACGCACTGCGGCCCCATACCACCGGCACTTGCGGATCGACGTCATCCATGCAGTGAGGGCTTTGAGCCTGAGCCCGAACCGCCGGGAGCCACGGATTTCAAACCTCAAGTGCTCGACGCGCAATACAGCGCACCGCACCAGTGCTTCAAAATGAACACAGTTTCCCTTGCGGGCGCACCAAGGCCATGGCTCCTAAGTTTGACCCGGCGGCCTGGGAGACCGGGGGAGGAGACGAAATACGACGCCTGCGGGGGCGGTGCTCCCCTGCCTTACTCGGATTTATCAGATCCCCAGAACTTCCATACCGGGGCCAGCCTTACACCCCCCAGACAAAGGTTCGCGCTGGCTGGTTTATGGAGGCGACGATGTATTACGACAGGGCCAGACACAGTCGGCATGCTTACGAAGCTCAAACGGCGTCGGCGACCGATAAATCCCGTGGCTGAAGGTCCGGTCTGAAATCTCCGCCGGGCAACGACATGAAACCAGTGGCCGGGGGAGTGACAGATTTCACTTTGACGCACACAAACTATGAACTACGAACTACTCCGTACTCAAGAGTCAAATGTCAAATCCTAGACAACACGGCACGAGACACCTCACCCGTCCTCACCCGTCCTCGCCCCTGGATCTGAACGGTTGCCACATTCTACCGCGTGAGGTCATTCCTGGTCTATTTCGCCTCCCCCTGGCTGCTGCGCCCCTTGGTTTCCTGTTTGCTCCCCAGATGAGCGCTGCACGTGGATCGGCAGGTACAAGGGGGCATTTCTCGCGCTCGCTTGTCTGACATGGGGAACTTGTCTCGTACTATGTAGGTCTTGTCACGCGGGGAGACCGTCACGCGAGAGTTGGGACACAATCTCGTTGGTAGACAATCTCAGTGTTTGCGTGCCACGCCTGCTCGCAGTGTGCCCCGTGCCTAACGTAGTTTCAAGACAAACTTTCCCAAGTAATATCCCATTCTCAATATCCCATGCCGGCCACCTGGGACACGGACGAAACCACATGTCAGCGGCGGTGCCGTTGACGTGGCGTCGGTGCGCAGAGATGAAGACGAAAAAGTGCCGGTCTGTGCGGCGGGCGCTGATGAGGCTATCACCAGCCTTGTTGTTGTTTTGGAGCGTCGTACTCCGTACTCCGTGTTATGCCTGGGGCTTGGGCCCTTGGGCTTCTATTTTTTTCTAGCTCGGGAGCTTGGGGCTGTGGGTTAATTAGTTCCTGGGGGCCGTTCAGGGTTCAGGGCTCGGAGGATTGTTGGGCTGGTTGATGAGGTCAAGAGTGCACGGTTCGGACAAGCCCGGGTGGAGCCAGTTTGGCAGGGCACCAAAGATTAGAGAAACCTATTTTGACGTTGCTTTGTATTTTCGCATGTTGTCGTGATATGGGGTAATTTCACGGTTGACATGCAGTAATCGTGAAATGAAGTGGAGGCCAATAGTGGGCTTGCCAAGGGTGGTTGGGTGTGAAGAGGCATGCACGAAGATGAAGGAACATGAGGCTGCAGATTTGTGGGGATAGATAGGCAAATATTGGTATTGGTTTGCTTTGTTGTGGCATGAAGCCCGATGCTAGTAAGGAAGAGAATGCCGTAGTAGGCAGAGAGGTGTAATAGATAAGAGGTAAGGTAGTACAATCCCGTACGTGGATCCCATAAAGCGTGTCCCAGATTCCACCCGCTCTTTTATCAAATTCCGATCGCCAGGCGCGAAGCCAGATAGGTCCATAAACTCCAAGCCATAGTAAAGAAAAAAGTCAATCCCGTCATTGGGGGGGAATATCGCAGTAATGAATCCAATCCAACCAGCCAAGCCCAAAGTGACATGCTTCCAAGTGTAAAAGTCCAATGTAGTCAACGAAAGACGTGAAATGTAGTAAAGGTTGTAGGGGTATCGAAGAAATCATAAGGCATCGAAAGATAAAAAAGAGGTAGTAGAGAGGTAATAGTGAAGGGGTAGCGGCTGTTTAACAGCTCGCTCGCTCAGCGCAGCGGTTGGAACCGTCCATCTCCTCGGAGTGGAAGACGATGCCACGTCGCTTCCAACCGCCCCGGCGGATGAAGTTGTCGACGGTGTCGAGAGATCGCATGGGTGGTCGCTTCGGGGCGGCGGGGTGGTTGTAAGAGAGGTTAAGGCTGAGAGTCTGGAGGGCGGCGGCGCGGTCGGAGCTGCGGCGGGAGATGCGGCGGGATAGACGACGCATCTCGAGGACGGATTCATCGTCAGAGTCATCGAAGGTGGCGATCTCTTCGTCATCGGAGGAGTCGTCCTCGTCCTGGGTCACCTCGAAGTCGAGGGTCTGGACGGTGGACTCTGACCAGCGAGACTTGGGCATGGCAGGACGCTTGGCGAGGGCAGCGAAGAAGTAGTCTCTAGGTTCTTGCCTGTCGTGGCCGACGTCTTCGGGGCTCACATGAGGCGGCAGAGCCATCTCGGTAGGTGTTTGCTCAACATCGTGCTCCACCATAAAGTTCTCAACATCCTCCTCCTCCTCCTCCTCCTCCTCGTCACATAAGACGGGCACGGCGGTGGTGTCCTTGAAGGCCCGCTCGAAGAGTCGAGGCGGGGCATGGAAGGCCGGGTTCAGGTGGAGAGGGTCGATGTCGGGGGCGGGCGGTAGTGGGAGTTCGAGCTGTGGGAGTGGCGACGGGAGTAGATGAGGTTGATGATGAGAGAGAGCAGCCGGAGGAGAGCGAGGAGCCGGAGAAGGAGATCTTGCGGATGTGAAGATCGCGAGGGCGGCGGTGGGAGGACTTGCGTCGTTGGCCGAAGCCGTGGCCAAGAACATGCATTGCGATGGATGTTGTGTATATCGATTGGTGGGGTGGATGTGGTGTAGTCGAGGTTGTCAGGACTGAGTAGTGGTAGTAATCCGATTCGGTGGTACTCTCGAGTGTGAGTGCGTGTAAGCGGGAGGCAATGATGAGGACGAAGGCCGAGTATTATATTAAAAGTGATGAATCAACCGGTGATGCTCACTCAGGCAACAGTCGTCGAGTTTGACAGGACAGACTGGCCCAGGCATCGGGGGGCGTCCCAACTCTATAAATAAAAGACCCCAGCGATGAGAGGCGAAGGCGAAAGTGGACGTCACCGACCGTCAGAGCCGGAGCAAGGCTACGTACTCCCCACTCCTTCGCACCGCTACGTAGGACGGGACAGGGGGCAGACAGGTACCTGGGCACTGGCATGGGGCGTACTCAAGGCACAGGCATGTATCGGTGTGGGTGTAAGTGCAAGCCCCCGGTCCCATGCTAAGACACCCCCGGTCCTGCGATGACTTCGTAGCCCCACCCACACAGAGTGGCTCGCACCAGCGGCATCACGCACAGGGCGATCCCTGTCCGCCTGGGAACTGGGGGCCTGTGGCTCTCGCCGACTGACTTGCACCGGAGGCAGAAGGAAGGAAGATGAGATGGGGGGAAAATAAACGTGTTGACAGCCCAACATTTGCTCGGGTTGCCGTGTACACCATCTTGGTTTTCATTGCCCCCGGCCGCCATATCCCAGCTTGCCAAGTCGTCATCATCCTCAATACCATCCGCCGCACTGGAATCTCGCCGTCTCGCCGCGCACACTTTCACGCTACCACGTACTCTGCAACCCTCCTCTCCTCCTCCGGACGGACTCGCAGCGCCATCCACAGGCCGACGGACTCACAGAAGGGCCCCTGCTCCCCACTCCCCCCGATCCACCCCTGGGGCCTTGGCATGGGCTTGGCTCGCTGCCCACTGTGCCAGAGACAGGACGAGAGGCTGAGGTACCTCGGGGTACCGATTCGTTCACTGTAACTTCACTGTAACCCGCCCGTTGCCCTTCTCTTGCTCCGGTTGCGTCCAAGGTTTTTCGGATTTGCGCTTCGCTCGCTTGCTTTGGCTCCGAAACTCCACCGGCTCTCTGCGTACCCGTCGACTGTCACCAAGACATGCCTTGACCAGAGTACAGATTGCCGCAGACAAGGCGGGCCTCAGACTTTCGCGTGTCATTGTACCCCGTGCTTTTCTTTTTTTTCTTTCTTGTTCATCTTCTCTCGCTCATAGTGTTTTGGGCTCCGTTCCTGAGCTTGCGGCCGCCCGCCCGCTTGTCTCGCGGTTTAAGTTACCCCGTTCCTGTCTTTCCGCTTCCGGGTTTCCCAGGCCTTCACGACTTGGGCCTTTGTCTCTCGTGCCTGGGCTGCCGTGTGCGCTACCACCACCACAAACCACAGACCGCAAGACGCCACCAAAAACGATGTTGCGAATTTTTGGCCCAGCCCGGCCTCTCTGAGGTGAGGCGTAAGCGCAGGAGTGAAGCAAGCCCGTCTGCGTGCGGCCTCGTACCGGGTTGGGGTTGTGCGCGCCCTTCTTCCGCGTTCGCCGCGAACAGCTCGAGTTACGCCCCCGGACGATGCTTTGTCCGTAATTAATTTGCCAATATTCCAATTTATTGCCTTGCGCATTCCCCAGCAACCAGCCCTTCCTGCCTAGCTATCTCCCATGCTGCCAGCCACGGCCAGCCAGCCATCTATTGACTCTTCTTTCTTTTCAGTCATCCAATTCAATTACATCGACATGCCACATCCCTGCGTCCGGGGGGGTTAGTCACGCCCACAGTCCACGCTGGCAGATGGAGACCGGGGTCCTGCACGGTGGGACCGATGGGCGGCGCGGGCCTGGCAGGCTGAAGTGTAGGACAAAGGAAACCTCTAGCCTGCGCGAGCGCAACTTGCAAGAAAAAAGCAAACCTAGGAGGGGCCAGCCCTGGAGATTCGGGTCCAGAACGCTTTTCATGACGCTGGCGTGTGTTGTGTGTGTGTGACTGCGAGTGCAGGTGTCTCGCCTGACAACCAACGTTGTCTTGCCCCGCGGCGCGAAAGCGTGAACTCGTGAGAGCGTAGGCGGGTTGAGCGCGAGCGTGAGCTTGAGTGCGTGCATGTCCCATCTGCGCGGGATGGACCATGGCATTTTTCCGTCTGCGGGCATCAATTCTAGATCTAGGCCTTGTTTTGGTTGATTGGGCATCCGTTCTCGCCTGTGTCTTGCCGGGCACAATATGCCAGGACGAGCCTCGAACCTCAAACCTCGAGTCTCAACGAGAGGAAAAGGAATACATCGCGAAACAGACCAACATCTAGGCCTAACTAGATACGAAACGAAACGCAGCCCTCATCTAAGTGGCAGCACCTGTAAGTGTATCAGATGACACCTGGGACCTGGATTTGGCAACAGGTGGTCCTGGCTCGAGTCTGCGTGTTTCCGTGTTTCCTGTTCCTGTGCCTGTTTCTGTGCCTGTTCCTGAACCAGGCCCCGGTCAAAGGCCCTAGTCCAGGGCCCAAACTGGGCCTCGACGTCACCACTAAATTATCGATTGATCCTCCCTCCCTCAGCCTCAACGTCCGGATTACCGCAGCTCCGACGCCCCAGCCGGCCAAGGCTCCCTTTGTTCGCTCGCTCGGCTCGGGCTTCGATCTATTGCCGGATCAGACGACGTTTTTTGCCCGCACCGTCCCATCGCGAAACTGCCTCCAATTTCCTCATTGTCCTCACCGCCCCATCGCGCGGCAGGTTCCTCGTTCCCGCTGCTCTCTATTTCACAGACTAATCCCTCGGGGCGATCTCCCTTGCAGCGCAAAAACCCACGAGGACGAAAAGCCAGCATGGCCCGGCGCCGAACGGACGAGGCACCGGTGCGCGGCCGCCAAGCCCTGCCCGTAAGTGCGAGTGGGGGCACTGTAGCCTCGTGATGCCGTTTGCCGTGTGAGCGTGTGGGTGGCTACTCGGCGAGAATGTGCCTCCCATGTACCAACCTACTTACACATGCGCCTCATTCTGTAAAATCGGTGAGGGAGGGAGGGCGCTGAGCGAGAGAGGGGCACAGTGACCTGGGGCCTCGGGGTGGCGTTCTCTAGGTGGCCTTTGGCTCTTTGGCTCTTTGTCGGTTTGTCTCCCTTGCAGCTCGAGGTGTTGCTACGCCGCTGCTAGCACGATGAGCACGAGGCTAGCACCAAGACATGCTAGACTGCCGAGTGGGAACGCAGTGCCTGACCAGCGAGAGTGTAGGATGCCAGATTAGCAGGCGACGATGCAGCTGAAAGGCTGCCATAGGGCCCATCGCGGATTAGTTGCGTGTGGTGCCTTGTACCTGCAGCCCATCGTCCATCACGCACATGAAGCGAGCGAGCGAGCCCCTCCCCCCTCCCATTCCCATGGTTGTCAATCTCACCTGCATGATGCATGAGACTATCCCCATGCCACCAGCTGCACCTCTCAGCCTCTGCCCCCTCCTCCATGGCATGCTAAATTCCGCCTGCAACCACTCAGGCTGGGCCAGACTGCTCCTCAAACGCAATGGACAGACAGACATCCAGCCCGCGCAAGCCTCTTGACTCAAGGGGAGAACGTTCCGCAGTCTAAACATCCCGTGAGCGCCTCACATGTCGTCCTCACCGTACTTCCCTGTCTCTGTTGGTTGTGTCTCTGCTAGTGCCCATGTCTCTACTTTCTGTCGACGGTCCATCTGGTCTCTACCTGAGCACAGTACTGTCTCGCCGCCTCGTTAACTCTGACTCTACGACTATTTCTTTTCTCGATGCCGTCGATCATCGCCTTTTCCATCCTGACCTCCTCCGCCCATCCGTCTCAGTTCAATCTCGACATTCCTCAGCGACGCGTTAATCACTCGCCCGGTCGTCACGCTATCCGCGGGGTCAAAACGTAAGTCAGGCACACCACGAACTTGACTCTCGGCTAAAGGATTCCAAAGGTGGAGGTCCCGCAAGCCCAAGCCTACCTAGCCAAGCTTCACAGGATTCCGATGCCCCCCTCTGACCGTCTTGCCGTCTTGCGAAGACTTTCACCGCCAGATTGATAGCGCGCACGCTTTCGTCCCGCCCCGTCCCATAGTTCGCCAGTCCGTTCCTCACTTCGTCCGTGCTCCGTCTGCACCCGGCACTGGTTGTTTCTGCGTGGGCCTTGGCAGAATTCCCCATCCCGTGAACGATCGTGAACGCTCGTGAAGACAGGCTGTCACCGGAGATTGAAGCCCCTTCGCCCATCAAATGTCGCCGCAAGCGTAATGCACGCTTCAAGCTTTCAAATCAAATAGCACATGCACGAGCAGCTTTCATGCATGTAATCATGTACTGCCGGTACCCGTCATCAACCGGCCATCCCTAGCACATTTGGCATCTGTTGGCTCTCGTTGGCCCCAGCTCTGCGGGCGTGGCGTCGTCCGTCCAGCTCCCCAGCTAGCCGAACAACGAGCCAGCAGCCATTCATTGTCAAGGACGGCTGTATACTCGACTCGACAAGGCTCGTGGTTGGGGTCCTCGTCGTCGCTGTCGTGCTGAGTGTGGAGCATCACAATCGAGATTTGCCGGCTCGTTGGGAATCGGTGTGGTGGTGGCTTTGCTTCTTCGCATCGCCCGCCTTTGTTTTTCCAGCTCAATTTCATCTCAATCGCACATCTCCAATCTCATCTAGCAGCGGCAGCGCGCATGGCCCAGGGCCTCCACCGGCCTGGGCCTGCGCAAAAGGAAAACATCCCAGACTCCCAGAGCCGGCCCCGGCCATCAGCCAACCCAAACCCATCCAGCTGGGACAGATGGACGGCCGCTGCGACGCTGTCTCCGAAGGGCTGGCAGGGGGCTGCTTCATGATAGCGAGAAGAAGGGTCAATTCGCCGCTCTGATTGACTGAAGTGTCTTTTTTTTGAGAGGATGACATGCTTTGCGTTACATCCGGGGATGATCGACGTTATTGTTTACTAATTATTCAACCCCGAAAGTGAACACATGCAAGCTGCCTCCCAAGTCCTCCACTGTCTCCAACCTCCACCTCCAGCCCTTCCCAGCTGAGCTGAGCCCCGCAACCCGAGATACCATGTCGGACCCGACAGTCCAGGCCCGCGTCTCCAGCCATTTGTCTTTCAGCATCAGCGACGCCGAGAGTTTGCAGACAGTCACGGCGAAGGCGTAACTAGCGACAACAGCCTTTCACTCCATGGCCGAGTCTGGGCAAAGGCTTGCGCGGCCACAGGTAAGTCAACTTAATCTCGAGTATGCTTTGCTCTTCATTGGCTGTGAGTTGCCGGTCCACGACACCCTCGCTTCGTATCGGATTTGAATTGGTGTGTATAGGTTCGTTGTTTGACTTTTGCTCTTTGTGAGTGATCGGTCCTTTGCCGGAGCTCCTTTACGAGATACGGAGTAGATATGAAGTACATACAGTACTTTACTCCATATGTCACCCAATTCCATGTGTTACAACCACTGTTTTGTTATGATTTATTTTGCCTTCCGCCATGTAATTGTAATTGTAATTGCAACTGCCCGTACTACCCTGTACCGCCGTGTACTCTCTCCTCGGCCACCCGCTTCAGCCAAAGCTCTCCGCACCTCCTACACAGTAGGGGGATGGACCATCGTCGTACGCTGGCACCGAGACATACAGACCAACCCACCACACCATAGTCTGCCTGATAGTCATGATCGACGCCTAAAAGTCCACAAATGACTCCAGCTCACCGATACTCTCTAGGCTTGTCTCTTCAGCCATATGCTCACCCGTCGTCTCCCATTGGGTAGCCCCTGTGAATCCCCCTCATCTTCAACCCATGCCACGATCATCATCTCTGCACATGAAACATCTTGACCGCATCACGACTGCACATCTTGCCTACACATCTCAGTGTCGCGAGCAATCGAAGATGCTCACCTCCTTGAATTAAAAAAGGGGACCTGTTTTTCGCTTCCAACTTACTCCGTACATCGCCCCTCATGCCAAGTATCGAGCAATCGTCATTGATTAAACCTGATCCGCATCACCCCTCATTGATGGCGCTGCAAGTCAAACTCTCTTGCATCGCATCGCGTCCAATCACCAGCGCTACTCGATGTCTTACTACGCAGCACTTCGTACCTTGGAGTGGAGTCCTTTGGCGTGTGGCGTCTCATCGTATCCGCAGCCTACTGGCCGCCACAGGAGACGGATTGGGGTGGGGCGCAGTTAAGCCATCTCGTAGCCTCTCGCAAGCCGTCTTTCAAGGGGTGCAAGGGCTCCCGTTCAATAGCGGCCGGTTTAGCGTCTCAAGGCCTCGCACTATTCCGTTGACCCTCGGGCTAAAGATGGTCTCGAGACTAGAGATCTACACCCACTTTACGGAGTACACCGGTATTAACTTCGTCGTCAGCCTTTGTACCGGACTACTAAGTGATTGCCCTCACCAGGTCCCGCCCGGCCGTCGTCACAGTCACAAACATGTCACTGCCAAGCCAAGAGTCGATCGATTGTTGACTTGCTTCCTCCTTCCTAATTCCCAATCTCCAACTGCCCCTGTCCAGCTGTTTATCGACCGAGGCTACCCCCCCGCAGCAGCCCTGAGTTAGATCGTTGCAGGGGGTTGTCATCGTGACTCTCCCTCGCATGAGAAGGGACAGGTGATGATGATACGGTGATTTTACTATCCCGTCCGTCCGGGGTACCCGTAAGCCGGAGTTCGGATGTGCATGATCACGGGAGTCCGCGAAGCCGGCGAATGCTGACAGGACCCAGAGTTGATGATCTTGCTCATCTCCATCAACTTGAAACACCGTCGCCCCCGGCTGCTGGGTTAAACATCGAGAAAGCCGCCTGGTCATCGGGCGTTTTGTTCATTTCATCCCGTCTATTTCGTCATTGACCTGCCAACTACGAAACATGCATCCGCATATACAGTATGTGCGTTTCCAACCATGTACAGTACGTTGTCCAGCATCACGCCCCGCGAATCCGCGGGCAATATGCACCGATTGCGCCGAGTGCACCGATAAAAAGAAAGAATCCTTCGACCTGTCATTGCCAGGCTCCATGGTCGTAGATCATACATACCCCTGTGACGTTTTGTTTCCCAATGCTGCATAGTAACTACGTCGATTGTTGCGTTGGCTGCGCGGGATCAGCGAATGGGAATGACGTCCTTGATGTATTCCGTGTTTGAGGCGCGCTGTAAGCAAGGGATGGCCAGATCACAGAGTGCCATCATTCTCGCCAGGGAGACGTTCCACGCGCTTCTGCTCCCAGTCCTCTAGATCTTTACCAGCCAGTCTCTGTATGCCAAGTTAGCCACATAGTCCAGTCAACCATGCATGTCCCTTATCCTCCGAGACGTGGCGGAGAGGCAAACGGTACGCAATAGGCATGATGACGACGGAGATGATGGAGATGACGCACGTAGTACTCCTCCTTCATGTCCACCTTCCTCGCGGATCGGCGGACGTTGAGCTCCTCCTCCTTGGTCATCTGGCGGACCTTGCGATCATAGCGCTCGTACCGGACGGCGGTGGCGGGCGTTAGGACGAAGGAGCCTGCGACAATGACGGCCATGAAGGGCAGGCCGAACATGAGGAAGGGATGTCTGTTCATGACGCGACGGTACCGCATGCCGATGGAGTTCATCTCAGCCGCGCTGCGGAAGCGCTTGCTTTGGAAACCCATCCTTGCGGCGGGTCAATTGATCGGTTGGTCCGGAGTTACGGGCTTGCCGGTCGTTCAGTCGGTGGTCGGGAGGTCGGGAGGTCGGGAGGTGGGTTTGAGCGGTGGACTGCGCCGGTGGATTGCGCCGGATCGTTTCGGGGTGGTCAGACGAGGCTGTGAATTGAGATTGACGATGGATGGGTGAGGTTGTCGCCAAGCTCACCGCTGAGACGAGAGAAGACTGTGCAAAGTGGAGAATTGATGGCCGGAGTGACGGTTCTGCTTTGGGCGACTTTTGGCCGATGGTCTGATGATTTGCGGCGGTTGCAATTTGCTGACGAAAATCGAGGCATTGATTCGGGATAGAGGCTCCTCTTGTCGCCCGTTGCCAGCAAATGGCCTGTGCGGCGAATCTATTTTCCTGGGCGAGTTCACGGTGGAGACTCGCCGTGGTGCTGGTGAGTGGTCGCGTGGTTGGGAATCCCCTTCTCCCACTCAATTGCAAACGAACCTCCATTTTCGTGCTAAACCATACCCACAGTTCACGGACCAGACGAATACGCTTCTTCTTTGAGCCTCATGGTGCGAGAAAACAGCGTCTAGCACTCACGGACCACGCAATCCAGGGTCCTCCAGGGTCCTGAATCCACTTCATTTCTTCCAGGGAAGATTCTGCATGACACAATGCCATGTACCCCTCGAGTACCTCGTGCACAACCATTGAACGAGCCCCATCGTGAAGGAGACGCCCCATCTTGTGCGATGACAGACTCCATTCTTGAGACTCCAGACTCCATCCGGTGACATCCTATCCAGTATGTCCCGGTTTAGATGGTGCCTCTCCTCGGAAATACAGGTAATTGCTCGCGTGACCAGCCTCGCCCTGTTCATCCTCCGCTGCAATGTCCATGTTTTGTGTCCCGAGAAGCGCCTAAACGCACGGTGATGATTCGGTATTCATTTACGGTTGGTGTGTCTCGACCGCCGCTCACTCGTCCCATTGTCACAAGTGAAAAAAAAAAGACAGACAAAATTATTTTACAGGCTGGTTCCCTGCTATCCCGTAAGTTGAGATCGTCAACACAAGAAGACCCTTCTTCGGAGGTGGGGCGAGAGACATGAACGCTGTTCCTGGCTGTCACGGAAAAGTCGACTGCCACCTGGCCGGCCAATCGTGGTATGCCTGAAACAAATCACTCGTAAAATATGGACCCCTAGGCACGCGACTGCAGTGAGTTTTCCAAGAGTTGGTGGATCATCAATGTCGGCTCACGCGGATGAAGTGAATCTGTCTTGCAACTACCCTGCACTTGGGCGGGATTAACTACCACTTTACCTTCACATAGGTCTTACTCGCTTACCTACTTCGTGTATGACATAAGTTAGAGCCTGGTAGTTAATTTATTCTTAGAACATGGATAATTTGAGGCATGTTGCTCATTGCCATCGTGGCAGTCGATGCTGTACCCACCAGGTTTTCCGTCCCACCAACAGACTCATTCGGATCAGCTAGAAAACATCATATTTTCCTGTTAGATTGATGGTCATGTTAATTAATGTTCTTAAAGTGCTACTTCATTGTGTTTGTCTCGACTTGCCTTTCTTCCCCTTCAAATCTATGCGTAAAGTCCTTCGCAATGTTGGGGACTGGCTGCTCTGCATTTAAGGATTGCGGTCTGAGCTCGACCATGAAAATGAGGACGCAAAGTTTGGATCGTTATTTGAGCCAGCAGTTGTGAATATTTGAGACGACACACTGTGATGTATTGAACTCGGAAGTTGGGGGGTGTGGTGAGTCGACGACGATGTTTCTCACGACGCGACGGGCGTCAATGACACACTATCGACGACCACGACGTGTAAACTTGCCACCCGAAACCACTCAAGCACCCTTCTCATGTCTCTGACATCTCGTACACGAACAAGGTGGGAATAACAAAAGCAATATTCTCCGGTGCCCGGATGTAAGGCCACTCAGTAACTCCAATAGTGTATCCTGTACCTAAACGCACTCCCGCAGCTTTTGGCAAGCTTTTGTGCATAAAACTACTGGAAATAACAACACTTAATGAGCAGTTGGTCGCCTTAGTGACTCTGGTGACAGTCTCATCCTGATAAGAGGTGGCTTTCATAGTTTATAGGGTGAACGAGAGAAGAACGTCGCTACAGATACTGGTATCAGCATCACCAACATATGTCATTCGTCGCACAGTATGAGTTATGTGAAGAAGGAATTTTAATTTGAAACGGGCTTCTAGTACCAATTGAGGGTTGCAGCGGCTGGTGATACTGTAAATTGTTGCGAAACGGCTCTTCAGAAGCTGGATACGAACTTTCGCGCTCAGGCCCGAGACAAGCTCAGAGGAGTGATCTTTGCAACAACACCCAAAAGATCCAGGCCTTTCAAGTCTTCTTAAATAACAGGGTTCAAACCACGGGATATCTCAGCTCTGCTTCCTACACAAGAGTGAGGTTCATTTCTTCGACAACAGAGGCACACGACCTATCGCCGAGCACCCCCACCAAGAGGGCCAGAGCAGCATTGGCTTTCAGGCTTGAGTAAAACATGTCAAGGGCTCTGTCAGGATGGTAATGCCGATTCCCCCCCCGGGATTGGAACTCTCCGCCACAAGCAGCGGCCACGCGGTACGACATGCACGTTCTAATGCGGCCATCGAGGGTTTTTGAGTGTGCACACAACCAATAAACTTATGTTCTACTTACTGACTATGCCTAAAAAAATTTCGATGACGTGTGGAATTTTGATTCCTGTTGAACACCAGATAAGATGAGTTGTTGCATGGACCAAAAGTATATAAAGGCTGAAGCCAGATCTCGCGCTCTGTGGCCGAAAGTAATGACAGGAATGAAGCCCTAGGTAATCTAAACTAGATCCTATGCTATCAAGTATAGAAAAATTGAAAGCAATTTCTAGCTCAAGAATTGACGCGACATCCTTGGAGTCCCGACACGGACGTGGAGCAGAGGCGTGTCCCGCTTGAGAGCGAAGTGTTGAATACCCCTAAGCATAATAAATGAACGCCAGGAAGGAGTCCCTCAAAATCCCTGGAATTCCAAGGAATGGCAACCAAGAGATGGCCATCATGAGTCCAAAACCCAATATTGTTAACTGACCGTTCGCGGTCTCAACAGAGTGCCATAGTGGCAGCAAGGTCATATGCAAAATCTCTAGCTTAGGAGAGGCACAGAAACATGCTTACGGACAAAGAGCGTGGCTATTCTTGTTGTAGACACTACATATAAAGATCTCGAGATACTGCTGGCGGCGAAATGTATCTCGTGAGCGGCGTGGGTACGCGAACATTGATCTAAGTGGCATTACTGCCATTCACGGCCATAACAACCGATATCTTATCTCACATAAATTAACTGTCCATTACTTATGTTCTTGAACATGTCTTGAAAAGGAATCCCCTGTATAACGGAGCGATTTATTGTGATTGTTCAATATAATAACCGCGATTGATGATACTGGAAGTTCTATTGTTGGCCGATATCTCTCTATTTTGTGATCACTGACCCTTGAGTGGTGCCGGGGTGAGTTTGCCTCTGTTACGAATTAATTGGCATCACCTTTTGAGACCTCCGAGTGCTTATTCTTGGGCTCCATCTATTAAGTTTGTTGGTTCAGTGCTTGACACATTCGTCCGCTGATCGTGGATTGAGGTGAAATTGCGTAAGTGTACACTTGTCATTTGTACAAAGCAAGTCACGTATGCCGATATTAGCAACTTTCACCATAACATTTTATTAAAGCTCCTTTGAGTCGTTTAATCGTGTTTATCCCCAACTCCATCCGTGTCGTTACTCTGATCTTACGGGTGTATTCCAGTTGTCAGCGGTCGGAGATGAGATGCTGAGGATATTCCCACAACTCGATATGCCGCACCAATCCACCATACCAAATGGAACCAAGTAAAAGAAGACGAGGAAAAAAAATGAGGCAAATCAACGAGACACCAGAAGTTGATCTGTTGAAATGACAAAAAGATGAGGTTCCCCGAGACCTGGCTCGAACAGGTGACCTTTCGGTAACGAAGGGGCAGTTACAGCCGAACGCTCTTCCAGCTGAGCTACTCGGGGATGAGTTGTTGCGTTCCGGATCTGATAATACTCTAGATAGAGGCTCGTTCATCCCAATCTCCGAGATTGTGACATCGTGCTCTCCCCGATCCGTCCACTGTCATATGCGTTCATGATGAGTCGGCTGCTCGGTAGAGAAGCGACATCGGCGGAACGTCAAGCACGAATATATATGACTTTAAGGTTGGTTGAATGAGGAGGGAGTTAATTAGGTAATTTAATTGTACCATCCGTATTTATATGTGTTGTTGGAACTACCTATTGGTGTACTCCTGGAATGTGTCTCAACTTCTGTCGCATGGACGACAACGTATGAAACTGCCGAATGCATCATGTCTCTCTTTGACAATCGCTTTCATGTTGATGTGCAGTTCTGCATGCTTTGCGAGATTGGCTCATTACGGCCGCGGTCTCCATCCTGCTGGGACATCTTGGCTTCATGACGATCGCCATTTGAAGCTTCCAGGAACCACGGCCCGCGTGCATGTTTTCCTCGTCCTCTCGATGGGGAGGTTGCCCCTTGTTGTGTTTGCTACCCCGGAGACGTTAATTCAACCGGAGCTAGGACTGAGTGTTTCATATCTCGTCTTCTTCCTCTAGCTCCCTCTCTGCTCTCCTGACTTGGCGCTCGGCGATTGCCACCCGAGATTCTAGATCGGCCATGACACTTGAGTTGTCGAGAACTCCACTCTCGTACCAGGATCGGATGATTCTCTCGCTTCGTCTTCGTAAGTCGGCCATCTCGGCCACCTGTGCAACTTGGGTCGCCTGGACGGCCTTCATGCGATCCCCTAATGCGATGAGGGCGGTGCTTTCTGCTGGATCGGGGATCGGGCTGTCCTTGATTGCAGTCAAGGAGGAGAGTGTGGATGGAAATGATGAGGCGGAGGCGAGGACGATGGACTGGATGGCATCGGTGGAGAGCTCGGATGGAGGATCGGCGGGGTCGGCGGCATGAAAGAAGTCGGGGTGTGATTTATCTGCAACAAATTGAGTATGACAGCACGACCGAGGGGCATTGATGTTGGGGGCTTCGTACATATCTTGAGGAGCTCGCCGTAAACGCGTATTTTGGAGATCAAGGTGGAGAAGCGGTTCTCGAGGTCACCAATCTTTTCGACGGCGGAGTAGTCCTGGGCGAGGGAGGGCGACACGGTCTGGCCGTAGAGAAGATGCTCGACGCGCATGAGGCGCGACTCGAGCAGGTCGAGCGTGGAGAGGGTGGTCTGGTCCATGGCGGGCGAAGTCGGTGGCACTGCAATCGGTGGCGACGCAGTCGGCGGCAGCGAGGTCGCAGGGAAGCTGACGCGGAATGGCGGGATTGACCGACAGACCGAAAGACTGACAGACAGGATGACAAAGAGGTCAAGGTTGCGGGAGAGGCGGACGGCAAGCGCAGGAGCGGGGGGTCAGGAAGTTTGTCAATATCATGAACAAGAGAGCGAGACGTGTGGAGCCATGGCGTACTGTCGCAGATGAAGCCGGGCGCCTGGGGCAGTTGATCCCTGGCGGCGCAATCACGGGCGGCATGTACTTGTGGTACGTGAACGTCACTCAGTTGTGCTTGTGCTTGTGCTGGTGTCCAGGGGCGTTGTACCTAGCCGCTTGTAGCCAGCCGCCACTGTTCCACTGGAGTTCCCCCTGAAGCCATGGTATTGCGGCTTTCCCCAGCAAGGCTGCGAGCGGCGGTAGGGCTCTGATTGGCCCCGCGGAAAGAGGCGATCCCGTTGTGTCAGCGCAGCCAGTGTGTCAGCGCGTGCTCAGGCAGGCTCGTGCTCGGCGGCCCCGCAGACCGCTGTCGCTGGCTGGCGGCTGCTGGTCAGTGGTCATCAAAGCCAAAGGATCGTGGCCGCCCAGATGCAGGAATTCCGCCAAGGCGCAGCATCGTCTCCTGACCTGCGCCTGTTGTCCTTCTTCATCCTCCCTCAACCACCACAACCTCGCGAGATACCGGCCTACGACTCGCTTTACCGCACGTTTGCGACCCGACGACCGAATTTCTGTGGCCTCGGTGCCGCGGGACGGTGCACTGGAGCGGTGGAAACAGCACGACATTAGCCACGACTGTTGACGCAATCAGTCACGCCTCGTCCTCCCGACTCTTCGGACTGCTTCATCTGCCATCCCACGACGCAGACGTACATACAACCGCCGATAGCGAAAGCGCGCATTGCATCTCGTGCGCCGCCGAAGCCGAATCTGCGACCTCGCTGCCACGAGCACGTCGGCGCCCTATGACGACCTACTCGGCCATATCTGATGGAAACGCTTCTAACACGAGAAGTGCCGGCGTCATGTCTAGGTAAGACCCGGCTCTCAATCGCCAGAGTCACCCGGTGTTGTCGCTCGCCATACTGACCGTATTTCCTTCGTAGAACTCGACTCCGCGGACACAAGGATGGCGGCCAGGGTGGCCAGGCCACCACCATGAGCAGTGTGGTCAATCTGCTGAATACGAGTGCGTCCCGAAATGCGCGCCCCCGCGAAGGTAGCGGCTTACTGACGGATCCCTACAGTTGTTGGCGCTGGCACGCTTGCCATGCCCTCGGTCATGTCCCATATGGGCATCATGCTCGGCGTTTTGATGATCGTCTGGTCCGGCTGCACCTCCGCCTTTGGCCTCTATCTCCAGTCACGATGCGCCCGATATCTCGACCGCGGAACCGCCTCCTTCTTTGCCCTTTCGCAAATCACGTACCCCAATGCGGCTGTCCTATTCGATGCCGCAATCGCCATCAAATGCTTCGGCGTGGGCGTATCGTACATGATCATTATTGGCGATCTGATGCCAGGCGTCGTCCTTGGTTTCGCAGGTCGAGCGGCCGAGATCCCGTTTCTCGTCGACCGAAACTTTTGGATTACTGCATTCATGCTACTCATTATTCCCCTGAGCTTCTTGCGAAGGCTTGATTCTCTCAAGTACACCAGCCTTGTGGCTCTTGTCTCAATTGGATACCTGATTGTCTTGGTCGTCTATCATTTCGCAGCCGATAAGCACGCCGACCCCCGCAGCATTCGAGTCATTCAATGGGGAGGGGCCGTTGAGATGTTCAGTGCCCTGCCAGTGGTTGTGTTTGCTTATACCTGCCACCAAAACGTTAGTTCTATTGAAATACCCTCTATTGACCCTAGCTAAACTGTCCAGATGTTCTCAATCTTGAACGAACTCAAGGACAACTCCCCCTCCAGCATTATTGGTGTCATCGGGATAAGCATTGGTTCCGCTGCCTCCATTTATACCTTGGTAGCCATTACAGGTTACATTACGTTCGGCAATGCCGTCGTTGGGAATATTGTCTCAATGTGTACGTCGCCTCTCCTTCGCTACCCGGAGCGATGCTAATGTGTTACAGACCCTACTGGAGTTGCATCGACCATTGGCAAGGCGGCTATCGTCGTTCTCGTCACTTTTTCGGTGCCGCTACAAGTCCACCCGTGTCGTGCTTCTCTGGACGCCGTCATGAAGTGGCGGCCTAACCGCTCGCAGGCGCCCATCGGACGAACAGCGTCGCCACTCTTGAATCCAGCTGCTGCACCACGAGGTGACCACGGAGGGGGTTCCATGTCTGACCTCCGCTTTGCTGTGATTACCACTTTTATTCTGATATTGGCGTATTTCACCGCCTTATCGGTAACCAGCCTGGCTCGTGTGCTGGCCTTTGTTGGCAGTACTGGATCGACATCGATTAGTTTCATCCTTCCCGGACTTTTCTACTACAAGATCAGTGACCCCGACAGCAGCTTCCATCAGCGCTTGGTCAAGGAGGATGATGACATCGATGAGGATTCCTCGTCTGATATTGAGGAGTCTGCCGCTCTTGCTCAAAGCACTACAAGCATTCGCAGTGCCGCTAGCATGGCAAGCATCGCTAGCATGGCCAGCAACCTCAGCGCCCACAACACTTCGAACTCGTGGCGATGGCGGAAGAAGTGGCGCTGGGACCTTGAGCACATCCATCACGCTAATCTACGACGCCTATCACTGGCGCTTGCGATTTATGGAATGGTGGTGATGGCCGTGTGCTTGGTCCTCAATATTTTCTTTTCTGTCACTCATTAGACTTACATTTTTCATGACGGCCGCATCGGAGAAGAGTATATGCATGTTGGCTACGAGATCGTTCATGGTGGCATACGAGGAGTCCTGACAGCGAATTTGTAGTCGCTTTTCCAGATAGGTTTGGCGTTCAAGTTAGACATTGGTTCTTGGATACACGTTTCAATATAAGTCTCTAATCATGACATCCAATTCTCGTTCATATAGTCCCTGTTTCTTGACAAGCCGGATTTCGGCCTCCAGAGCAGAATTGTACGCGTGCCTCCCCATGACCTGATGTCAACAATCACAAATAGTATCTTGGGCCCGGTCTCTTCTGGCCATCATATGCTGCTGGTTTCGCTCGAAGCCCTCGCATGCATCATACCCAAGTCAACGCCTTGAAATGCTTTTGTACATATCATACACCTCGCGGCCCCCAAGCAATCGCCCTGTCCCGTCCCGTTTATCGTACTTGCGCAAAGCTTGTAGTCAAGGTCTTAGTGCCCTGTTCCTTCTTGGGGCCAAACTCCTTCTTGGGCACGATTCCCACCATGGAGAGCAATCGCCACGCCGTGTCGGTCGGCTGAGCGCCCACACCGATCCAGTAGCGTGCTCGGAACGGGTCGAGCTGGATGTCCTTGTGGAGCTTGCCGGAGTTATCGTAGGGGTCGGCCTTGGGGATGGGATCGTATGTGCCGATGACCTCGAGGGGGCGAGAGTTGCGCGCCGTCCTGCGTGGGATGTTAGCATTCGTGGAACCGGTCGCGGGAGCGGGAGGGCGTACCGGGCGTGGGCGACGACGATGTTGTAGAAGGGATGGTTGCGGCGCCCGAAGCGGGCGAGACGGATCTTGACGACCATGGCGGCAATTGGCGAGAGATGGGCGAGGTTCTTGCAATTGACGACGCCGGCAAGGTCACCGTCGAAGCTGTGGCATGGCGATGGTGGATAATTTCGACTCGGGAGCGGAGCTTGGGTTTTGCCGTCCCAGCCAATAGCAGCGCTTGGATGGGGCCGCCCTCCTTCCCCCAAACGCTGGATGAATGGGGAGGCGCGGTGCTCCGAGGAGATCAGTTCTACGGCGTCGAACTAACGACGACGTCAACACTTTCTTCTTTCTGCATCACTTGCATCATCACTTGCATGATCGGCCCTTGCGTCTGAAAAAATTGTCACCATTTTTCAGCGATTTTCGCACAACCTCAAGCGCCATTTCAAGATGGCGATTAAGGTATGCATCTACTACACTAATGATTCCTGGGCGCTGCTCGTATGTTCTGCGCGAGCTGACTGACACCCATTTTTAGACACTTGGAGCTAAGGCGGCAGCCGCTCTAGACCAAGAGCTCATGAGCACTGGGGCCTTTTCCATTGACCAGCTGATGGAACTAGCGGGTCTGTCTGTCTCACAAGCAGGTCGGTTACATACTTACATTCGACGTCCGTCCTTGGCTACCAACCTAGACGGGCGTTATTTTGGGACACGACTGATCGACGGGGCAATTAGTGTTTCGTTTTCAACCCCCAAGCCAGGGTCAACGGGTCCTCGTGGCATGCGGCCCAGGGAACAACGGTAAGATCGGCGGGGCTAGACGGATGCCGCGTATCTTCACACCCTTTACTCACTGAATCTCCGATAGGAGGTGATGGACTGGTGGCCGCTCGCCACCTCCGTCACTATGGATACCACCCAACCGTGTTCTACCCAAAGCGAAGCAGGAATGACCTCTACCAGGCAAGCCTTTATCCCGTTCTCTTGTGTCATTCACCGTCTTCACACGACGGGCCTCGGCCGCACTGTTGGAAGTCTAAACTGCGCGTGAGCTCCGGATAGTCCAGTGGATGTATTGTTTCTAGGGATTTGTTTCTCGTCGTGTGTTTCCTGTTATTCCTCGGAGGTGTCGATGGTAGAAGTGGCATTCCCGGACCCTACTGCCCTGCCCTCACCCTTCGTCCAACGACCCCTCCTCTGTATCCCATATCTATCCAAAGAGAATGGCTGCTGATCGTGTGCTTAGCGCCTCGCAAAACAATTGGAAGACCTCGACGTTCCATTTGTCGAAGATTTTTTGTCAGCCATGAGCTCAACAGATCAAATCGTGGATGCCATTTTCGGTTCGTGTATCGGTCCCTTCGAGGGGCAAGACTTTGACACCCCGGCCTAGGATTTAGCTTTTCGGGTGAGGTCCGCGAGCCGTTCCCCGCCGTGATCCGAGCCCTTCAGGAAACAAAATTGCCAGTGATGTCGGTGGATGCGCCCTCGTCCTGGGATATCGAAAATGGTCCCCCACAATCAGGCCTCGGCAGTTCCTTCATGCCTACAGCACTCGTTAGCCTCACGGCCCCCAAGCCGTTGGTGAAGCACTTCAAGGGGCGTCATTTTGTCGGTGGACGGTACATACCCCTGATGGCCTCTCCTGTCGACTGTGGCTAACTCCCAACACAGCTTCGTTTCCCCGTCCATCGCTAAGAAGTACAACTTCGAGGTTCCCGAGTATGAAGGCATCGATCAAGTTGTCGAGGTCGGGTTGACTGGGCAGAAACTTTGAGGCCTAAGCAGGAATGTCGGGGAATCGAGGTTCGGTCGTGTCGCTCCTTGGGACTTCTCGTCGTGTGTTTTCCTTCGGTCCTTCGGATGATATTACATGACTCGACAACCTCCTCTCAAACTGTTGGGGCAGACAGGACTTGGGCATTGTCCTTCCCGCATGCCATCACGAACAAACAGCATCCCCCGCGGACAAACGAGCTGCGGAGGATGGAACTCGTGACAGAACTCAACATAGACGAGATATTCTTTCCTGCAGACCTGGCATTCGGCCGTATGCTGCTTGCACATTTATCGTGAGCTCGCGTGTTCTTCAACAAGCCCTTTGCAGACTGGGACTTGGTGACGGTTGATGTAGGGAGGAACTGATTCCTGCACGAACGACATGAACGATTGCGTCCCGCTCCAACCGACCGAAAAAAAGAAGACGAAGAAGAAGAAGAAGAAAAGAAAAAGAAAGAAGAACAGCCAGGGTCTGGCACACTCGACGGTTATAGCTGTGCCTGTGGTAGGCTGTGGTTGCAACTTGTAAGTCGAGATGGTCGGATATGGCTAATATAAAGGCTGTGGCGCTGCCTGTGTCCTGTTTCCTGTATAGACAACAGGGCCGATGGGTTGCCACCTCAGACAAGGGTCCCAGCCGGAGCTTAATCGTGTCCAAGGCCAAGGACGTGCGAATGGACACCTACCCCCCAATACCGGTATGTCAGGCTAGGCGGCGGCCTCGTGGCGAAAGAGAAACATGGTGACAGCGGATGACACCACCACACCAGCGGAGCAAAGGCATGCGACAGCGAGCCATTTTGAATAAAGAATAAAATCCTGTGCGTCCACAGGTAGCTATGCTGGTCGAACAGTGTCTGATCTAATTCGGGTCAGGAGTCCATGAGCCGGAGCTTTTGCTCCTTGACCCGCCTGATAGGCGGGGGCGGCACTGCGGCGCTTACAAAAGGAAGCGAATGCAAATGGATCCGCTTTTCTCAATATTCCGAGGGTCCAGCTTGATCCCTCCCATCTCGCACGCTTGGGGCTGTCCTCAGCGGCTTGCATACGATGGCTGATCGGGGGTTGGCAACTGGAGAGTTCTTGGAATCTCCTCGAACCGACCGAGGAGAGAGTGCCTGAGTCAGGGTGTGCGGTGAGTGGGGAGGGGGTGTGAGAATACGCCACTCCAACCTCTAGTGTTAGCAGAGGTGCATGGTTTTCTCCATTCGTTTGCCTTCTTGGTCCGTACGGCCCCTCAGACGGGCGCCGTTAGCGCTGCAAAACACGTCCCTCAATACGGAGACTGGAGGGCCTGTCTCTGGGGACTTGGTGAGCGCAACGGCCCGGAACACTTGCAACCCGGGGGGGCTGGAGCGATTTGCCGCCAAGGTTCTCAGGATGATCTGGAACCCCTCGATCTTTGTAATTCCTTGTCCACTGATCGCTAGGACTGGGAGCTTACACTTTATCACCCGAAGCTAATGTCGAGGCCGGGATACTCGTTTGATGTCTGGTTTGTGAGGTGCGTCCGGGATGATGCACACACATTCGAGATTGAATCAACCTTCTGCAATTTCAATGGACAATCTTCAACATCTTAAGGGCTGTCGACGTAACTGGCAGCAGGCCCCAGCGAAAGTTTGCGGGGCCTCAGGTGCCTCACTCCCGGTAGATGCAACCGGGTGCTGAACGCTGACGGTCTCGACCTGAGTGGGCCCCCACATTCCTTCGATGGCGACGTCTGAGGAAATTCCTTGACGATCGGGAGGGCATTCGCAAACCGCCGATTGATACGCATTCCCCCAGTGAGGTTAAGTGTCAGCCCTTGTTTAGCGGCCACTAGCCCTGACAGCTACGTGGGTGGGCCGCGGTGTGGCGCTGACGGCGCCTCTAGACTTGACTTTCAAGGGTTCTGTCGTAAGACAAAGAGTCCTGAATTGTCACCACGAAGCCACTACGTCTAAGGCTGGATGGTTCTAGTGGTTCTCAAGACCGCCGAGGGCCCCCCACAATCGAATTTGATGCTGTGTATCCACACCGAAAGATCCACGTGAGGCGTATTCCTTCTCGGCGTGTTGCATCTGAAATCAAGTATGACCGCCTTGTTATTGAGCTGTTGACCGCGGTGAGCCTTACTGATTACGGAGAGATGTGGCACTGCGCAATTGTTAAAAATGTGATGCATCACATGCTGAAGGATTCAACCATTATATATATGGCCGAGAAGTGATCGACGCAAGCTGTGGCTTGACTCCATCCTTGGCTGAGTCTGGGCTTTCCTCATCTCTCCCAATGATCTCAATATTCGACCCTCTTTGATGCGACGCATGCATCCGAACATGGGTGTCTCAAAACAACATCTGAGGACATGGCGGGTGTGGACCAGCGGGGCAGGACGCACCCTACAAGCGCATTGTGCACCCGCGAGTCCGCGAGCGGTGTGGGAGAAATCTCCCGCTCCAACGCCAGGCACCATTTCAACGGGGCGGAGAGGCTTGTCCGGGGTGGACCCGTGAGAAACAATAATCCAGCCTGATATCGAGGGTCCATTGGCCCAGCTTTCGCCCGGTGCTTCGGGCTAGCTGGATGATTTCCAGGGTCCTAAAGCATACGCCTAGCTGGTGGCGGAGGGTTTCCTCCTTGATCTCTGGAGGGCCCTCCGGGCTGGCTCCGGCCGCTGCTGTTGGACCCGACAAGCTGGGTCCCCGCCCGGTCCGGGTGGGTTGAGGTGGGGTTAATATGATCGACAAGTTGACAAGCCTCATTGACGTCATCCGACTACCCCATCTCGAACTCTCGCGAATTGTGTTCAAGCTCGAGAAGATTCCATGCGTGCTCATGCAGCTACAAGCAACGCAACAAGGGTCCTGCGTAAAGATTACCATTCGCGTCACTCTGACACTTTCTTGGTCACGTTGTTCAGCACAGAGGCCTTTCTTCAGGGTTTAAAGGTTCGTTTCCGTGCCACATTTGTATTCCCAATCCAATGCCGGAATGCGCCAAGTGCCATGGCAATGCAGGTTTATTGCCACTAGAAGAATGCCCCTGGTGGCGCTCGGGCATACGGTTTTAAAGAGAATTCGAGAATGCCTTGCGTACTCGGTCTCGGTTCTTGGGCACCGACGGCGCCCCTTCGTCGGATCCCGGCGATTTCCCGCTGCTAGCCATCGATGCGATCTTTTGTCGGCAGCTTCCACTCTCGGTTCCCCACCTTTGCAGCATCCCTTCGTCGCGAGGGAGCGACCACAATACCCCTGCTACTGCTGGCGATTGAGGGGCTGTACAGGGGATATCAATTTTGTGGTGCGCAACAACAACGCTTGGTCTTCCTTTTCCTCTCTTCGCTCGCGGTACAGTGCCTCAATGAACCATAACTAATATTGTGGTAGACTTGGCCACACACTTTGTTTCTGAAGTGACTTTCACACAATCTGCTTTGTTATAGGCAACATGGCCACAGACTGCGCACTTCGTTGTATAGAGTCGGCACTTGATGATGTGCACAAGGCTCTTCTCGTGATATCACTTGTGTGCACGTTGAATCGTAAATTCCCTGCAAAGTATTGTGCGGGCATCTCTCAAGCCCTTTTATGGATGTATTTCAGCATAGTCCCGGGGCTCAGGCCCTTTTTAGCGATGATGAGTTATTGTCCTTGGAGTCTTCTTTGGCAACGGGGTCGGTCTCGTTCAGATATTCCGCATCGAACTCACCTTGCGGGAACGCACATAACTCAGCATGTACTGCTTAAGTGATTTTTTTTAGTAGGTAAAGCTCTTAGACACTCCCCGAGAGTATTGCTGTTCGCACATGTAACTACATGCTCGACCCTACATAGTACTGATAATTATCTCTTATAACTTCTAGTAAAATAAAGCAGTTTGGTAAATAAAGTTTTAAACGATGAATTAGTATTTATCACTTGTAATAATAACCATTCATTTTATTCCATTCAATCCCGAGGAGAGATAAGTACTTAATCCAACAATATGCCCTCCCACTGCACATATCCCTTTAAATATGTCAGTCTCCAGTATGTTCGCTGCAGGGATATCCCGGCATTTGGACAAGAAAATAGGATAGATACGCTAGTACTCACCTAAAACAGGCAGCAGCAAAAATTCCATCGATTACCAGTGCTACGAAGATCTACATCGGACAGCCCAGAACCACACCGTGACTGCTCTTGCCACAGATTCCTCTGCGTCAATCGCTCCTAGTCGGGATTGTGTGGAGCTAGGTGCAAACTGGAGTACTACACTCAAAGGGATGTACATTAGTTTAGCTTAGGCTTTAGTGAAAAAAGGTTATGTCTGTGTACGAATAGGAATGTTTCCGCGTGCGAATAGCAATACTCTTCTCCTATCAATGAGTGACATTGCAGTGAACAACGATGGATCCTAATATCGCTTACAAGGTGACTGATCACCAGCAGCCAAACAAAACTCATCATATGTGGGATCTTCCTGTTCGACAGTCCTTGCTTGCCACTGATCGGCTGGGCGTGGCTTATCCGTAGTTGATATGCAGTTAACGCTGCGCACGCACGTCGCACTCTGCCGCTCTATCGTAAATGCGACCGCAAGCTACAACCACAGCATCACAAATACCATTTTGAACCGCTGAAACCCCCATTGATATGGTCACTGGATCCTTATTCTCTTTTGGCATCTGTCCGTCGTAGTCCACACAAAAGCGAAGTGCTTGTGGCGTTACCAACGGCGATGACCGAACAGTCGAACAGAGTCTATTTATACAAGTCAAGACTTTCAAAAGTCGCCCCTCTCTCAAGTACGTGCTTCAATGTCTGGATTTTGAATTGGAAAGGGCTTGTACACGTGTATTTTTTGTCGGGGACCTTTGCCGATGTGGTCTTAGCATCGTTTGACGGACGAGTAATTCGGTGCCGCAGGGCTCTATTTTGTTCGACAAGCTCCTAAAGAAGCCCCAAGTGACTCTCTGCATGTATTAGACTATATAACACTTGAAGGAATCTATAGTCTTCACCAGTTGCCACATTTTAGGAGAGATGCAGTTTCGATAAGAATCATAGTGCCTAATTTTGAGCCGCTCATACACAATAAGCCTAGCTTAAGGCACAGTGGCAGAGTGGTCTAATGCGTATGACTAGAAATCATATCTCCTCGGAGGCGTCTGTTCGAATCAGGCCTGTGTCGGCTAAAGTTATCTTTTTGTCATTTGTCAGTAGCCTCAAAATATTATTTTTGTTCTTTGCATGTTTTATTTTGCTCGGGGTCGACCTGGACCTATTAAGAATGCCTACAGGAACGCTTTCCGGGGTAATTTGGCGCTAATCGATGGCACGACTTTTGACGCTTGCAATTTCTTCCGGAAGTTCGGCATGTCTAGTCGACATCATCCACAAGTAGCGGCTGACATGATTTCGACATTCCACCTTGTAACGGCGCAGATGCAGCGACTGTGCAGCATGAAACCAACTCCTTTAAGAAAAAAAAAAGAGCGTAGGAAAGTAGGCCGCCTCATTCTCACCAGTGTTAATGTAGTGGCGAATTCTCTTCCCTCGTGGTGCGCCTTCGCGATTGTTACCGACTCAGCAGCATTCCATAAATCACCTGATGTGGTACAAGGTTCCACCCGGCAGCTTATTTGAACCGTGAGCCGTTGAAGCGGTCAAAGACATTTCCCATTCCAAGGTCCCTCAAGCTGCTTCCCGTTGTCTCACGTGCCGTGCACCTCAATTGGACATCTGGGCCATGAATCGCACGTCTCGGACAGAGGAGCCGTACGAGGGAGACGGCTACAACCAGAACCCCAGCCCGCTCTCCAATGACGTGACAACCAACGAGGACCTCAATGGCGCTGCCAATGCTCGAGAATTGAAGGGAGCCCGTCAAAGTCCGTCAATTGGTAATCCGCCTCCAAGCGCGCCTGATAAGCCCAGCCCAGATCCAGACGTCCGCCATGCAGGGACGACTCCAACGCTGGCCAATGAAGTCGCCGTTGGCCAGCACTTGGGAGAGGATGCGGCATTGAACTCAACCGAACCTCTCCCCCTTCGCTCGCCATCTCATGCGTCTCGCCATGGATCCTCTAACGACGGCGGAGATGGCTCAAATCCCATTCGACGCTTGAAGAATGCAATCCTCAAGTTTTGCTCCTTCATCGGGCCAGGGTTCATGATCTCCGTTGCATACAGTAAGCCGCTATTCCTTGGCACAACCCCACAGACGAACTAATGCACTGCTTGCCAAGTCGATCCCGGGAACTACTCTACCGACGTCTCCGCTGGAGCAACCTACCGCTTCAAGCTGTTGTTCGTCGTTCTTCTTGCCAATTTATTTGCCATCTTCCTTCAGAGTCTTTGTATCAAACTTGGCACAGTCACTGGTCTCAACCTCGCCGAGTCCTGTCGAGCGTATCTCCCGCGGTGGCTGAACTTGGTCCTTTATTTCTTCGCAGAGATCGCCATCATTGCAACAGATATTGCAGAAGTATGTCCATCTCGGATCTTGGGGCCTTTGCCGCGCTGTCCTGTGCCCCGAAGAATGAAATATATATATATATCCGTCGAACGCTTACACTTCCTTTAGGTGATCGGCTTTGCTATAGGCCTGAATCTACTTGCTCCCGCCATACCCTTGGTGGCCGGGTGTGCCCTTTCGATCCTTGATGTGATGATCATCCTCTTCTTCTACCGGCCCCACGGATCTATGAGGGGACTAAGAGTCTTTGAGTTCTTCATTGTCTGTTTGGTCCTCGCTGTTGTAGTTTGCTTTTGCTTCCAACTATCCTTGATTAAGGACACGCACGTCGGAGACGTCTTCAGAGGATATTTGCCATCTAGTGCGATTATTGAACAAAAAGGGTGAGTTCTTCTTACTTTATTGGACTCTGAGTTTGTGGTATCTGACGGGATGAAGTCTCTACCAAGCATGCGGCATTCTTGGCGCAACAGTCATGCCGCATAGCCTATACCTTGGCTCGGGAATCGTCCAACCTCGCCTCCGAGCCTACGACGAAAAGCATGGCCTTTTGCCTCCCCAGTTACAGGAGCCTTCAATCAGTGATGGCATCGACAAGGGCTTTTATACCCCGTCCCTGAGAGCCATACGATACTCGATCAAGGTCGCAACAGCGGAGCTTGCCATCGCCCTCTTCACGTTTGCGCTGTTTGTCAATTCGGCTATTCTTATCGTCTCTGGAGCCTCGTTGTACAATGACCCTGACGCACCTGATGCCGATATCTTCAGTATCCACAGCCTGCTCTCTAAATCTATATCTCCAGCAGCTGGGACAGTCTTTGCTCTCGCATTGCTTCTCTCTGGCATCTCGGCCGGCGTCGTGTGTACTATTGCTGGACAGATGGTTAGCGAAGGAGCCTTGGATTGGAAAATGCGACCCTGGCTCCGCCGACTCGTGACGAGAAGCATCAGCATCACGCCTAGCATCATCATAGCCGGAGCGGTGGGCCGAACTGGCTTGAGCCAAGCACTGAATGCGTCCCAGGTCGTCCTCAGCGTTGTCCTACCATTTGTCACAGCTCCCCTGATTTACTTCACTTGTCGCAAAAAGTACATGACAGTTCAGGCTGGCGGCGCTGGGTTCAACACCACTCTTGTCGAAGAGAACACCTCAGTCCGACGCAACTCAGGGTCCACGGAGCCAGGGAGAGCCAGCGATGGAAGTGTGAAGATGGCCAACTCTTGGTATACCACTGTCCTTGCGGTGCTAGTCTGGGTCATCATTGCAGGAATGAACATAGCCAATCTGGTTCTCCTGGGAAAGGGTCAGTAAACGGAAAGACAATATTCTGCTCGGTGTTGAGCCATTTTCACCCTGCGCTGCAGGTTCTGAGATCCGATATTCTTGCAGTTTGGAGGTGTTTTCCCCCGCTATATGGAACTTTTAAGCTGCGTGCTTGGACTTGGTTCCATTTTCCCGGTTGCTGAGGTACATCTACGTCAAGCCTGGGGCAATTGTATTTGAAGACAGCAGACATGTTTAACATCGGCTAAGGTGTGCTGATTTGAGGCAATACCTCCATGAGCTTTCAATGCAATAATTCAGTAAATCATTAATTTCCTGACACTTTGAAGATCTGGTGTTGTTGATCGACACTTTTTATTCCTGGCAGAGGCACCGGTTTCTGAAGGAGGCCTCCTGCGGAAACCCAATGGCAATAGACGGTCAGCCCTGTCATTTTTGGTCGATTTTACCCTTGGCAGCGTTTGTTCAGTCAGGTGATAAGAAAAAAAAACCCTTTACGTTATATCATAATTCCCCTCCGCTTTTGAGTAAGATCGGCGAGCAACACCCCTGACACACAATAGGGCGGGATGGGTGTACTTTCGACACACACCGTGGTAGCCTCATCTATTTTCAGAATCGAAGCCATGCATCTGCTGTCGCCCACCACGTGGCCATCGTCGGCTACCTCGATTTTCCAGAATTAAGAGTGTCCTACTCTCTCACCTTTCTTATCAATCTCTAACCGATGCCAGATCAACCTGCTTGCTGTACGCAGGGGTGTCCCCTACAATTGACAGCCGAATGCAACATGATTCTAGACCGTGGCCAATGGTCTAGCGCTAGTGATCCACCCGTGACAACTTCCGTACCACGTAGTACGCAAAAGATCAGACCACTTTTTGAATTCCTGTCCTCGGACCGAGCGGCATGTGAGAACGCGGACTTTTCCGGTACCGGAGAAAACACCGAGTCCTGCTGTGAAACCTTCTTTTTTTCCTATTGCAATCTCTCCATGTAACCTCAATTGCGCCTAATCTCGGTTTCCAACCTCCCAACCTCCTCTCCATCTACTTCGTGCAGCTGACATTCGACTTCATTCCGTTTATCTGGGTGACCTGTCCCCGGCGGCCCGCACCAAATTGACTTGACGTCAGTGAGCAGTAAGCAGTGAGCCTTGAGGCAGTTTTCACAAGCCAACACGCGACCAGGCATCCAACGGTCAGCATCGCGGGTTTTCCAGTCACCCAGTCACCCAGACACCATGATTGTCACCCGGGCCATTTCCGTGACCAACTTCGTGGTAGCCAGCTCCGCGCTGTGTTTCCAGGTCTTCGTGCTGTACCCGTGGCACAAAGAGCTGGACGCCGGATTCGAGGACCTGAAGAAGGAGCACATGAAGGTCCTGGATGCCGTGGGAAACAAACTGAGCGACCAAGAGCGGTCGACATTCTCTGCAAAGCTCGATGACCTCAAGCGACAAAGCTCAAGCCGGTGGTGGTGGTCCTAAGCATCGCCATCAAATGTTTTGACGGTTCCCTTGGTCCGACAAATGACCTCGACATGGTTCGCTTCCCTCTTCAACAAGAGTACAATATCCATCCGAAATGAAGTAAGCTAATGGTAGGCTCGCGATTCTTCAGGCAACCTAACACGGGAAGCGATGCCCGAGCAGCATGGACAGTCGTGCTATTAGCACATGAGATATGCCGCTTTTCGCCCACGGCCGTCCAGATGGGCCGTCATGTCTAACACCTTGTACTATTCTCGTTCAATGATGTTCTGTGCGACTAAGATAATAACATGGAAATTATATACCTCGTGTGAAGGTTCATTTGTCTCTGCATAATAATATTTCGGTGACCCTAGTTTTGAGCAACCCAGCCCATCCTCCAAAGCGTGGTCATTCGCCGATTTCCTCGCTTGAGAGACCAGGGCATCTTCAAGCATGCCTACAGCGATTCCCGACTTTCAAGCATGCGAAGAACCATAGCCATGTCTGTCTAAGTTCCAGAAGTTGCGTCAATAACTTTTTCACACCAGATCACGACCACTTAGCATCCTTACGTGCGAGAAGTGATAGAGCTCAAACCGCAAGATACTGGCTCTGTTGGGATGATAAGATGTCATGGTTACACAAAGTCAAGTGTGACCGTGGTGTCCCGACGCCTATTCAAGCAAAAAATCCCTTTAATCCCAAACCAATGACCCCCCATACAGAAGCCCCGACTGTGAAGATGACCATTCTGATTATGTTAGATATATGTAGTTTCGGCTAACTTACCATAGCTACTTACTCCAAACCCCTCTTCGCTTTCCAGGTAAGATAGATGTCTGCCCCGCAGATGATCATGGTGCTTAATATCACGGTACCCATCTCTTCATGCTTGCCGGCCCCATGCAGTGCGAACAGGGCAGCGGCGATGGTGAAATCTCGAGAGCCGAGGATGAGTGCGATACTTGTATTGTCGGCCTTACCACTGGCCTCGGTTGGTGATGATACTCCGAATATTTGTGCTGATCGAGCTGGTTGAAAAATGCCGACTAGACCGAGTGTGACCCACGTTACGGCTACTCCAAGCCCGAGTGTGTTCCAGGTAGATGAAGATGTCGAGGCCATATTGTGATGATTCTATGGAACGAAATAAATAATTTCGTTAACCGTCACATGGTCCGATTGATGTGGAGGAGAACAGAGCTTAGAATGAAGCTGAGTTGGTTTAGAGTTGAGGTTATTTCTCGGATCGAGGATGACCCGACTTAAATTGCGCCGATGATAGCCACCCCACTTTGCGATTCCAGCTCTATCCTATGAACAATGACTTGAAGTATCTCCAAGTTGTTAATATCAAGTTCTGTGTTGATTGGGAATGTTTGTCTTGTCTTCTTTTTTTTTATCATGATTTAATATCCCAATTTGAGCACTCAAAACTACCACTGAATTATCTAGGCGACACTCATTAGACCCAGACGTAAAATTATATTCACGGAGTCGAGTGTTGGTTCTTCTTTGACGGGTGATTTGCAGATAAAAATGACCGCACTGGATCGAAATAGAGACTGACGTCAGGGAATAAAGCTGGAGAGCCTGATTTAGAATACTCAACTAAACAGAGCTCGTAGAATCCTAGAGAAAAGAATGCAGGGCGAGAGCTGTAAAAATAGACTTCTTGAAGGAGTAGCATGTTGCGGCTTGAGGTGTTGTCGCTCATGTGGCGTGGCAGCGTCTCCCTTTAAGTCCCCCAGCCTTATCTCCAAACGTCGAGGACATCTTTACTATCTGCTCTTCATATTTGTTGTGTGCAATTTCGTCCGCAAACAGACTTAAAGTACTATAAATATTCAAAGGGCTGGCTCAGGTATACATATTCAGAGGTAGCGAGGGTGTTATGGACTAGCCATATATAATTAAGGTCTACCTACTACTTGCTGCCGAATGTTCGAGGTTCCTGGTGGCAAATCCAGGAGTGTTTTTGCCTACTACGATATTGCGTGCTTTGAATGCATGTAATACATTATATGCGAATGGAAAACGAAAGAGAACTTTAAAAAAAGGGTTTTTAGGTTTTGAGTCTTAGGTAGTAGGTCTGTAGTGAGGCGCGTCATCAGAGCACTTCCACATGATTGATAATTTATAATTGATATATGGTAAATTCAGTAAGCAACACTTAGAGCCCATGCAATTGTTCAAAATTATAAATTGTCACTGGTAATCCTGCACTGACCGTCGTTGTGCCATCAACTATGAGAGACTGAAAGTTATTATGGCAAGGGAGTTTGGGTGCCCCTTGATGAACATCATACACGGCTCTGAAGCCACACTCTCGTATTTTTGGTCAATCTGACAAACTTGCGTGCTAAGAAACATGAATAGGAATAGAAAGTAATTGGCCCACGACGCCCATAGCTACTAAGAGCCCTTTGTACTTTGAAGGGGCCGTGATGAAGTGATTTTCCTCGTCTGCCTTTGAGTCTTTCAGTCTTCCAATAGATGTGGACCTCCGTCAATCACACTGCAAAAATGCTGTCTAGAAGACAACACCCATTCCCTCGAGATTCTTGAGTTTGATATTCTTCATCATCATGGTCCAAATAAGGCTCGAAGCCATAATGACTGTTCCGGCGATCAACATATTTCTCTGCGCCACTCCATAGGCCGCGACGATGGCATCTCGCGTTTCTGAACCAACAAGATAGCTCAGCTGCACCGTAAGATCGTCGTAAATAGTCTCCCATTCGGCCTTCTTGTCTGATGGCAGGAATTGACGCAGCTTCTTAGGCATGGTGTTGGTCCAAATGGCACCTCGGAAATGCTGTTCCCCACGGCGCCACCAATATTGCCAAATAGACTGAGGAGAGCCAACATTGCGGCGTAGTCTTCGTGTTTTGACGCCGCCATGACAGCAATCTGTTGAACAAGAATCATCGTACCACCTCCAAAACCCATGAAGAGTTCGCACATGACAATGAGGCCAATGTTGTGGCCGGGTGACCGGAATTGGATCATGAGGCCCACGGCCAGCATGTACAATGGGACAGCAATGTAGAGAAGCCACTTGAATCGTCCGGTGTATCTCATCAGGAATCCCGCACCAAGAAGCCAAACAGCCGAGACCATATCAAAGATCGAGTTGATGTAGCCTGCATTGGTGAGCGAAGTATTGTAGACGACCTGCAAGTACGACGTAAAGTAGCTGTTCCAGCAGTAGTACGCAATCTGGTAGGCGAAATCCAGAAGGCAAGCACCAATGACTGTACGCGAGGACAATAGGTGATAGGCAATGAAGGGCTTGGGGGCGAAGAAACGCTCATAGGGACCAAAACATATGACAAAAACTCCACCGAGGACGATCATGGTGATGATGTAATCCGTCTTCCACTTGTTGCCTTGTGACGCGGCGAGGGTAAGAGGGAGAAGCAGTAGAGAAAAGCCTGCAATAAGTAGAAAGACTCCAATCACTATTTTCAAAGGCATTCATCAGAACTTTTGTCTTAGGGTAGTGTTGGTGGTGGTGAATCAGTTAATGCTTACCATCAAATTCCACAAAGTAATATTTGATACTCTCCATCCAAGTTCGCGTTAGGGTCGTGTCCTCAATAACGTGGTTCTTCAGCGCCTTTTGCTTTGCCAACCACCAGGTAACGAGGAGGGGCGTTGCAACAACAGGCAACAAGATCGAGACAGTACCGTAAGCCCATCGCCAGTTGGACTCGTGGAATTGCTGGGATAGGGGGGATCCAGCAAAAGCAGTGATAATATTGGGGGAAGCTGTGAAGGCGAACGCGAGACCTCTGTTTCGCAGGGACGAAGTGTCAGATGTTATCACGTCGACGGTGAAAATGAGACCGGTGAATCCAACAGAGTACATGACCTAGTCAAAATGTTAGCGATTTATGCGCGACCTGATTCTCGCGGTTTACCGACCTGTGCCGCACAGTATGTAGCAATGTTGTGACAGGATGCCATGACGATGAGACCGATGATCGCGACTACCATCATGAAGCTGAAGCCAACAGTACGGTCCCAGATATTGAGAACCTTGGCGATCGGCATCGTGCAAGCTGCGGTCATGATGCTGGTCATGGTACTGATGATAGTGAGCAGCGAATGCTCTGAAAAGTCACTGGTGATGTAGGCCGAGAGGTTTGACGTGAGATTGTTCTGAAGCGCGTTCACAAAGTACAAGAGCCACATGCTTTCCAAGTATCAGTAAGAAACTTTCCGCGTATTTGGGTTCCTCAACTCACCAGATGTACATGACGATCAACGATCTCTTGGTCCAGGACAAAGTGACTGCCTCGGCTAGTTGGACACCATGTTGGACTTTCTCGATCGGCTCCTTTATCGGCTCCTCCATCTCGAGAGGCACCGGTTCAACCCCGTCGGTCCTTGGCGCTATCTTGTCGGCCATGTTAAACGGATCCTCGGAATATAGGCTGTAACTGCGACCGAATATCGACAGTGAATCTACCTCTGTCCCCTTTTGTCAAATGAAGGGGCTACAATGGTTTAAATAGACGACCCCCAAAACATTTTAGTCATTAATTTACCAGCCGTGTGGCACCGGTTCGTCGCTTGCGTGGGGCGGCGTTCATCGCGTGGGATACAGCTCGATCTGATCATGCCATCAGATAAGATAATCTCGTAGAATTGTGCATTAGTGGCCGCACGAAGTGGATATCCGTTCGGAATCACAATGCCCGTTTTCAGCTGAAGATCCCGGAGCCAGGTGCCTGGCAAATCGTCAATGCACCGCGGTCAATGCTACGGTGCCACGAGGGCCATTTACTAGCTTCCAATCGAAGACTGACCTATTGAAGACGAGAAAATGGCCATCCGATATTCGGGGTTGTCTGACGAGTTGCGTACGTTGGTCAAAGGAGAAGTGTTACGTACATACTGTTGGTTCAGTTTGAGTGGGCAAAGCCACGCCATGGAAGTAATACGACGGCTAGGCCGGCAACAGTCGAGATCCACATATTGTTACAGTTTTACGATTGAACGAATAACAAGCCCGTATCAAGGCGTACTGGAGCCTCATCCCGCGAGAGCCCCGAAAAAAGAATGTACTCAATCCTGATTTTGGTTAAAGATCACCTCAATGGCGTCTCGTATTTGTCACTTCTTTAGGACGGAAGGCCCGCTTACATATTATGCCTGTATTTACAGCTGGTCCGTAACCGGTCCTAATATTGTGATCTACCGAGTATTGGAGAAGAAACAATGGAGAAGAAACAGCAGCGATGACGCACTCATAGCCGTCTCCATGACTGAACGTGGGATGTCAATGGATCCCGAATCCATGTGCTAGTACTTTTACGGTACTGTTTCACGGTGCTGGGCCCTGCATGTATGTCACTGGCTCACTGACAAAAGCTGAAAAAAGAGGCTGATTTTCCAGCCTGGGAGCCTCTGTTGGCGAGCAGCCCAGCTGGCCACAATTTCGTGGCGTGGTTATTCATCTTTAATATGAAGTGGGCAAAATCGCACAATAGCGCAGACCCCCATTCTTGGCATTTATCAATATGGAAGCTGCCGAACATGACAGAAAGTTCGTGATTTTAAGTTGTGTCTCCAGTCTCTGTATCGTTCTCTTTCTCCCGCGGCTGCCCGACCCTTGTTACACCTTTACCTCACGTCTGTTCTGATATCGCATCAGCGCATCCGATACATCCAAGGTGACAACAGAGCTCTTAGTCAAAGAGAAGCTATGACAAACATTCTCTCGCTTTCTCTAGTTCCCAGTCTACAATAATCCTCTCCTTCGACTCAATCATCTTGCTTCTACGAACGGCTCCATCACCTGTCTCTCGTCGTCATTTAACAAATGTATTCTAGTCTTCCATAAAGCTTCTTGAGGGATATCGCTTTCCCTGTCGCCGAAGAATTTCTCATCTAGGTACCTCCAGTACATAGTGTCAAATGCCCAGCTCTTCCTTGCGCCGTAGCTGAGCCAAAACCGACCCGTCTCCCAGCTTTCTCGCATATAGGTGGACAATGAAACAGGCAGAGAATTAAGCTCTTGGAAGTTTTCTTCGGCTTCGACAAGTTTCATAGCCGATAGCCGGATCTTGAGGCGCATTTGGTATATATGCTTCCAGTCGTCAATGCCAGAGGTCCATGTCTCTGCCAGATCGAGGAGTAGCCACCAAAGCGGATCGAGCGCAAATTGTGTCAGCGCAGCATATGCAAACTCCCAATCGATGAGAGCAGCGATGTCATCAGAGTCGGTTAGAAGAATATTTCCTGCTCGAAGATCATCACCCACAGTCGAAGGAATCTGACCCAGATGGAGCCGGGGAGAGTGTTGAAGATGCCAATTTAGCCGATTGGGCAGACCAATTATCCTCTGCGGAACCAAATGTAGAAAGTCGACCTTGTTTCGCTAACCCCCGGAAGATTTGGCGGGCAACGTACTTATTTCGACAGTCGTCCTCTGATGATATGGCGTCATTGTGCTGAAAAACGAGCTGTGCCATATGCATCTCCGCTAAGTCGACATACCATTCATCCGCAGTCCCATAAGTCTTGTCTTTTGGGGGAAGAACGGCACGAGGGATGTTGGCCAGCCGGACCATGTCAGTCATATTGTGGGTAATGGGCCGCCCAGCAATGCGGTAGGAGCCATCTTCGGCTTCAACCAAATATCCAATTTGAGGAAACTCAAGCCGAGAGAGCTGAAGAAGACAACGAGCCGCTTTTCCCCACAGACTGTCCAGCCCAGCCTCCGAAATGTTGGGATTCAGAACGTGCTGGGCATTTGGGTCGTCGTCGGGGGCTGTTAGTCTCGCCGACATACTTCCACAATTTTCGATGTACCGTAGGATAATAAAAGGCCCTATTGGAGAATCTGGACCGTAGAAGTATTGTCGGGGAACAGGAACCTGTGTGTTCTTTGCAATGAAACCTGCCGTTGCGGCCTCCTGAATGGTTTTTTCCTCCGGAAACTGCACCAGATTTGGACAGGGTAGCCGGATCAAAACATCGTGGAGTCCTTCAAGGGATATTCTATAAATAATGTTGAAACTCCCGATAATCAATGGCGATATCAGAGTTGCCCTTTCCCCAAACTTTTGCTTTGCGAGATTTTCCACCTGGCGACAAGTGGTTTTGAGGCGCATTTGTTTTTGTGATTCGTCTTCGTCTTCGTCATTTTTATCCCAGACCAAATTGTCAAGCTCTTCTTGGCCGTCGTACATAGCGGAACCTTCTGATAGAAAACAGCGTCTTGAAGCAAGGTTTGTGATGGGTTCATAACACCCAGGAAGTCTATGTAATTGACCTTCCTAGTTGGCAAATGTAAGCATGGGAATTGTAGAACAGCGGATCACAAGCGGGGCATTGGATTATATGGGCGCAGGATGCGAGGAGCGAAGTGCGGTTGTTGGCGCAAGCTAGATTTTTGATTCTAGGAGAGGAACAGGAATAATTGTATCGCCGGCTATACAAGTGATGAAGCCAGCGAATCATACCTTGACTTAGCTGGTCGCCATTTTGGCCTCCCCGCTCGACTTGTTGGTCGTCCTTAAGTTAAGTCTACTGGATTAGTCGCGGGGTGCTACGACAAGAGGCCAGAATGATGAAATATAAGTTGAGTATTCTATAGGTACTCTAAGGGACAATGCGTCTATATACGCTTATTTACATTGAGATATATAATGCTGAAAATAACCCATCGCTTAGGCGACCCAGAACCAGACCTTCTCAAGGAAGTTCCTGGCCACAGGGGGCACATCTGAGGCCTCGAGCTCGTCCATCTCACGCTTGCCGGTGATGGCGTCAATGTTCTGGATGCTGATGCACAGAGGAGTGCGGAACCAAAGCTTGTGGCCGATGTACAGGACCAAGAAGATGGGGAGGGTAATGTAAGCGGCGATGAAGCTCTTGGTGTTCCAGTTGTCACCAATGAACAGGGAGAAGCCGTTGGTGAGAGTGAGGATGCTGACGATGAGGAGGACGATCCAGGTGGCGTAGGGCTGGAAGCGGGTCTTGTAGGGCAGCGACTCGAGCAGGTTGTTGAACTCCATAGCGCGGCGGAAGCGGAGGTAGGTGATCATGACAACAATCCAAGCGATGAAGCCGGAGATGGTAGAAATGTTGACAAACCAGTTGAAGACAGTGGCGCCGGAGTTGGAGACGTTGAGGAATGCGAGGAGACCAAATGCCCAGGTGAAGAGGACAGCAACCCAAGGCACACCGTACTTGTTGGTGATGCGGAACCACTTGGGAGCCTGGTTGTTCAGGGCCATGGAGTAAAGGACTCGACTTCCGGAGTAGAGGAATGAGTTACCGGCAGACCAGGCAGAGGTGAGGACGGCGGCGTTGATGATGTGGTTAAGAACGGGGATACCGACGTTCTGGATGCCGATGACGAAGGGGGAGGCGCTAGCATCGGAGGCACCAAGCAATTGAGGGTCGTCGGAGGGTACGAGAATACCAATGATGAGGGAGGAAACACCGTAGAAGACGGCAAGACGCCAGATGAAGCGACGAGCGGCCTTGGGGATGTTTCGTCGAGGGGCAACGGCCTCGCCAGCAGAAATGGCGATCAGTTCGGGGGAGGTAATGAAGGCGAAACCGGCGCTGATGAAGGCGCTCCAGTAGGCGAGGAAGTGGCCTGTAGAACCCTTCGCGTTGAATTCAATGAAGGCTCCAGGAGTCTTCCAGTAGTGGAAACCGCGAATGTGGTCCTGGTTAGGGCCTCCGCCGAAGAAGATGACGATGCCGAGGATGATGAGACCGCAGATGGTAATAAGCTTAATGCTCGCGAACCAGAACTCGGCCTCTCCGAAGAAGGAGACGGCGATGATGTTGAGAGCCAGCATAACCACAAGGACAATGGCAATCCAGAGGGCAATGTTGACAGGAGGATTCCAGTAGTCAATGATGATACCAGCCGCAACCGCTTCGGCTCCGACCAACATGGAGTAAGCGTACCAGTAGTTCCAGCCGGCGGCGAAAGCCAAACTGGGATCAACGAAACGGCCGACGAAGTAGGGGACGGTGATGCCGCGCATGGGAAGGTAGGTGACCATTTCGGCGAGGATGTTCATGATGATGCAGACCATCAACATCATGGAGAGGTAGGCCATGAATAGGGGAGCAGGACCGGTTCGGGCGAGGATAGCACCGGAGCCGATGAAGAGACCGGTACCAATGGCACCACCTATTGCGGAATAAGTCAGTCATTGTTCTTGTTTGCCATTTTGACGGGCGAATAAACACATACCCAGAGCCAAGAACTGAATGTGTCGGCTCTTGAGACCTCGCTCAAGTTGGTCGTGTGAGTCGGCGAGGTTGTACTCAGTTGTCTGGCCTTGGTGGCTGCCCTCCTGGTTGAGGTCGAAGCCATTGCCACCATCGTTGTAAAGATCCTTCTCAGCCATGGTAGAGTCGTGTATTGGCGAGTCTCTGTATGTGAAAGGACCGTCCAGATGAAAAGAGTAAGGATTGGCGTGCCCGGGGAGAAAAGGCGAGTTGACAAGAGCGGGTGGATGGGATATTTATCTCTGTCCTACAGTTTAGGGTGTCGCCTGCGAGCCGGGGCTAGTGGGACTTTCGGGGTAAGGCGGGGAAATGGAGCTGGGGAGCAGATGGGGAATGCGCCGGTCTTTTTTGTCGGGGTTGGGGTCAGTAGCCTACTGGTTGGTAGGTGTGACAGTCAGATGTTACGTTTACCTAATAAGAGGTAACGATGAGGCGGGGAGACCGGGGTGGCCAGAGTCGATGAAGAAGTACGGAATACTCCGTAGCCAATGTTAAAAGGAAACGGGAAATGTGGATGGGAGACTGGGACAGCGGGAACCGACAGAGATGCAACAGGGTGGCAACGCCTTCTTATTACACCACTGAGGCAAGGCGGGCTGCAGACAATTGACTGCCTGCTTCTACACATATCAATGACTACGATACAGGCCACGAATAAATGAGCTAGGACTGGCGGGGCTGATAACGGTGGTGGTAATGGATGGTCCATTGCTATCCCTCCCATACGATGCCAAGGGCCGTCTAACTTAGATGGAGCCTTGGAAGTGGGATTCCTTCCAGGAAGCGATCCTGCATGGCTGGCCCAGGGATGGATGGCAACGTCCTGTTCGCCGGGAACTGTGGGGACCAGAGAGAGACTGCAACCATCCCATCGATCGCAGTGAATTATGGGCCTTTACCCTGGGACACATTGTTCCCAATTGCTTCAGGTGCCACTTGCGAGATAGGTTTGTAATCATGAGGGTTTCGAGCCACAACTATTCTGCTGCTGCAAAACCGTCCCGCTGCTGCGGGCCGCTGCATCGTCCTTTGAGACAACCTCCGGCGAGACCGTCGTTGGCCCGGGCGCGTTTAGACCGCGCATCGCGCATCGCGCCTGGGGCGTACAAGGGGCGAGGGGTCCTTGCCAGTTGGAGAGGGCCGACAGAAGCCGGCCAAGTTGAAGTTTCTGAGCGTGAAAGCGGCTGGCCCAAGTCGCCGTTGACCTTCATCGTCGTCTTTGCACCACTGTCGGGCGTCGGCTTACGGCGGCGAGCGACGGGGACTTTACAGGCGCTAGGCCGCTAAACCAGGACATGGACATGGGTGTGGGGGCGCGATGGTGGGGAACGCTGGGCCTGAAGCGGCAGCGTTCTCGAAGAGCTCCAGGCGCTTGGCCGCTGGCTGTGATAAGGGGTGGGGATTGGTTGAAGATGGCACAGTATTCGCCGAAGGCGCCCCTAAGGGCGTGATTGATGATCCTCCAAGGCCAGAGAGTATCCGTTCTGGAGCTGCATCGACAGGGAGCTTCGAGCTGTGTGACATGGTGCAATGATTCAGAGAGCGGAGCCGTTGATACTGGGCCTTGGATGAGCGCATTTGTTGTTTTCCAACTCTGGACGGCGATGCGATTCACCTGGTCGCTACGATAGAGCTGTCGCCCGTGGTTGGCTTCGCCATGATCCGAGGCGCCAAGCCTAGCGGAAGGGATCTCCGGTGGCATCCTCACGCCACAGACAGAAAAATACGGTTTTACTTCCCAGTATGGAAAGGGTTCGCGGCTCCGTCATGGCAAGGCGCAAGTGGCATGGGGAGGTGGCGAGGGTGTGACCGTGCCACCAGCTGTTGGAGTTTTACGTTGGAGCTTTGGAGCTAGCAAAAAAACACATTTTTCGGCTGTTTCTCCAACTCGCCTCTCACCTGCGCAGTACATCTAATTGTACGTAATGTTCTCCCCGTTGGCGACTTGCGCCCTGCGTCCATTTTCTCAAAGGGCGCAGTGACGAGGGTCGTCATGACAAAGGTCGATATGTCACGGCTTTCACAGCTTGGCGCACGTGGTCGAGACCCGGTTCTCCAGGCCTCCGGTCTCCATTCTCTGTGCTTGATTCTCCAGTGAGGGTCCCATCCGTCTGTCCACCCAGCGCGGTCGTCTCCATCGCAACGGTTCTGGGCGGACAACCGAGGAGCTCCATCTAGAGCCAGACGCAAGATGCATTTGGAATCGCCATCTCACCGCCCCGATTCGACGATACGCCGCGTTGGCTTGCCGTTTCTGGAGTCGGCCGGTGTTAGCTAGCTGGCCGGCCGGACAGCTATGCGGGAGTTCATTTCGTCATATCCGCAGCGCCACGCCGTAGCAATGCTGCCGTATCTCCGGCGGGCGACGACGCAACGGAGTCCCGCCTCCGCCCACTACCAGCGATTTCGGCCGCGGTCGGCTTTGGAGCCTCATCCGCTCCGTGTTTCCATTCCCGCTTCCTTGTGTCTTCTAGTCTCTCGGCTCAGCAAGGCCCAACTCGGCCTGCGTTAGCCTCAAGCTAACACGGTCCAGACGGCGTTTTCCTCTCCACTGCATGCTGGTCGACGGCCAATGCCAAGCAACACGGCTCTTTGTTTCTTTTGCTCCGTTCGTGACCGCATGCAAGCGCATGTCTTGGCTACACATTCCCTGCACTGGCCTGTGATTCTCATCTGGTCGAGTCACGCACCGCGGTTGAACCTTGGGCGGCTTATCCCTGGCTAGCCCCTTGGGCCGTCACATTTCGTCTCCTTTACGCAACAGTCGTACTACCCGCCGGTCCTAACCCGTCTTCGCCATTGTCGAACTACACTCGATGGCGGCCTGCGCAGTTAGGTTCGCATGCACGTTGCTTGTCTTATCATCGCGCATGGATGGATGCTAATAAGACGGGCGCGGTGGAGCTCAACCCATGTCTGCTGCACTTCGGCGACCTCAACCATGCAAAGGATGAATTCCTCCCGGACAGACTAAACAAAAAGCTAGTTGTTCCTCCGCTGATCACCTCTGTTGCGCACTGTTTTTTTGCTTTCTCTTCTGCATGTCTCGGCGCTCTCTCTAGAGGTTTTTAACCACTTCTCAGTTGTCGCTCGTGGTCCGGCATCCGCCACGCTCCGCAATGATCATCTGGTGCTGGTGCGTGGATCTAGATACAGGTGGTCTCATCAAAACCCACCGCCCCATCAGGCCCCGTATTATGTATTGCTTTTCCTCCTGATTCTGGGGACGTAAGCACTGTTCCTCGCTTCTGGCCTCTCTCGTGAGGTGTTGGTATCTGGGGAAAGATTCTATTACATAACATCAACAACGCTCTCCGCATAATAGGCTCCCTTGGCCCGACATGGTCTGTTGGAGGCCTGCACTTGGCCAAAGACCTCGGCTGGCTACTTCTTGGCTTCCCCAGGTCAAAAATCTATCCATTGTGACTCCAAGGTCTTGGCTACATCTGCAGCTGGGATTTGGGCCACATGGCGGTTTGCCTCGTCTGCTGCCCATAAAATCTCACCATCCTCAGCTGGCGCACGATCCGCAAGACCATAACTGATATGCGTGCGTACTCCAAAGGATCCGTCCACAGCACGTATGCTCCACGCGGTACGCAACAATGGCTAAAGGCGGCTGAAAAGATGTCTGAGCGCGGTGCTGACGACGAGGGTGGCCCAACAAGGGATCTGCATTTTCTCTCGACGAGCATCTCGCGTGCCAAACTGGCGGAATGTCGCAACACGTATTAGGGGTTTTTGTTAATCCTTCCGGGATCCAACATCATCCTCTGTCCAGGGAATCCCAACGAACGCTTGGTTTGGTCCTTTACCAAACTCCCAATGGCCGTGCCCACTCTTACAAACCAGGGAGATTGGGCCGCAAAAGCCAAAGACCGTACCGCATCAATATACGTACCGGCTTAACTTTTGGGACCCGCTTCCATATCCTCGTCTGGAAATGCTCGTCCCAGTGCGACCTGACAATCATGTTTGACGGGGCGCTCATCAGGCGGTTGCAGGATTTTTTTCAGCGACGTCAAATTACAAGTTGCTCTCTCCGGGATGGAATAGCCAAACGCCACACCCGCCAGGTGCATGGCACCAGCCCGGCTACTCGCGGCTTCGCAGATCTTGAGCGCCTGTTTTCCTAATTTAATTTTCCGCAATCCATGCAACACGACACTCGATAGCATCGAAACATGGTTTCCGCTAAGCGTTTTGCACTAAACAATGTTTCTTCACTGTTGACGCCGAGTTCCCCGGGCCTCCGGTAGGGGCCTGAGTTTCAAACTCATGGGGCCACCCGGCCGTCATTCCTGTTTAGGGAGATACCTTGTAATGTGTACCCCTGGTTGTTTTTAGGTATTGCTATTCGCACACTTGGACATGAATATTCGCTCACGAGTACACATCTTTGTTCCTACTAATACGTAGTAAGCCTCAGCTTAATCCATGTGCCTTACTTATGCGTATTGTTAGTAGCAAGCTTAGGCTAAGGCCATAGCATAAGATAGAAATAAAGTAAAAATAAATGGAAGTAAATAGAAATAAAACTAAAACTAAGGAGTAATAAATACTAAAAATAGTCTTATTATCATTGCTTTACTCAAATACTGTATTAAGTACGTTATTATCGAAAATTCTCTTTCGTATTGATGTACTTTCTTGTCTTTGCAAATAGCAATACTCTGGTTTTTTTTGCAGCCTGCGCTGGTCCAATGTCGAATTTTGGCGAGGTAGATTGGCGGTAAGGATGGCCCTGCCTTCGCCCAGTTCTGGTATCTCATCCCGCATAGAACACAGGCGATTGATGTAAACACTTCTCTTCCTGCGCCTTCTTTCAGCGCCTAACCGACACTGTCTATTCCTGACAGCGCACACTCCGGCGGGAAGGAGAATGATACAGCTGACGATGAGAGTGGAACCGACGCTCCCATTGAGCCCCCACGTCCTCACTCTGCGGTCAAACTAGCTATCTACCGGACCACGCATGAGCCCGCTTTTCGTTCAAAAACCTTCCGACTCTCATCTGCATCCACCATACCTGCCAGGACCATCCGGCCACCAACCTTCGTGTTGCGCCCGCAAGCAGTTTCGAAGCCAGGGTTTCACGTCCCTTTTCCGATGTCGGCGTCATCTACCCTGCCTGTTCTCGGGAATCGGCAACGGGGATGTTTATAACGCTTCCCTTGCGTGTTCACCGGGTGTTGCACAACCACGTTAGACTGCAAAGGTCAAGATGACGCTGAGCGGTATTGTATCCAAGTATTTCTTGGCTATGCATTCAGAACGGGCGTGAGAGGCTTGGCATTGCTTGACATGTTGCAAAAAGGTCTAGTCTCCGAATGCTTAAAAAGAGGCTAAGACTTTTTATTGGAGCTAGTTGATCTCAAGCAGCTCTGATGGGTACTTTCGGCATTACAGTTGTGGAAGATTGGTGGTAAGGGCGATCAGCATGTTAATCCCAGTATCTGGCTAGACCTTCATGCAAGGTTGAAGCAGTCTCGCCAAACACTTTCCCTCGGTGTTCCCGACTAAGAGATTCGTAGGCATGAATCACCCATCCATGTCGCAGGCTTACACACCGAACGGTATATCAAACTACTCATCGAGGAGTCTGACAGGTTTCATTATGAGCTCTTGCATCCGCGGGAAATTGATGACGTCGCGTTAGACGATCGATAGATTTTGACCTGCAAGTTGTCTTACTCTCTCAATTGATCTGGTCGACTCGCTTTTCCCCTTCCGTATTATGGCTTCATAGTGGAGGCACTTGTAAGATAAAAAAGATTGTTCAATCCTTTTCTAGCGAGCATAAATGCCTTTTGACTTCTCATGGAATAGTGCAGCACGCATCTTCTCGTCCTGCTTGCTGTTGGATGTATCCTACTCGTGGAATCATCAAATTCATTACCCAGTCTTTGCGCAAGTTGTAGATGATATCTTTGCTCAATAATCGTGCTCATGGGTTATCCTAAAATCATTCGTACCACTGCCGAAGCTAAACTCAGGTTTACCCATCACGTGGCAGATATGTCTTCCCTTATGATTCAATGAAACCAGAGAGGGCTTTGGCAGTCACCTAGCCGAAACCTTGACGATTATTTACTGTACATTCCTCAAGGCGGGTTGAAGGAAAGGAGCTGGCTGTTAAGCTTGGCATCTACTCTACCGTTCAGTCAAGTACGAAATCACTCCTGCTACCTCAGAGATTCTTTGCTGTATTGCCCCTTGAGATTTAATGTGAGTAGGTATGTTGAGGAGTGGCTTATCATGCAAATCTGGAATAGTTGAACTGCATCTGCTTTTACAATTCTTGGTAGATCGCAGTTTGTTGATATACCAAACCTGGGAAAATTAATCCTCAAGGTTCGGCGCAGGAGTACAGATTATTCCTTTATATAATGGAAGTGTCCACGTTCAATACCAAGATAGCAATCCATGTCTTCACCTTGCCGCAAAAGGCAGGCGAAAATAGCGATAGCGGGAAGGCCTGCACCCCCGCACACCCCGGAGGTGTTCTAAGCTAACCTTAACTTGAGTTGGTAGCTTGAGGCTGAACTATTTACTGTAGAGAATCCTCTGGATAGAGGTCGAAGTTGCATTGAGTAGTTTCGACCAGTATCTTCACGTCTTTTTGAATGCCATAGACATGGGAACTGTTCTCCTTGCGTAGTTGCCCAACCTGCAACAGCTTTACAGCGACCCAATTGAAAGAACAATTTGAGAGGTACCTTGTAAAACTAGGCCCATTAAGAGATGCGTTTACCACCAGTAAGAGATGATCAATTATCTTTCCTGCTCACCTGCTTAGGTAGGCGTCAACTGCTGATGCAATAACCCCGTTTGGTAAAGTGCAACATTTTTGGTAGGGACTTGCTAATTGACAGCCCCACCTTGAGCCCCGCCATGACACGTGCGAGCACAATGATGAGGTGAAAGTCTTTAGAGGCAGGAGAGAATGTCAAATGAAGAAATTGGATAATTCTCCGAGATGAGAGTTCAATAGTTATTGGAACAAGTACCTTAAATATTTTAAGATCCTGTTGATAGCTTGTTGAAGACCAAAGGAAGCGGCATTTCCTGTCACGGAGCAAGGTTATCCCGGATCCGGAAATCCATCCCACTTTCAATTGTGACTGTATTCACCCCGCGGTCAGTCATGGGCGATAGACATTTTTTTCCAACCCCGCCACAACGAGACGACAACGTCAAAGCGCATCCTGCTTTGAAGCCAACGCGCAGCGCAGCAACTTTTCACCATGCACCAGGTTCTGGTCGGCGAGTCGTGCTTCACGGCTTCGGAGTTGCAGAAGCTCGTGCAGCGCATCAACGATCAGAGCTCTGTCAAGGTCGCCGAGCTTTCCGGATCATGGCAATACTATGTCGATCTCGAGACCGAGGACCCGGTCGTTCTCGCCAAGGTCAAGCAGATTCTTCAGGCCATTGACCAGCCCGCGACCGCTACCTCGACCAGAACTGATGGAAAGACTGTCGAAATCTTCATTTCCCCTCGAAACCAATCGCCATGGAGCTCCAAGGCCTCCAGCATCGCCGTCGTTTGCGGCCTGAAGACCGTGAACCGCATCGAACGAGGCCGAGCCGTTACCGTCGAATTCGAGGAGGAATACAAGGGAGAGCAGGACCTGGGCTTCAAGGATGTCATCTACGACCGCATGACCGAGCTCTTCAGCACTTCCCCTCCTGTCCTCGACGACATGTTCGCTCACGGAGCCCGAAACCCCCTGGTTGTTGTTGACATCTTTTCCGATGAAAAGGGTCCTCTCGCCGCTCTCGAGGAGCACAATAAGAAGGCTGGCCTTGGCCTTGATAAGCCTAACATGGAATATTTGGTCAAGCAGTACACTGCCCTCGGACGATCGCCCGTATGAGCCACTTTTTTCAACCCCACATCCCAGTGACTAACACATCGTGATGTAGAATGATGTCGAGCTTTTCATGTTTGCCCAGGTCAACTCCGAGCACTGCAGGCACCATGTTTTCAATGCGTCTTGGACCATTGATGGCGAGAGCCAGCCCAATAGCCTCTTTGGCATGATCAAGAACACCCACAAGATGAACCCCGACTACGTCATCAGCGCCTACTCCGACAACGCAGCTGTGTAAGCATCCTTTTTCCTGGAAGTCTTTCTCCAAACCTTCTTTATGGAATTGTGTCATGCTTTGATTTAAAACGGTGCATGCTTTTTGTTTGATATATATTCATTAACACCTGTCTGGATAGTATGTCTGGCGACGAGGGCAACTTTTGGGCCCCTGATTACTCCACTGGCAGCTGGAAGCTTACCAAGGAGGTTGTCCAGCCTTTGATTAAGGTTGAAACCCACAACCACCCCACCGCCATTTCTCCTTTCCCCGGTGCCGCCACGGGTAGTGGAGGTGAGATCCGTGATGAGGGTGCTGTAGGACGTGGCTCTGCCCCTAAGGCAGGTCTCTGCGGTTTCTGGGTTTCGGACCTTTTGATCCCTGGCAACAAGCAGCCCTGGGAGGTTGATATCGGACGACCTTCCCACTACGCTTCCAGTCTCGACATTATGCTAGAAGCTCCCATTGGGTTCCGCGCGATTTAACAACGAGTTTGGTCGCCCTGCCCTTACTGGAACTTTCAGAACTCTTCTCACTAATGAGGCTGAGTCTGAGGCCCCTGAGTACCGGGGTTACCACAAGCCCATCATGGTTAGTCAACCCACAACTTGCAACACTGATGCTTCACCTCATGAAAACACCTAATTCTATCGGTATCTCTGATTTCCGTTGGGCATCTTTTGCTAACTTGGACTTCATAGATTGCTGGTGGTATCGGAAGTGTTCGACCTCAACATGCCCTCAAGGAGGAGGCTCACGTTGAAGATGGCGCCCATGTAAGATACCATTTATCTCCAAATCCTTCTGAAGCAGAATCAACTAGCATTATCAATTTAATGCCAAGTTCTGTTGGAGGTTATTTTAAGAGTGACTAACTTGAATCCCCTAGGTTATTGTTCTTGGAGGTCCTGCCATGCTCATCGGACTTGGTTAGTATTACTATACAATGATCTTGCACGGGCAAAAAACTAATCGATGTCATAGGTGGTGGCGCGGCCTCATCAAAACCAAGGCACTGAGGACACCGCAGATCTTGACTTTGACAGTGTCCAGCGTGGAAACCCCGAGATGGAGCGACGTGCGCAGATGGTTATCAACACCTGCGTTGCCTTGGGCCCCGAGAGCCCCATCGCTTTCATCCACGATGTGGGTGCCGGTGGTCTTTCCAATGCTCTTCCTGGTTAGTAACTTCCAACCGTTTATGAACCTAAAAATATCATTTTTGCTAACAGCCTACAGAGCTTGTGAAGGACGCTGGATTTGGTGGCAAGTTCGAGCTTCGACAAGTCGAAAGCGCCGACAACTCCATGTCCCCTCTTCAAGTACGTCTGAATACAGGATTTTCACTAATCACAAAAACTAATAATCGTCCGTTTGATAGATTTGGTGTAACGAGGCACAGGAGCGATACGGTATGTGCTTTACTTCAATGTATGCTCTTTTGCAAGTTCACGACTAATCTCGAATCTCAGTCCTCCTTGTTAACCGAGATGGTCTCAACCGCTTCACCAGCATCTGCCGACGAGAGCGTTGCGGATTCTCCGTCATTGGAAATGCTGTTTCCCAAGCAGAGAACGGCGCCGCCAAGCTTGTCCTGACAGACCGCGAGCCCACTGCTCAACCCCCCATCGACCCCATCAACCTCCCCATGGATGTTCTCTTCCCCCTGGACGAAGAGTCTCTAAGGACGTTCAGAGAGTTCACAAGAACCTGCGTCCCTTCGATACCGTGAAGAGCATGACGGAACAGTGCGGTTCATCCGATCTTGGCCAGATGATCACCAAGGCTACGGAGCTTGTCTTCAACTTGCCCTCCGTTGGATCCAAGAGCTTCCTCATCACCATTGGCGACCGTACTGTTGGTGGTTTGTCTGTTCGAGACCAACTTGTTGGCCCCTGGCAGACTCCTGTCGCCGATGTCGCCGTTACCCTGACTAGCTTCAGCGTCGACGAGAAGACTCGTCGAGGTGAGGCCATGGCCATGTAAGCAACCCCAGAATCTTGACAGTCAAAAAACAATTACTAACAGCCTTTCTAGGGGAGAGAAGCCTACTCTTGCTTTAGTCTCTGCTGCCGCCTCCGCCCGAATGGCTGTTGCCGAGAGTTTGATGAACCTTGGTGCTGCTGACATCAAGCCTGGTTCTGTCAACGGAGACTTGAAGCGTGTCAAGCTCTCTGCCAACTGGATGGCTGCTGTAGGCCACCCCGGTGAGGGTGCCGCCCTCTACGATGCGGTTCAAGCCATCGGCATGGAACTTTGCCCTGAGCTGGGCATCTCCATCCCTGTTGGCAAGGACTCACTGTCCATGAAGGCCTCCTGGAAGGACAAGGAGACTTCCGAGTCCAAGACTGTTACTGCTCCAGTTTCTCTGGTCATCTCGGCCTTCAGTCTGGTCGAGGATGTGCGCAGCACTTGGACACCTCAGCTCCGTCGTGTTGAGGAGGTTGGCGATAGTCTGCTCATCTTCGTTGATCTTGCTCAAGGCTTCAAGGCTATGGGAGGTTCCGCCCTGGCTCAGTGCCTAGGCCAGATCGGAAACGAGGTCCCTGACGTCCGCGACGTCGAGCTAATCCGCGACTACTTCGACGCTATGTGGCAATTGCACCAGGTATGTTTCTTCAGTTAGGCAAGATGATTGATTACTGACACAAATTTGACAGGAAAATATCGTCCTGGCCTACCACGATCGCTCAGACGGAGGTTTGCTTACCACTGTCGCTGAGATGATGTTCGCCGGTCGATGCGGTGCTGAAATCTCCCTTGATAACCTTGCCAAGTCTGACGCCGAGGTTCTCGACACTCTCTTCAACGAAGAGCTCGGTGCCGTTTTCCAGATCCGACGAAGCGACGAGATCAAGTTCAAGCGTTGCTTCGCTACCTGCGGTCCTCCTCCTGGCTTGATCAAGACCATTGGTTACGTTCGACCCACATCAAAGCAGTCTCTCGTCGTCAGGTACAAGGCCAAGGCGCTTGTTGACCTGGACCGAACCCAGATTCAGCAATGGTGGTCGAGCACTTCCTATGAAATGCAGAAGCTCCGTGATGACCCAGCTTGTGCCCAGTCAGAGTTCGATTCCATCAAGGATAGCAAGGACCCTGGTCTTCACTTCAAGTTGAAGTTCAACCCTGCGGACGTCAGCTTGCCGACCATGACTAACCTCAGGAGCCTGGTTTACAAGCCCAGAGGTAAGCTTGTTTGAATAATTCGGTAGAGGGATGATGGCTGACAAGCACTCCAACAGTTGCAATCTTGCGAGAGCAGGGTGTGAATGGCCATGCCGAAATGGCCTTTGCTTTCCGAGCTGCAGGCTTCGACGCCGTCGATGTCCACATGTCCGACATTTTGGACGGCTTCTCACTGGATGGATTCCGTGGCTTGGCTGCCTGTGGTGGTTTCTCTTACGGGTAAGGAATATCTGAGACGCTCATCCTAGATGTGTTGCAAGGACTGACAGTGTGCTGCAGTGACGTTCTCGGTGCTGGTAATGGATGGGCTCAATCCATTCTCATGCATGACGGGGCCCGCAAGACTTTTGAGGCTTTCTTCCAGCGAGCCGACACCTTCTCGTTTGGTGTCTGCAACGGTTGCCAGATGCTTACCAGACGTACGTCGACTTCCGAGCTCTCTGTTTCAATATGAGTGATTACTAACTGTACTGTTACAGTCAAGGAGTTGATTCCTGGAGCTGAAGCCTGGCCCACCTTTGGTATGTCTCCATACACTTAATCCACTGACGATCGATTACTGACCCCGTTATAGTCGAGAACGCGAGCTCACAGTTTGAGGGCCGAGTTTCCATGGTGACCATTGAAGATAAATCAGCCAACTCGGTATTCTTCTCTGGCATGGCTGGATCCTCTCTTCCCATTGTCGTGTCACACGGCGAAGGCCGAGCCGAGTTTGCTTCTGATGGCGATTTGCCTTCACTCAACGGCAACGGACTCATTCCACTCCGTTATATCGACAACTATGGACATGTCACGGAGCAGTACCCTTCCAACCCCAACGGCAGCCCCCAGGGTATCGCCGGTGTGAAGAGCAGGGATGGCCGTGTTGTGGCTATGATGCCTCATCCGGAGCGAACCATCATGGCCGATGTTGGATCGTGGAAGCCCGAAGACCAGCTTGCTGAGTGGGGCCAGTATGGACCTTGGTTCCAGCTGTTCCTGAATGCGCGCAAGTGGGTTGGCTAGGTAAGAAGAGGTTCGTTCATTGAAAGGTGTTTTGGGATTTATGGATAATTTTATGGCTATGGATGGATAAAGAAACAGAAAAGATTTCGATGATGCGTTTGTAGATGAGGGTTTCCCTGGCCCGGCCCTGAAGAACAGCGCCTAGGCGACGAAGACGTTTATAGACGTGAAAAAGGGTTAGGGTCGGGATGTGCAATACAAAACAATTGACCTGGAGCGCCTAGCTGATTACAAGAATCCATCGGCTTGACAAAGGTGGCTGGCGCCATAAAGGTGCAGAAACCCGTCGTATTGAACAAGATGGCTCACGCCCTACCAGAATGTCCCCAGAATGTCCCCAGAATGTCTGTTGCGTTGTCCAAGATGGCTCGCGCCGGGGGTTTGGTCTCTTCGGTTACTCATGGTTGACTGAAGTGAGCAACGATTAGCACGGGACATGAAAAGAGTTGTTTACTCGCAAGTGAAAAGATTTGTCCTCTCATTCACTGTTGCCATTGTCGTGGCTGGCGGGGGGCTTACAGGTGGCTAAAGTGGGCAGTTATAGTGGCCCCAACGTCGCGCGATTAGCGCCCTCAGACTTGAAATGTTGCTCATAATGATACCGATATTGAACGACCTTTTCCATGTAAATTTCTTTCGACTGATGTCAAATTAAACATTGTAACTCTAACTCTAGAAAATAATGATTATCTAGAGGCTTATCTTGCCCTTCTGCTTAGCCTTTCCGCCAATCCTCGCTTTGTACGGCGCCGATGCTCCAGAAATAACTCCTCTCCCCGCAAAGTTAACCCACCCCGAGATCTTGCCATTCTTCACAACAAGCTTGAATCCCCCGCGTGCCGGATTGTAGACATCAGCAAAGAGGCCACTCCTGGCATTGAACACTGAAAGTTGGTTGAAGGCGGCGATGGAAGTATCGACAGTGACAGTGACCGTGCCGGATTTAGTTGATACTCGTGCAAAGTCGGTGCGCAGCTCGTCCTTACTGCCACTAATCAAAGGGTTGAGGTAGCGGTTGGTGACGTAGCGGATGCTCCCTGCGATAGGGGTTGCCGGCCGGGTTGCCAATCGAGATGACCACGTCGACGGGGTTGGCGCCATTCTGCGTCCCGGGAGACGGGATTCGCTTGATGACGAGGAGCTCGCCCTTGACCCGGAAAGGTTGCAGGTTTCCTTTATCCAGTCCGTTGAAGATGACATCGTATAGGACGTAAGTCAGGCTGAGGGCGCGTTTCTCGATACCCTCGTCGCGGCCCTGGAGTGCCGTAAAGTTGAAGTGCTCGAGGTCGGGCTGGTCCACGACAGGGATGACATCGTCGTCAAAGATGGAGAGTTCAGTGTCGGGAGTGGGCGACGCCCAGGTGCACACCAGCAGAGAGACGAGAAGCAGCAAGTATTTCATCATCGCGGCTGAATGCTTAGCTTGCGAGAATGTCTAGAAAACGGGTGTTACGAGCTGGGGGTTTATGGACCGGACTGTGGGGGAGAACAAATGAATATGTAGTCGGGGCTACTGGCACTTAGACTGCACTCACATCACAGTTGTGGCTTCAGCTCTTTGGTACTAAATCTGTTAATCGCCCCGCTTGTTCTGGCGCTATTGAATTACCTAACTTAAAAACTTAAGTTGCGGGTTCAGTTCTGGGCAAGCCGATTGCTGATTCCCTGCAACTTGTGCTGCTTCAATTGGCTAGCACCTTAACTCGCGCTAAGATACTGACCAGCCTGGAGGGCCTAGAACCCCTTCAGCCGCAAGCAAGGGTTGAACTTGCAACTGAAGTACGCAACTGCCGGAATTCTTTGGGTGTCTCGCCTGTTGCAGCTGAAAGGAAGTGCAGAAAATGGTCGTATGACCATGTTAACATTGAAGTCTCGAACGGGCTCGGCTCCCACCCTTTGGATATCAGAGAACTCGGAGGCGAAACTCAAGCACACTAAAATATATTTCGGTTTCCAGAGCTGAGTTCTTGGTGGGCTGAGCGAGGGGGCCCACTTTTGGAATCACAGGTCCTGACTGTGTCCCAGATCTGGGACGAATTTGGCGGGGGCAAAAGACCAAAAACAACACCCAAATCGCCCACCTCACTAAGGCTGGATCTGTCGCGACTCGCGTCTCAAGGCCGTCCACCTTGACCAGTCAGGGCCCTAGCCAAAGGACTCGATTGGGCCGCGATCAGCTCCGTGAAATCGGTAGAAGGAAGTGAAGCATGTCATGGGGTGCTTTATCTAGTCGGTTGCTGAGATTGACGTTGGAAAGGCATCGGGAATTGACAGTGTTGTCTCGAGAGTTGTAAGTGTAGCAGACTGGGTATCGACGGCAAAGTGACAATAGATAATAAAATCGTAGAAAATTCAGAGAAAATTGCTCTTTGAGATATCTGACAATCTGATCTCGGCGGTAATGAATGATAACTTGACTCTAGGAAAAAAGAACTCTCTATGCGACGATGATGTCGAATCTAGGTTCTCGCAGCCGACTGGTCCCTCTTATATACCTCTTTGATCCACATCACCGGGCAACTAGTCAACCCAATGACCCTTCCTACCCTGCTTCACTCGCTATACTTACTTCCAAAATTTAGGCTTTTCCTTCGCAAGTGCACTACAAGTCGTCGATCCGCCAGCGCATACGCTGTTCTAGAGGGAAGCCTTCAATACGAAATGATAGCTAGAGGTTTTGGCAGACGATTTTGACCTACTTGGCTAGCTGCGGTTCGCATGACGGGACTCCAGTTTTTAAGCCAGAGGCGACGGCCTTTTCCTTGTATGGTATTATGCCCGTCATCGGTGATCGTCATTCGTTACCTGTAGATATAATATCCGTTTTCCCAGTCACACGACTGTCTTTCCGCTGTTCTCAACACGAATCTTGAAATATGGCTGCCTAAAGCTTCGACTTGTCGCTCTCTCGTACAGCCATCGGGATGATCCGAGTCCAGGCAGGGGGACCTTGTTGGCTCTGTGAAGCGAGCTTCGCATTGGTCAAGATGCGATTGAATGTCTGGATATGGTGATCCGCGCGGCACAGCTTAAATCCTTCAGACGTGTATGGCATAGACACGGACAGCAAAGGACCAAGCTTTCCGTCTCCAATGCAACCTCGCTAAAGGCAAACCGATGAGACCGCTGGGGGAGTCCGTTAACCGGTGTGCCGAAAGCTTCCTGTTCGAGATTGGCGCCTCCTGAGCAGGGCGAGTTTGCGGGTCTTGACATCCCGGAGTGGCGGGAAGACCGTCCGTTCCCAAGTCTGATCGTAACCTAGTTGTGTGTGCGCTATGCCTTCATTGGCTTCTATCATGCTTCTACATGTCATCCCACAGTTCTATCGCTTCGGCTCGACCCGAGCCAGGGACAGGGACAGCCTTGCTTTGAGGGGTATTTTCTCAAAGAAATGGATGCCAAGCCTGCAGCACTTGGCTGTCCATTAGGTGCGCACTAGGCTTCCTCATTGGCCTGAGTACGATGACTTCGAGTTCAGATCCCGGCTTCTACGTTTGGCTTTTTTTCAGAGACCGTCCCAATATTCATCGATCATACGGTGAGTGCTGCGAAACACCATACGACAATGGAAGCACGAACCTGGGTAGCCAGTAGAACAGCCTGTATGAGGGCTTGGCTGGCCATGGCAAGTCTCAGGGAGCGGTATGCGCGTTGGTACTGATTTTAGTTTGGAACGTAAGTTAACCTATTACAAGAAGAGGAAACGCAACGAGGAGATATTACTACCTTCCTAATGCGTTAAGAATAGCATCAACATTAGTAAGTAGATGCCAAGTTTCTCTAATTAGCCGTATCGTATGGCGTGAGCTAGAACAACAGTTGGTATTCAATGAAAAGAGAGACGACACGGGAATCATGTATAAATGGCAGACAGCCGCCTCTGCCTGGTCTTATTGTTTGTTCCAACACCATCCCTCTACCACAATCAAGACAAGTCCAAGACTTCAAACTACTTTAACAAAACTCGCAATCATGAAGGCTTTCCTTGTTTTCCTTCTCCCCTTGGCCGCTGCCACCGCCGTGGTAAGTTCAGAGCCCAGCATATTTGAGGCAAATCGCCATACTAACGAAAATACGTGTGAAGAACATTCCCAGAGATATTCCCGAGGGATACGACCTCACCGGCCAGCTCGAGGTTATCGGTCCTCTAGAGGAAGGCGGCGAGAATGTCACCCTGAAGGGAACGGCAGAGGTAGCTAAAAGATACTCCCTCTTCCTCTTGCGTATATCTAATCTTGCCGCAGTCCGTTGTTGCGCAGATCTTGGAAGCGAGCCCCGACTACAAGTTCGATGAGGCGGAAGAGTCTGACAGCAGCCTTGCTGAGCGAGACCTCGTCCTTGAGAGCCGCGCCGAGGCGGTATGTTTGACCCAACTCCTACATAAGCCACCAAACTGCTGACCTCTATTTCCAGACTCACCACTACTGCCGTGCTGGAAAGATCGGGGCCTACGGCGGAGGCGAGGCCAGCCGTAACCAGATCTCCCATGAGATCACCTACCTCCGCTCCATCGGCAGCAGGACCTGCGGTGTCAATGCCCGATCATGCGTGCGCGTTTCGTGCTCCTACGGCGCCGGTATCTGGTGGTGCAACGACAACAACTACTGGATGGGCGAATTGTGCAACGACCTTGCCAACCTAGCTCAGATCGCTGTGTACAAGTGCGAGCGTCATATCAAGGCTACCTGCTGGTTCGGCAACCCCAACTGCGGCAGTTGCGGATGCAAGCCCGTCGATGAATGGGTGGTTTGGGGCCAGCAGTTTAGCAGTGCTAACCACAATGTCATCGTCACAGCCGACCGATGCTAAGCGTTGAACCTGGCCCTTTGCCATGACTTGTGGTGGATGTTAACAGACCAGGATGATTTAAGGAGAGGGGGCGTGTCAGAATGTCTCATGGAGGACTTCTTTTTGGAATTCTGCTTTTATCTTATTCTTCTGCTTCTTCTCGCTTGCCTGTCTAAATATTGCCATCAACGGAGGAGCAAAACGGAGAGAGAGCGGTGGTACCTGGAATCGCGATTGTACCAGTTCTCAATTCAACGATCACTGATGGATTTGATTGATGAGAGGGGAGAATACAATGCTTTCGAATAAACTCATCTGGTGCACCAGCCGAATACATCGCTGTGAATTGATGACCGGATACTTCACGCCCAGAATGCGTATGAGAGCTGTAATCCCGAACCTCTCGCCTACAGAAAGAGCCTCTAGCCTAGAGTAAGTGGCTGGCGTAGCCAAGTATAGTGCAAGCTAAATCGCTCCATCGTTTGGGTATATGGGCCCTTTATATTGGTCTATGATACACCGTTGAATCCCAGCGCAACCTAAGTTACTCGACGATGGTCACATCTCAGCATACTGACGCTATGTGTGATCAAGGGGAGGGTTGTCAAAGCCTGACCTAAAAGGGAAGTATTGACAATCGGGTTGCAGGAATCTAGCTGGAGATGGAAACGATTGTATTAATGACAAAAGGATTTAAGACGGTTAGGTCTAGGGTTGCTCCGGCGACGATGAAGAGAAAGGGAGGCATGTTGCCATGATAGAGAGGATCTATAGCAGCGCATCCCGTGAGATTATTTATCTTGGAATCGACCAACACATCCGGGACTCATTCGCAACATTGTCTAGCCTAGTTAATACGTGGTCCCAATTTCAAAACTCGCCCCCATCGTACCAGCCTACGAAGTGGCACAACACTCTCAAAATCCGAGATCAGCAACATTGGGCTCCTGTTTTCCAACAAACACTGCAGACGTCTCTGGGTTATCCAAGAGGTTGTATCAGCTTCCTTGGCTATTGTTGTTGGTAACCACAGAGAGATTTCATGGACCTTTGTTGGCCTTGCTTCGTCCCTGATACGAAATAATAAACGACTCTAGAGACGATTTTCGCCTAGTACGCCAAAGAAAACAAGAAGCAGCGCACAAAGCGGGTCGATGAACGCCTAACTCATGTACAGACTTGCGCAACCAGACTTTCACCAGAAAAACATCTCATTCCTGGACCTTCTACGTCTCACAACTGACTTTCAAGTTTCCATGAACTTAGACAAGGTATACGCATTGCTGGGACTTCCAAGTCAACATTTCGATACTGGGATGACCTTTTGCAGCCCAACTATGGCTTAATTAACGAGGGGCAATAGAACCCATTGTGAATTCTATCCGCAGTTAAACACACTAATCTTTTGTGGCCTTCTTTTCCAACTTGGATACCACAGTGACACGTTAAGCCTACCAGAAGTATCACAGGATCACAAAGTTCTGTCATGAAGTTGACTGCTTCTATAGGCGTAGATGACGTACCATCACCTGAAATAAACTGGTCTTTATAAAACAGGAGCTTGTCACTAAATAGTTGCATAATGGACACCGTCGACTCTTCAAGACCATTATCGGGGGGTCGTTGGGCTAATGTCGTGGATCATGACTGGATCGTGAAAGGTCCGTTCTTAAAAGACCCTGAGGCGACTTCCATGGCCTTGACCGCGGGTCAGGACTGGTACGGCAGAATGATTCAGCCAAGTCACCAGATTATTACTCTGTCAGGGAGTGCTATCTGCATGGTTTCATGCTTGGATAAGCTATTGCAAGATGCAATTTGGAGGGTGCCGGGCTTCAAATATTCAAATCACACTAGTTTGTGGAGGCTCTCATATGCCACTTGCGCGAAGTTCCACGTTGCGTCGAGATAGAGACAACAAGAAATTGAAAAGCACGTTTAGCTGGTGGGAGATGCACTTATTTCAGACCGCATCAAAGAGAAAGAAAATGCTACTACTAATAGTAAGGCCGAAGAGAAGAGGTCATGTCAGGGGGGTCAAATGATTGGAGGGCAATCTAGCGCCTGGAAATATGTCGCAATACCGCTACGGCAAAAGGGAATGATCACTCCTTTGTCGGTAGCAATATTGTGGTCCATATCTCCGTCTGACAAAATACTTGATACGGTGTTTCTCAATGTAACCAGGTAGCAAGAAGGCAATAATAGTGACAAGAGCTGCTGCAACAGCTTTTGTAAGGAAACAAGGTAAGACAAAAGGTGTACTCAGATTAAATAAAAGGAAAAGGCGCAGCGGGTTTAAGATTTTGGACCGAGCTACTACTTCAAGTAGTACTAATTTATCTGATCGTATTTATTTTATTTTATTTATCTCATTTTATCTTTCTTATTTTTTTTATTAAATTAAATTAAATTAATTAACAAAGATAAGCATAGAGCCTAAGTTTGACTTATGTACTACTTAGGTATACTGGGTTGCGTGAGACTGAGTTGAGAGACTTGCAGCTGGCAAAATATACGCGTGCGAATAGCAATACTCTTCTTTAAAATCTGGCCCAAGACTACCATGGAAACAAACCAAGTCCAAAGATACGAAAGGAAGATTGATGGAGTTCCCACTTCCAAGATGAAAGGCTCCTGGCACTTTTGGACCATCTATCTATTTTCTGCAGCTGGGCATTTTGGAAAGTTCGGCAATTGCTTGGGTTTGCTCTTAGCAGGGCCATAAGACAGTGACGATGCATCGCATCCTCTTTTGGGTAGGCACTGGCGTGCATTGGCGTTGATGGCTGAGACAGGAAATTTTGGATTCCCGCCATGACCTGTCATTGACCCCTGTCCGCCAAGATCAAACGAAACAAGGCGAGAATTGCCAGAAGTGGCCAGAAGCACCTTGGTCTGATTCTATAGAGATGTCACGCCTAAAAGTCCTGCATTATCAGATAGTTTAATGAGAGGATGGGCCATTGCAAGCAGAACCCTGGTTTACAAATACATATTAAGTCAGTAGAGCATGGAAAGGTAGAAGAGAACGATAAGGAGGGAAGACTCCGGAGCGGAGATGGGACAGGACGTCCTCTCATCACTGGACCCCATCCACAAGAACGGTAACGGCGAGCGGCTCTGAGGGCGAATCGGGGGATTTGGAATGTGCTGGGAGGCAAAATGACGTATCTACATGGAAATACGGGCCCAGTGGTGAAGCAGGTAATGAATGACACAGGGCAAGGGCAGGGAACTTTGAAGGAAGTCCATGGGCCGCGACTCAGCGCGTTGGTCGCCGTGACTCGGCGAGAAGCCCGAGAAGAATCTCGTCATGGCGGGGTCTTTCGTCCCCATCAACGATGTTTCCCATCAATCGAGTGATGGCATTTCGGCAGGGTTTGGTTGGCGTCGTCCCCCTTACCCCGAAGCGACAGGCGGCTAGTATGTGATGAGTATCGCGCAGCGTATCGATCGACGAGCCGACGCGAAATCGCGATTCCGATTCTGTCGCTTGGCGGAGGCACAGAGATGGTGATCGCGGCGCCGCGGAGCCGCCCTCATCGGCTCCTAGGGAAATGGGCCGATTACCCAAGGCCATCCTTGCCTACAGCGAAGTGAAGTCAGCCATGTTCCTGGAAGCAAGCCAGCTCCCTGAAGCTATACGTATTGTACACTGTAGAGTACTTGGGTAGGGAGATGGGACGTCCGGCGGCATTTACAGGATCGTTTAAGCAGGGACAGGCAGTGGGACGTTGATCGTTCTTCTGTGGGCAGGGTTACTCCGCACGGAAGGTGGAGGTGCCATTCTCCAAATGTCCTCCTGTCGTCGCTTCAGCTATGAAGACACAATTCACAACCAACATTGATGATGTCATAGACATTTTACATCAATGCTTGAAAAGACTGAGACGGCGCCAAAAGATACAGTGCTAAAATTTGTGATCAAGAGAAGGGATCCCCACTCAGTCGCTGGCCAAGCATCGCAGCAAACACCGCCTATTGACGCAAGGCAACGCGAGAATCGGCCACCCAACTCAGAAAGCCGAGGCTAATGCGCGCCGCGGGCACCGAGTTCTAACACACATGTCGAGCCTGACTTCAATGCGACGTTGTCCAGACGGGACGGAGCTGCCGAGCCCAAACTAATTGACTGGATTGGATGCTCTGCGTCTGGAAACTTTTGGTCCGGCGTGTTTTGGTGCGGAGACAGGGCGGAGTCCCCGCACACCCTCCACTAAAGTTCTCGGGGAGGGGGCTTCGTTACCCCAACATAGCGCTAAGCTCTGGGGGTCGGGTCAAATACACCAGCCGCGAGTGGCCAGGGCTTTCGTCAGCTGATTGTTCGTGCAAGCCTCTGTCTCCTGCAGGAAATTGCTTTGGGCGGGCTTGGTGAGTGTCTCAGTGGTCTGAGGCGAGACTGGGTTGGATGGACATGGAATGGATGCTGTGTTGGTTGTGGATATGGTCTCTGCGGCCGTCGTGGAGAGACAACGGACGACGGATCAGGCTTCTGGCGGTGGCCTGCCAGACGGTAATAAACAGCCATTCAACGGATTTGACGCCTGTTAGGCGAACCCAAAACCAATCGATCAGACCACGGACGATGGCCGCGAGTCAACCAGAGGAAGATCCGCAACGGAATACCATCAAGGAATACCATGACAGAAACATCGGACTTCTACACGACGTGGTTCGTCGCCCCATCCCAACACGAGTCAAGCCGCTGCATTACCCCAACACCCACCTCAAGCCCCGGTCGTTCCTCACGTCCAAATATGACAAGTCGCGCCGGGTTTTCCTCTTTGGGGCAAGACGGGCAACTAGAGATGTGCATGCGACATCATGGGGCGTGTCACTGCCGCTTTTTTTCTCCGTTCGTCACCCTGTGGGTTTCCACCGTGCCTTGATCCTTGTGCAATCAGCATCATCCATGTCCATCCAGCATGCCTCGAATTCATAAGCCGCAAGGTGAAACAATTTCCCTCCGTCGCCGTCTCTCGGTCTGCTCCCCGGACGCTTTCGGAGAGCTCGCCGACTTCATCCAGCATCATCATACGCAACTCCCCAGAACTTCCTTCCGGATAACTGCCAGACAGCCAATCGAGTCCGCCTCGTTCAGAGTGCTCTCAGTTGATATCGGCCAATTCTCCCAGGCCTTCCTCACCGATGTGGAACCGATGCTTCTGGGAGAGTGATTGGGAGACCGGGGAATATTTAGCTGCCTAAGAAGTCAGATGTCCCTCGTTCTTTTGTTATATTTGCCTAGTTCGGCCAGATGGACAGTGGGTACTTAACTGAACAAGTAGAGATGCTGTAAGGTGTACTGCAAATTCCCATTCACGCCCATCTTCCTTGACCATGTGTAGTGACGGAATGCGATTACTGCAACCATCATGGGGTTCGGTTTGAAATCATGTCCTCTGCAACTACTCATGATTGCGTCAAGTCTTGAGATTTCATACTTAATTGGATGGTATTTTCTTTAGTACACCAGTCTTGATTTCTTTGCAACGCTTTGATCAACATTGTTGGGGCTGAGGCGTCTCAGCATGAATTCCATTGCGGGCATGACTGAACTAACCATTTGGTTGCGGCTTCTAAAATATTCTGACACAAGTTCGGATCCATCTGAACTACATGCGTCTTCATATTTGCTCGTAGTCTGAACTAAAGCGTGGAGGCAAAGTGCTTCCCCAATCAGTACGTGGCTGGCCCAAACCCCCGCGCCCTGGACTGCAGCCGTGAGGACGAAAGCTGTGGCGAAGCTAAAAAGCCTGGGCCATCTCCTCCTTTGGTAACCTTTGGCGACGCTCACTCGCATGGGGGCATTTGGGAGACGTTCGGGACGACAGGGAGCGAGTGGGGAATAAATGTCTGGGGGACTGATACTGGAACAATTACGGGGAGCTGAACGCGAGTCATGAAAGACAGATGAATTCCCATATCATTGCGCAGACGTGAGACAGCAACACATGGAGAAGCCGTGTATTCACGTGGTCCTTGCGCTACTTACCCAATAACTGATCACCATGGATGTAGCAGAGAAGAAGAAGGGTGTGATTGTGTGTTGGGCTTCAACACCAGGGAATGCTGGCTTCGTGATGGATCGTATCCTGGGAGAATGCTTCGCAGACACTCAACCCACGTAAACGGCCACACCCCTCCCCCGTCGTTTGCCGGGTGACTACGGGACATCGATTACCATCCTTATCCATGGAGAAAAATAAAACGAGCACAGAAAAAACCAGAGCCCACATCAAAACAACTCGTCCAGTCGGAAACGCAGTGATTACGTACCGGAGACTGGGTGGGTAACCCCGCAGTCGTCTCCAGGATTTCTCCATGTCCAGCGCTTCCCCTCTCCAGATTACGGAGTACATACGGGGGAGGGGAATAGGGGGGTCAATCGCTGAAAGGTCCCTGTATTTCTCCACAGCTGGACGGACCCATGCCTGTGCTCCCACGACCCCAAAGCGCCAAACAACAGCATACAGCCACGCCCCCCGTTTCTCCCCAGTCGCTATCTTTGCCGTGGCGTCATGTTGCGTCACAAGGGTGACCCAGAACGAGGATATCCCAGGGCCAGAGCCAGAGGAGAATCCCCGACTGGCCGGAGGAGGAGCCCTGCGGGAAGCCGGGGGCGTCTGGGGAATGCGGATGTGAATTCGGGGGCGCCTGATGGATGGGGCCGAGGGCTGCTACGGTGCCACCACGCTACTTCACTAACTAGAACCCGTCCATGCCCTAACGCCTGCTTTGGGGGATGGTGACAAGGCGGGGACATCCTTGGACATTGGGTATTGGGGGAATCCCCCTCGTCCCGCGCGTACTACTGGTGTCCGGGACGTCGCTGTGGGGGAGCATGACATCGCCATACCGCCCTGCCCACGCTACACAGTCTTCGGCACCTAGACTGACCTCTCCCGCTTCCATTATAAAAGGTCTAGATCCTCCCGGCTAGTGAATTCTTCTCTCCATTCCATCCAGATATCCAGCTTTAGCAAGTCTTTCGTCCTTTGGCCTCGCATCTAGATTTGAGCCTTTCTGCTTTTGCTTCGCATCTCATGGGACTCTACCTCAGTTAGCCCTTGCTTCTTTAGAACAACCAACCCCCAATAGAGCCTTGAACGACCCTCCCTCAGCCATGGCCGACTACAAGTCCAAGGACGAACGGTTCCTCTCCGAAAAGGAGGAAGAGTTCGGCACCGTTGAAAACATCGACCTGGTCGATCTCCCCTCCCGCCTCGCCGAAGATGTCTCATACGGTCCCACCGGCGCCGCCGGCCTCATCCAGTCGCCCTACGTTCTCGCAGCTGCCTTCCTCGCCTCCTTCGGTGGCTTCTCCTTCGGCTACGACCAGGGCGTCATCTCCATCATCAATGTCATGGATCAGTTCCATGCTGTCTTCCCCGAGGCCAAGAGCGGCTTCGGCAAGGGCTTGATGACGGGCATGCTGGAGTTTGGAGCCTTTCTCGGCTGCTTCTTCATGCCCTGGCTCGCCGATAAGATCTCCCGAAAGAGGGCCCTGGCCGTCGTTGTAGTTATTTTTAATATCGGCGCCATTCTCCAAACTGCTGCTGTCAATTACGAGATGCTCGTCGTGGGACGAACAATTGGTGGAATTGGCGTTGGCACGCTTGCTATGGTATGGAAGTTTGCCTTTCGTCTCATACTACCTCAGCAATGTATAAGCTAACACTCAACTAAACAGGGCGCACCCCTCTATATTGCCGAAATCGCGCCTCCCAATTTGCGAGGCACTCTTCTCGTCCTCGAATCCGTCTCCATTGTTCTCGGCGTTGTCATCTCCTTCTGGATCACATACGGCACACGCGACATGGCCGGCGAGATCGCCTTCCGCCTACCCTTCGGCCTCCAGATGGTCTCTGCTACCATTGTCGGCGTCGGCATCCTCTTTTTCCCCTACTCTCCTCGTTGGCTCGCTCTTGTTGGCCGCAATGAGGACGCCCTCCAGAGTCTTTCCAAGCTCCGCCGCCTCCCCACCACGGACGAGCGCGTCCAGATCGAGTACCGCGGCATCGTCGCCGACGCGCAATTCCAGAAGACTGTCACTGAGCGCCGCCATCCTGGAGTCCATGGCCTGAAGCTCGAGATTGTCACTTGGCTCGATCTCTTCAACCCAAAGACCTGGCGCCGAACTGCCGTCGGCTGCGGTATCCTGTTCTTCCAGCAATTCTCCGGCGTCAACGCTTTTATCTACTATGCCCCCACCCTCTTCCAGTCTCTTGGCCAGTCTGATGGCGTGTCTCTCATTATGTCCGGTATTTTCAATATCCTTCAGCTAGTTGCTGTCGTCATCTGCTTCTTCATCATCGACCACGTCGGTCGACGACCCCTCGCCATCTGGGGCGCTGTTGGCGGCGCCGTTTCCTGGGGAATCATGGCTATCCTTGTCGGTCTGTTCTCCCATAGCTGGGATTCCCACCCTGCTGCTGGCTGGGCTGCCGTCGCTATGGCCTTCATGTTCATTATGGTTTATGGACTCTCGTACTCCCCGCTGGGCTGGGCCCTACCTTCGGAGGTTTTCCCATCAGCCACCAGGTCCAAAGGTGTTGCCCTGTCGACGGCAACGTGCTGGATTTCTAATTTTATTGTAGGAATAATTACTCCGCCCATGCTGGAGTCTCTTGGATTCGGGACTTACATCTTCTACGGCGCGTGGTGTGCGGTGGCTGCTGTTTGGGCCTACTTGCTTGTTCCCGAGACCAAGGGCAAGAGTTTGGAGCAGATGGACGAAGTTTTTTGGAGACAACAGCGGACAGGAAGAACGGGAAATTATGAGAGCGACTGCTGCCCAGGCCATGGGAGTTATTCCTGCAGTCCGGGGCGTGTGATATCTGAAGTATTTAGCAAGCATTTGACTTTACAAACCGTATACGAATGTCAATCAGATGAATTAAAATAACACAGTAGTTAGAACATTTATGACCCAATTAGCGCTATAATATCCGATACCAGAGGAAGCAGTATTCTAAGTGGTAGAGTTGTTGTGCACCCATCTGAACCTTCCTTTCTCGAGCCTTGCTGCCCGCAGGGTCTTGCTCAATGATGCTGCCTTTCAGCAATAATCTATAAATTTGCTGTTTGCCGCAACTGGCAACTTTATCCCGATTGGCAGGATATATGATGCCTTGCTACTTCTCGTCAAGCCGAGAGGCCGGCCTGTCACTTCAATTATCATCTTCTGATTGGGGGGGAAATTAGACTGGTTGAGTTCAGGCAGGTCGAAAAGAATGAATTTCAAAAGTCCAACAAAGTATGACATGCGCAACGAAAACACAGTAGTTTAAACATCAAGTTCCCTCGTCAATGGGATGCCTGAAACAATATTTCCTTAAAAAAATTGCTATTCGTCAACTGGAGTTGATGACTTCTCTGCACCAGAGTCCAGAGAGTCTGTCATATATAGCAATGGAAACGAGAATCCTAGAGAGAGAAATCATTCATCTCTTCCTATCTAATGATGGTTTACGACCAATCTTTAGGATTTAATAAGACTCAATCGTATTTAATAAACCTAATTATTAGGATTTAATAAACTATTTCTTAGTACACATTTAGCACTACACCCAAGACCAGAAGATACAATAGCGTAACAGTAAGGATGTTGCACACTTACCTTTACCTTAACCTTTCAATTCAACCTTTCTGTCTTCAACCTTATTAACCACAGACAATAACCTTGCTGCCTGTGGATAATGACCTTACTGTCCGTAGGCAATGACCTTGTTATCTGGAGACAATAAGCGTATCCTGAGCCATATGATATAAGAGGGACTGACATCTCTCGTCGTCGAGAGGCCGACTTCCAATCCTGGAATTGGGTCGTGGGATCTTTGACTCTGAGTCCATGAGGGTTAGAATGGGTCGAAAATATTAGATAGGTTTCAGGCAGATGAAAAAAAAATGAACTTGAGGCCTAAAAGCGGGCCTTGGCAACTGTGACTTTCACAACGAAAATTCAGTAGATGCAAACATTAGGTTCCCTCATCGAGGGATATTTAGGATTATTCTTATTAAATTTAGGCTGCAATCTAATATGCTTACCTTAACTCTAATCCTAACCCTCAATGTGGTAATAGTGCTAGATTTTGATATAAATTAGCGGCTTGTGTTGCGGCACATTGCTTGGATCAATACTTCCTGATTCCGCTGTAGGATATGCAAGGCCGTGACGGGATATTGTGAATCTCGAGCTTAGATGGCACCTACCGAGAGTCTGCTCACGTTCCTCAACCCCCGACAGGAGTTCACAGCGCCAACCGATCTCATTCCGATGGACGAGTATGAAGAGCGTCTTGCTTTCGCTGAGCGAATCCGCAAGGAGCACGCCTTTCAGCTTGGAAGAGAACCAGAAAGACTTCCATTTACTGCAGTTCAGTTCTTTGCCATCATGACGATGCCTATTGAGATTTTGAGACGGCATAATCGCCTCGGCTTCCCACATGGCCTTGAAGACATGAACATTATCATGCCACATTGTATACAGCCCCCTCTGTTCGTGGTGGATATATTTCTAATTTTTCTTCAATAGTTCTCCAAAAGCCAGCCGGTGGCGGCTCTGACTTTGCTCCAGGAAACGACGCGCAGAGAAGGGAGTACCTCAAGCGATATCAGAGCCGATGTATGATCACCAACACGGACAATCCTGAAGTTTGCCACATTATTCCAGTTGCTTGGAATGCTAATGCGAAAAATATGTCGAAAACCGCGCGAGCCTTTAACAGCATCAAGTGCCTGCTTGATAACAACGAGTTTCCCCTGCAGCTTGTACGCTCTATCTCTTTTGAGCGTGGGTTTTCTGACAAAGTATGGAACATGGCCTTAAATCACCAACTCCATAAATGGTGGTCAAAGGCATACTTCGGCTTGAAGTATCTGGGTACTACTTACCCAGATACCCAGCAAGCGACAATTCATCTGCAGTTCCGATGGATGCCACAATATGGCCAAAAAACAGATTGCTTGAGACCGGTTCTCGCAGGAAAGCAGACCATCGATGGCATGTTTGCGGGATCACCGGATCATCCTTTCACAAACATTTCTTTCCCGCCGTCAAGCCGGCCTCTTCGTTCGGGCCACACCTTCAACGTCACAATGGAGAAAACCGAGGCGCCTAACTTCACCGTAATGATTAAGCTGCAGTGGGCACTGATACAGATTGCTGCTATGTCTGGGGCTGGTGAGACGCCAGAGTTCTTACGAGAGCCTGGCGACGATGAAGGTCGTGTCCGGCAGTGGCTCACGAGTCTGGATGGGAATCTCTTTCCCGTCCCAGAAGATCCCGTCCCAGAAGATCCCCTCCTCGAGAAAGAAGCGCCGTAATTTTAGTGTCGTTTTTTAATCCCGCCTATGCTAGAGTCTCTTAGATTCGGAACTTACATCTTAAGATGGATTAGAGGGGATCAACACTAAGAGTTAGTCTTATTAAGTGCTCTGTGTCTGCGCGAGTAGCAATATCCGCCTTTGTCGTGCTCACAGCCCGATTGCAGATTACAATTGATGAAAGATTAAGTAAGGACAGCCAACAAGCGTTCCTCACCACTTCGCGAGATGCAAGCCGGATCACGGACACACACTCTGGCGGTTGATTACAATTTCAATTACCAATTACAATTGCCGGTCAGTTACAATGCCCGGCTTCCAAGTGCGTGGCACTGGAGACAACGCCACGAGGCCGTTGGAAGCTCGTTTGCAATCAGGAATTGTATTCGACTACGGTCCCGTCGGGTTGGAAGCTCGGGCCGCGAGAGCAGTAAAGATACTGATTCCCTCTGAAGACACTCGCTTATTCCACTCAGGTACCTGGCTTAATCCTGTAAGTTGGCGAGGGCTACATTAGTTGATGCCTTGGGCTCATACATAATGATGTATCTTATGCCTCCGAATAGCAATTGGTCTACATCGGGTCGTCAAGCACACAGCAGTGGTTCATAACGTATGATTCCCATCTTGACTAAGTTGAATCTCATAGACTAACAAAGCACAGAAATGTCGACTCAGCCTGCGCCCTCCGACTCCTCAGAGCCCAACATCAACCCGTCCTCGGAAGTCCAGGCCCTCTTCCATCTTCCTCTTGAGCTCCGACGGCAGACACTGCTTCCGAAGTGGTGGACACCCCCGACTCCCCGGGCCACACCTACGACGCTCCCTTCACGAGGACGCGGAGTGCAACGGAACCTGGCAGCCAGGTCGAAGTTTTGTAGGCAACCGTCCGCCCATTTCCCACTCTTCCACTTTCCTGCCCCCCGCCGAATCATGCAAAAAATCCAATATACGACGTCGCGCGGCCACCTGTCCCGATTCCCACATCCTCCACAAGTGGGTGTTGGTTGGGGGGATTACGACCTTTTCAGCGAATGGCAGGCGCATGGGCGTGAAGTGAAAAAGAGCATGGTGGAGGACAAGGAATGGTCCAAGAGCCGTGCCTCACCTCTCGTGTTCGTTGATGGCAATGTAATCACCGAAGACCCTAATTGCTTCGATTGCCTCGAAAGCACAACCACGATAGAGCCAGAGACCCTCTTCGAGCAGCTAAACAAAGAAAACGGGTCCAAACGGCTGAACCGTGAAGGGAACTTCGGGGGGGATAAAATGGGAGGTGTCGAGGAGGCTGTTGGTGGATGATTTTTGCTTCTGGTTCTTGGTTGTTGGCACGAGCAATCTTACCTGCACGGCGTGAGCCGTCTTTCCAGCACAATACCCGTCCTTCTGCTCTTGATCGGTCTGTACAATACCAGCCTTCTACCCTCGATCGACGCGAGCCATCTTTATCCCCGACGTCGGCCTTTTGTTCTTTCTTCTCGGCGCGAGCCATGATATACGGGGTTTGTAATCTTCTTGTACAGCACGAGCCACAGTTTTAAACCAGAGGTTTCTCCATTTCTTGTCCCTGGCCATACTTTTTTCAATGCCGTGATCCTTCGAAATGTGGTGTTCTCCAGTAATCCCTTGGCGATATGTTGGGGCTTACTCGTAGTGTCTGCCTGGGAGGTCACCCGGCATCAAAAGGAAAATGCTGCAAAACATGTATTTGAGCTGAAGGCTATTCTCTGCTGAGGAAATCCCACCAAGCAAAGGACGCACCTTGTTCTGTCCAGATTCAAAATCATGGAACTAAGGTACTGAGCTAAAAGAAAACACACAAAAAAACACTGGTGTGCTTGTGCCCGCATGGGAAAGAGGGCTTGCGCCCGCAAAAAGCAACAACAATACAGGCATCCCGTACCGCCTTCAGAATGCTGGCCGCGACCTCTTTTTGAGCGTCGATACCCGTACTGGCCTTGGCTCCTCTGGCTCCCTGGCTCCCTGGCTCCCTGAACCTCACTCCCCAAGTCCCCCCCATCGTAGACTATCCCCTCTTAGCTCGAGCGTTGTCGAGATAGGCTTTGACATTAGGCTGTCTGAAGCCTCCAGGGCCGCCCTTTCGTGCTAGGTTCTCGTCTTGGAAGTACTCAAGATCCTACACGATGTTAGTGGATGGAAAACAAACAAACAGAAGAACATACGATATGCCAGTCTGGGTCAACAGCAGTGACAGTCTGGAGGTACTGCCTGCCACTGTAGGTGAATGTGTCGTAGACTACCCACTCATGATTCATTCCCACAAGGGCGCTCGTGGGATGAATGCCGGCCGGGTGGTTGTCATTCACAGTCACGTACATGTCATCTCCACGATCCGGGCGGTGGATTTCCGAGTGATAGAAGAAGCTCAAAGTTAGAGCTTTTCGGATCGTGGCGTCGTAGCTGTCCTCACAGAAATCCAACGCCTTGGCAGCTTCGCCAAGCAGGGTCTAGGTAATGCCCTAGAGGTTCCCCCGAATCTTGACGGCATCCTCCAGCACGGAGAGATCAAGGATATGCGTCAAAGCACCACTGTTTCATATCCCCTTTGCCTCGAGCCTTCTCTGCGACATACTCGTGATAGGCGTTCAGTCGAGTTAGATGGTCCGAGAGGGGACAGGCGAATCGCTTGTATGCTGCGTCTGCAAGATGTCGGAACCCGTATGGGCGGGAAAAGATAGAATTATTGGTGCTTGCGATGGCAACAAGGGTGATCATCTCGTCGCTGCAGCCGAGCTTGTGGCCTTCGATAATGGCGTTGTACCAGTGGGTGATAGCCCCGTCGGCACCAAGGTAGCCGCTATTGCTCAAGGTTAGCGCGCATCATCCACGATACTCGCGGTACTTACAAGGCTTTGAGCTCTGGTAGACTCCGTAGGTAGACCTCGGGATGGGGATGAGGAGGGTCGCCAAAATCAAACTTGACCCCGATGTCGTCGGCTTTGGCCTTGAGCTGCAAGAGCTCCGAAGTCATCTCATTCTCGAGAATTCTCGGAGGGTCGCGTGAAAGAAATGCGTTCTTGAATGTGTCCTCGCCGTAAAGTCGAAAACACACGCCTCCCCCGGCGTGGTTAACTCGATCAGCTCGCCGACCAGCTGCCTGCTTTGAAATAGGGGCGAGTAGGAGAGTTTTCAATCCAGCGCGCGGGTTGTAGCCGTTCTGCATTGACACGCCTGGGTCTATCATTCATCGTCAGTTACCTCGCCCAAGGTTTCCATTGTCGTAGGAATTTGGGACAACAGTATAAGTTACGTACCAATGACATAGCGGATTCCCTTGATGGGCAAGCCATGCTCGGCAATGTTGGTCGTGACCACACACCTCCTCAAAGAGGACTTGCTTTCACGAACTTTTTTTCTTCAGATTCTGAGAGCGCGACGTACAGAGGCAGTACGTCCAGATCGTGCGTGTTATCTCGAAGCTGCGAGCAAGCCTGCTCGATCTTGTTCACAGAAGCAAGGAACAGAAGAATATCACCAGGATCCATGTTCTGGTGAATATGCTGCACAAGATTCAGAGAAGGAAAAAGATAATCAGGAGTTGCCTCACTGAGATATTGGATCTCGACGTGTGCGCTCATGTTGACGGTGTTGACGATGGTGATGCTTTCTAGTCGGTTTTCTTTTTCGATTCCGTCCCTTTCTGTTGACAAGTTCTTGTGCGAGAAAATACGTGACCCGCACGTAATATGTGCCAAACAACTCGAAGATCAGATTTATTTACGAGAAACCCCAATATACCCTAGTTTGTAATAACTTGTCAAGCATACAGCAGTGATTCATCGCAAGTGGTGGTGATGCAAGCGTCGGTTGACGACTTGTCGGCTGTGAACGCTAAGCTCTGATAGTCATGGGTCAGGCACAAGTATGGAGGCAGCTGCCGCGTGCAGGCCGAGTTCTAGGTGCATCAAACCCAAAAGCTAGAGTACTATATGCACCACAAGTTAGGTGTTAAATGCACTGTAAGTTAGGTGTTGAGTCCCGGCCCTGATTTGGGCCAGTTGCGAATTCCCGAATTTGCACTCTGGGTTATGTACACTACTGGTAGAGCCAATGTGCGATTGCAAATATGCAGCCTAGTAACTCCAAACAACATTCATCTATTTATTTATTATTCTTACTCTCTTTAACCAATACTGATTATCTAAAATATCAACTAATTTAGGGTAGGAACTATATAGATATAGTCAATATCGGGTCGACTTCTTCTATCCCTAGCCAGATAAAACCTTCCCTCCTCTGGAAACCTCACGCGCCTTCAGACCAAGATCGGCTCCTCAGCCGACTCATACCTACTCTCACTGTAGGCCTATCCTATCTCGAGGCAGGATCGCCTCGAGCTCTTTCCTATCTCCCCTCTCTCTTTCTCCCCTCTCTCTTTCCCCCCTATCCTTACCTATACCTCACCCTAACTTCAGTCTGACTATATCTAGATATTATCAGAAAGCAGAACTCCCCGCAAATATACTCATATTATCCCTCCCCCGGAATATAATGCTGCCATTTATAACAAAGCATAAGTAGTCTATTGCCCTGCACTCGCGACGATATCTAACCGATGCAGTCCCATACCCTATCAGAAGTGTCTGTCGCGCCTCAGATATGGGGTTTTTGACTACGTTTGCGGTCTAGACTCTGGTAAGTTGATATCGTCCCGGCCTCACCTCGGTTTCTAACTTCCTCCAGGGAGTAATTCGTCGAAGTGTCTTTAGTGCCGACACTCGAGGGCACCATGCCTCTGGGTATGTCTTTGGATTATCGCCTCGGCCTCCTTACGTGATAACCTCGATAGATCACTGATCCGGAGCAGCGTAACAACATTCATCACTCATCACCTCCACCGCCAGTACCACCACCACCATCACCATGGAGATGAACGCCACCCATAAGAAGATTCGACAACTGCGCCATATCGCCATTCAGAATGGCTTCGTTATTCACTTGGGTAGTCTGCACTTCATGGCGAAGAAGACCGATCTCAAGCAGTTGCTCAAAGATCGCGGTTTCGAAAAGTGCCTGTTCTTCTGGCCCGAGGTTCCTCCCAACAGCCCAGGAGAGCACCTTTGCTGGTGCCGTGTCCAGTTTGCGGACAAGGACACGGCCGAGCGCGCGAAGGGGACTTTGAACAACGTCCGGCTCCGGGGAAGTACATGAAGATTGGGTTCATCAGAACTCATGCTGTGGGTATTCCGCAAGACACACTGGGACATGTCTGACTGACGTTATTAAGGCTGCTCCTCCAGCGCCCTCTCATTCTTCAGAGGAGGTGCCAACTCTCGAGTCACCAAATGGTGTGGTTATGTTTAGTCCGAGCAGGACTCTCGACCAACTTTTTGTCTTTGTCTCCGGGATAGCCAGTATCCCATCTTATCCACGTCCCAAAGCTCCAAACGTTCCAAAGGGGGAGCCATGACGTGTTTCGTCGAGTTTCCCTGGCCCTCCAGATTCATGGTATAACCATCAAGACAAGGGCGGACAACATGGTAGTTGGTCAATCCAAATTTGGCCTAGTATGGCTTTGACTGGGTCTTGATTTCGATGTAGCAGCCCAACGTACCGATGGCGGGATTGAAAGTTGTGTTCTGCTCCGTCTAAAGGTAACGCGAGGCACTAACACTTTGACCGAGGTCAACTCGTTGCTCGTATGGGCCGAGGAGGATGAAGTTGTGGTCGACACATTTCTTCTGAATTGTTCAGCAAAGCGTTAGAATGGGCAGGACATGGAGTGGGCTGTAGCTTCTAGCTTTGCTTCTTTAATGGGATGAAATTTAGGTTCAGCCACTACAATTTCAAGCCACACTGTCTTTAAAGTGAGCAGTAACTAGCTGGGGTAGTATTTGAGAGATGTAATTGGCCTAAAATCGTGGCGACATCACGTGTGGGCGCCGAACCGAGCCACACACCAAGCCACGGTCACCACCCAGCCAAGCCTCGAGCTGCAGTATGCCGCAAGCGACTGAAAGCGAGGACCCCCCGGGAGGGCCACCGGAAGTTATTATCAATAGACGCATGCCGCGGGCTGAGTTCCCTGCAGGGGCTCCCGGAGGGAAAAAACCAATGCCCCGTCATAAAAACCACCCATAAGCAACCTAGCTAGCTGCTTTGGCAATGCTATAAGATCTATCTCTCTAGGTTATAAACGTATGTTAAGCAATATTCAGTCACCTAAACGGCAGCCTCCCCGGCAGCTATTGCCACGCCTGCTTGAGTCTTCTCAGGTTGAAGCCCGGCCGCCCCGACCAGAGCCACAGACCCCAACTCAAGAGGTTAGTCTCGCCTCACGGCCCCGTCGCCTACGAGGCTGCCGGAGGCAGCCAAGGATATTGAGCCGGCGGGCTAATGGCAGTTAGGAAGGTTATTTAGGAAAGCTATTCAATAACCTTATTTGTGTACGAATTAGCTAGCTATCGGTCGACCTATGGTCGTACAAGATCAAAAACAACCGGGATGTGCTGCGTTCTCAAGCATTCCCTAGCCCTGCCCTGAAAAGCAGCGCCTGGCGACGAAGACGTTCATATACGTGACAAAGGGTCAGGGCCGGGATATTCGATTCAAAACAATCGACCTGGAGCGCCTCGTCGATTACGAAGCCGACGATTGGAGTGAGTGGTATCACCCGGATAGCCCGACCGACACAGGCACCGACAGAGATATCCGAAAGATCCTCAAAATCGAGGATGTTTGGCGGACCAACGCCCCTTTCAACGACACAAGTCACATGTTGCCGGGAGGCATCGAGATGTTGCGTCAATCCGGCCAAGGATGGCAGCCTCGTCAGCTGGTTGGAGCTGACCCTGAGGCGCGGGCTCCCATTTCCCATTCTCCCACTTTCTTGCCTCCCAGTTACCTAGCAGGCGATCTCCCATCGGCGACCTCGCGAGGCCACCTACCCAAGTTTCATCGCCCATCAAGGGTGGGTGCGGGCTGGGGCGACTATGACCTGTTCCATGAATGGCAGTTAAATGGCCACCAAGTGAAGAAGAGCATGGTGGCGGACAAGGAATGGAAGATGATCGATGGGCCGACAGTTCAATTCGTTCCGCCCGCAACTCGCGCCCTGGAACAAAGGGAATTACCGTCAAAATGGATACAGGGAAGTTCAAAGAGAGAGCGTTGACATCCAGCTAGAGACTTTCTTCAGCAGGCTGAATCCAACCAGGAATCAACCCACCCAGTTCAGCCAACGAAGCAGACATCGAGAAGGATACGGGAGGGGACAGGGTCGAGGCACTTGTCCAAGGGGACACCTGCATCTAGGCAGGAATGCCGTAGGTGACCCTAATTGGTAGATCTTGCGCGGTGAAAGCCGTCGTATTTCTTTTCATGTATAGCCTTTCTTGTATGTATGGCGCGAGCCATCTTGAGTATGGAGGGTGCGAGTCTGCTTTCCTGTTTTGTATCCCGCGAGCCATCTCTTCAGCAATGAGCAAGAGTCCCTTTCTCTCTTCTGAACTCTTTTCCCTCTGTACCACAGAGTCATCCACACTGCATTCATTGCGGGCAGGTTTGGAAACTCGGTCCTAAATCAACTTACTTTGCCACGGAATACCGGAAGCCATATTTGTGTGAAACGCAGTTTGTACGGAATCAAGCGGCTTCCACGTTGTGACTCCATCCCAGTGTTCCCGTTATTAAAGATGTCTGGTGAAACGAAGTGAATGGGTTGTCACGGGATGTTTGAGAGGACGTGATATCGGTTTGATGGTGCAAGCGCTTGGGTTGCGCATAATGGTAGGTAGTCCGGCCCTCCGGACCTTTTATCGGGTTGTGGGGCCGGTCGGCGCGGCTCTGCCGGCTTATCGCGGCCAGCTTCCTTCGTTCAAGAATTGTTAATAAAAGTACGTCTAAGGCTAAGAGTATACACTTCAGCTGTATATGCTAAGTATATTTATGTGCCTGACATTTAGCTGAGGATGGTTAAACCTATGTGCGAATAGCAGTACTCATTTTTATTTTCTTCACTAGGCTAGACATAAGAATATTTGTCGGGATCTGATCCTGCTTCTAGCCAGTGTGCTCTTGATCGAGTCCTTTCTATACTCAGATACCACCTCTCTTTGCCAGCTGAGAATCTTGTCATCGCTCCAAAACTTGTGGTCGTCACCCTCGAGTCCTTGACGAAACAATATAGCATCAGCCGCACCAGACATCGCCGCCACACAAATGATAGCCCACTGAACCTCTATCATAGCTTTGAATGAGCCAACTAAATTAGTCTCTCGTATAACGGAGAAGAGGTAACCGGATCGAATGGGGCGGTGTGTTCTAATATCAACGGCAGCAACGCCTTTGGTTATTTCGCACCCATTGCCAATCTCACAGGCAACCGGAGCTTCGCCGCCGTAATGGTGATTTAGTTGAGCGAGCAATCGCAACAAAGTCAAACTTTGCTACATTGTTGTAGTCCATAGTCTTTAGTAGCAGGATCTCCGATGTGATTTCATTGTCAAGGATCCCAGGGATGGAGGTTGGGATGAGTAACTCGTTAAAGGTGTGTTCAGTGTAGAGTCGGCAACACGCGCCTGGCCTGGTGCGGCCAGCACGACCTGCTCGCTGCCGGGCGGAGGCTTTGGAGATAGGCGCGGTCAGAAGAGTTTTTAACCCCGCGCGCGGGTCGTAGCCGGCATGCTTTTCAACGCCTGTGTCTATACTTGATCATTAGTCACTTTGCTTCATTGGGGATCCAAGAGCTTCATGCTCTACCTACCAATGACATAGACGATTCCGTCAATTGTCAGGTTGGTCTCAGCAATGTTGGTCGTGACGACACATTTCTGCAGCGACGAGCCGCGGAAGACTCGTTGTTGCTCGGCTTTCGCAAGCGCGGAGTACAGGGGCAGCACCTCCAGGTTCTCGGTACCAAAAAACCTCTCGATCTGATCCACGGAGGCAAGAAAAAGAAGAATATCCCCAGCCTCCTTGCTCTAGTAGATGTAGTTGACAAGATTCAAGGAAAGATGAATGTAATCTGGAGTTTTCCCCGTAAGATAGTGGATTTGAACGGGATGGTCCGGCGGCTGAAATGGGAACTGATCCGTTCTTCTTCTCCGCCGTAGAAAGCATGCCCACCAGCACCACGTCAACGAGATACAAAATCCATCTCCTTTCCTCGAGCTTCGCGAATTTAGGAGTAGCCTAGGCAAAAAGCAAGAGCCGATCTACTTTAGAACGGGGGTCTCGCATCGCAACTTAGCTGATCGAGGAAGTAGTAGACACCAACTACCACAGCTTTCATCTAGAGTACTTCGCGGTTCCTTCATGTCGTAACCTGCGGATAGATCGTTCATTTCTCTACGTGGAATTTAGCCATCGATACAAGCCCGTGGTATGTCTTTGCAGCTGGTCATGAGATCGTTTAGATTTGGTCGCTCAATGGTTGGGTACATGAGTGCCTCGCTCGCTTGACTGCGGTGCCAGGATATCCAACTCGGCAGTTATTATTATACGAAGTACCCCGGAGAAGCTATTCGGCTTCTGCTTTTGGCTGGGACCTCCGTTGGATAACTAACATTGCCTCTTGTAGGTCAGACCTGCACGACAACGCACCTATTGTGACGGCAAATATGGGACCTCTCTAAGTATCCACCTCAAAGCAAATGTGAACAGAGGGGAAGCGTCAGGGTTCAGTCGCTTGCTAGAATGAACGTCGGCTGTAGCGACATCTGCAACCCTATTGGGCATCGTTGTCACGTCTCAGGGAGAATGCCGGCTTTCAGCCAACCACAATTGCCGACAGTGTTTTTGTCTTGGAGACTCGAAACAACGTTTGCCTCGCTGGCGACAACGATTACGAGGACTTACGCTAACCCCAGTATGAGTGAACAACTCACAGACCGCCAGGTGATCTCATCTCCAGATAAGATAGAGGCGCAGCTCATTGTAGACGGGCTGCTTTTCCGCCCAGCGGAGGGGAAAGATTGGGCGCCTGCTCGCTCCCTGACGCCCCTCGGCTTGATGTTCGGTCACTGCCCGGAACAATCAGCAGCGTACCGAAAGATATTGTTGGGATACTAGCGAAAAACTGAAGACAGGGAACAGTCCTCAAGGATCAGACATGGCATCTGGAGCATCGCCACTCGAGCCTGGATACCTTGGGTTCTTAGTAAAAGATAGAAAATAAACAATTTACTAATAACTCCTTATGTTTAGAGATTTTGCCTAAGTCTTATCTTCTCTATGAGGCCTGAGTGCCTAGGAAGAATATTCAATAGAAAACTGCGTCATACTAATTGACTGCAATAACAAAAAGGTAAACCAGTGGCAAAAGACACCAGTTTTACATTTATGATCTATCATGGAGTATCGGATGAACAATTTCCCTCCCCGATGCGTTTGCCCCCAAAGCAGAGAAAGTTTCAGGCATCACATTGTATCAGGATATTTTTTTTATTCTCATAAACGTGCTGGGCACCAGCTTCATTTTATGACGGTATCCAAAAATCGACTCTCTGCACTTCATCCTCTCTGAACAGCCATGGGCATTAGTCTGAGCGTTCGGACTACCTTAGCCTGGAAATTTAGCACCCACGCTACGAACGCCAAAATCCGGTTTCGACACGGCGCTCCATGAAGCATGTTTCAACAGCTTGGTTCAGCAAAAACAAAAAAATGCTGATCCTTTTCCTGATGAGATTTCTCCAGCATAATTATAGCAGGTTTCAACTTCAATCACGTTTCGCAGCATCATCCTTGTAGCGGTCTTCCAGGCGGCCGCAGGTTGCCCTGGCCTGCCTGCCGGGGGCGGAGTGGATCTTCGTCTACAGCAGTATTATAAGAGCGCTGTGTGCCGCTGTTAATCTTTCATCTACAGAAGCTCAAATGACGACTTGGCGCCTGATATCGAAAACCACATACGACACAACGTTTCGTTTACGACGGCCAGTCCCTGCGCCCAGGTCCAAAATGACGGTCGTGGAAAGTGCAACAAGGCTGTACCATCGACGGTCGATATCACCCGTCAATCTACCGGTGCACCCAAACGTTTGGGCTCGATTACTCTGTGTCACCGATTGTCGTCACTCAGCCTGGTCTGCTGTTCTGGTGTCGTCAACGTTTACACCAGCGACGTCGAATCCGCACCGAGACTACCACAAGCTTTTCTGCCGAGTGGCAGCCCGCACATCTCGGTGAGATTCCGAAAAAGGGCGACACTCGAGAAGCTTTCTGAGGCTGAGGACCTAGTGGTTCGCCAGCGGTTCGCCTGTTTCTCACATCGGCGATTCCCGGAGCATGGCTTGGAGCGACCACGAGGCTTACTGGGGGGAGGGCGGGGCGGCCCGAAAGACCGGTCGTCCAGTGGGGATGATCCAATATCTCGGCAGCCTCAGAATGGAGGCAAGGCGGGCAGTGCCTCTCGACGCCTTAAGCCCCTCCAGCAGCTATTCGTACGCCGATTGAAACAGGATCCAGCGACACCGACCGAAGGCTGCCCAACCTTTACGGCTCGGTTGTGACGTGGCTGCATCGAGGAGGGCCTCAAAGCCCAAGACGCCATCAATGAATGGACTGGTTGAAGGCCGACTACTGCACCCGCTCCGTCACAAGACTGGACGGATCGTTGGGGCAATTTTGAAGCCTGGACCGCTATCTGTTGAAAAAGATGCCCTCGGGCTTCAACGGTCGCGCCGATCCCAGGGTCTTCCTTGCACAGATCATCCTCGTCTGGCACCCAACGGGCGAACCTGCCCGGCGATGATCTCATGGGCGATGCTCCTGGGAGCACAGACCGACGATGAGCCATCCCGGTCAGTAACCTGCTACGCAGCAGAGTGCGACTCGATCAAGAGTAGCACCAGCCAGCGCGCGCCGTAGTCTCGCAGCCCGAACATGAGGCTTGAAGTGCGGGGGTGAGTTGAAAGAACAAATGTGCAGCTTCCGCGCCTGCGTGCCATCATAAACGCCAATCATGTGACGGCGGCGAAGGGGATGGGCTCTGTAGCCATTTGGCGGCTGACATGCTTGGGCAGCCAAGAGCTGGTCTCTGATGGGGAGGGAAGAAATGCGAGAGAGCGAAAAAGCCGACATGCCCCGTTAAGGCTGCCTCGTTCTCTCATCCCTCACAGAGAAAGCCGTTGCCTCTTGAGAAAACTAGACCGGTTCGCCATCCGCTTTCTACCCACCCACATCCGTATTCCTGGGTGACAGCTCTTCCACGCCGTCGAGTTGTCTCCCTTTCGATCCAGCGTCATCCCACCTGATGCGACAGCACCAGCACCTCACTATGCCAAACCCCTCAAATCGCATCCCCAAACGATCGTCATCGCCGTCGCCTTTCCAATATACAGAGACCGAGTTCGACTTCTCGGCATGTCGTCAAATGGATCTTTCCTACCGACCTCACGGCGGCCGCGATGACGCCGGTATTTCCGCCTACCAGCAGTATGAGGACAGCGCCAACGCCTCTTCCTCGGAACAACCGACCGTTGCCGACGAGGACTACAATGCCCCGAACATCGACCCCAGCGTCAATATGTTGAGTCAGTTGAGTCAAGACAACCTTGAGAGCAACTCTTGGGGCCCTACAGAATGGCCCAACTTTCTTGAGGCACAAGATTTCTTTCCCTGGCAGGGTTCTGCCCCAGTGAGGAAGCAGGGCATCACCGAATTTTTCTTGATAGCATCACAAACGTCTTTCCAGGCGCACAAACACCGGGACCAGCAACAGCGCCTATCAGAGACAGTGCTCCGATTGCATCACTTGCATCTGCGCAGGCAGCGACATCTGCGCAGGGGAAAAGAACACGATCCGGACGACGAGCTCAATCGGACAGCGACGACGAGCAATACGAAAGCCAGAGGTACAATCCACGACGGAAGACAATCATCTCCCATTCCACTTATCCTCCTCCTCCTCCTCCTCCTTCTACTGCTCTTTATACTCAAAACGACGAGACCCGCCCTACCTACCCACGATTCATCGCCCATGTCATCAGGGAGCTTGTGGATGAGGACTTTGAAGACTCTTGCGAGTATTGCTTCTGTTACCTCTATGAGCCCTACAAATACATCAATAAACCATTCACCTCGTGCGGAAAACCTCGTGCTGAGGTATCGCATATCCTTGCGCATGCAGTCTCGGATCATGGCCTGATTAGAGGCCATCACGCGGGACGCAAAAGCCAGCGCTACCTAACCCGATGTGCAAGCCACAACGCCGAGGCTAAAGGCAAGGCCGCATGCACTCATTGCAATGATGTTGAGCATTGGACGGAGGAAGACTTGGCAAATGAGGTGCATGCTGGCGAGTCCGTTTGCACTCGCTGCTATGCCCAGCTGCCTACAAAGGCCGATCTCTTTCGCCACCTGAATGAGCCGAATATCTGCGTCTATAACGAGGACTGGGCGATGCGGAAGAAGGTGAGGATACTTTATAGCACCTTCTGTGCACCAAATGAAGTACCAAAGTTCCAGCCTCCAGCCGGCGCTGAGCTGAGAGGAGACGGCGCCCGAAAACGAAACCTGAAAGCCAATCGGCGCCCCTCAGCACAGGCAGCTCTCAGCCAGAACAAGAGCCAGGCGACAGCCTCCGGGGCCAGACTTCTTTCCACGCTACCTACTCAAGGATTACCACATCTTCCCTGCAATTCTCCTCAGCTCCCTCCTCAGCTTACTTCTCCACAACCTCCGACTTCTCCACTCAGTGTGGTGAATCCAGCGTTCAGCGGATCCTACTCAAGCAACTACTATCCAGCAACACCACCGATTATTGTGCCTCCACAACCAGCGTCAACATACTCCGCCGCCGCCTCGTCGCATCAAGATCTGGACATGTACTCTGACAGTGTAATGTCACAACAGTACGTGGCCTATCAAAACCTGGACTGGCTGGTGGCAAATCCTCCTTTGTTGTCTGTCCCTGTTCTGTCGGCTCAGCCTGTTCAAAATACGGCAGGTTGGCAACATGGAGCACGAGCCTCTGGAAAGTACGCTGGGGATGTACAAACCGATTCAGGGTTTGGATCTATGTTAGAAGAGGATTTTTCGGAGTACTTCAACAATGCTATTGGAGATATACAGCCGGGTTGATATGGAATCAAACCCGACGATCCCGTTTACCCTTGATCCATAACTCGCGGTCTACTTGACAGTCCTATGGACTAGAAGACCTTTGTTTGGCCCGACATACCCCACCTGTCCATTTGGCCCAGCCTACCACTTGGACAGAAGATCGACAAACGGCACGCCACCGTCTCGGGATAGTAGCCAGGAGTCTACTTCCCTTGCAGAAGGAGGCACAGGGTCAGATCGGATAACCAGCCGCTGTTGAGCGGGCTGACAGTTATCTTTCTGGCCGCTTACGACAGCAATGGGCATCTCCATCCGACAACACTTGACGGGAAGTCAAGTTCAAGGCAGTTTTTGGAGCACTACCTGGCGCCTGTCTGGATACAGAGAGACCAAGACGGCAAGGTCGTGTATGGAATCCAAGTCAGCTTGACTCAACTCATCTGCGCGTTGGTTGGACAAGCCGAGCCAAGGTTCTTGGTCTCGGACGCAAATTGAACTAGCGAGCGTCTTTTGTGGATTTACATTGATTATACCCTTTTCCCCATTATAGATTGGATTGGAAGCGATAGCCTGTTTGTTATAGCATTATAGAACTTGTATGAGTACAAGAAGCATTGTCCACGTTGATATTGGTCAGTTGTTAGAAAGGCCGTTTGTGCAACTTCACGGAGCTGTACCTCTTTCGATACCTAGAATACATCTCCCATCATACTTCCTGTTCATTTCTTCTTGATGTTTATCATGCATCGTCGTCGAAATTCACTGACTAAACCATTGTGTGGTGACGCAAGGTCGGATGTACAACTCACCTTGATCAGACATGGGCATTTGTAACACCGCCACTAGAGCTAAGGCAGCAAGGATCATTGGCAAGGATTGTAAAAGAATGAGTACCAATAACTCCCTTGGTTATTTAGGGATTAAACTTCGGTACTATTGGGTTGAAAAATGCTGCATCAAGTTGATTACCGTACGAAGGGGGAAATTGAACGTGTAGTTGAGAGTGGATTCTGGTGTCAACAAACTTGTAAAGAGTAATGACTCTTTGGCAACCCAAAAGTGCAGGAATATTAGAGCGAACGTGTCACATATATCCATTTAAAGCAATTGATCTTCTCATTATTTTCCTAGGATTCACATGTTGATGGGATGGGACTCGGCGAGACTCCGAAAACAAACTTTAGGGTAAGTTGGCGTTGAGCGACGATTGGCTCCGTCGACACCCAATAACCAAGCAGCGAGACGGCACATGACAACAGTTCTTGGTAGTGCATGCTACGTGGCAGAGGGAGAGCTCATCGCTGATCTCTCGACAGCCTCATCTGTATGTTGAGTCACCTGGTCGGTGATCATGGACAATAAGCTGCCGGTTGGCCTCAATCCCTCATTGGAAGGGCGAATCCAATGGTTGGTAGGGACGCAACGGGCATGATAGTGCTGTTGCCGCTTCATGCTGTGCTAGCTCTCCGTCCTTGTTTTGGGACGCCTCATATGCGGGCTATTTTCAGGCAAAACAAACGGATCCCAACAATGGACCTTCTCCGGTCCGGTCGCATGACCCCGTTGATTGCGCCTTGGTCGCTGCCCTCTGGATCCTGACGTCAGCTTGCTTGAACATGTCGAGCTTCGAGAGCAGGGCTGAGCAGCTATGGCGCTCCGCTGGCGGCTCAAGTGAATTGCACCCACCAACAAGGCGTCCTTCAGCAAATGGCAGAGCCGGACCTACGCCAGCTGGCAGAGACGGAAAATTGCCGCCTTTCGGGGCGCAGCGCACGCGATGCCACCAATGGTGCCGCCTAAATAAGGTGGTAGTCAGACGGATGCGTTGGCGTTCTACAGACTCGGCCACGGCTAAAGACGAGAACAGAGGCTGTGACACACCGACAGCGAGGCATTCATTCATTCGCACAAGCAACAAGCACTGCCCACTTTATCCGGTGTTGTGGTCAATGATGGTCGGTGCAAGGTAAAGAGAATCCGACCTCATGCATAGTAGCACATTTATAGCAATGCATAAGTGCGCATATTAACGGGATGTGCTAAAGTGCGTACAGCAGCTTTGCCCGACAACAGCCTCGAAGCCACGCGAACTGGAGGCGGCACCGTTGTGGCATTCGCAAATCCGGGGCACCGGCGGGTATCCGATCAGTGCTTATGCTCGCTCGCCATGGCTGATTTACAGCCATTCATTGTGCGGCCGAGAGCCCACAACCCTGGAACGCCCTGGCTCCCAGCAAGCCCAGCACGCCAGCACGGCCGACCGCTTTCTTCCATGGGCAGTCTAGGCGAGAGCCAGGATTCATGAATGGCCAGGTGCTGCTCGCGGCCCCATTGCCAGGCCAGGATTGTATCTCTGGCGAGGTTTCAGCTTGGACGTAGGGACCACGAACATCAAACAGCAAAAGAAACGACGTGGTCCCCAAAAATAACGCAGACAGGCGGAGGATTGAGAGCCATCCTATTCCCATCTAGCCAGTTCCCCCAGGAGACACCGAGAGAAGGGAGGCAACACACGATGGGGGCGGTCAGCTTAGATGAGAAGCCCCAAAGCGGTGGAATTCACGAGGGACCTACCTAAACAAGCGGGAGCTCATTTCACAATCTAAATTATGCAGTAGCGCGCGACTCTTCGCCTTCTAGGTTGGATGGCACGTCGCGTACGTCGATCGACATTTGATTAGCATGGACGGCTCCCTTGTCTTCAGTTCTTCCGTTGGGCTTCCCCAGAGTCCAGTGACAAACTCACGACAGTAGCCAAACAAAGCTAGATGGCCAAGTAGCCTCGTCTAGTCGTGGCACGGTCATCGTGCCTTAATGGGAAAAGCTTCAGGGGAGCGAAGCCAGTGAAAGCCACGGCGTGACGAGCCACAATGCAACGCCCCAGGAACAGCGCAAAGCGCACGCGGCACAAGGGCTGAAGGACGGAGCGAAGCGATGCAGGTACGGCAGGGGGCTGGAGACGGGAGTGGCAAGGCCGGCGGGTGGTGTCAACGGCGGCCAATCAGCGCGCAGCCCGGGAGATTAAATATCAGTTGGCTCTCTTTTGAAGAAGGTCACGTCCGTTGTTCGCGCCGATTTACAAAAGGACAGGCGAATTAATTGACCCCATCGAGTCCGCGCGACGAGTCAAGACGGGGAAACCGCCCATCCAGCAGGAGTAATGGGATTGCGAAACAGTGGAGAGCGGCCCCAGACGAACCCGCTGGGCTTGATTGCGCTGAGCTTGTCTGGTGGGCTCCATGCCGCCATGTGGACGAGTGGTGGCGAGTGGGTGGCTAAAACGCCACTGCTGCGAGCGGCGGCACACCACTTGGGCAGAATTTGATTTCGTATGCCTCGTAAAATTCATTCATCTCCCGCTGGGCTAGGCACATGGGCAATGAGGGCGGTTAGAAGCTGTCTGAATGCGCATGTCCAGCCGCGGGAACTCTTGCGTCGATCTCCCTTGACAACCCGTGTGGAATGGATGCAGAGTCTGCATGCATGGTGCATGAGGGCCCTCCCTTCCCAATCCACTTACAGACAGGGCCTTCTGTGCGGACGTACTACGTAGTAACAGTCATGTTGAAGATAACTATGGCCGCGGCCGTGGCACCGCTTGTACCGCGTGCCATTGAACTGACACACTAAAGAAACACACACAAACACCGGGGCAGGATGACGAGGAAAAGCGTGATGCGGCCAGTCTCAACGTCGCATCGGGTCGGCGTCTACTACGTCGTCGGTGGAAAGGCCCAGGCCTGGTGGCCCACGCTGAGGCACGACAGACGCAGCAGAGGCCAGGCCGGGCCAGGCCAGGAGGACAGGCCCCATCGGGAGTGTGCCTGAAGTTGGGCTTGTGGTAATTTCCGCGCGACGTCTGGTGCAGAGCCCTGGTGGTCTGGTGTCTGGAGTGTGTGTCGTGAAGCCGGTTGCCAGGTCACCGGTACCCGAGACATGGCTCCGGACGGCGTGCGTTCCATGTCGCAGGTACCGCGCCTCCTAGGGCTTTGGGACTCCTGGCTCCCCCTCCCTCTGTTTCTGGCCCCTCCCCGCCGCTTGCGTTTGTGCCTGGCGGCACTTGGGGCCGTTCCTGGGGGGCGCGCACTGGATCCTTTTGGGGGAGCCCTGGTCAATCTCGGCCAGTCTCGCCTTGGCGTCCAGTAAAAACTCGTGCCTGGCGTTGAGTGCTTTGGCGCGTGTGGTGCGCTGCGAAGTGGGAGCTGAGAGCGCCTTGGCCTGAGTTGGTCTGAATTCGTAGGCCCAACTAGCTGCCCTGCGCTGGCTGTCGCACCGCCCCCAAGTACTTCATGGATCCCTTTCCCCCGACTGAGCCACCCTTCCTGCGATCCTTCGACTTTCTGCGCTGTACCTTCACCTTCAACTACAACAGACTTCGTTGGCAGAGTCTACTCACCCCGTACATTCATCTTCCCCGCTTACATAGCCTGTGCATTTGCATCTCGCTCTGGATACCGAGTATCCCCAACCCGCACACTTTCACTCTCGCGATCCGCTCGCTTGGCCTCTTACACGAGCACACAACATACAAACTGCACGCCACCCAGCTGTCGGCAACAACAACAACTCGTCTGCGACTTGACTGACTCCGAGGATTAACAAACGACGCCGTCTCTGAGATTCGCCGTCCGCCTCGCAACTATCTGTTTCACCACCAGCTATATACACTTAGCACCACGCGCGACATACCGCTGCCCGCTTTGAAAGCACTCACATACACATCCAACAACACCGACACCGTGGATATCTCGACACCGACGCAGTCACAATGCACTTCTCTAAGCTAATCCTGGCCATCCTCCCCGCGCTTGCGCTCGCGAGCGACGAGGAAACCACCACCAAGACCAAGACGGCCACTCTGACCAAGACGTACACTCTGTCTGAGGTCCACACTGTCACCTCGACCTGGACCGGCCAGCCCACGGCCGCTGCCGCCAACAGCACCACCCCGATCTCCACCCCGGCTTACGGCACCCCCGGCTCTACCGGCTCTACCGGCATTACCAGCTTCACCAGCGCTGCTTCCACCGCTGCCGACCAGTCTACGCCCACCACCGTTTCCAAGGAGGGCGCTGGCTCTGCTCTGGATGCTGGCAAGGTTGTCCTGGCTGGTGTCGCCGGTATGGTCGTTGTCGCCCTGATGTAAAGCGTCAGGTGCGCTACCAAGGGGAGGGAGGGTTTCTCTGAAGAACGAGAAACCGTGCTACTGTCAACCGAGCTCTGCGATGCGATCATCTTCTCACCCATTTCCTTTGTCACTTATGCAACTTTTGCAACCCTTGCCTCTTTGGCCTGCTCAACAGTGCGGCCCAAACTTCTCTGGCATAACGATAAAACGACGTCAAACAGCGCCACGATACCGACTGCAGAACGGCCCACGCCATCTAGCACCATTCTGCTTCAACTGACGAGTTCAATTAATTCTTGGTTGACTCTGTCCCCATGGAGAGCTTCGACTTCCTCCTTCGTTTCATCGTGAGCGCACGCACACATATGCACACCCGCTCCTTGTCGATACACCTCGCGGGTTTCAACATTTAATGTTTCGATTCATCCCCAGCGGCAGGCATCCGCGCGCGTTGACTGCGCTGCGCATAGCCTCGACTTTTTCTTCATGTTTCCTGAAATTGGTTCCTTGGTTTCATCATCCTGGCGCGTCTGGAGGGTAGTCGCCAGCTACCTGGGTCCCCCAAAGCCTGTTCGTCTTCTACCTACTTATTCACCACACATTTCACAGCGCTCCTTTGAGTTGCTACTTGCCAGGCTTTGGCGGGACATGACAGTTGGCGGCTTTGAGATGACAAATCCCCATATTCCAGATCGCTAGGACGATGACATGGTGCCTGCTCGCTGGCTGGAGACCCATTAGCATTGTTATCCGTCAACATCCCTTCACCCTGGCTCTTCTGCTTCTCAGGGAGCCGGGACTGAGGAGATGGGGACGAACGTCAGGACGCGGAAACAATACTATTTTCACTTCCATATACCTCTGCTTCTTGGATGAATTGGCTTTATTTCATTTCTGTCTGGCGATACCCCTTTGGAAAGCAAGGTGATCCAAGGCATGGGACTCACATCTAATGCTCTGTCATTCTCTCAGGACGAACAGCTTATTGTATGATGAGGTCCCATGAGTGTTGGAGGGAAGGATTGTGGTTTGGAGTATGAGTTTTGTTTTATTCGGTGGGGTGGGATTTGGATTGAAAAGGGGGATTGGTGCTTTTGAGCGGATCACGACTGAATGAGCCGTGAAGAGACATAGCGTAGATAGGAGAGCAATAGTACTTAATACGCCCTGCTCAAAACTACCTGACCCCGCCGACTTTTGTTTTGTTGAATTGTGACTTGTCATTGTATTGAAACTCGGCGACTGATCTCTATTGCTTGTCAGATCCGATCTCTCGGCGTCTTGGTCCGGCCTCGGGTATCTATGTACCGCGGACCGATGACTAATTGGCTGTCGGGAGCGCGCTCCGAATCACATCAAAGTGATGGCGATGGTGTTGGGGATGGGGCTGATTAAGGATATTGCGCGGCATTTCTATTGGTCAACGGCTGAAGCAACCCGCTTGAAGCCGCCTGGGCGGGTCGCATCGGCGTCGCTCCCCAACTTTTTGCATTGGAAGCTGCAGCCATCTTTTGCTCACCTCCATCCCTGTCCGAACATCCCACCTTCAACACAACATCTTCTTCTGTCGAGCCTCCTGCCGTCCTTGATCGCTCGGCGACAGCATCATGGCGTCGATGGCCCCCTCTCTCAAACGGGCTCAGGCCCCCCTCCGACGAGCCCTGAGCGCGACTTCTTCCCCCGCCGTTCGGTCTTTCGCTACCGTCCCCTCCGACCCCAAAGAAGCCGGCAAGCCGAGACGGAAGACGTACTTCAAGGACACCGCAGTTGGATCATTTTCCGACTTTGTGTCCACTAATTCAGCTGCGCAACCCCTTTCACCCACCGAGGCCTTTACTCTTAGAACCGCCGAGGTCGGCCCTGAGGGCAGGAAGAAGACGATTACGCGACTGCCAGAGTGGCTCAAGACGCCGATCCCTGCCGGAAACGACAACTTCAAGAGCATTAAGAAGGACCTCCGAGGACTGGGCCTGCACACCGTGTGTGAGGAAGCTCGATGCCCCAACATATCCGAATGCTGGGGTGGCTCCGATAAGAGTGCCGCGACCGCCACCATCATGTTGATGGGCGACACGTGCACCCGAGGATGCCGCTTCTGCAGCGTCAAGACCAATCGAGCACCTGCCCCGTTGGATCCCCACGAACCTGAGAACACTGCGGAGGCTCTGGCTAGATGGGGACTGGGTTACGTCGTCTTGACGAGCGTGGACCGAGACGATCTTGCAGACGGTGGCGCGAGGCATTTCGCCGAGACCATTCGGAGGATCAAGCAGAAGAAGCCGACCTTGCTTGTTGAGGCATTGACCGGTGACTTCCGTGGCGATCTGGACATGGTCGCCACCGTGGCGGAGAGAGCGGGCTTGACGTCTATGCGCACAATGTCGAGACGGTCGAGGACTTGACTCCGTATGTGCGAGACCGAAGGGCTACCTTTAGACAGAGTTTGGCTGTTTTGAAGCACGTCAAGGATGTAAAGGGCAAGGAGGGAATCATCACCAAGACGAGTATCATGCTCGGTCTTGGCGAGCAGGAGCATGAGCTCCAAGCAGCGCTTGAAGGTACGAGAGCTAGGATCCACTTGGCCCATGACACATGCTAACACTATGACAGAACTCCGAAAGGTCGATGTTGATGTCGTCACCTTTGGTCAATACATGCGACCAACCAAGCGTCATCTCAAGGTCGAGAAGTATGTCACTCCCGACGAATTCGAGATGTGGCGTAAGCGAGCCCTGGATATGGGCTTCCTGTACTGTGCCAGCGGACCCCTCGTGCGCTCGTCGTACAAGGCCGGTGAGTCCTTCATCGAGAACGTCCTGCGGAAGCGATCGGGCGAGAAGGGCATGGCGCCTGGGGCTCTGGGCCAGGCGGTTGCTCTCGATTCGGAGAACCGGTCGACGATCTGAACCGTTGACGGTTCTTCTTTCTCACACATTCTCTTGATGTTTAAGCACCAGTGATCGCTGTATAATGGGGTTATGAACACGGCGGTGGCCGCACGGATGGCGTTGGAAATTGGACTTGGATTGGATGATGCGATCTCAACATAGAAGCAGTGGTCTTCAACAAGGACCCTGCGTAAACTTACAACTCACTACATAACACTGAAACAATAAACGTAAACCAATCACTTCCCAGCCATGGGTTGAGATCGCTTGTTCTCACAACTTTCGTTAGCTAAATCACAGCATCGTTGTCGGTAAAACAGAACACCTGCGATTCCTTGAAATGTCCCACGCACGCTGATCGAAGAACGACACCGATTCACGGCATTGAGTGATGGATTTCATTGGCACTCTCTGGCCCGTGGGACCAGCATGGTGTCGCGCATGTCAAGTCCAGGGGAGTTGTATCACTGCAAAGATCGGTACTTCATCCAGGGAATGACGCCCACGTTGTGATCCGCCGTCGAGAGTGGCATCTTGGAGTTTCGGACTGGCCGTCTTCTTCGCGAACGTGGTTGCTGGAATGGCACAGGTCATGTTTCGCGGCGCATGATAGGCGGGAAGGAAGGGGCTTCACCCGTCTGTCGCTCCTTCTAGTTTGGTCACGTTGAGCAGGTCCATACGGACTGGCAAGAACCCAACAAGCCTAAAGTTTGACGACTCGCTCTTCATTTTCAAATCTCACCAGTTTCTGAATTTCTGGTTCTAGTGCTCCTTTGAACACTTTGACGAGCCCCTCATCGACGCCATGAAGCTGACGGCCATCATCACCCTCGCCCTCGCGGGTGCAGCGCAGGCCAAGTACTGGATGGAGGAGATTGGCCACTTTGGCAGGTCTCCGTACTTCCCCGACAGCCACTACCGCGTTTTTCGGGACGTCAGAGACTACGGCGCTGTCGGCGATGGAGGTTTGTGTACCCTGCCCGTGAGTTTCATATTGGTTGCTCACACAGAGCAGTCACTGATGACACGGCCGCAATCAACGCTGCCATCAGCGCTGGTAGCCGATGTGCCCCGGGGATTTGCAAGGGAGCACTATTTCTCCCGCGACCGTTTATTTCCCTTCTGGGTATGCCTTGTTCAGTGAGCGTGGAGAGAACTGGCCCTGACGTTGTCCAGAACCTACCTGATTAGCAGCGCCATCATTGATATCTACTACACGCAGCTCATCGGGGACCCGAATGACCGACCAACCATCAAAGCATCCGGCTCTTTCTCCAAAGACAGTTTCGCACTCATCGATGCAAATCCGTATCTGTTCACCGGCGCCCTCGCTTGGAACTCGACCAACACACGTTTTTTCGTCAGATCCGTAATCTGATCATCGACACCACGACTCTCCCTCCGGACTTTCCTGCTGTGGGAATCCATTGGCCCTGTTCTCAGGCGTCAGCTGTCACCAACTGCGTTTTTCGTCTCTCGACCGTACCTGGAAACCATCACACAGGCCTTTTCATTGAGGAAGGCTCTGGTGGTTTGTTGAACGATTTGTACTTCTACGGCGGAGGCAATGCGACCGTTTTAGGGAATCAGCAGTATACTGCAAGAAACCTTTGGTTCTACGGCGCGGATGTCGCAATCTGGATGACGTGGAACTGGGGATGGACGTTTAAGAGTGCAGTTTTCAAGGACTGTCGGGTGGGCATCAAGATGGATGACGTCTCGCATGGTGTGGGTTCCATCACCATCATCGACAGCTGGTTTGAGAACGTGGCCACCGCAATCTCGACGACTCGGATGAGTAGTGGTTCCTTGGGGGCTGGAGGCTCATTCGTGATGGAAAATGTTCACTTTGAGAACGTGAATGCCGTGCTCTTGGGCCCTGGTGGAGTAGACCTTGCAGCAAACATGCTCAACCCGGAAGGGAGCGGGGTTTTTGTGATGGTGAGCATTTAGTGCGTCGTGGAGATTCCGTACTTACAGTTCCTAGGGACATTTGGCGGACCCTGGCGGTCTGTTCGACGAGACAGGGTACTACAACATCTCTACAAGCCGCAGTGCCAACCTCCTCGAAGGCGACAGGTACTACGAGAGATCAAAGGTCAGGAGCTTGTTGGAGTTTATGATTCCCGCTAATCAATATTAGCCCCAATATGAGAAAGTCTCAAGTAAATACTTCACCTCGGCCAGAGCCAGTGGGGCAGCGGGCGACGCTTCCCATGACGATACCCAAGCACTCAACAGGCTGTTCAGTTATACAGCCACCAATGGATTGATCGCTTACCTAGATGCTGGAATCTACATCGTCACAGATACCGTCTTCATCCCGGCCAACGCAAAGATTGTGGGAGAAGCCCAGGCCTCGATCATAATGGCCACCGGACCCAAGTTCCAAGACATGCGCAACCCTCGCCCTGTTATGCAGGTCGGCCGCCCTAGAGATGTGGGCCGAATTGAGTGGTCAGACACCATTATATCTACCCGCGGACCTGCAGCTGGTGCCGTTCTAATCGAATACAACCTGTTCACCCCTGGGACTCCCTCAGGCATGTGGGATGTACACACCCGTGTGGGTGGGTTTGCAGGAACATACTTGCAAGTCTCCGAATGCCCTGCCATCAAAAGTGCCAATGCGGCAAATTCTAGCTGCATTGCCGCGTACATGAGTATGCACATCACAGCCTCTGCTGGTGGCCTTTTCACGGAGAACTGTTGGCTCTGGGTTGCGGACCATGATCTCGAAGATCAGGTGTATCACCGTGTTGCCATTTTTGCGGGGCGAGGCCTGCTCATTGAGTCACTAAGGGGTCGAATTTGGTTGAGCGCTACCGGCTCGGAACACCATGTCCTTTACCAGTATCAGCTTGTCAATACTCGGGACGTGTACATCGGCCACGCTCAGACGGAACAGGCGTACTTTCAACCACTTCCTCCCGCGTTCTATCCCTTCCCACCCGGTACCTCTCCTTCACGACCCAGACTTCCAAGCCAACTGTCAGAATGACCCTGTGGCAGGCTGTTCAATGGGATGGGGCATGAGAGTCCTCAATTCGAGTAATGTGGTCGTGTACGGGGCAGGACTGTACTCGTTCTTCAACAACTACAACGACTCATGCGCAAGCAACAAGTCTCCAGAGTACTGCCAAGAGAGAATCCTGAGCGTCGAGGGTGAGGTAGATGGAACAAGGTTTTTGGGGTTGAGCACGGTGGGGACGAAATTCATGGTGCAACGGGACGGCGTGGACTGGGTTAGGGCAATCGAGAACAACAGCACCTTTGCGGATACCTTGGCTCTGTACTCGCCATGAAGAAGTCGATGGATTATGGCAATTCGGAAATAGAGACATGGCCAGCAAAAAAGTCAAATTTTGATGAATTCTAATAAAAACCCGCAGGGTATCATGGTTATAAGACAGATAAATTGAAACCCGGCCGACGATCAAGTGGTTAAGAGGGTGCCTGCATGTGATAATAGAGTGCTGCTGGTGGAGAATGAGATACGCATTGTCCAAGGCCACTCAACATGAGGAGGCCCGAGAAGGTGGCAAAGGACCTAAATATGAGTTCCTATTGGCTGTCGCAGTTGCGCTTCTTGAGAGGGAACATGGATTCTTAGAATTTAGCTAGATCGCTAATTTTGCATCTAATATGTCACTTGCGATCGTCATTGAGCAAGTTAGCCCAAACTGGATTGTGGGGGTGCACTAGCGTCGGCAGAACCGCACCGCTTTGGTCACCACCTGCCTTAACCGGCGCTGCGCATAGCTTGGTCAGCACATCCAGTCGTGAACACCAACCAACGCAACCTGATCTGGCTTCTTCCCACGTTCCCGGCACAACTCCTCCTCTACAACGTCGCCGACACTCGATCAAACACCGCAATAATGACAGTCAACATCGGTTCCAACGCCGAGTGGCAGAGCATCCTTTCCAGCACCAATGTGGTCATCGCAGATTGTACTTGCCGGCCCCTCCGCTTCCGCAGTTCCCCAGCGCAACTAACACCCGCTCGATAGTCTATGCCGACTGGTGCGGTCCCTGCAAGATGATCGCCCCGCACTTCGAGAAGCTCGCAAACGAACACTCGCCCGCCCCAAGAAGGTTGCCTTTGTCAAGGTCAATGTCGATACGCAGTCCACTATCTCCCGCGCCCAGAGCGTCTCCGCCATGCCGACCTTTAAGATCTTCCATAACGGTACCTGTGTCGAGACTATCAAGGGTGCCAACCCGCCTGCCCTGACACAGGCCATTACGAACGCCATCAAGCTTGGCGACTCAGGCAAGGCAGGCGGAGGCGCTGTCTTCGAGAAACCCGGTCGGAAGCTCGGCGGCGAGGGTCCCCCGCGGGCTGTCCCGTCACGCGCTCGTGCCGTGACCTCCTCGGCATCATGGAGCCTCGGCCGGCTGTTCAATGCGATGATTATCTTTGTGGGACTCTACTTGGTGTCCCTATTTTCGGTACGTACCCTAAAGTAAAAAGAAGAGAGTGAGGCTGACTGGGTGCCAGTTCGACCCCTACAAGGCGGCAGAGAGGTCGATGTTCAACACCCATAAGCCAGTACAACCGACGACGGGCGCGAAAGCTGGTCCTGGTGGTGCAAAGGCTCCGGCACAGAAACCTGCGTTCAAGACGCTGGCCGACTTGGGTGGTGAATGATGTAAATCCGAGTGTCGGAGTGATTGATATTGGGTGTTGAGAGGATTTATTCCGTGTGTATGGGATTTGTATTACAGGAAAGACCGGACTTTGGCGTTATATGATCTATGCAATTATTCTGATCCTACTTGATCATCGATCTTTGGCTTATGATGATGCTCCAATTTGATTAAATGGAAGTGCCATGATGATCATATCACGTGACAACGCGACAGCGTGCAATGGCCAAAAAAAGTTCCAGATGCGAACCACCTTGAACTCGTCAACCACCAAACCTGTACAATACCAAGATGCTTTCCGTACGAGGCATCCGGCATGCCTGTCCGGGGCGTAATTTGTCTACTTCATTAATTGCAGCTCGTTTTTCTACCTTCAATCCTCCCTTGGCTCGATCGCAAGCCTTTTCTCCCTCCCGTTTCGCCCAAGCCAATAGGAGCCCGGCAATTACACAAACCTTTTCGACATCGAGATGTTTGCGACATGAGGCCACCGCCGCCTCGCCCGCCCCGAAGCAATCGCCAGAGGAAATCGAAAAAGTTGTGCGAGAGGCTAAGCAGCGATTTCGAGATACTCTACCGAAGGGTTACTTGAATGAGGAGGAATATGCCCTGTACGAGCGACTGTATGGACCGCCTTTACGAGAGACCCTGCCCGAAGATGTCGGCATCGACACCCATGCCGACATGGGGCCGCAACCATCGCGACCGGATACCGAAGGGACTATAATCCGGGAACTTGAGGATGGCGAGTTCGAGGAAATCGCGTATCAGATCCCCGCGCAGAGGGAGAGGAAGCCAGCAATGAGGCCGCAGAGGAGCAGCTTGAAGAACCAGGGTCGGAGTACTTGGCTCATCGGGCTCCCGGGTATGTCGACTTGGTCGCAAGAAACCAGAGAGAATACGATGCGATGCAGAGACTTGCCCAAGACTTCGAGGTCAGCCAGAAGAAGCAACGAGAAGCTGAGAACAAGGCCGCGGCAAAGGAGGAGGAAGAGCAGGAACGTCAGATGGAGGAGGCCAGGACTTGGCCAGAGGAGGAAGAGTACAGCCAAAGAGAATTGGCCGATATTCGCCGGTTCCATCCTCTCTCGGTCGAGGGCCGCTTCTACGATGATTTGGTTGAGCTTGTTCTCCCTCGAGAACAGCTGATCAGCCCCATTCGCGAGCTTCTGGATAGAACCCACCTTGACCATGTCAAAAAGGCGGCTGAAGTAGCCTTTGGCGGCGCGGGTCTACCCAATTCGCCTGCGACTCCGTCATGGAACAAGACTGGTCCGATGCAGGGAGTTGGTCTACCAGCAGACCAACGGCACATGACTGAGATTGAGGCAGATGCTTTCATCGCAGGCTCATTGCCCCCATCCTATGCCTCTTCCATGTCCATCTTGAAGGAGGTGCGGAAGCGGGTTGGAACTGAGTGGCTACAGTCAAAGCTGAAGTCCGGCGGACTCAATGTTCTGGACGCTGGGTCTGGTGGCGCGAGCTTGGTTGCTTGGGATGAGATTATTCGAGCGGAGTGGGATCTGTTGAAGGACAAGGGAGAGGTTCGTGCTTTAGACCCTCCCGGCAAGAAGACTGTTGTGGTGGGATCAGACCGGTTACGGCATCGTGTCAAGACGTTCCTGGAAAACACGACGTTCCTGCCGAGACTACCTGACTATGAGCACTCTGGAGAGATGCGCGGCGGGCATCTTGATGCTGGAGACAAGCCGCAGCAACGAAAGAGCTACGACGTCATCATTGCATCGCACCTTTTCCTTGGACAGGAACAGGACCATTACCGACAAGCAGTCCTCAACAACCTCTGGAGTTTGCTAAATAAAGACGGTGGAATTCTGATTGTTGTGGAAAAGGCCCACCCCCGAGGCTTCGAGGCTGTGGCCCACGTCCGAGACACCGTTCTCAAGCAATTCCTCCAGCCGCAATCAGGGGAGCCCGACAACCTTCCAGAGAACCCCAACCCGGCGTTCCAACGCGAGCGAGAGCCTGGCCATGTCGTCGCACCTTGCACCAACCAACGCGTTTGCCCGATGTATCAAATCCCCGGAAAGAGCCGTGGTCGCAAGGACTTTTGCTCCTTCAACCAGCGATTTGTGCGCCCTAACTTCTACAGCCGAGTCCTCGGTTCGGGTCAGCACAATCAAGGCGACGTGGACTTTAGCTACGTAGCCATCCGCCGAGGAGTTTCGAAGAAGAGCCTGTTGACGGGTAAGGAGGCCACGCTTGCAGCATTCAAGGGTTTCCAGAATGCAGAGGAGAATGTGGATATGGGGACTCTCCCGCGAACGGTTATGCGCCCTTTGAAGCGCAAAGGACATGTCACACTTGATCTATGCACACCGGAGGGAAGACTTGAGCGATGGACAGTGCCAAAGAGTTTCAGCAAGCTCGCGTACCATGATGCCCGCAAGGCGAGATGGGGAGACCTGTGGGCTTTGGGTGCTAAGACGCGAGTGGCACGGGAAGCTCGTGCAGGTCGAGGGCCGGACGACGGAGGAAAGCGAGCCGGGCAGGGAGCGAAGCCGCGCAGAGTGGAGATCACTATGGGACCTGGCGGAATCAGTGCTGGTGAGAAGAATGCGCCCCGAGAGCGGCGAGCAAACAACAAGAAGAACAGGAAGCAGGACCTGATCAAGGAGCTGATGGAGGCCGAAGAGGAAGAGGAGCGTATGATTGGCAAGCAGATGGATGAAGAAGTTGAAGCTGAGCTCGAGCGGGAGGACAGGAAGCGAGGACGATGATGAGTTGTATTACGAAACGAACTGTAAAATACTAGACTGTACAAAAGCAACGGCAAGGATGCCGCGGTATGGAGGTATTGGCATTGTAACGTGGAAAGGCGTTTACGTTGGAAACGTGTTATACGATATGTAATAGATCTCAACACCATCAACCATCTCAGTCTTTCGTTCCACTACCAGGGACACCCTATGTGCACCATACAACTGTAGTCATAGAAACTGAAGTAGTCACGCTCGTGCTCAATGGTGTAAGTCAAGCCGCGGTGGTGGTGGATCGTACCCACCACAGACGGCGAAAATTTTCAACCTTTTGCCCACCGGACCCGTGTAAGTTGATGAGGCGATTATGCACCGAGCAGCCTTCATCAAACAAGAGCCACGCCCGGTTAGCTCAATCGGTAGAGCGTGAGACTCTTACGAGTACGCGATCTCAAGGTTGCGGGTTCGACCCCCGCATCGGGCTGTTCCTATATTTTCGATTGCGAGCGTTTGCGAGGCTTTCTCTTTTTGCGTGTTTGGAGGTCTGGCGGATGTCGTGGACCCCTGGGCGCATCATCTTTTTGTGGCCGTGGTGGGGGGTAGAGGGGTACGTACCTTATCCCGATAAGAAACCGAGGGGACGGTTCAGAGTCACGTGGGAGTATGCAGAATGCCGAGAAAATGCCTGGATTTCTGCATCTCCTATCTCGTTGCATTCACCAGACGCCAGCGGGATTTCGACATCTCCGGTTGCGGTGCCGCGGAAGTCGGCGGTGGTGTCAGCGCAAGTGTGACTGCCGCTCGCGGGCGGGACGCCGACAGGCCGAAGGCGTTGATAGGGCGCGCGACCCACCACGCGCAATGGCGTCAGCGCGAGCCAGTATGAGGAAGCGGAATTTTGCCTAGAGCCTTGTGAGGGGAGGGGTTCATCGACTCTGGAGCGTGCTACTGTGGGGGGAACCTTTTTTTCTGCGGGCGGCCGGCCAGGGTCCCATTGTTTTTGGTAATGCGCCGTCGTTTATAAGCCAGCGGGAGTCTGGTGCGGACGCCTCGATTTGACGTCGCGACGAGAGCCATTTCATCCATTGTCTGTTTTGTGCCGTTGTCGGACCATCGGTGTTTGAATGCTGAAGAAGAGGAGAGTTTCCGGTTTCTGATTATTCACGAGTCAGGACACTGCCGTTGGAGTTCCGCCCGGACGAGTTGTTCTCTCCTCCACCAGCATCAGTGTCACGAGCGCCACCACCCACACACTCAATTTCAACATGGCAACCTCTCTCCTCGCTGCCCTCAACTGCAGGGATAGCATCCACCTCGTCTTCGGAACAAACCCCCTCGCCGCCTCCCGCTGCGGCCAGTCCATCAACGCCGGCGCCCATCCCATCCTCATCGCCCCCGAGGGCTCGGAGCTGCACTACAGCTTGCAGAAGCGCATCGACGACGGCCAGGTCAAGTGGTGCAAAAAGGACTTTGAGGATGCCGATCTGCTGCAGCTCGGCCGCGAGGAGGTCGATGGCGTCGTTGACGCTGTCTTTGTCACCTCCGGGCCGCGCGATCCCATGAGTGAGTTCAGTTGTCTCTGCGAAACCACGGGAATCGCAAACTGACCCATCAACACAGGCCTACACATCTCGAACCTGTGCAAGCGTCATCGCATCCCCGTCAACGTCGTCGACTCGCCTCAGCTCTGCACCTTCTCCCTCCTGTCCACCCACACCGACGGCCCTCTCCAGATCGGCGTCACCACCAACGGCCGCGGGTGCAAGCTCGCCTCGCGCATCCGTCGCGAAATCGCCGCCTTGCTGCCTGCCAACCTTGGGCCTGCGTGTGCCCGTTTAGGCGATGTCCGCAGGCGCATCCATAACGAGGACTGTCTCGCCCAGGACGAGTCCTCCCTTGAGGACTCGGTCGACCAGGCCGCCCACTTCAACCGTCTCGTCACCGAGGAGGACGCCAAGAACCGCCGCATCCGCTGGCTCGGCCAGGTGTGCGAGTACTGGCCCCTGAAGCGCCTTGCCGCCATCACCGACGACGACGTCGAGTCCATTCTCAAGTCATACCCCGGATCCACAGGTCCCGACATGAAGCGCACCCCCCCTGCCGAGAAGCGAGTCGGCAGCATCATTCTCGCTGGCAGCGGGCCTGGTCACCCCGACCTCCTTACCCAGGCCACCCACAAGGCCATCAAGTCAGCCGACCTCATTCTCGCCGACAAACTTGTCCCGGCTGGCGTTCTCGACCTGATTCCCCGCCGCACGCCTGTCCAGATCGCCCGCAAGTTCCCAGGCAATGCTGAGCGCGCCCAGGAGGAGTTACTTGAGATGGCCCTCGCCGGCGTCCAGGAAGGAAAGACTGTCCTCCGTCTTAAGCAGGGAGACCCTTTCATCTACGGCCGCGGCGGCGAGGAGGTTGCCTACTTCCGCGAACACGGCCTCGGTGACCGCGTCTCTGTCCTCCCCGGTATCACCAGCGCTCTCAGTGCGCCCCTGTTTGCCGCCATCCCACCCACCCAGCGCGACGTCGCCGACCAAGTCCTCATCTGCACCGGTACTGGAAAGAAGGGTAAGGCGCCGACGCCTCCTGAGTACGTACCGAGCCGCACCGTCGTCTTCCTCATGGCCTTGCACCGCATCGTCGGTCTCGTCCGCGAGCTCACCACGCCCATCGAGCTGGAGGCCCTCGCCCCGCCTACTGAGGATGCCGCAACCACCCAGTCGACACCTTTGCCATCACCGGAACAAGTCTCTCTCACGATGGGCGAGAACAAGCGCATCCTGTGGCCGGGCAACACCCCCTGCGCCGTCATCGAGCGTGCCAGCTGCCCAGACCAGCGCGTCATCCGCACGACGCTTGAGCATGTCGCCGAGGCCATCGAGGCCGAGGGCAGCCGGCCTCCGGGTCTGTTGGTCGTAGGACGCGCCTGCGAGTTCCTCCACAGCAAGGAGAAGGGCCGGACCTGGGTTGTCGAGGAAGGATTCCGGGGGATCGAGGTGGAAGACTTTACCATGGGTTTGGAGAAGTTGCACGAATGAGCGTGGGAGTGGGTTTATACATAGACTGGTCAGTCTTGAGAGACTATCGGAGTTGGGATATCATCATAGCGGGTTTCTAGCATTTCTAGGAGTTGGATTTTGAATCAGTATTGTTATTCGCACACATACCTATTGCTATTTGCACACATGACTACATTCTTAATCCTATTAATGATCACCTAATGTCCTACTAGAGCAGTTTAGAAGATTAATTTTCTAAGACTAATTTTTAGTATTTATTTTTTATAGTAATAATATTTTACTTTATTTATTAGGTCTAATTTTTAGTTCCGCCTTTGACTACTATACACACACGGTAGGTAGGTAGGTGCCTTAGCCTAGCTGATGCTTTAGTAAAGAAGCTTGTACCTGTGTGCGAATAGTAATATTCTCGTGTGCGAATAGCAATACTCTTTTGAATACCATTCGAACATTTGTTCCATTTTAGAAGGCAACTCTTTGTGTAAGCTGGCGGGGTTCCTAACGTCATGTCAAATCTCTTTCTCGCCGACCCTGGACCTCTATTTTGACGAGAGAACTAGCCTGAGCCGGCTAAAAGAGAAAGCTTTTGCAAAACATCACCGGCTTCTCAAAGGCAATAAGGCGACATTTCTCCAAGATCTGTGAGAGAATTTGAGGGAATATCACTATGCATTTAGATGACTCATCAACCCCTCTCAAGTCCCCAACACGCCGTTAATCCAGGAAATGAAGGCATTCTGTATTTACACCAAGAATTTCGAAAGGGTAGCAGTAAAGACCGTTCGACGTCAACTACATCATGGCCGACTTTCTCTCCAAAAGGGCAACACAAACTGTGCTCACGTTAGATCTGCCCTGGAGATTCGCTCCTCGAGCGCAGTACGACCCAGACAACAACCCCTCTGGGGTTATTTCATTTGCTACGGCCGAGAATGTAAGTTGAAGCATTACAGTGGGTAATTGTTGAGACTGAAGAGTATGCAGGTCCTGGTTACCGACGACGTGGTGGACTTTGCGAAGAAGTATGTAAGTTAAACGGCGTAGCCAACTCAATTTCCTTCTTATTATATGTAACGACTTCAACTTACACAGACGTCGTATCTAGGCCACCATATCGGCCGAGCACTTCCTCTACCGTGGCACCCAAGCTGGCGGCGCCCGATTCCCACGCGCCCTCGCCACCCACCTAAACGAATATCTACAACCTCACGCACCCATCACACCCGACATGATCCAATGTGTCGGCGCCGCTACAGCCATGCACGACATCCTAGCATGGGGTGTCGCCGACCCCGGCGATGGCGTGCTGACGAGCCGACCCGTGTACGGCCGCTTCGAGCTCGACTTTGGAAATAAGTCCCAGGTCAAGGTCGTGTATGGGGACACGGATGCTGAAAACTGCTTTGACGAAACAGTCGTGGACAGGTTTGAGGAGGCGTTGGAGAGGTCGAATGCTGAGGGTGTCAAGGTGAAGATGGTCTTGATAGTCAACCCCAATAAACCCCCTAGGTTGGTGTCACGCCTCCAACCTCCAGTTGCTCTCGATACTAAAGACTCACAAACCGCAGGGAAGTGCTACCCAAGAGGGACCCTCGTCAATATCATGCAATTTTGTCAAAAGCATCGGGTGCACCTCCTGAGTGACGAAATATACGCCTGCTCCGTCTTCAAAACCGACGACCCCAACACCACCCCATTCACTTCTATCCTCTCCATCGACTCGACAGATCTCATTGACTCGGACCTCCTTCACGTAACATACGGCCTCAGCAAGGACTTTGGCGCCGCGGGTCTCCGCCTCGGTGCCATCATCACGCGGAGCCAACCCGTCCTGCGCGCCATCGAGGGCGTCATGCGATTCCACAACCCTTCAGGCGCCAGCCTCGCCATTGGCACCGCCCTTTTGGAAGACAGGCCATGGTGTCGCGCTTTCATCGAGTCCTCGCGGACGAAGCTCGCAGCCGCACAGGCACATGTGACACGTGGGTTGCGCGAGATGGGCGTGCGGTACCTGTCCGGGAGCAATGCCGGGTTCTTTGTATGGGTTGACTTGTCGCCATATCTGGCCGTCGAGCTGGGTGGAGAGACAAACACCGAGTTTGCGCTAGCAAGGAAGTTGGTGGATGCGGGTGTGTTTCTGCATCCGAGAGAAGAGCATTCGCTGAAGCCGGGGTGGTTTCGCCTTGTGTACACGCAGGATCCGGCAACTGTAACAGAGGGACTGAGAAGGTGAGTTCTTGAAAAAAGAATGGTTTATCTGACTGACATCTTTGCAGGATAAAAGAAGCCATATCTTGAGCCCGTCCTCGGTGACCCCGTCGTGGATGGACCTTTGACAAAACTGCAGCCTCAAACTAGTCGCCAGCTTGCAGAATAGAAACTTCTTTCTCAATAGAGCGAAAATTTGAAGCATCATCTTTCGATTCCACCCACGAGAATGCCAGCTAAGTTTCCATAACAAACCCGAAGGTTTGTTTGCATCGTGGGAGGTCCAACGACAAGCGGGATCATGATTTCCGCTGATCAAACCCACATGACCAAGGTGATTGAAACAAAATGCGACTGCATTATCCCTATGGCACCGGCGTGTATGAGCCAAACACACTCTTCCGACGAACTTACCCTGATTCCTATACCATGCCAATGCTGGCATCTGACCCACGCATGCTTGTCTGGTCGCCAGTCCCAACAATCTGATAATATCCGAAAGAGCCAACAAGATCCCGCGGTGTAAACAAAAACAACAACTCTCCAACAGAAGCACGCCATCTCAACCTTCCACACTCTCATGTCGCATCCAGGCCATATCCGGATGTCGTGCAAGGTGAAACGTCATTTCCATCGGCTCGGAGTGATGTTGGATCCCAGCCCAGCATTCCGGCTCAGGAAGACGTAGCGTTGGCTCAATGTCCTCCCAGCGAGCATCATCCCATAGTGCGGCACTCCAAAGATCAAGACGGCCTTCCAAGCGCAATAGCTCGTAGTCGAACATGTCAGACCACACGGGGTCGTCGGTGGACATGGTAAGCTGCTTGGCCTCAATCTTTTTCCACATCCGAATGCCCGTCACGTCGCCGGTCCAAAATGGTTTATACTCGTCGAGGGGCTTGAGCTGTTTCCGGGTCCATGTGTGTCTAGCACCCCTGGAGAGCACCATGCCAATTCCATGTATTGGTTTGTCAAGAATGTCTTGCTCATGCTGACAGAGGAAACTGTCGCGCTCCGAAGGATCGGTTTCACAGATGGCTTTGTGGAGGAAAGGGATCCCGTAACTCAGGAAGCCAGGCATCACCCGCTCGCTGCGGTACTCATCTCGTCCTACAAGGCATGGATCAGCAACTCGGTCTCCAAGGGAGAAGGGGGTCTGAAACTCACCAAAGCCGTGCAACACTCGTCGGAAGAAGGACTGAATTGCAATCACCTGGTACATCTCCCATGGAGCCAGCGTGTTTTCCGTCAAATTAAGATGAAGCTCTCCGAGCTTGAAGTAGAGGTCGACGTAGTAAGCCTGGGGCTGATCTCCCCCAACATACATCTCCTGACAGAAGGTTCGCAGGATCTCAAAGAGGTATATAGCTTGTTTGAATCCGAATTTGTTCGGTTCTGGATGGCCGTCGCGTAGTTAGGGAGTCTCGGAATGGGGCGAAGTTCTGCTCTCGGGTTTCGGCGCATTCGCGAAAGCAGACGTCGGCGAGATCAACCACTTTGCGATGTAGTCTTGAAACTGAGATGGCTGAAGACATATCTAGGTTGTGAAAGGAACCTGTATCCCTGCACTTTGTGATTTTCCGGACCCCATCGCTGATGTCGTCAAGGCTGAGGTTGTCGAGGTTCTTCATGGTCAGTTTGCCAGCGAGGAAAGCGACCCCAGCATGTGTATATACCTCCTCCGGGAGTTCGTTCTTTAAGACCTGGGTGGCGAGGTGATTATGATATGCGCGAAACAAGTGGTATATAGTGGGATGGGCATGCGAGGCGTTCAGAAGAGACGCCAAATCGGGACAGAACTCCAAGATGGCCAGGATGAGCTCGTTGGCCAAGTCTGTCAGCTTGACATGGTGCTGAACGGCAGTCATTGGGCAGGGACGAGGCGAAATCGGCGCACCCGCTGCCATACCTGATATAAGCAAAGAGTATCTATAAAGAGAAGAAATGCTGCTGGAGAGTGACGGTAGAGAAGCTAAAGTTGGATGATGGAGAAGCTGGAGTAGACGGACAAAACGAAGGGAGCAATGCGGCCAAGGTGACACATGGATATATTTCGAGGATTAGGAAGGTGAGTCTTTGATTGCCAAATTCCGGAGTGGAAGGGCCAGAGGACCATCAATGCGACTGACAAAGGGCAAACGCCAGCCATGGCCTCCTGAGCACCATCATGCGCAAGCTACCTATGGACCGTGATTCATTTCGAAAACCGACTCTGGTGTGTAGTTGGGTCGAACTGGATGCAAGTAGCGACAGTGAATCGATGGCGCATCTGGCAGCGCCAGAACATATTCAGGGCAGGGAACGAGGCAGCCGTCGAGCGGCGCTGAAGCACGTTGGAGGGCATCACGGCTAGCGGATGACCCCCCATTTTGAGATCCTCCTCGACGGGCATCTCCACGTCGTCGAGGGGCGGCGCGCAGTGTAATAGCGCAAAAAAAGATGTTTCTTTTTGGTCCCTTTGTTTATGACATCCTTTGATGCTAATTTTACGTACTCATCCACAGGTGAAACTGCAAAAGAAAGGAACGCACGCCACCAACGCAGACTCCCGGCCCGTATCGTATTCTTCCGGCCCGAGTGGGCTCTTTGTCTCGATTCAGGCGGGCTTGCTGCAGGCCGCACGCGCCATAGATGCAGGTTCTGTTGTCTCACCCAAGTCAGCCGGCGAGTGGAAGCCACCAACGCAGGGTGGATGACAGGTCATGTATGGGTCACGTCACGAAGCATTTCCCGCAAAAGCTGGAGAAGATGGAGAGCAGAGACGCAGGCAAGATGTGCGGTGGTGTGCGGCGGTGACATGTGGTGACTGGCCGGTGACACTCGCTGACGCACCTTGAGCGAGATAAACGTTGGCAAGTGGAGGGCGGGCCGAGGCGCGATGGCTTACGTTAGGGCGCTTTTTGGTGTATTTCTTGTTACCTTGTATTTATTATTAGGGCCCTGCGAACGGTTCGCACCCACGGAAGCGCTGCCGGATCTGCAACCGCGGCTCCGTTCTGCGAGCACAGCGTCCGTGTCACTGTCCAACAGCGTGGTGTCGCCAGTTGGCAATGCCACTTAGTAGGTGCTTAGTTGCTTAGTGTACTATGCAGTACTTAACCGACCTGCGCAAAACAGACCCAGCATTCAGGTTAAACACACCAAATCCTGGCCTAATTCCCCGTCGCCACGCGGCCAAGCGGCCAAGCGGTCCACGCCGAGACTCCAAGTGGACCACTGACCGTCATCAACCGTCGTATCGGGTGCTGCCAGGCGACTCTACCAGTCTCCCCGGTCATGTCATGGCCTGTCATAGCCTGTCAGACCCCGACGGCGCCTTGGCTTTCCTTCCACTCCCCCTCCCCCCTCTTCTCCTCTACCATGGCCACGGTTCTTCTGCATATGTAGTTCCGTTCAGCTATTCTGCAGTCCTCTGCAGTCCTCTCGGGTCCCTCTGTCGCTCTCGAACCACTCTCCGTCCGTCTTGAGATCCTGTGTGGCCCGTTCCGCAGGCCCAAGCCCTCTTTCCCTCGCCTAGATGGTCTAGTCTGAACAGTCTTCGGGGTCTAGCCGGCCTTCCCTCATGCCGGACCCTGTCAGAGCTGATGAACAAGTCATTTTGCATATTATGCTCTCTTCGTAGTTTCCCATTCGATTGGGCCAATGTGTTGGAAGCGATGCATCCTGAGCCAGCCACATGAGAAGTTGAGGCAGAACGTACCCCTCCCTTGAGGCACTTGTCCCGGTTCTCGCCAACTCGTCGACCTGCTTGCTCTTTTGTGTCGTTTAATAGTCGATCCTCTGCTGTCGTCTCCCTTGATCTTTGACCAAAAGTTCAAAGACCCTGAACCGCCCAGCTTGCAGTCATGGCCAGCCACAACAGCACATTCACCCTGGTCCGCGAGTCCAGCAAGTCTACCCTGCCCAACAAAAGCCGCTCCGAGGGGAGGGCCACGGCTAACCGAAGTTCACAGGCTTCTATGACCGCATGTTCTTCATGTTCCATCGACTCGGAATCCAGTCCAATATCCTTGTGTCAGCCCGTTATGCTCCAGCCGGGCCGGACCAGGGTGATCGGCTCTCCCGGCCCGCCATCACCGCTGCCCTTCGGACCGTCGTTGAGGCTCACTCGGCCCTCCGTATTGTTGGGGTTGTACAACCGTCACCCAAGGACGACAGCCACCACCTGCATATTGGCATGTTGCACAGCATCGACCTTGACCAATGTATCGAGTTTGTCGACGATGTCGATAGCGCCGACGCCGACTTATTTGAGAAGCTGCACAACAAATGGGAGTGGTTCGAAGAAGATCCTGGCCGTCCGTGGTGGAGAGTATATGTGGTAGGGGGTCGTGATGTCGTCTTTGTTTTGCATCATCTCGTGGCCGACGCCAACTCGGGTATTGTCTTCCACCGGACCTTGCTTCGGGGGCTCAATTCGCTCCCGCCTGCAGGGCTGGTATCGGTTGACCCAATCGTCACCATTGACCCGAACACAGCTTCGCTATTCCCCGGAACCCATGAGTCTCTCTGACCATAAACCCTCTATCCCGGAGTTAATCTGGGGACAAATCAAGCGTTCCTTGGTCAGCCTCATATTTGGTTTCACTCTCCTCTTTAGCAGTTTGCAGCCCGCAAAACCATACTTCGCGTCAATTACAGAGGTCGCACCGCCTGAGATGCGCACTGTCACGCGTGTCTCGTCTTTTCGAATTCCGGCACGCAAAATGTCTGCTGTTCTCGCAGCTTGCAGAGCCAACGGGACCACCTTCACTGCCCTCTTCACGGTGATGTTGCTGGCGACGTTTTCCGTTGATCTCTTTCCCCAGGAAAAGGTTGGCTGCTCCCGGTACGCCTTCGACATTCGGCCCTATATTCGGATGCCCAAGCTCGGTGGCGTACTTGCTATCGATGGAGTCATGATGAACGCCGTTGGTGGTAGCTTCCATACGCACTGGCTCGGGTATTACCGAAGCATTGTGGCCAAGCACAGTGACAAGCGTGGCAAGTTTGGACGACATCCCATCTGTCAACACTGAGACGACTTGGAAGCTGGCCCGGTCCTATCGACGTTCGATGCAGAATCACATTCCCAACAAATTCATGAGGTCGTGGATGGCAGGGTCGTTGCTAGGGGGCGATCTCGAGAGCTTCGTGAACAAGGCACTTGAAGGGATGGGCCGAGTTACCAGCAAGTCGTTCTTGGTGTCAAACCTGGGCGCGTTTACTGTCCAAACAAGTGGGGTGACGGGAGAGGAGCAGGTAGTGCAACCGCGGTGGGGAATCGAGGACATGCAGTTTTCGGCAGCAACCGTCAACGGCAATGTAGGCAGTCGGGGTTTCGTATTCAACGTGGCCGGGGTCAGGGGGGGCGATACGGTGGTCAACGTCTCCTATGAAGAAGGCGTAGTGAGCAGGGGACAGGCAGAGGACTTGCTGGATTTGACCATGGACAAGATTGAGTCCTTGTTGGAGTCTGAACAGAGACGCATTGCAGGTGAGTCGTTAAGGAGTTGATCGCTTTGCTGGGAGAGTGCGACATGCTAACTCGAAATAATCGACAGCATCGGTGGAGGACTAATGTTATGTGGTAAATAGTGGAGGACACCTATGTGTGTAATCTAGGTTTGACGACTCCAGACCCCTGGGACTTTCGGGGTCGCATGGGTGAAAACATGGTAATCAGGGAGTCGACGAGCAGGTTTGGACCAAATAGTGGAGACGAGGGTGATGCCTTTCCCATCGCAGCCGTAGTGCTGAGGGTGGATTTGTGGGTTGTGGCAAGTCGGGACTTGGATGTTGGACACAGGCCAGTGCTTGTTGGTAATGAGGGCGAGAGTCTCAAGACTGGGGAGGAATGCGAGAGGCCGACTCGAGGTGGGATAGGGCTGGGAATGAGCACTTGGCAGTCGGTATCTCCGGTAGCGTCGGTACGTAATGAGGTCAACAGGACTGGCTTTCCTTGAATTTTGGATGACAGTGAGGCCAAAGCGAGGAGGGTGCGAAGGTTTGGGGTGTCGGACTTGGGGGACGGGACGGGACGAGGCGGGATGGTATGATATGAATGGCTGCAAGCAGGAGAATAAAAGAGGAGAAGAGGAGAAGAGGGGACAGACGATGAAGCCTCGGTTTGTGCGTAGTGGGGAAGGTTACATTCCCGCCAGCGTAGTACCTCTTCCCTCGTCGTCAGCGCCTTGTTCAGTGCTCCGTGTGTCGCTCTCGAGTGTCATGATGGGTGAGCGCTGAGATGACATGACGACGAAAGCCAAGACGCCATACCGAGCTAGAGAAAGCCAGATCTGGCATCCCAAGGGTTAATATTAGTGCTAGCAGACGGTAGCGCGCTCGACGCCCGCGGACCTGCAAGTGCGCACGCAGCAGCACAAACGGATTCATCATGGTGGCTCTGATTACTACGCCGTCCCACTGCAAGTCATGGATCATGGCTAGGGAACTCTGCGATGGAGGCCCGACACGGGGGACTGAGACAAATATGGAGAGCCCGGACCCCTCAACTAACAAGATCCTTGCCCCTTGCATCCTGTCACCACTAAGTTTCTAGCGGCCTCTCCCGAGCCAATGGCGGCGAGGGAAGTCGCCTTGAAGCGCCACAGGGTCCTCTTTTCGACCCCGTTCGTCGGTCTGCATTGCGCCGCCTTTGCTGGCCCCATTTGCAGTTGGTTGGGATTTCCTTTGTATGTGCTCGTAGTTTTGCTGGACCTGTTTTCTCTTTTCCTGTTGCTATGCTCTCTTTCCCCCCCTGCTCGCCTTACTTTCGAGTTGGACCCGGGGGAGGGGGGCGGCGTAGACTTTGCTTTTCCTTTCTTGGCTGTTGCTCTTGCGGGCTGGACTTTGTCTATGCGCAAAGGGCTTGGCTAATCTGCGGGAGATAGATTGCCGATTTATTGTCCGCGAGTACTTTGGAAGGGACGAGAGAGGCATGAGAAACATGAGAGAGAACGGGCGATGCCCACGTATCGGGGAATAATTGCTGTGAGTAGCAAAAGTAGCAGGGTTGCCCGGGCTCGGAGCCGGGCCCGAGAGTGAGATGGTGCTGCCCCAGAGTCCCAGATCAGAGCAGATAGTCCATCAGGCAGTAGGGAATGTCTTTGGCGTGGCTTCCCGTTCCTTTGGGTTCTTCCCATTTCGCCCCTCCCCCAAAGAGGCCACCATAATAATTGTCCGTTCACATTACCGTTCAACATTACCGTCCATGCCCTCGGATTCGTCACTCGGCACTCGTCGCTGCGCCAGTCCTGAGTCCTGAGTCCTCGTGTTGTGGCCGTTTTTACTTGCCATCTCGACCTCAAAGTGGTCCCTCCTTCCCGGCCGTACCTGCCTACTTCCTTCCTCTCAGATTGCTGCTACCTTGTCATTCAGGTGCGGACTTTTGGGGCAAGAAGTAAGTACCAGCCTGCCTCTCTAGCCCCCATGGGACTCTCCCATGATTTTCCCCACACTCTCACGCTCTTACCCTCCTCTTTCTCCTCCTCTCACACCTCCTCCACCCGGTCGAACTCTGTGTCCATTCCGACTCCGCCAAGCAAGCAGGCCACCAGGTACCTTCCTACGGCCACCGGCCTCCGTGCCCACTGCACGGCCCTGGGGGAATGACCTATGTACGTCAAGCAATGGTATTATCCGTCGAACCCCGGCGCCTAATACACTTTCGCTAGGAACGCATACGCTCTTACTTGCGCACCTATTCACGCCCTAGCTCCGCTGTGCCGTCGATGCGTCGCTATCGCCCATCGCCCACAGATCGGTCGTCTTATTAACCTGTGATGTTCCCAGCATTACCCAGCACCATTCGCCACGCCGTGGTTATCCTATAACTCTCATTCGCTCCGCCCCCTCCTTCTGGTCTCCTGGTCTGGCCTGAGGCGGCTTCCAGGCGGCTTCCAGGCGTGGCCTCTCGCCTTGCTTGTCTCTCCTCCTTCACTACCTCACTTACTCACTCACTCTTGAGCCGCAAACCAGGGCTCAGCTCGCCCGACTCGGACGCGGGTCTTGAACCCCCCGAACCCGTGACAATCTGGAGCTGCCGCCCGCTGCTGGTCATCGTGGGCATATTGTCTTTATTTTCCTGGACTCCGGCAGGCAATCGAGCGACCCTGCAGGCTGCACATCACCCTATCTGGCCGTCCCTGTCATCCCTCACCATCTGCCGCCCAGGCTGGATCTGCCGCCTGCTGGACTGGTTCGTCTAGCTGCTCGGGCTGGCTGACCTGGCTAATCTGGCTGACCTGGCTGGCTGATCTAGCTGATCTAGCTGATCCGGCTGGGCTGTTGGTTTGTTGGTCTGGTGGTCCTAGGTCTGACCCGCAGGGAACTGGCGTCCAAGCTGGCTTCCCGCTTTCCCGCTTTGCCGCTGTCGGGGGTCCAAAAGCCACCCATCCATCGTCTTGATCCAGAGACTAGAGTCGAGTTTAATTTTCGCGGTTCCCGTCCTGGTTGTACTACAGTTCCCACGCTCCACCCGCCAAGTCGCGGTCACACCATCACGGCCACGGCCACGGCCACCGTCGCCTTCCCCAGCGAAACTCTTCTTCTGTTGCCGCTACCGGACTCGACGCCTGCCGGGACGCGCTGCCGCCGCCGCGCTGCCCCAGAGGCACACTATGGACACCGTTGCCGCGATGGCCATTCCTGCAGCGATGCCCGGCATCCTGGGGACCACGGATGTCCCTGACCGTACTATCCATCGTGGTAGTACAGCCGCTACTGTCAACGGGGACTCAGACCCAGACGCGGCCGGCGGTGCGACCTCTGGCACCGCGGGCATCATCAAGCGCCGAGCTCCAATTGCTTGCCGAAGGTGGGTTCGTTCTCCGTTCCGTTGCGGCCCCGGCGAGTATCTCTAGTCGGCTCCGTCGACGGCTCCGTCAATGGCTTCCATGCTGCGGGTTTCCGTCGTTGCGGAGTGCCCTTCTTGCCTGTGACACATGGCTAACCACCCCCGCTCCTGCGTAGATGTCGCCGGATGAGGAGCAAATGCGTCCACGACAAGGCACAACCACCATGCAAAGCTTGCCTCGAATCAGGGCTCAGTGCCCAAGACTGGTATGTCCTCGCCGCGCTCCCGTTCGCGAGACACTAGAGAAATAGTCCCCGCTGAGACAGCTCAATGGTTGTAGTATATTTCCCGTCCGAGGCCAGCCAGACAATGATCGTGAGTTCCGCCACCCGCGCATGAGGGCCGACAAGACGGCCAGACGCGACCCCACCAAGGTGCGACGGGACATTCTAGACGCTCCTGTCGTGCGACCTCCAGGCTCGAAGGCCGATGAATGGGATCGTCTACCTCCCCTGCCAGACTTGATCGACGGTGTCAACCGATTCACCCATCACTACTTCCAACACGGCTTCATCCCCAAGCAACAATTCCCTGCCCGGCTCCACCACGACCCTCGCTCTGTCAGCGTCTTTCTTGTCGTTTGCATTCTCAGTATCTCGGCACGCCTAACTCCTACTCTCGCTGCCCGGTATGGCTCTGGTATCAAGGCCGCCGAATTCTTCATGGAGCGTGCGTCCCAGCTCGCATACGGTGAACTCTACCAAGAACCCACTCTCGAAAGATGCCAGGGATTCTATCTACTTAGCATCGCTCAACAGGGCAGTGGATTGAAAAATATGAGCTATGTATGTTGATCTGTCGAGAGCACGTATAACTGGCGCAGCGGGCTAACAATACAGATCAACATGGGAGTCTCGATGCGGATGGCTTCCTTGATGCGACTTCACCGAGAAGAGACATATCAGATCCAAAACCCTAGCCCCGAAATCATCATGCGAGCTGAATCTGCAAGAAGGACTTTGGTACGTTAAGTCTTACCCTAAGGGTCGCTAAAACAAGTCACTAACTCGTATTCAGTGGATGCTTCATAGCCAAGACCAACTACACTCTAGCCCCTATTCACCCGTCTCCCTTGCTGCCTCAGACATCACCGCCCTCCTTCCCTGCGATGAGCAAGACTTTGCCGCTGGTCGTCAACCTCGCTCACGTGCCGCCCTCGAGGGTACACCCCCAGCAGACGAAAACCCGGCGCTCGTCTTCGACCCGAATCGTTCGCTTTTTGCATCCATGGTTCAGGCTCACCACTTTTGGGGAATTGTAAGTCGCCGTGCAGTCAACTTTGCCAGGAGCGCCAGTCCCTGGGACCCCAATAGCGAAGTTGCCATTATGATGAAGAGGTTGCACGACTGGGAGCAAGGTCTACCCCAGGAACACCAATGGAGTCACTACTTCTTCAAGGAGTACAAGGCAGACGGCCAGGACTTGGTATGTTCTTTAGATACATACTCGTACAAGAACTAACGCGGTCAGGCATATCTCGGCGTGACTATGATTCCACGGCTTTGCAATATCGTCTCCCGGCGGCCCTACTTGATGGAGTGTGTTACTCTGTAAACTCCCACGAAGAACCCCAGCTGACTCTACAATAGCTTCTTGACCCTCGGCTCCAAGGACGAACAAAAGCAGGCCTACTTCTCCAACCTCTCTCTTGAGCTCTTCCACAATGTCCGCCGTCTCTTTGACCAGATCGACGCCCAATTCACTCGTCGCTCTCCAGATGAGAGTGTCGGCGCCCAAATGGCCGCCTTCTGTGTCTACAGTTGTGGCCTCTTCGCCACCTACCTTTGCCGGTACCCAAACAGTGCGTCTACTACCACGTTTAATCTCTCCTCGCAGTCAAGCTTCGGCCATGCGTACTAAAATTATTTCGTAGTCTGCCCAGATCCCATGATTACCCGCGACGGTCCCATGATGCTTCATCGTACCCTTAGCATCCTCATGGAGTGTAAAGAGGTCTGGCCACTGGCTTCACGCTGGGTCGAAGCCCTCGAACGATTCGCTCGCGACCCTAGCGGCTCTCTCGGCGCTGACGGCAGCATGGCCGACGGCAAGGACCCTATTCCCAATCCCGTTGCCGTCACCACCGCATCTTCCATGAACGCCCCCCATGGCATCCCAATCAACTTCTACTTCTTCAGTTCCATCACCATCCTCTTCATCATTCTATGGCAGAACGCGCGGCTCCTTTGATGCAACTCAATCCTCCTCCACCCTCCAGTCACCCTCCTCGCACGAACACATGACGCCCATCACGACGCCGACTACCCACATCATACCCTTGCACTTCGCCCAACAACAGCAGCAACCTCCTCGGCAGCAACAGCATCATCAGCCGCAACAACATCACCGGCCGCATCAGCATCAGCGCCAGCAGCAACAACACCAGCAGCACCAGCAGCACCAGCAACAGCAACAACACCAACAGCCCATTTCCGTCCCTGACACCCAGGTCTACGCTCAGCAACAACTCCCTACGCACCTCTATATGGCCGCTGACACCAACACCGGTAACTCCAACGCTCTGGGCATGCTCATCGAGGCCTTTGATTCTTCTCCACAAAATACCGCCGTAGTATCCGTCCAAGGCTATCCTCTCCCCAACAGCAACACCATTGTCGCCTCCGAAGCGCCTGGCGTCGGTATCTACCCCTCTGCTGACGGCTTCGAGAACGAGTTGCAGTTCTATATCAACGGCCCGCAGGATTGGATGCCGCCCAGTGGTGTCTTTGACGGATACAGTTAGCAATTACTCCCGCGCCATCACCAGACACAAGCTCATGTATCCATATTCACGTTCGTGTTTCATGTCCTTTCTATTATGCACCCTCTTATCACCACCTTGTCACGAGTGATGGCGTTGTCCTTTTGTTGGTCTTCATTTTCTTCCTCTTACTTTTCATCTTCCTCCATCTTGTTACACTTTTTTCCCCGGGTTCTTTTCAGAACATATTGCATGGCGAGCTCGGCAGCGAAAATAAAAGGCGGTCGGTGGGCGAGGCCTCTTCAGCCTCGGGGCGCTGGGGTTAGCCTGCTTTGCTAGACATAACCCCTTTCTCTTTTGTTAATACGATACCTAAATGTGGATGACAATCAGGCTTGGGGGAGATACCATGGATAGAGGAAATTACTTGGAAATGCGGGTTACGTACCACCCCGAGAAACACGTGCAGTCACATCACTCTACCACGTAATGTTCACCATGTCACAATATATAGAAAAGCACACAAACGATGTTTGTAGGGGTCAACTGGTTCTTGCGCCACTGACTGTCGCTGACTGTCGCAACCCGAACGAGATCACTTGATACTCTAGTTCGACTCGCCTCATTCGATTTCTCTTGGTTCTCGTCTGCCATTTCTCTCGCTCACTCTGGCTCTAAATAAAATCCCCTACACGCTCCTGGATATGGTATTCCTCTGGTTTCCACTCGTCCTTCCTCACACGCAAGGCATGTCTGAGCACGCCGTCACCGGGCCTTCCCAATCACTTGAAAGGGAATCCAAGAATGACTCCTGATGGGGCGCAAGGCGAGACAAAAAAGCTAACAGACAAAAACGAACCGACCGCCTTGACTCCCCGAGCCTCTACATGAATTTTGGATCGCCGCCGCTGTTCATCCGCGCGGGGCATACATGATTTCTCTATTCCTTCGTTGCATCTCTGACAAAAAGTAGAAAAAGGGGTGGTGCTGTGATGTGTAGTGTAGTGGTGGGGTTGGGAAGTGAATACATATGGGGAGCTGGGGTAATGCTGATGAATGATGATGGGAAGGGTCGTGAGGGGGTATTTCAATTACTGTAGTGTCGTATGGGGATCTATATACATGGAAGCGTCATGGGGATCGTGTTATGTTGTGGCAGGGGATGGGGAGGGGATGGAATCATTTTGCCGGGATATGCCACAGACTTGACACTCCAAGAGTCAGTGGCCTGGTCCTCAGCATTGTTCATGACATGATGGTCATGTATCACGGATGCACCGTGGGAGCTTGAACGCTGTGTCGACAACATTCAGTTCTGGGCCATAACGGTCTGGCTACCGCCAAGCTGGCGCTTAACCTGCTCGCGAGCCCATCGAGCCGTCTCGACAGTTCGGGGCTGGAACTCGCGGTTGGTCTTGGTCTCCTTGATCATGGTGGTGAGCCAGTCCTGACGGAAAGCGTCAACAAGCTCGCCGCTGGGGTAGGCATCGGCAAGATCACTGAACAGGAAGTTAGCATTGGTATCAGTATGTTTGGGGGAATGCAGCCTACCCGATGACACCCATAGAGGCGCGCATGAGAGACTCGCTGCGGTTCTGGTCGTTGGCAATGAGGCCAAGGAGCTGGAAAACAGCGGGCACGTATTGTTGGAGAGCTTGGGCTGCAAATCATTAGCATAAAGTAATCTCGTTGCAAGTCAATCAACTTACTCTTCTGGCTAGCCTTCATGGCACCAATAATGCCGCCCCAAGCATCCATAATACCCTCGCGCAGGGAGACGACGTAATCGTACATCTCGTAGGGACCCTCAGGGGTAGCAGTGACGGTAGAAGCCTGCTCGAGGACCTGGGCCACAACGGACAGGTAGGTCTCAAAGTGGCCACCGATGGCACCAGCAATGTCGCCGAAGCACTGCAGAATAGCAGGCTTGAACTGGTTGGCCAGAGTAGTGCTCTGTTGACACGTTAGATACATTCTGGAAGAAAGGTTTATGAACACATACCCTCAAGTTGTTCAGGAGGTAGTTCATGAAGTTGTCGCAGTAAGGCTGGCTTCGCTCGCCCAGAGACCTGGTGATGTCGCTGACCAGACCAATAGCCATGGAGCAGAGACTGGGCTCCTCCTGGTTGCCCAGGGCATTGTACAGGAAGGGCGCAAAGGCATCCATGTACTTGACGAAGTCCTCCTCCATCGAGGTGGAGAGGCTGCTGATGGTAGCGAAGATAGCGTCAGGAACGCTGGACTTGCCACCCACGCTGCTGAGAATCTGAAGAAGAATCTGCATGATGCGGTCGCCCTGGGGAATGATCTCCTTATCCAGGCGAGAGATGATGGCCTGAAGAACAGTGCACAGGCTGTTCTGCATCTCCTCGAGTGTGATCTTATCCTCAACGCTGACGACCTGGCTCTGCATGGGCACGGTCTCCTCCAGACGCTTGATGATGACATCCGAAAGCGAAGCAATGGGCTGCAGGCTCTCGGAAGCAGCGTTCTGCACAAAGACGTTGAGCACCTCGTAGGAAGCAGTTCGCACGGAAGTATCGGCATCGGTGCGAGCAGTGACATCGAGCAGAGAGCTGACGGCCTGGTTGAAGTGAGGGGTGATGGAGTTGGTGGTAGCACCGAAATCGCCGGCAAAACGCTCAGCCAGATTCATCAGGGCCCAGCAGCAAGAAGGAGCCATCTTGGCGTTGCTGAGGAGACCCTTGAAGAGGGACTCGATGAGAGTGGGGAGATGAGTCTCGGGGTCGATAGCCTCGGAGCAGGCCTCAGTGATGCGGCCCAGGGCATAGGCGGTCGAATCTCGGACGTGGAGGGACTGATCATCCATCATGGTGATCAGAATGGGAAGAGCCTGCTTGACAATGGGGTCCAGGACCTTCTCATCCGGACCCTCCATGATGGCGCCGAAGGCAGAAACGGCGGCATCTCGGTTGTGCCAGTCCTCAGATCGGAGGTTACCCTCAACGAACTGGAGGACAGGGGCGATGATGGTCGCATTAACGGCCTGGGCGTATAGCTGCAGGCACTGGTAAGAGGCGCGAGAGAGGTTGTACTCATCGTCCGTAGCGTCCTCATCCTGCTTGGTCAGGAGCAACAACAGCACGGGAACCACCTCATTAGCGGCAACGCGTGCGAAGTTGTAGAAGGGGCGCATCTGGTCCGAGCTCTCGACCTGAGCGTTGTCATCCTCGATGGAGATCTCCTCCTCGCAGACGGTACTCCAGAACTCGACGGCCAGCTTGGCAACATCCTCGTCGGTAGACTTCATGCCCAGGATGGTAAGACCGAACAGAGCCTTCTCCATGTAGAAACGCATGTTCTCGTAGTAAAGAGCCATGATTCGGTTCAGGCAACCAAAGGCACCCTGCTGTATCCGGGAGTCATCGGCCTGGGTAGCCTCGCAGACGACCTGCATGATGTAGTTGCGCTCGCCCTCATGCTTGAAGTTGTTTCCGACAAACTCGAGCGAGTCACCGAGGGCGGTGATGGCAGCGAGGCGGACCTCGAGGTTGGTCTCCTCCTTTCGAGCACCCTGAACAACAGCGGTCAGGATAGCATTCGAGTGTGCAACGAGAGCAAGGCGCAGCTCTGAGTCTTGGCTCTCGCAGATGTAACCGATGGTGGTCAAAGAGGTCTGCTTCTGGTGGTCGGCGCCCTCGCTGACGTTCTTGACAAGGAAGGGCAGGAGGTCGGACCACTGGTTACGGGGAAGCTCGATGACGGCGATGGAGGAGATGACCTGGGCAGCGGCAGTACCGGCCTGGATGTTGGTGGAGCTCAGGGTCTGCAGGGTAAGCTGCTTAACCTGGGCCTTGGTCTCGTCGTCTGTTTGTTGCAGCCATTTTGACTGCAGCTCTAGCAGACGAGCCGAGTCTCGGGCTGTGAAGGCGTTCTTGAGGGCAATACCGGCAGCGGCTCGGATGGAACCATCGGCAGAGTCGTTTGCAAGTTCTTGGACGAGAGTTGCGAGGTATAGGGGCTAGGCGAGCGTAAAGGTTAGCCAAGTCCACGCCGAGCTAAGGAGCGGTGGGCGAAGGGGGGGATTAGGGGTCGCCTACAAAGTTGCTCTCCGCGGCTTGGGTGAGTTGCTGTTCGGCGGCGTTTCGCAGGTTCGCGTCTGGGAATAACAGTCAGTACGATGACGTCCTTCGATCCTCGGCGGAGGGGAGACGGAGTGCACGGGGGGGTCAGCATCGCCAATGGGCGGGAGCGAGAGGAGGGGGAAGAGTTTTGGGGGAGGGGACCGCTTAGGGGGGGGCAAAACTCACCGGGCGACAGCGAATTCGCGAGCACCTGGTTTATCTCTGAGCTCGACATGGTGGCAGTATTAGAAGAGAGTCGTCATGCGGCTTCAAGGAAAAGAAGTCTGAGGCAAGCGAGTCGACGAAGAAGGTCGAGGAAAGGCGCACGTGTCGACAAGTAAAACTGGTTCGGCGGAGACGCGGGGGTTTTTTCCAACGACGGCGGCCTGGGGGCCAGGAGAGGGAAGGACCGTGGAGTAGTGGGAGGGGGGCGGCGCGCGCGGCGGCGGCGGCGAAGGCGCGGGTGGTGGTATAAAGAGGGCCCAAAAGAGAGAGGAGAGAAAGGGATCTCGCGATGCCAAAAATTGCCGGAAATTCCGTGACGCCTGGGAGACTTCGAAGCCCGATCGCGCGAAGAGCCAAGGAGCTGGGGGAGACAAGGAAGGGTCGGTTGCACACGAAGGCACAAAGGAAGAATGGGCGGGTTTGGAAGGAAGATGGATGAAGAGTTGGTTGTGTGGGAGGAGGAGCTTTTGGCTTTTGGCGACGCAAGGTCCCGCCAGCAGTCAACAACCGCCGCCCCGACCGCCTACGCTGCCCGCTGCCCGCTACCACGACCGCCTAATTTTACCCACTGTCCCGGGCTCTCTTCACTGCCTGCAGCCCAGGTCACCGGCCGCCACAATTTTTTTTTTCTCTGGCCCTTGGCGCTGTTTGCACTGTGCCGCACGGTGCTTATGCTGAAGCTCAGCCTGATGCTGCTAACTCCTGATGTTCAAACACTTCTCTTCCCCCCGCCCGGGTTTCTTGTTTAGCATGCAGAGGTCCCGGGGCCGGGTGTGAATCACTTTCCCCGTAAACAGGCACTGCGGCGGAAAGTCAATTCGCGGCCTTGAATGTGTGCCATCTGGTGGGGAATGGGACGGTGTCTCGTCTCAGGGACGCACTCACCGCGACCGCCATTCTTGCAGGCAGGCAACGAGGCGAACGCACACTGCACCCATGCACCACCATTCGCTCACAGGCTCGCTCTCCACAACGCATCAAGTGTGCTGCGCAGCGGAGTGCAGCGCAGCACACTGCATTACAGCAGCCTCACACATCCCCGTCCAAGCATTGTTCCCCCCTCCCACGCTCTGCCATTTGCACTCGAGTCTTCCACCAACCCAACGGCCAGGCGGCCTGCTACCTTGTCCGCAGGCGGAACGATGTTTTTCCTCCCTTCCTCTTCCCCACACCCGGTCTCTGTCAAATCAAAGGCCGGCGAAGTCGCCCGGCCGAACCTCGCTTAACGCCATAGCGAGATAGCTTGCCCCTACTGGAAAGCCAAATCCCCTGGCCCAAGAGTCATCGCGGCGTGCACGTACTGCACAGTGAGTGCCCTGGGGCCTGCATAAACCGCCCGCTCCCCAGACCGTGAATTTAAGCCGCCCACCGCATTTCTCAGTACATTACGCATACAGTGTGAATAGCGCAGAGCCCCGCCGTGCCATGGTCATCCATCCCATTCCATTGTCCCTGGCGGGCGCACGCTCTTCACACAGCCCAGAGCGCAGAGGCACATGGAACATGAATGCGACAACAGGGTTTCCCCCTCCAATACTCTATCCGAAGCGTAGCCTTTCCTTTGAGCATGCTCCAGCCAATCTATTGACTTTGGGAATACCTTCTCTCCCGAACAATTACTGCCCGTCCTTCGTTTGCACCTTCGCCTTTGTCTGCTGCATGCCCCTCTTTGACTCACAGCGGCCATCCACCGCCAGCTCCTCCTAACCCGCTCTCGTTGTTTGTATTGACTCCTCAGAAAGTAAACAGTGTCCCAGGGCAATTATCCCGCGCCCCCACCCTTCCCTGGCAACCACCGCATCATTGCCCGCCAACCTTTCCATGCTGGGCCATTTGCTCATCTAACTCATCAAAAGATGCCCACGATCCCCGCGATGCCTGTCGGTCCTCGAGGTCCAGGTGGAGGTGCTAGTTTTTTATGAGTAACAGGTGGCGTCCCGAGTCTTAACACGTTGCGCCCTTGCCAAGATTACGTCAAGATGCTTCTTTGTTCTTTCACTGCATTCATTCTTTGAATCCAACTACAGGACTCGGCTCAAACAACCAACATGCCTAACATGAATGCCGGGTTCCCACCATGCAAGATGCGAAACTACATGATTTTTCCAGTCCCTTGCAATGCACAACTCCCCAAGGTCATGGCCAACGAGTAACCCGATGTCATGCCTGTTTTCCATGTTTTCCATGTTTTCCATGAGCCATACATCCCAGAAACCAGAAACTCAGATTCTGCAATCCCCGCGTGTTCGTCATGAGAAAGAGCGGCTTTTTGGTGTCTCAACCCTTGAGCACCTTTTGTTCCCTGTCCGTCTGCAATGGCCCCAATGTTACCTTGTCCATTGGCCTTCACATGCCATTCGCCTTCTCCTCCAACATGCTCACCACAGTAGAAGGCACATTTGCGCTGCCGTTGGTTCCGTTCAGCGTCAGTGTCTCTTCCACAGCTTCCGGCGACGGCTGGGGGATAAAAGGGCTGCCAGGGCGGCTGGCAGCAAACTATGATTTCATGTCAGCACGTCAGATCAGATGAAGAGAGGGCAAGTAATACGTACGTTGGTAGCAGCGCTCAAGAGAGCGACCAGGGAGCTTTGTACCACATCCTCGTGGATGCCAACGCCCCAGACTCGCTGCTTGCCCTCGTTTGTCGTGCACTCGATGTAGGTCGCGGCCTTAACTTCACGGCCCTTTCCAATGGCGTGCTCCTTGTAGTCTCGGACGTCCAGATTCACACCAACGTTGCGGAGGGCGTTGGCCAGACTGGAAATAGGGCCGTTGCCACGGCCATGCAGCTTATATTCCTTGCCGTCAACCAAAACTACTCCGTCAAAAACCCGCTTGAGGTTCTTAGTATCTTGGGTCTTGCCAGGTGCGGGAGGAGCCGGTGACGCAGTACGATCAGGGGTGATGCTGTAGTCAACGAGTGTGAAGCGAGGATTCTCCTTCAGGAAGTAAGTCTGCTCAAAGAGGTCGGTGATCTCATTTGACAAGAGCTCTCGGCCAAGCTCGTCGGCCTTGGTTTGAACAACACTTGAGAAAGCAACCTGGAGGCCACGGGGCAGATCCAGGGAAAGCTTGCGGAGGATGATCCAGGCAGCACCACCCTTGCCGCTCTGGGAGTTGACGCGGATAACGGCCTCGTAAGTACGACCGATATCTGCGGGATCCAGGGGGAGGTACGGCACCTGCCAGCGGTCCTCGTACTTGAGATTGTCGCTCTCCCGGATCTGGAAACCCTTCTTGATGGCGTCCTGGTGAGAGCCGCTGAAGGCACACACGACCAGAGCGCCGCCATAGGGGGCACGGGGGTGGACGGGGATCTTGTTGCACACCTCGACGGTGTCAATAATGCGCTGCAAGTCGGAGAAGTCAATGTTGGGGTGGATTCCCTGTGTGTACAGGTTGAGTCCTAGGGTCACCAGGTCGACGTTGCCGGTACGCTCGCCGTTTCCGAACAGGCAGCCCTCGACTCGGTCGGCGCCAGCCATCTGGGCCAATTCGCTGCTCGCCACTGCACAACCTCGATCATTGTGGCAATGGACGGAAACGGCAATCTTCTCGCGCTCGGTGATGTTGCGGCAGAAGTACTCAATCTGGTCGGCGTAGATGTTGGGGGTGGACATCTCGACGGTGGCGGGGAGGTTGAAGATGATGGGGTTCTCGACGGTGGGTTCCCAGGCGGCCTTGACGGCCTCACAGACCTTGATGACGAAGGCCGGGTCCGAGTCGGAGAAGGTCTCCGGGCTGAACTCGAACGCCCACTCGGTGCCCTGCTGCTCGGGTCGTCCTTGGTCAGGGAGCGGACATACTTGGCGCAGCGCGCAGCCAGCTCCAGGGTCTCCTCCTTGGTGAAATTGAAGATGATCCGTCGGAAGCAGTCGCTAGTAGCGAGGTAGATGTGGATGATGGCCTTCTTGGCACCCTTCATGGACTCGACGGTGCGCTTGATGAGGTCCTCGCGACAGGGCGCCAGGACCTGCAGCCAGACATCGTCAGGGACGACGCCGGGGGTCTCGATCAGGCGGCGGGTGAAGTCGAAGTCGGTCTGAGAGGCCGAGGGGAAGGAGACCTCGATCTCCTTGTAGCCGATATCGGTAAGCATCTTGAAGTATCGCCATTTCTCCTCGCCGTTCTGAGACACCGGTGTTAGAGCAAATCGACAAGCAATGGGGGAAGCGGGCGACATGCCATGGGGTCAACCAGACTCTGGTTTCCGTCGCGCAGATCGGTCGACAGCCAGCGCGGGGGCTTGGTGATAATCCTTGAGGGCCATTGTCGATCGGGGAGGTTCAGAGTAGGGAAGGGCTTGTATTTGGTCGATGGATCCTTGAGCCTGGCAGCGGAAGACGTTGTGTCAGTCAAAGCGAGGTCCCGCGACAGAAGGAGAGGAGGCGGTTCAAGTTCAGGGACTAAAATCCAAGAGCAAGTTGCAACCGCGGACGTTCGTTTACTCACATCACCATCTTGACTGAATGCGGGGCAGACCACGATGGGGTCTGGGGTGGTTTGAGGAAGGAGGGGTGATAATTTTTGGAATCGGAATTGGTAAGTTGTCCAAAGTCTGAAGTCCAAAGACGAGCCGCGTATGGGCCTTGATATAGGAAGAGCACTTGAGACAAGAATGCCAGTAAAGGATCCAAGAGTCACAGTCGAGAGGCTTGAGTCACACAATGGACGTTCACAAACCGAGCGTACCCAGGCCAGGACGCAGAAGAAGACCCGAAGCCGCCACTGCCCGCTTTCATAATTTTTTTTCTCCCGTCCCTTGCTGGGCGCTGTGCCGGACCGGCACTTCACAAATATTGGCTGGTTTGTGCTTGGTGCTGGGTGCAGAGTGGGGCGACGAACCCGTCTCCATCGCGGATTGGCTTTCGAATCGCTTCGTCAGCGCCCATCGGCCATCATGCGGCGCCCTGCAGTACGCCCTTTCAGTCATTCGAAGCGCTTTCTCCTCTGTTCCCCCCACGTCGGTATGCTTCCAGGGCCTTGCTGCGTAGCATTTAGAACGTATCACGTAGCACAATGCATTCTCCAGTCTCTCTCTTCCAGTGCCCTCCAGCATAATGAGGCCCCCGCCAGCCCCATCCGGCTTCGCTACGTCGTATCCTCCGCCGTCCAGTCGCGGGGTCGGCGATGTGGGGCGCGCTAGCCGTTCTTCTCCCGACAGGACTCTCTGGCGGATGAGGTCACCGGTCTGAGGGACGCCCCAATCACCCGTTGTCTGAGCCGCCTCACGTCTCCTCTCACCCATCCTCCAGCCAATCTGCCCGTTGCACTTGTTGCACTTGGTTCCTTTGTCTTTCTTGTCATAACTCGTGATTGATTGTCATCGTCCTTAGAACGACTTTGGTAAAGCATCTACAAACATCCAAACCAATCCCATCCCATCCAAGCTCATCTCGCGCCATATTGACCCGTTCATTATTCATACTCCGTACATCCTCTGTAACCCAAAGGACACGGATTCCAATCCCAAGTCGCCAAATTGGTCACCCAGAGTCCACAACGCTCACCACGTCATCCTTAAGCAAGCTTCAAACATGGTCCAATGTCCTGTAGTCCAAGAGTCACCAACAAGGTATTCGTAATCCGACAAGGGCTGTTGTCCTCTCTCTAACTTGCAACGTATCATCGTATGGTGTTCCTGCCCGATAACGCCAACATATCAAGCATCGGAAACTGAGGCAAACGTGCTTCTACAATCCGTTTATCGGATGTAGCCACGAGGCGGCGGTCGACCCTCATACACTAGGTCACGCTCCACGATCTCGTCCCACCGGGATCCCGGGTGACGGTGACGGGTGCGCTCCCAATCTTCCTGGTATTCTCGCTCCCACTCGAGCTCGCGGGTGCGCTGCTTTCGGGCTCGGCGGATCTCGTCCGAAATGTCAACCAGGTGAAGAACGTCATCCTATGCAACAGTTAGAACTCGCTTCTTGCAATGTCAAAAATCTTTGAGAGCAGACTTACATATCGCAGGTAGTCCATGATATAAAAGAACTGGTTCGTCTCCTCATAGTCGTAGCCCAGCTCCTCAATCGCCTCCCGCACGACGAGATCCTTGGTGATCTCAGTCCACATATCCTTGGGCGGCGGGGCTGGTCGCGAAACTCGCCGATCCGTGACCTTTTCGATATCAATTTCCCTCTCACGGTCATAGACCGAGACGTTCACGCGGTCACGACTGGGCGGGGGAGAAGGGTCCCTCGGTGCCGGTGCCGGGGCACCATCTCTCTCGGGGATGAACTGGGTCCTTCGAACACCACTGTATCTACTCCAAGAGGTGTCGGTACTTCCACCGCCAACGCCATCCATGCGAATGCGCTCAGTGCCAGGGGGAACATCCACAATGGCCCAGTCCTTAGTGGCACCTCCCCAGGCTTCACCCATGCGGCCACGTGAGTCGACCTTGGATGTAAGATAATCCCCTTCTTCGTCAACGGCGTTGGGTGTGGGAGCTGCCGAGTGCGCTCGGCGTCGATTGGGCTGTTCATCCCACCTGACGCGCTCGGTGTCTCGTCGAATCACCAGGTCGTCATCGTGGTAGTGGGAACGTCTCTCGCGACTCTTGGATCGAGTGCGAGTTGTCCGCGAGATATCAACTTCAGTCTTGTTCTTGGTCAAGGAAATATCAATATCTGTCTCACGCTCCCTCACCCGCGAAGGTGCGCGAGGCGGAGGAGGAGGAGTGGGAGGCCTGGCCTTGATGACACCTATTGGCTATTAGTTTCTGATCTTGAGGAAATTTTGAGGATTGTGCTTACCATGATCAATGTCTCGCCAATGTGTGATAACTTCTCTTTCAATGGTTGGTCCGCGAATAACCTGCGGAGGAGGAGGAGAGGGAGTGGGCTCGCGTCTCGGGGGAGGCGAAGGCACCTTTCTCGCGCTCCACGATACGAGTGCGAATGCGCTCGCGCTCAACGTCATGTTCATGTTCCTCTGGAGAGGGCGACCGTCGGGGTGGTGCGACGTACCTCACAACACGTGGTGAGGGAGATCGCTTCCGAGAGGGCTCTCTAACACGTTCGCGCTCAACCACTCTTGTGCGAGAACGCTCGTGCTCGTGGTCATGGCTGCTTGGGGAGACGCTCCGGGGCCTCCGAATGATACGCTCCTCGCGCACGCGAACAGGGCTGGGCTTCTGGGGTGGTGGCGGTCGATGGTCTCAACCTGTCTTTGGCGAAGGACCATGGGGCCTGCTTCAGGCCGACGACCCTCGCCTCGCAGGAAGGCCGGAGCGCGCTCTTCTCTGCTGGGAGGGTCGATAGTGACAGTGCGGCGACGGTAGTCGACCTCATCGGTCAGGTCGGGCGCAGAGCGACGAGGAGCGGGGTAATAGTCCCGCTCCTCGAACTCGGTAGTTCTGACACCGCGTCCGGACATGACAGTCAGATCAGGAAAATCCGAATGCTTTCAGTTGTGGTGTTTTGTAGATTCGGTAGGCAACCAGCTCAGTGGGCAGATTCGGTGACGTAGGTGCTGGGGGGTGGTCCGGCGAAGCGGGGTCCGTGGGGTGAGCCTCAATGTCGCTGAGAGGAGCCGCTATCAAGAGTCTTGAAAACTGGCAAAAACCAAAGATGCGACGACGATGTTGAAGGAAGAATAAAGGAAGAAGAGATGTGTAACCAAGGAGCCAAGATCGACAGGTGGTTTTGAGAGTCAGGTGGATTTAATGGCGCGCGAGCTGGACGCCGCAAGAATCAGGGTGGGCAACGACAAGCAACGTCGTCATCCGACAGCAATGATGAAAGGACCCCCCGGCCAAGAATAGAGTCAGCCGCGACCTTGTCGGAGGGGCTACAGGCTAGAGCGGATGGAGGGTTGTTGCTGGGTCGGCCTGGCCTGGCTAGTGACGAGTGTGGCAGCGGTCCGCTCACGGGAAGCGATAGAAGCGAGGATAGAGGATGGACGGGATTCAACAGAGTTCCTTGTTCTTCTGGAAGAAGCAAAGAGCGGCAGCGTCGGGAACAAGAAGAGGGGGCGAGCCGTGAGGAAGAAGGTGGAAGGGACAAATGGAACGGGGAGGGGTCGAAGGCTTTTGATGGCCAGGCTGAGTCGCAGTCACAAAGGGCCAAGGGCTCTGCTCGCGCTGGGGGCCGCATGGATCGCATCGCATTGCCGCCCTTGAGCCTACTGTACTGCGTCCGCCTCCGCGGCCAGGACGAGGACCGCTGGGCTGCCTGTCATCCGGCCGGCCTTGCCACACATTTGGCAGCTTGTCTAGCCATCAACTGGTCTCACCAACAAGGGTGCCATGGCGGCCCAATGAGCCGAGCTCCTCACCCACGCGAACGCCGTGATGGAGGGTCAGTCGCGCAGCCCGGCAGAACATGAGACCATCCAGCCTGACGACGCCCTTCGTTTGGGGTCGGCCGGTATCCACCGCTGTCTAGCTCTCTCGTCCGGCTTGAAAGGGCCACCAGGGGGGGAGAATGGAGAGGAACCGCGGTTTCTGTCCCTGCTCTGCCCGGGATCATGATTCGCAGCATGGATGAATGTCTGCCAACTCTTGGTTGAAAACGCCCAGGTTTGCCAGGACCCCGCGACTGCAATCCTGGCGTCAAGATCCAGGTGTGGATATCCGTTGACGCAATGGTGCAGCAGCTCACACAGCCCACAGAGCAACCCACAGGCGGCATCCACAGGGCACAGGGCCACTCACAGCCCACTCCTTGTCTTGGTTGGTCTCCAGTTTTGGTCTCTTTCTTGAGCGGTAGTTGAGTGGCAGGGCAAGGCGGAAAGCCACCCATGTTAGCGCCAGAACGCACCTCTTTTCAGCGTCTCGCCCATGCTGCATTTGTTGCATCTGCAGCCTGGGCTCGACTCATCGGCAGCTCACAGCCTTCTCGGTGTGAAGCCCCGCCTGCATATTGCTGTACGTATCCCCGAATCCACCAGGCTTCGAGACGGCATCTGGGAGCCTGTCCTGTCAGAATTTTCACGGCAGCAACGTCAAGAACGCCATGTCAGAGGGATCGGCAAGCGGTTTGTCGGGCATTGAAATCATAACAGGGTTCCCCGTCACCGCCTGGGCACTCAGCGGAAGCTTAGATTGCTTGGGTATCGTCCAGAAGCCTGGAAAGTGGACGGGAACGGGGATGTTGTTGGTATCGAGGCAGCCCGACCGTGGGGTCTGGGGGGGCCACTAAGAGCCCGATGAGACGGGTTGTGTCCGTACCTGGGAGAAGTGTAAGATGTTAGCCGTATCGCAGGCCATTTCCGTCGATCCATTGTACCATAATTCCCCAATTCCCTCCATCCCTCCAGGATCAACTTTCGTCATCTCAGCGTCGCGAGGTTGTCTGTCACATGCAATGGTGAAGTGGGTCGTGTGCGCCTGTTCCCATACCTGCTGTGGCTCAGCCTGACAGCATCGGCGTAGGGCTGTGCGGCCGCCTAATCTCCAGAGCCCAGCCTGGTTTCCTCCTTGTCCACCTCAACAAATTCCTGTATTTGCACATCAGAATGGAGTGAAAGTGCAATAAACAAGGATTTTTCACTTGTGCTCCGCGGGACGGGACGAAGCGGGATAGGTGGTGCACCCCAAGTCCCAAATCACGGCTCTACTAAGCGGGCCGCTCCTTTGTTGCCCAGGAGGCCCCTCGAAAGGGCAACTGGGCGACTTACCCTACACCGTACCAAATTAAAGACCTCGGATCACTATTCACCCAAGGCGGAGATGCAAACATAGAGCCACACTTTCAAAGAGGGTATTAATGGTGTATGTCTCTGGGCTTTTAAGTTGGCTGATATAAATGACTGAACCACCATACAGATATATGTTTTATTGGAGGTCTGATGCCCTGATTGAACCGTGACTTTTCTGTTGCAGGCTGGAGCTAACTTTCCTTGATATCTTGGTGAAGACAGTGAGGCCGTTGCACGTCTGTTTTGAGTTTTTGCTTACTTTGTACAATGCATTGCCGGACCACATTTTAATATATTGACACTTTATTCACACTTTACTCTGTAAAGCTTTGAAAATGCAGTAAAGTCGAAAACCCACACCGACTAGGGCTTGCTATCCGACTAAACAGTGCATCGTGGAACCATGATCTCAGGTAAAAGCAGTGCCTCCTATCATCCTGCACACCCGGGTCATACTGTGTGTATCGTACGGCCAAGAGCACTGCATGATCATTTAAGACTGAGAGATCAAATATGTACTCATCGGATCAGATCGTACTCTGGATATAGTCTGTTCCGCTATCAACACCCAATGCTGTCATAAAATAAGACACCCCGCCGTAACAAACATCAGGAGCAGCTTTGAAGCCTTTGATATCGGTAGGCTAAGTGGGGACTACAACATTGTCAAATCTAATTGGGTACCGCCGATAGGAGCCCACCGCCTCTTCGTGTTCCCTTACTACAGTGTGATGCACAAAGTCCTGATCCAAAATAATGTACTACATCAGCTCGCTTGCTCAACACATCTAGCCCATTTTCCCGCTTTACTTTATATGTTATTCAAATATATAATAGGTTATTTTTATTAATTTTAGAGTATAAGCCTAAGATATCTATCCCAACCTTTAAGATGGCAATATAGTAAACCATATAGATTAGCAGTGCACAACGCAGTATATTGCTTGGATCAAGACTTTATACATTCCACTGTAGCACCTCCCAGCGCTTGATCGCTTTTAACTTTGTTTTCCATCATCCGAGCAGCTTCTTGTCCCACAATCGCTCCTCGACTGGATTATGGAAAATGATATTCAGCACAGTGAAGAGCAGTACCGTATGACATACAATACAACCGCTAAAGTATGGTCTGCATTACATCGTCAAGTACTTGATAAAACTAGCCTCCCATCATCGTGCCTCTCACTCTGGGATGCTTTTACTCAGCACCCTTACTTCCCGTAAAAGCTGAGTATCAATCTTGATGCATCTGCATAGAATCCTCAAGCTTGTGTTACAAGATTTCGACCTGGGGTCACTACAGTCAAATTATGCATGTGGATTGCCACCCTTTCGACAGTCGGCCCGAATGCTGGCCGCCCGAAAGCGGCCGATCCTCTTTTCGATAACCAAAACTCACACGGAGACAACAACACCAGCTATACCACCTGGTTTAATCGTCATGGCTATAATTATCTCGCTGTTTTTATATTAGCTTGGACATGCCTTTTGTCGGCTTGCTGGGTTGAGTTGATGTACAGAGATTGCTGGCTTGAATACACCAGCAGCAGTCACACAGGAACTGAAGAGAACATAACCACGCAACAAGATGAACGACCCGGAGTCGATGTGAATATTTGAAATGCTACTCCATAAGAAGCTCGCTGGTGGGCCTCAATATTGGCACCCGGCCAAAGATGCCAGGCCAATATGATCCTGGAGCAAAATACTATCTAAGCACTATGGTCTGTCTACCTCCAAGAGGCTTAACCGTTCATTCTATTATGAGAACTAGCTCCTCCGCCCCTAAATTAAACAGCGCTCTTGCCATTATCGTTTTCAGATGTAATCGATTTCTTGAAAAGTCTTGCGCACTCCATGGTGTCAAGACCAGAGCGATGCTGCTTTAGCTGCCGTTCTTCTCCTACCATCATTCCGAGGCATGAAGTACCGAGTCTGCCAACCCCAAGAATGGCGAAGTCGAAACAGTCGAAGCAACTAGACATTGTGGGTCAAATCTCCCGCCCCCGAGCGACAGATGAAGCCCCACAGCTGTGGGTGGCGCAAGAGCACGACTTGGATAGACTACTCACGTCAAGTTGCCAAAGTAGGGGTATGTGATCTATGCTCATCGGTAGGATGTATGAGCCAGAAACCCACTGCAATAGGGTTGGTCCATGGATACAAGGGGTATTGTCTATTCTCAACCAGCTTGCCGCCGAGAAACCAGATATTCTTGCTCGCGGGTTCATGGATCGGCTCTCATACTAGAGTCCCGATTCCTCCATGGAGTCCTCGCGTGGCTTCCTATCTTTTCGACTTGGAATCTTCAGAACCTAAAGAAATCGAGCAGAGTGAAGATATTTCAACATGAAAGGCTTGTCGAGAGTAGTTAGAACTTGTTTGTTGCATGAAATAGATCAAGTCAAGAATATAAGACGACGGAGAGGCCTGGACGAGAGTCGGCCGGAGGTGAAGTATCCATCCATTCCCAACCACCTAACTCTCGTTCTAATTATCGTGATAATACACTTGAGCTGCATGGAAGAGGGGTTTATTTGCGGAACATTCTTAGCCATTACTTTGGTAGTACATGAGTACCAGGACTGGCCATCCTTAACACAAGAAACCCAGGGAAACCCCAAAAGGAAGAAGAGAAGTTACGTCCTTGTTGGAATCAGTTACTCCGAGCAACTCAACTATTATTGCCATGCGTTTTATTCTTGTTACACCTCTAGGTATAAATTTACATGCCATTACTCACCCTCTTGAAGCGCCCTTCTTCGTATGGACTACCCTATAGCTTGTATTGAAAAGAGGGTCACGAACAACCTCGTAATTTGGCAATCATCACACTTACAAACAGCGTTACCTTAAGCTATGAAAACGAAATAATTATAAGTGTGCACAGTGGACACAGTGAACTGGGCTTTAAACATTTGCTATTAATAATAAACCTGTAGGATCGAGAAGCATTTTGTTTCATTGCACTCAACCGGTGTCACAATTTAGAAACCAAACTGGGATTACTCGCAAAATCAGGCCCTTCACAAACCACGTTTCATGTCCTTGGCAACTAGGCCCGTCAAGCTCTTCTCCGGCTTGGGATATTCGGGTCGACCACCCAGAATGTTCACAACCTCAGACAAGCCCATCCAGTGGGCGCTCTTGGGCCGTCGGTTGGGCCAGTCAGTACCGGTCTCCTCCAGCTCCTTCATGGGGGTGAAAACGACCTCGGAGCCCTGGATACCAATAACAGTTGTACTGTTGGGGTCCTTCTTAACGTGGTTGTGAGCATTGCAGCCAAAGGCCTCGAGATGCTGGATGCACTTGATCGCCAAGCGGACAGCTCGGCAGCGATCCATGGGGGAGGGAACGCCACCCTGCTGAACGTGTCCGGGGATGCTCTCTCGGCTCTCAAATCGATCGTGAGCTTCCTCACGGATAATGTCCGCGATGAGCTTGGCATTGTAGACCTTGCTTGCCTTCTCGTTAACGAGAATAAGGCGACCAGCGCGGGACTGGCCCTTGTCATTGTTGAACACCGTCTTGAGATGCTGAACATCAGCGTTAAGCATCTCAAGGCTTATACCTTCCTCAGGGATGTAGACGGCTGAGGCGCCGACATCGAGGCCGCTCAGTGTTGCGATGTAACCAGACCTGCCTCCCTGGGTCTCAATGACGAAGACGCGACGGCGGGTAGCAGACGCCGACTGCTTAATCTTGTCACAGTAGCTAACCAGCTCGTTGAGGCAAGTATCAGAACCGAGTGAGTATTCGGTTCCAGGCACGTTGTTGGAGACGGTCGCGGGAAGCAGGCACATGGGGATACAGAGGGAAGGATACTGGTCCCTGGCCTTTCGCATTTGCGAAATGGAGTGGAAGGCCTCGAATCCACCTACAAGGAAGAGGGCGTCGAGTCCGTACTCCTCAATGAGGTTGGCAATCAACTCCATACCAGAGTCGCCGGGGAGTTCTCGGTTAGTGCCAATCTCAGAACCGCCCTTGCTGGCCCAGCCATCGACCTCAAGCCAGTTGAAAGGACGGACGGATCCTACGGGATCGTCACCGTGATGTCTGGCAAACCCAGCAAAGCCATTGTGAATGGCAATGGGCTCATGTCCTCGCGACAAACAGTACGCAACGGCGGCTCGGACTGCAGCGTTCATGCCACCCGCAGGGGCGCCGACATTGATGAAGCCGATCTTCATGCGCTATGAGAACGTCAGCAACTAGTTGACAGATACTAAGAGAAAGAAGACTCACGTCCGTCTCAGGCAGCATCTTGTCGTTAACCATAACGTTAGTTGTCAACATGTACGAATTCCACTGGTCTTCAAACTCGGAATCTCGGAGGGACATGGCTTTCTCAAAATCCTTGGAATCCACAGCCTCGGAGCACTTCTTGGTTTCAGCCACAGCCTTCATCAATGGCTTTCGAACAATCTTGTTCTCGGTGATGGCGATGAACGGAGTCTCAGTCTCGGGAGTGGCATCGAGGACGGCCTTGACAGCCTCCACACCCTGTAGGGTAGCAAGCATTCGATCGTATGCCACGGCGGTACCACCTCGCTGGACATGTCCAAGGGTGGTGATGCGGGTGTCGAGGGCGAGACCACCTTCGGCCTTGTCGGCAAGGAGATCCTTGATTTCTTCAGCAGTGATCTTGGTGCCGTTCTTGTCGCGAGCGCCTTCGGCCACAATGACGATGGTCTTCCGCTTGCCAATTTTACGGTGCTATACTACGTTAGCGTATGTTCAATTTGCGCGTCAATGGAATTTTGCTAACTCTTCTGACAACATTAACCATGTCTTCCTTCCAGTCGTGCTCCCTAGGACGTTCAGGGATGAAGACGAAGTCAGCTCCAGTAGCAACGCCGGCCATTAGGGCCAGCCAACCGCAATGCCTTCCCATGACCTCAATGACGAAGGCACGAGAGTGTGAAGAGGCAGTTGCCTCGATGTAGTCAACCATTTCGCAGATGCGAGCGAGGGCAGAGTAGCATCCGATGGTGGCATCGGTGCCGGCCAAATCGTTGTCGATGGAGCCGACGAGGCCGACGATGTTGAGGTGCTGGTAAGGCTTGACCTGGTCAGCGGTCAACTCGCCGTTGCCGACGAGCTCCTCCAAAAGCGAGGGCCATTCTGAGCGGAACTTGTCAGCACCAGTCAGGGAGCCGTCACCTCCGCAGATGATGAGGGCGTCGATGCCGGAGAGGACCAGGTTCTTGGCGGCTGTCAAGCGTCCAGGACGCTCGTAGAAGGCCATGCACCGGGCAGTTCCGATGAGTGTACCGCCCTCAGACAGCCAGCCTCGGACATCATCCCATTCCATTCTGCGAATGAGGTGGCCACCTTGCACCAGGCCCTCGTATCCTTCGTAGACGCAGTAGGCATCGCAGCCCATGTGGATGGTCATGCGAACTACGGCGCGCACGGCAGCGTTCATGCCTGGGGAGTCACCTCCCGAGGTCATGACGGCGATCTTCTTCTTGGGAGCCATCTTTGAAGCCTCGATGGCAGTTCGGAGGGTCGATGGGAGTATCGGTCGATTCGGATGCAGGCGGAAAGCCAGCCAGAGTTTGTTGAGGAGAGTGCGCAACGGCCCGGATACGGTATCGAGGGGCCAAGAAAATAGCTGCAGATAAGACAGGAAAGGCATTCAGCAACAGATCATGATCAAAAGGATGCGCGAACGCTCCGGGAGGCAGGAGAAGAAGTAGGAGGCGCAATACAAGGGGATCAGGAAAAGATCATATCGTCTCACCAGCTACGGAAAGGGGGGAATTATTATGGCGCCAGAAAGCTTTCACGAGCCAACCTGGACCGGGTGGTGACGCAGATGGGCGCATCAGCACACAGGACAGGTCAGGGCAAGGTCAGAGAGCTCAGGGCAGGTCAGGGCCGGCTGGCAGGGGAGCATGGGCAGGTACGACCGCCCTGACCGAGGGAGAAGCCCCAAAAAAAGAGGGAAGAAGCTCTTATCGCTTATCGGCCCGCGCGCGGGGTGGTCAAGCAAGGCAGGAGGGGGCAAGGTGGGCAGAGGTGGGCAAGAGGCTCGCCGCCTCAGGAGCTTGCCTATAGCGAGCTTAGGCTTCTGCCACTTGAGCTGTTTACTAAAGGGAATGAACCATACACCACTGGATAACACCGAGAACCCCATCTTTACCTAACCTTAGCCTTTAAGTTCTGTCAACATCAACTGGGTGCATGCGAGAAATAATGGCTCACTCTCGGAGCCTCCTCTTTCAACGGTTGGGAAGCCGGCACAAGTTCGGGCCTATGGAAGCCACTTGTTGCGGGATAATGTGCAAATGACTGCATAGAGGAGAAGAGCCTGGCACTGGGGTGCAGTTTACTCCAGCCAAGACGCGTGCCGAGACATGATAAAAGCCTCTCACAACTGGAGCGAGCCCGGCCAAACTGGATTATGATAAATGCTATCCCATTCCCTACGGCTGGCCTCCCTCGATAGAGATAGGGTCCAGGACCTGATCTCAAACAAGCGAGTAAACAAGCGAAAGCAAGTCGGCTGTACTGCTAGATAGACGGCAGAGGACAGGTCGAGAGCTGCTAGAATACACAAGATAAAACCCCCCTGCAGTCGAGATGCGTCCCAAGAAAGCCCCATCTGTGCCCTAAGACCTATTTGTTTAGTTCATCGCGGCTCCGCTCACATACAGCTGATGGCACGCAAGAGAAGAGGCGGCCGCGAGGCATTCAAGGGAGGACAAACCAACGTGGCCCAGATCTCCCGATGCGAGGGCGGACAGGGTAATATGTAAGACAAGATCGAGGTGCTCGCTCCGTAGTCCACGGTCCATCTCGACCGTTCCTCAAAAGCTGGGCGTCCGCTGTCCTCCGTCTAGAAAAGACTCCCTCGCCCCACGAGATCATCGGGTCCTCAGCCCTGGGCCAAGACGAAGCGGAGCGAGAGGACATGGGAGTCGGGAACCCGCAGTTCGAGGGAAGCAATCACGGCTCGTCTGCGCTGGCCGACGTACCACAATACACCGCCCAGGGAACACTGCCGGCGCCTGGGAGAGTGGCGCGGGGGGAAGTTGAAAGTGCTGAAAGCGGTTCGGCGAGCGGCAGGACAAAAAGAAGCGCAGTTTGCAAACTTGCAAGACGGGAGGCTAACAGCATTCCCTGCTGTGCTAGTATAACTGACCAGTCATTGAGAAAACTTGATCAATGCGTCGAAGCCGAGACAGCCTCCGTGTGTCCCGCCATTTCCGTACGGCAAGGCAAAGAAAAGAAACGCCCCAAAATTGAACCTGGGACAGAGTCATGCGGCTGTAGAGACAGTTTTATGCGCTGGCAAGCTGGTGAAGGTCATGATGACAACGACGGTTTGCAATTGGAATGGACGTGTCTGCTGACCTGGGCCTGAGCCGCCCACCCCCACCAGTACCTGAATGATGGATGCCCTAAGGGATCAGTGACGACACCTGGCCGAGGCCCCAAACACCACCACTCCAAGGCCACCACCAAGGCGGCCATCTGTACCATTATGCGCTGTCAATCTCGCTGTGACGCTGTGACTGGCCGCCATAGCCAGGTGACCTGCGAGCCCCAGGCATCACCGTGAAGCCCGCATCCGTTTGGTGAGATGGAGGCGAATATAGTTGAGGAGCGTTGAGTTGGCGGCATCATCGGGCACAACGGGCACGGCGGACTCGAGCAAGAGGGCATGATGACCCTTCGGACTGACTGCTACGTAGCATCTCCTCGTGTCTATCACGCAGAACCAAATTGTAGAGGCCATCATGGGCCCATCTATCTGACGGAGAGGAGCTTGTGGCCTGGACAGGGCTGGTCTCGTCCGATCTGCGCGGCATCTACTCCATACCCGCGGCCCCAGTCATCATATCCCATGATCTGCGTCGTGCGCACCTCACAACGTCTATCAAACTGGAGACTGGAGTCCTAAGACGGGAGTTTGGACTTGACTGGCCTGGACGGGACCGTACACTTGATGATACTGCCGCTCCGTAGCCCACTCCACGGAAGGTCTCAGGTCAGGCGCAGCAAACGGCGATCACCCAGCTCTCGGCGTAGTCCAGGGCACCTCAGTGGTAGGTTTCGCGGAGAGGAGGCGAGGTGCAGCGTACTGCGGATGACGGAAACGGCGAAATCTGGGGCTCGTCACGGGGTCACCTGGGACGCAGCGACAGGGCCACTGGCCACTGACCACCACTGACCGGGGTTGTTACCTCTGCCCCCCGGAACCCCTTGAGGTCAGTCACTGGTGAATGTGCGGCATCAATTCGCTACGAGGGCCTGACGGGTGCTGGCATTGGGGCAGTGAGAGCCTGCCCTGGAACCGGAGTCGGTGATGGATGCGGAAAGCCAATTGATCGAAGCCGGAAAGGGATCAAACGATCAGAGAACGGCTGATGGCATGACCAAAGCCAAAAGGGATTCATTCCATCCCGTCCATCCGCGACACCCATCCATCCATCCCCATCACATCCGCCTCATCTTTCATCTCCCTCCGACGTTCGCCCGTCAATCGCCATCACGAGGTCTGCGGGCCAGATAGACGCGAGGCGAAATTACCGAAGAGCCTGCCAGTCTCTGCTGAGTGTCGGCCAGCGGCCCACTAATCCGCCGGCGTCGGGGCTCGGGGGATGGTTGGGAGACTCCCCGGGAGATTCCCCGGGAGGCGAGGTGGGGGCTCAGTTTGGGGGTTTACCTCGTGGTGCTCAGGGCCTGAAGGCCGTGCCTGGTGCCCAATTGTTCGAGGCTCTGATGGGACGTGGGCCGTGGGGAGCTCACAGCTCGCAACGGGACCGTTTTCGGAGGCCAGCCTCGTGATTGACAGGACGTTCCAGAATGAGCTGACGGAGGGACCTTTTTGCCTCATTAGGAATAGCGCAAGAGTCTACTGGAAGGGCGCTCCGAGGGACGCCAAACCCATTGGGGCAGTAAGCTAAACGGTCGGATCTGGACAACGGAGCCTCACCGAATGAGATGTGGGGGTGGTAGTGGGACCTGGACGGAGCTGCCAGGGGAACGGATCCGCAAGCGTCTCGGGAAATGGGAAGTGGGAAACGGACGCCAGGAGAGGAACCGCCACATGACAGCACAAATCCGTCCGAAGAACTGGGCGGCGTGGCACTGACTGTGCCTAAAAGGGTAGCTTTGATATGCCCCGTTAGGGGTTAGCGGTGATGCGAGGGTTTAGGCCTAATAGGGCACCAACGTCCCCGCCAAAGTTAGAGCACGCGGACACAGAAACTGCCCTGTTAGGATAAGCGGGACTGGGACTGGTCAGCAGGCAGGGCCAAATTCGCCGCCCCCCTCTCTGGTACCTCGGGCCTGTGCTCTTGTCTCCCCCTGGCGGAACCCCGGTCCCTGTCGCAGTGGGCGTCGGTACACGCTGGGTCTGAAAGCTGGGAGCCGAGCCCTGGCGTTCGCTCCCTGGAATAGCGGGTCTGGCTAGAGTCACAAGGGAGCCCTGGGGCGAACCCACGCCCAGCGGGCCACAGGACAGGCCCAAGCAGAGAGCCGCTCTCAGAGCGCGGGTTCCCGCAATCCGTTCACCCCCTTCGGACCGCTCAATTGCCTACGCCCCTCCATCCCACCCAGACACCCAGAGGGCGCCAGCTGCGCCGTCTGCTAAGCGGCTCCAGCACACTCTCCAACTCACTCCAGCGCCCACCCCAGCTGCTCGCAGCGGTACCTCCGGCCTGTACTTGGTGACTTGTGGATCCCCAGCCAGGTACGTACCACGTCCCCCCCGTGTGCCGCCCACACCCCGGTTGCCAGACCCCCGGCGTGGGCGACGGCGTGGGCGTGTGCGTGTTCGCTGTGGAGGTACTACAGTACATTACACTGGACACACCGCGACTCCCTTCCCCCATCCCGTCTCCCACCCGCCGTCTGGCTCTACCCACAAACCCCAAACAAGAATATCTAACAAGTCGCTCCCCCAGACTCTGTTCGCCCTCCTGGTTCCGCTTCCCACAACAACACCAACTCTCACCGCGACTGCGTCTACAACTACCAACTACCAGCTACCACTCCAAGCCCGTCTCCACTCCCATCGCATGCATCGTACATGACCGCCGGCATCATCTATCACGGCATCCTCTCCCACATCTCTCACTCCCGTCGCCACCAGTAGCACGTCGACCCGATCCCACTCCGCAACGACCTCCTTGCGACTTCAGCATTCTTAGACGACTGAACGCCCTGTCATCTGCGCAGACACACTTTCACCCTTCGAATCTTACACCCTGGCGCCTTGTCGGCCACCAACACGATAACCTTTTCGTGCTGGACGACGACTGAATTCCACCTCGAAACTCTATATCAGCTACCCAAACCCTCACCCTGCGACACCTAGCCGAGTCCACCCTCACCTTTCTGTCCTCCGCGACTCCTGATCGAGGCAATCGACAGGTTCTACACACAACAATGCCCTACCGGCTGGATACACACGTTCTCACTGTGGATGCAAACGTCATTCACAAGGTCGATACAGGCAATCCCGCCAACCTATATAGCATGTGGACTGGTAAGTGCAATGCCCCTGGCAGCTCTTTGCCACTTGCTCTTGACGCTGACCAACGCGAATAGTCTTCTCTCGGTGCGCAGATTCCGTTGAACAAGGTCGAAGACTAGAAAACCTCAGCTGGAGACTTGGCAACGCGAGACCTTTGTTGTCGACAACGACCGCAAGAACGCTTCCAACACCTCCTCTCCCAAAACCCTCCCCCAGAACATCCCTTCCGAGATCAGGATACCCGATCTTCCCAACTTTCCGGCAGCGTCGAGTCTCTCGCCGACGAGGAGGCCGTTGACTTCACTTCAGTCTCAGCACCCCTTGAGATCTGCCGCCCCAGGATACGCCGCCAGGATTCGTGCACCAGCAGCCGAAGCAAGCGAGAACGACATATCAGCTCTGACGACTTCGAGAAGATGATCGTCTCCATCGTCAAGGACAAGGGTCCTTTGTCGGCACCGCCACACATCTCCCCTGTGGCCGCTCCTCTCAAGGAGTCCCTCCCTGCGCCACCCGCCTTCGAGCGCTCCGGCTCCACTACTACCGAGTCCCAGTCGCCTTCCAAGTCGATTAGCGACCGCTCAGAGGCATCCCCCGAGCTCTCTCCCATGACACCTTCGCGCACCACCGTTGTCCGTGGTTTCTCGCCATCCCAGATTCCCGTTCCTCGAACTATCCCCAGCGCCGTCCAGTGCGCCACATCCGACATGATCCCTGAGCCTACTTCCTCCCCTGCTCCTAAGCCCGTGCAGTCCAAGAAGCAACCCACAAAGTTCTCTCTTGGTGGCGCTTCCTTCTCCTCAACTGAGCAGGACCAGAGCCTCGACAACCACAAGCCAATCATCCCCATCGTTAAGAAGTCCATGTTCCAGATTGGCGGCTCTTCTGAAGAGGACGGTTCGCTCAAGAGCGCCCTCGCCTCCTCTCGACCCAGCTCTCTTCTCTCTCCCCAGAAGAAGCAGGCCTCCTTCAGCACCAACGTCATGACCCGCACCATCGAGGACGAGGCCGCCGTAGACTCTGACACCGACTACATCGACGAGAGCGCCATTGATGACGACGACGACGACTCGTCGGATTGGGAAGACTCCATCGAGGACAGCGGCAAATCTAGCATGGATGACAAGTTCTTCCAGCGAGTCGACTCCAAGCCCAACCTGACTTCTAGGCGCTCTCTCATTACTCTCATGTTGGCGAAGAACGACCGCGCGCGCAACCTGGGCAACCACGCCTCCCAATCCACATCGGCCATTCCCCGATCGCGCATGGCCCCCAATGGTCCCTCCCTGGGCGCTTCTCCCAACGACTCGGATGAGGCTCCATTGATGATGAAGGGCATGCGTCATCCTACCCTCAAGCCTATTCACGAGATCCCCCGATCCACCGCCCAGCCCATTGTTTCCCATGCCGGCCACGTCCAAGGCCAAGCTGCTCTGTCGCCTCGCACGACGCGCCGCAACATGCTGGCAACTGAATTGACCGAGTCGCTCCGTCGCCACCTCCTCTGGGAGCGACAGCAAAAGTCGTCAACGGCCAATGCAGTCCTTAAGCGACGCCACACCTCGCACGATGTGGCCAACCTCAGACAATACCCTGAGAAGTCCTGCATCAAGACTAGCGAGGATGTCAACGCCACCAGCTGGAACCAATACTTCTCCAAGGAGGCCAGCAACGGATACCACTCAAAGGGCTGGTGAAGAATGACCAGACATTATTACATCATGATACCCCGGATAACAACCACACATATCGACAGCTTATACCACTACGCGGAACTCATTTGGCACGGCCTCTGGGGAGGCCTGCCGTGTACACTTGGGCGGCGCATGAGACGGCATCACATGAAGCATTAAGCGTTTTCTTCAAGCTGCATTTTGCAGCCCGTTACGAAATTACCATAATCAGACAGGGTCTACGGGGCCTTCATTGTTTGATTACGATGCGAGTCGGGTTGCATCATTTTACCGGTCTTTTTGATTGTTCTTTTTTTACACTCATGGCGGCGTTTTGAACGTATGATACCATGGTCTCATCACTCGGCCTTGTTGGCCCGGATCATTTCATGTGCGATTTGATTTTTTTATTCATCAGTTATCACAAGCTCAGGGCAATGGTAGTGTGTACTCTAGTTACGACGAAGACGCAATGACCGAGGGCAACCTTGGGAGGAGAACATGCAAGGGAGGGGTTGCGGAGCATTATGGAGCCTCCAACGATTTTTTTTTGCTCGCGGAGCGAGGATGAAGGAAGCAAAGCGAAAAGTGGAGAGGCCGAGAAAAGCTCCTCGATGGGGAGCAGGAGGCTGGGAGGGGCAAATCTCGTGGCCTCGTGGAGATTGAGGACGGGCAGTGCGGTTTCAAAAGGAAGGAAAAAACAAGCAGTCGAGACCCAAAAAAAAATCGCAAAAGGCGAATGTCCATGAAAAGAGCTTCTGCAAAAACATGAATAAAATTCAACGTTAGAGATTCAAAACAAAACCCGATATCCCTGCCTAAAAGTGACCTCCGTGAGCTGTCATGTGTCTTGGACGATCAGCCAGCTACGATGAATGTTATGTGGGAGCGGTCGCAGCAGCAGTCAGCGGTGGTCAGCTCAGGTGGGTGGTGAGCGATGACGCGCATTGATGGCCATAGGCTAGGATTCCGGCTTTGAGGCCTCGAGGGCAAGGGGGCTCGGAAAGTCCGTAAGGCCAGCAACCAGCCCAGGGCGAGGATCTAGTTGTCATGCATCGGACAGAAGTTTTTAGGAACCCGTATGAGGAACCCTGGATATTACGTTGTGCTTCCCGCCTCTGGATGACTTTGCATGTGGGCGAGGCCGCATCTCCACCGCGGCCAGCACATGGCGGCGGAGCCCATATTAGTTGTTGAGTCACTGGGTTGAACTTTGATGGGCGATGGGGATCTGGTGTATGCTGGTGTATGACTCTACCATGCACGACGAATTATTAGGCCGGTCACTTGCATTGGCCGTGGAGCCCAGCCCTGCAACGCACAGCAACGGCGTTGGCGCTGGTTTGTTGTCGGCAGAGGCCGTAATCCAAGAGGCGAGCGACGGCGGTGAAGGCCAAAACGGGGAACGAAACGGGGAGGAGAGGGATAAATGACAGGTCCCCGGTCTCTCGCGGCCCTCGCGCGTGGAAATAGCTGAATTTGGGTTGGAGAGCAGGGCAAGGACATGGGCAAACTCGAGAGCCCTCGTGGAGAATTGGGAATGTGGTATTTCGTACTCCGTGAGGGCGGGCAGGGCATGCCATGTTGAAGCTTACCGAGTGACATGTTGGGAGTTGGGGAGTAGGCTCAAAGTCTGCAACGCGCACATGCAACCTAAGGGATACGAGTGTTGGATTTTTCAGGCGGATGATTAGCACTAGGAGATCTGCAGGGCATGGCCGAGACGACGCAGATGTTACAGTTGGAGATGGAGAATGTGACACTTCGGCCATGGCGACGGAAATGGGTTTCGGGGCACTGACTGAGCTCTTGATCCGTTGGTCTCACGGGGTTGAGGCTGTCGCTGACACGGGCCCCAACGCCGCGCGTGATTGGGTCGGCATCGGCAGCGCATCGGGGGCCACCTCATCCTCCGAAAAAAGATGTCGGCCTAATTAGTTAACACAGGTTGTCGAGTACCCGCTCCCGCTTCCGTGGTTCGGTCATTCGGTGGTTCGGAGCGTGTCTGCTCGGGGTCCTTAAACCTGGACCCTGGATCCAGTCCATTGGCACCTGTGTGCGGCGCAGCGAACAGCCTAGCCACCACCTCCATCATTGAGCATTGGATTTGATCACGGGGCTCACGACGACGACCACGTCTTCGCTGATGGGTCTGTGGCTGATGTTGTGTCCGGTCATTCTTTGTCCACGTCTGGGCGGCTACGCCAGGCTGGATACTACTTGGGCAACCATCATGACCGGCGTCTCGTCCATGGCGGTAGCTCCCTCAGACCGTCAGAAACGCTCTGGACCAAGCGCGTCCTACGTAGACGCGATACCAAGCACGGAACAAGTGCCGGCCGTGCCATTCAATCCGTCGTTGTCGTGGATGAACGCATCTGTTGAACCACCACCGACGAGATCTACAAGTCCCTCCGCAGTAATGCCATAGAAGGACCATCTAAACCGGGGCTTCGCATGCGATGTCCGAGCCCTGAGATCCGGAGTGTTCGCCCACATCCCAAGACCCTCGGATCTCCAGAGCCCGGATTCCAGTTGTGGCATTGACCTTTGCGCGGCGTCCGATAGGTCACACACCCTGCCCTAGGGACTAAAAACCTCACTTCTCTCACATGCTCTTACGCAAGGCTGGGGAGCGAGTGGCGGCGGGTATGGATCATGTTTGCGGAGCCGCACTGAGCACAAATGGTGTGGCACTCCGGGTTTGTCTTTTTCCCGAGGTCCTCCTAGCTCGGTTGCCCACACGCCCTTTTGCCTCTGCGAGGGAGATGCTGAGGGAGGGAGGCATCGCGGCTGAACTGGCCGCAAAGACATCGACAGGTGCTGGATTATACGTAGTGCTTGGCAGGGGGAGGAGTGTCGGGAGGAAAATAAAGGGAAGTAAAACCAAGAGGAGAAATGCCCGGTGACCCTGCCTGCCGGAACACTATGATAATTGGTTTGTTCTTTTCTTTTTCTCGCTTCTAGGCTTGAATGCGATCAATTGCATTTGATATCACACACGGCATTTCTCCGCTGGTGTTAGAGTGGACCATAACTTACAGGGCGCGCTGTTATCCCCCAAAAGCAGCCCTGAGAGCGAGAAAACGACGCCACTCCGCTTCGGGCTTGTCTGGGGAACCTGCAGCGAGCGCTTCCCTATACGGGTAGGTCACGGCCAAGGCAAAGCACGCACGCACAGCACGCACGCCGCCGCACAGCGCCCCCAAGTCCCGCCTCTGCAGGGCAGCCAAGTGCGCTGTATCGGTAAGGGCGCAGGGACACACGCATGGGTTGAAAGAACGGTCAAGATTGATTGATTAAATGCGTGCGTCTACGGCGTCTGCGCTGAAAAATACCAGAGAGTGGGATCTGTGAGGGCCTGCCTGGCATCTCTCCCACGCCTCCTCACTTCTCCTCACTCGAGCCCATTCCACCCCGCAAATCTTGTCAATGCTGATGACCTCGAAGCACGTCGCGTGAGATGACGAGGAGCTGCCCTTTGCACTCGGACATGTCCCCGCAGCGTTGCGTGTGACCTTTTTTCCGGCGGTGGCGCGTCCTTTTTTGTTTTTCCGATTGCTTTTTCCTGGTCCCTTTTCCCTGGCCGCGGGATCGAGGAAAGAAAGCCAAATGGCGTAGTGCAAATGAGTGGAGGGGGGTGAATTACCGGTGGGGTCTGCCGTGACGTTGCGGACTCTTCTTTTTCCCACGCTTGCTTTTTAATTTATTTATCTCACATTAAATATTTCCGCTCATTATTTTTTATTATCCCTAGAGCATTTTTGAGTCATTAGGTACGCTTGGAGGGCGGCTAGCTAGAAATCCTGACAAGGAGGGGCGTGTACTCCGCACTGCTTGCGCGAAAAATGATGCCTGGAGCTGTCTTGCTAAACATTAAGGCTAACGTGCGGCCGGGTAAATTGGGGCACCAGGAGGCGGTGTCAGTTGGTCTCGTCCCCGGCACCTTGTCGGTGGGAGGGGGAGTTAATTGTTCGACGGAATTAATTGAATAATAAATCAATTCAAATCAATTGGGTTCAATTAGAACGGTGCGGGGACAGATGCCTCGGGGATCTATGGACCCTGCATGAAATGGGGGCTGGAGATGTGTCGGCCTTGTGGAGGGAGGTGCCTGGTGTTGGTGATGATGGTTGGCGCGCCGGGATCCCGGTTGCGGTAATGCCTGCAACTCCTGTCATGAGGCATCACAAACTTGACGGGCGTGACCTACGGAGGCGAGTCGAAGAGGCAGCCGTGGTAGAACAGCCGCGATTGACGGGACATTTGGACCCGTTGCCTCGGCCTCCCTTTTTGACAATGCCATATCACTGTTTGTTATTACAGGGCTCATCTGTAACTATTGAAACACTCAGCTGGGCAACTCTCAATTAAGCAAACACCAAAACAGCAATCCTAACCCCTGCGACTACGGCACTGCAATTGTCTCTCACATGGCATAGCACAGTTTGCAGCAACGCCGAACACGCAGCTGTTTGTCAGCTGTCTTATGTCAAGCCAAGGCCCGGGCTAGTCCGGCTCGGGACATGTCGGAGACAGCCCTGTTGCGTGTTTACCTTGGTGTGGTAACTAATTATCCGACTGCCGTTTCTCCCCCAGGTTCTGTCCGCCTCTCCGCGTTCGGTGACGGACCGAGGCTCGGGGCTCGGGATACAAACCCGGACCGACGTTTTCGGAATCCGGGGTGGTTAAGTTATGGGGTAATTCGGCGCACGACTGCGTCGGGAATGGCGGTGCGCCGTGGGCGTTTTACATGTCAGGAGTTATCGAGTCAGAGAATACTAACTCGGGACTGTGTGTGCGCTGTGGGTGGGAGAGTGTGGAAGAGGTGTGCGTAGCTTGTACAGTGGGTTGTGCGGTAGCCGACAAGCGACGGCAGTGGCATTGACGCTGTTGGCAGTGTTGGTCGGCTCAAAGCATGACGATGTCACTTCAAGCTCCACCACTTACTATTTCCTTGGCCGCGACGTCCCTGATTCATGGCCCGCGTTCCTAACCAGGGATGCGGCCTCCCTTTCACCGCTTGAAAGGTGTCAACCCGGACTGACAATCGAGCTTGACATGTCGCGGACCTTCGGAGCTGAAATGGTGAGCAAGGAAAAAACTTCACACCCTTGTCGGGAATCGCTCCGATGCATATTTCCGCCGCCCGGTAAGGGTGCAATACACTCTTTCGCTGGACACGCCAGTCATGAAGCTTGTTCCATCGCTCGCCTTGTATAGTACCTGCAAAGCCATGTACCGCCCTTGAGTCGATCACAAACCACCGCCCGTGGGCGGGAATACGTATATCGCTCACCCACACCTTGCGAGTCACAGGATGTCCGGGAGCGTGTGAGTGTTTTGGTATTTCTCAGCCGCGCTTTTCCTCGCCAGGCCGCCGGCTAAGAGAGGCTCATGTTTCGAATCAAGAACAAAACTGTTTGCAGGGCACGCGGTCATGCACAGGCTTTGCGCAAACGACTTCGGGAGCCGTATGATCGCCGACACGCCCACGCCCCGAGCTACCCAGGAGCTTCCTCTTCCGTCATGGCTGGGTAATGCTCGCGTTCAAAATCAAAGCATCACTGGCACACCCCCCCCTTTGGCAGTGTCTGGGTTTCTGGGGAACCGTTTTTTAGGCTCTAGATTGGTGATCTGGACGTTAACCGCCCCCGCTCGCCCGCGAACTGTAAATCCCGGACGGCCTGGGGTAAACAAAGAAGGCCAGTTAAAAGTTATTTTGCTCGCCAATTATTCTCGGTGAGTTTCCAGTGCCCGCACGGCAATCCTCCCCGGCTCCGGGGAAGGGAGAGGTGCCCTGTGCTCTGTCCCGTGTCGTGGAGAGCGGAACCGCTTCCATCCAGGGTTTCGCTGACGTAGCCTGGCCTAGTAGCCGCGCGCGCACGAAGAGATTCCGGGACGACCAAGAACGATGCCCATTGCAGGCACGCCGCCAACACATCGGGTTTCTCTCGTCCTGCAAGGGGCTCCCTCGCAGTATGTACAGAACGGGATAGGAGATGTCTGCGCAGGGTGGGAAGCAGGACAGGCCCCCCATGACGATGCACGCCCAGGGCGGCACGGCGCATGCATCGCATACCGCTGCCAAGTACCATGCTTGGGTCTGCAAGACACGACACCTTGACAACACCATGGCAGGGTAGGACGTCACCATCTAGGGCGGGAAACTCGGACAGCTTGGATGACATGCGTTGATGGCATGCGGCTTGGTTGGGCCTTGTTTACTGTGACTGGTTGGCCGCGGTTTCCACCCCAAATCTGCACCTACCCGTTGCGGTTGTGATTGTAATATCTCAGCTTCTGACTTTATGACTGTAGCTTCACCGACTTTTAGGACGGGTTTGGGGGTAGTTGAACGCAACGTTGATTGTAGGATGTAAGGGGTCGACGTGTTCGCACAGCAATAAGGGAGGTTCGCCGTTTAGGAGTGGTGAGTTCAGCGTTACGTCAATGCTGACCTCGCCGCGCTCGGCCGAGTCGAATGTTATTTCATCGTTAAAATAACCTAGGCGTGAGAATTGCCGAAACGGGAAATGTGTCTTCGAGCTGGATAAGTGGTGGGGTTGGAACACGTCAAACAGTTGAGCTGGTTGCAGCTACGACGCAAACTAGTTCGGGCTGAAAAGGGCGGCCATATCTATGGCGATGATGCCCGAAAAGCGTCAACAATGCAGGGCCCAGAAGCTGGCGATTCTGGCGTGCCATCTGCGGCCATCATAATCGACATCCAGATCTGGGGTTTCACGATGGGGTGGGAACGGGGACAACATGGCGGGGAGAGAGCTACGTCATAATCTGGGGGCCCGTGGCTCGGACCATGTGCTATCGAGGCTCCTGCCCTCGAATCCGCATGGCGTCACGCGATGGGTATGGGCCGAAAACTGGAATTGACGGGTGGCAAACTAAGTCCATCATCTGGATGAGGTGAGGGCTTTATTTGCGAGCTTGTTTGCGGGGAAATAATCATGAGGCGTACTCAATCCTCTCACCTCACAACGTGTTCCTTGTGGGGGAGGCGTTAGTCTTGGGGGTTCTAGCGAGAGTTCCTTGTGACGTTGCGACTATGAAACTATGCGTTGTCGGTTGCACTAGTTAGGGGGCATACTTTGGCTACTCGAGTATTGTACGAGAAGAAGGACCGAAACAATTTCTCAAGACTTGATTTCTCGCCAAGCTGCAGCAGCCACTTTGGTGTGCGAGGAATGGACAGGTTGGAAAAGGAAGGGTTGGTGGGGTGTACCGTACCACTGAACACGCGCAGAGTCGTGCTGAGGCACAGCAGTGACAGAGGGTTGCAGTGGCCGATATAGGGCGACAGCCAAGCTGGTAATATCTCAGATCCAGTGGTTGATTCTGGTTGCCAACCACCGGATTCAGGGAGTGGGGAGAGCACACATTCAACACCTCAACACCTTCATGATGATGACGGCCAATCAGCGACTCCCCCAATGCACACACAAGTAAACAGGACGGTTGACTCGCCAGCCCTTGGAAGGGTTTCTAGAACATTTCTCCCGCAGGTGGACTCTGTCACTCTGGCACGTCATTCAGCATCTGGGAGTGGATGCACCCTATCAAAACCAATCTTAATCACGCGGTGACTACGTTTTGGTGGTGCCAGATTAGGATGGACGAGGACACCACCACCTACACCACCACACCCTCAGATCCATAGATCCATCCCACTCCTGCGCTTTTTTATTTTGTTGTTCCCCTCTGCAAATTTTTTTCTTCTCATTCCCTCTTGTGACCCTAAAAAAGTACTTGGCCATTGGCCTATCAAGTTTCCCACCGTGACATCCTCTGGTTTTGTGACTGGCAAATGACACAACAGAAATAGCTATATCGGAAATCCCATATTACACACTCGGCAGATTGGTGGATTGGCGGAGCACACTACGCAGCAATTACCTCGGACCTACAACCCGACTCATTCGCTTCGGCAATACCGACCACGTAATTCTCCATTTCTCCTCCATGGCCAAATCTGGGAGAGTGGGGAACTGAGTAAGAGCCCCATCGTGACCGTTTGTGAGACAGGCATTGACCCTCCCTCCACCAGCGCACTGTCAAAAACCACTTGCTGCGCGCTACAGTGCTGACATCTTAGTTGCTTCCTCGGACCGACATTTCGTATTCCCCGAAGAAGCCCCAACTTGCACGCGTAGACGAGTACGACGGTGTCTGTGGCGAGCAGGTGTACTCCGTCAGGGGGTTGGTTTTAACCACCATGATCTGAGATTAAACGCACAAAAAAAAGTCCAAATTAGGGATGCGATGGGTGCGGTTGTAACTGTACCACAAGCCCCAACAAAACAACACACGCTCTAGCTTCGCGCTCCCCAACCGTCGCCTCGCTGACCACCCGATCTCCCATCGCTAGATTTCCCGTGGCGCGCTTGTACTACCACCCTTCAAGCAGTCGCTGAACACTTTTGAGCTCCGGTGAAGGCCCCGGACACGAGCCCGTCGCTAGCTCCAAGGTGAGCCACGGCGAACGAAGCCGTGGCCCAGGTACCACCCCGAAGTACCGCTTGTACCAGCCCTCCATCGGCGGTGCTAAGCCACTTGTCGCCAATGAGAGCCCTCGGGGGCTAGTAGCTGTTTCCGGCATTCCGCGGATCCCCCGGAGTGGGGCCCCATCACTCGGTCGTTGGTCGGTCCGTGGTCGGTTCTTCTCTCCCAACATCAAATCGCCTCCAACCGACCCAGAGCCATGGCGTCTAGGACTAACGTCTCGGTTCCAATTTGGTCAACCACGCCGTGTCCCAAGGTTTGGCGCTACCAGCCCAACACTAGGGCCCCCCTCGAAACGGGAATCTCTCCGGCAGTCCAGCGACACGTGAAATTCGCGTGGTGTCTGGGTCCTCATCCTCACAGGGCTTTTAGGTGCATGTCGACGAGATGCCAGGGCGAGAAGATGGGGCCTGGAGGCCCGACTAGAAGGGCCGAGTCTGATCCACAACAGGGGATTCAAACGACCGAGAGGAGTCGTCCCAGACTGCTGGGAGAGTGGGAGGAGATTTGACAACGCAGCCCCAGAATTGCCTACATGTCACACGCCGAACACAAGCAAAATGGTCATCTCCCGCAGCCAATTGTCTTGTATCGTTTACAAAGTCGACGGATGCCTTGCGTAAAGCTTCATCTGACGCGACGAGCTGACCGGGCGCGAACCGGAGAGCCACGCGGAAATGGCCTCCATTTTCCGAATCTCCATGTCAAATCCCGATCGATGTGTCAGTGCGACGGCGCGAGACAGCGAGCTGGCCAGACCGGAGTTGAACCTTAAACACAGGAGTCAAGACCTACTAATTCGGGGAGAAACTCCCTTTGGCCTGACATGGGGGCACTGACTCTCGGGAAGACGATGCATGTGGGCAAGTTTAGCCCCGAGGCGAACTGGGAGGTCTCTCCGCCGCCGCTCGAGCGGTCCTCAGCTACGCCGGGGCACGGGAAGTGGCCATGGTGTCTCCCTCCTCTCGCTTTCGGGACGCCTCATGACTCCCTCATTAAAGGTGGCTCGAGATGGCGGTTTCGTCGTCCGCTTGCGCTGCCGCAGGCCAGATCCGAGGGGGGTGTCCGAGTTGCGGCCCGTCGGTGTCTGCACTTTGGGGGTATGTTCTTTTCCATGACTCTGATGGTATTCAATGTACCACCCTTCTGGCGGGCATTCCGGTTGATCTTTTAGGCCGTCCACCCCCATTTTCTTCCATCGTGACCGCCACGTGGAGCCGTCCCCGCGCGTAAAAGCTGGGGAAGAACGGCATTAGGCCTTCTGCCCCAGGCAGCCCTCTTAGGCAATGAGCCTTCTCGCAGTCGCGTGAGATCGCCGTGTAGGTTTGATGGCCGTGGGATCAGCGCCACGTGTGGTTTAGCAGCGCGTGCATCTGCCTTAGATGGATGGCAGCTGCGCTTGCGCTTAGATGCCGATGGCAACTAAGGCTGAATTGCCGTCATCAATATACGAAAGTACCGAAATGCCGAAAGCTATTCGGGTAGGGACAGTCACCTTTGAACAGATGATCACCGCCTCGGAGTCATAATCGAATATTATAATTCAATTATTTTCTAGCGCTATTGTTGTCTGTCGATTAAATCGTGGTGGCGCCAAATGCATCGTGCCCTCCGTTTCGACTTTGACGTCAAGGTTGGTGTAAGTCGAAACGGTCCGTTTTGTCAACGTTCGCTGAGGATGCGCCAAACTACATGTTGTGAACATTAAAATGAACTGGAAGGATGACTGTGACTTTGTATTGTGATATACAGCTGATGCGTGATACTCTCTAGGCTGGGGTTGTCACAAATCATGATAGACTCTTTCATCTGCGCCGCCTCCGAGTATCGATATTACACGCATGGCTTCCTATCCACGTCAATGATTTTTGCATATGCGAGGCATGTTATTGTAACTTGAAGCGATTAAATTAAACCCAAGACCAGTTCAAACACCATAAAGCAGTCCTTGTTGTCATGTCAAGTCCCATATTGACAGTCTCATGAATCTACCAAGCTCCCAGTTGACCCAAGACATTTTTCTCTAGTGAACGGCTACTGTGACTCTAAGGATCATAGATGCCGTGTTTTCTTTGACTATTCGTGGCCAGCAGGAATAACCCTCTCTGGTGTTCATCCCCAGTATCTAAACTTACACTTGTTTGCTCATCATTGTAGTACGGATATGCCAAGGAGACATCCAGTGCTAAAAAAGGAATCAGACATCCCGGGACAGTTGGTCAAGAAGATTGCATGCAGGTCACCAAAATCGCAATACAGAAATCAAAGAATTATATATCATGATTATATTGTGGTTTTATTCCGCACCATGTTTGCCTGTTGTCCTTGGTATCTGTTGCTGACAACGTCTCGGCATCCGCCCCCATTCATCTCGCTGACGTCTCACATGATTTGGATGACTTGGATGACGAATGAAGAGACAGAGAACAGGAAGAGCACGACTACGTCAAAAAGACAAAAAAGAAGGAATACATACAACACTCGGCATTCGCTAGTCGTCACCGACCTAGCTACTACTCAAGCGCTCCTCAGCTTGACTCTGGGAGAGCAAACGGGATCCTGTATTTTCTGAGGGCTATGGTCGTATGTGCTGAGGAGTGGTGGTAGAGAGGGTTATTGGGAGTCTCAGGAGAGAGGGCTGGAAGGGTGGGCACCAGGTTACAGCAATGGGCAAGTGTGATAATCGATATGCGACTGTGCTGTCGTCATCGGCCGGCGGTGTATGATGTCGCCTCCCATCTGTCTCACTATTTGAGTTGAGCTGACCCAATGATACTCTGCCACGCCTTATGGTCAAGCTCATTCTACTACCTTGTGTAATAACACAGAGCCCTCTCTGGGGCGAGAACAAGGGGTTAGCCAGCCACTTGGTTACGTGCTCAGGTCTTGGTCAAGGTGTTCTTGGTCAGATCAGTAAAGATCGTATCCATAACGATTTAATATTTTATTGTTTAATTGGATTTATCATTTGTAATTTTTCCATCCGAGGTTTCTCATCTCTGCTATCAGGCTAGTTCTATTCCCTGCCACCACCCACACGGCATCGTTTGACAACTTCCCCGCGTCCAGAGCCCGGGGTATGGGGTAACATCGACCACCCCGGAAACCTCATTCGATTCCAGTCCCAAGTCCGCGGTTCTGATCCCCCCTGCTGACCCGTGGCCTCCTTGGGGGGAGGGAATGGGGGTGTGTACCGCATCCATCAGCAGACGGAAAAATAGCGCCGTCCTGCGTAAACACCCCCAAAGGACAGGTCGTCGGGGCGAATGTTCGGGTGAAAGGCCCGCGAACGGGAGATTCAGACGGTCATGGGCTTAAACACCCGGGGTTTTCTGCAGCGAGGCCGTCGGTGAACGGGCAACATGTGACCGCGGGGATCGAGGCTGGGGCTGGGACTGGTGATGCGGAGATGGCCTGTCGTTTCGTCGTCTGCGGCCTGCGACCATCTCATTGATGCGGGGACATCGAGACGGCCCGGTTTCGTGGCAGGCAGTGACGAGAAACCGAGAAACCGAGAAACCGAGAAACCTGGCCGAGGTATGGTAAACCTCCACCGGAGATGGAAAACCTCCACCGGAGATGGAAACATGGAGCGTCCCTTGTACCGTAAACCTCCGTGTACCTCTAGCGTCCACATGTGCAAATCCTCCGGCGGCACAACCGCCACGTGAAGAGTTGATCCGCACCCTCCCTCCTCTAACGGCCCGCGTCCCAGACAGCGAAGCAGCACATGGTCGTGTGATGTGGCTTTCTCGGGCGATTGAAGATGTGTTGTCAGCCACGGGGTAATGATGACAGCTCGAACATCAGGCCGCGGGATATCGGGAGCGGGCGCCAGACCGCCAGGTGCTCCTTGCAGCCCCCCGATTCTGCATGTGAGGCCTGAAATTACAATTCAAGACCCGGGGAAGTGCATGGCTGCAGCGCGGCTACAACCGCCGCACGCGGCCCTGCGTTGAGGGGTCCCTCCTGATGGAACACTCACGTTGACGCAGCGAAGGGGTAGGCACTCCGGTGGGAGAAGCAACACCATGAAGCGTCTACCAACGGCCGCATCGGGAGGCGGCCGCGGGAAACGCTTGCGGGCCGACGGCCGTTGGATACCTGGCACATGGAGTTGATCATGGGGAGGCTTGACAACCTTGCTCGACCGAGGTGGTGGATGTGACGTCCCGGTCGCCGTTAGAATATGGAAGATCTCTGAGACAACCATGGACTTATCCGGAATTCTATGGCTCCTTTGAGAATCACCGTGCAGCTGTAACAGGATGCGACGATCTTCTCCATTTTGCCGTATGCGGGGGGTTTGATGATGTCGACAAGGGGTCAATTACATGCAGCGTTCATCATGTGCCATACAAGAAGGGGAAGTGAACAGCGTTTAAACTAATACAAAATTAAATAATCAATTAAGCCGGCTAGTTAAAAAATATTATAGCATTAATTTGCCCTCAGTTCTTCGGGTTCAGCCTCCGCAACCAATTCCTGAGACCTGGCAGCCTCAAAGCCTAGGGCCTTGAACAACACCACAGGCATGGAACCTGCGGCTACGACGGCCGCCCACACCTTCAGGCTGGTAAGAATGTCCCGGAAGTTTTTAAACCAGACACCCGGGTCTTGTAAGACCTGCGGCCCGGAGTACCGAATCACCTCCTTCGCCATGAAGCATTGTGTGACGAAGACGCAGAGAATGGAAAAGACCATGGGGCTCATGATTTGACTCTTCTTGGGCCTGGCGTCGGGTGCTGCGGATTTTGATGCTGGCCTGGGAGTCTTTTGCTTGCCCGCAAGGAGTGCTTCCGAAGCGAAGCCAGCTGCAATGACGGCGCCGATGAGAGCGTAGTCGGAGATGATGCCCGAGTAGGAGGCGTTGTCGGAGCGCAGCTGGCGCGCAGCAAGCTCGTAAACGAGAATCGACAGTTCAATGGCAACCCCTACGCTCGTAAGCAAGGCGTGTAGAAAGGGCGCAACCTTTGAGTCGCCAAGGGAATCGTAGATCATACCAGGACTTCGAATCAGTTGGCTTATAAGCGAGGCTCCCAAGGCTAACGTGCCAGCCTCGGTCAGGTTCAAGACCTTGCAAGCCAAGAGAGCGACGGAGATGATAAAGATTGTCAAGTTTGCGCGTGCCACCCCAAGGTGTGCCTTGGTCGCTGTTTTATCAAGTTTGGCCATGGCGGGTGCCACTAGGATGGGCTTCTCATCTTCATCTTCAGGGTCGGGAGGCAGGAAGTGTGTTGCAGCGTCCTTGACGGAGTAGTAGTAAGAAACCTTGGCAAGGGTTTGAAAGAGAGGTACATTGAGTGCCAGCGCACCCATGATTGCCGATCTCCCCAATATCTAGCGTTGAGCTGGAAATGGAGTACGTCCACCCGGCGACAACGAGCATTCCGTAGTGAAGATACAGATCTCTTCCCCACGGGTCCGTTTGAGAAGCCTTGACAGGATACACAGCCCTCATTCCCATGGCACTTGTCAGGCCCAGGCCCACCCCCAATAGACCAAGGAAAGGCAGCTTGGTCAAATCAGAGGATGTGAGGAATTCGGTGTGATTCATGCCGTAGATGAAAAGCGTAGACAGGAGAGTCGTGCCAAAGGCCGTCCCAAGGAATATGTGGGAGGTCGGGGACAGTCACCCTGTTGAAGCAGACGATGCTATATGGGCGCAGGGGATTGCTTTTGACTATCTTGAGCCACTTCAGGTTCCGGTACGCTCCAAAGAGAGAATACAAGGCCCAAAATAGGACACAGAACGCCCAGACCCAATCGGCAATCTGATATGGGGACTGCAGAGCGTTGCCAACGGACCAAAACCCAGTGCCAACTTTGGACATGACGAGCCAGCAGGTCGACGCCAGCACAACGCCGTACATTACTTTGGATGAGTCAGGTCTCAGTCCGGCCATCTTGAGGACGACAATCGTTCCCGGTCCCAGATCTCCGAGCTGCGATGCAAACAAGATGTACAACATCTTGATTTGGTGAATCGGCGGACTAAGTACCACGTTGATTGAGACCAGGAGGCAGACAAGATGGTGCACGAACAACTCGGGTGAGTAGTCTCTGATCATTCCCAACTCAGTCGCCCACACAGTCAACTGGGACGCAACGCAGATATCGCCCCGCGCGCGAGAGCTGCTCGTCAACGCCCCAGGGAGTAGTGAGGGCAGCATAGGAACACGAGGGAAAAGTGACGAGAACGCCGAGCACCACGCGCATTGCCATCATGATCATGGGGAGAAGCTTACTGGCGCGGGACTCGCTGTCGAGGCGGTGGTAGAGCGTTGGGTTGACCTTGCGCAGGCCTGCCTCGACGGCCGGGAACAGTGACCACCAGGCGCAGATGCACAAGACGAAGCCGCAGAAAGAGCACCGGGCCGCTCGTGTAGGATGGGTATGTTTCCATGATGCGTGCAAGTGATGGTTTGAAGGCGATGTACTCCAAGGAGCGCGAGTGCGCGGAAAATGTGGGTGAGTGTCTTCAGATAGAACGAGGGGATATCGCAGGGGAATGTTGACGAGGCAAGTCTGCACTTCCACAGATGACCGATGACGGGGGATCAAATACTACCCTTCACTTTCCTTCACTATCAAGGTTTCTGTTGAGATTCCCCTGTGTGCATGGTAAGTTTTCGCGCTCTCGTGATGTTGACTTCGTGGCCGCAGGTTCTATGAAGGTTATCACGAACAACACCCATCAAGGAACAAGCCGCGCCTTCTGACGCAGATGAACGATAATTCGGTAGGAGGGTATCGATGCCCTAATCAACAAATCTTTCGAGTTATTCATTTTTCCCATTCTTCCTTCGTCATCAACATCTTTGAAGGAAAGCGTTGACTCCTGGCCAGCCCGTCATGGACTCTCCTACCCCTGAGAAGCAACCCGCCAGTTCGACATGCGATGGCAACGGCGGTTCACCACTGGTCGAGAATCAACCCACCGAGGACAATCAGCAAGCGCAACGATCAAACATCCTCATCTTCTTTGTCCTGAGTCTCGTCACTCTCACCCATGCCTTCGACGCAACCTGTATTTGCGTCACCCTCCCAGTGAGCTTCCACCCCTCTCGCCCCCTCCTCCACTCCCTTTACGCCAACACTTCACGCCTGCAGCTACTGATCGTCCGCAAAGGCCATCGCTTCGGATCTTGACGCAAGTGTATCAGAAAGTTTGAGCTTGGGCACAACCTTCTTGTTGACCACTACGATCACGCAGCCCATCTTCTCTGAGCTGTCCCACGTCGTGGGTCGGAAGCCCGCCTACTTGGGGTCCCTGGCTATCTTCATCGGCGGCACGATCGTATGTGGCCTCGCCCGAAACAGCACTGTACTCCTCGTCGGCCGCACAGTCCAGGGCGTTGGTGCTGGAGGGCCTCAGGCGCTGTCTGCTGTGATCCTGACGGACTTGTTCGCCGTACGCCAGCGAGCGCGATGGGTGTCATTCTTGAACATCCCATGGGCTCTGGGAACCATCGCAGGGCCGCTTATTGGAGGTGCCTTTACGCAGAATGAGAATATTGGATGGGTGAGTTTTCCAAGGCTTCTATTATATGAGAGGCTAATTTGTGTGTAGAGATGGATCTTCTGGATCAACCTCCCAATGCTGGGAGCGAGTGTGATAGGGGCATCTATTCTTCTAGGATACGACAAACCTCAGCAGCGAGTTTGGCCTCTACTTGCGCGAATAGACTGGATTGGTATCAATATATTCGTGGTATCCGCTGTGGCCCTCTTGCTCCCGTTGAGCTGGGGTGGTTCGTACTTCTCCTGGAAATCCCCCCAAGTCATCACCCCGATGGTAGTCTCAGCCATGGGCTTCATCACACTGGGAGGCTACGAGCGGTGGTACGCTAGGAATCCATGTTTCGTCCCAGCATGTTCCGCAACTACTCGACGATCATGCAGTTTGTCAACACGATGATCCACGGTGTTCTCATGTGGATGGTACTCTACTACATGTCCGTCTTCTATCTTGGAGTCAAGAGCTTCTCGCCAGTCATGACGGGTGTCTGGGCCCTCCCGGCCACTCTGACCGTGGCCCCGATGGCTTTGGTAGTGGGAATTGTCGTATCTAAGACGGGACACTATCGTTGTTTTCTCTTAAGCGGATGGTGCCTAACCATCATTTCGTTCGGCCTCATGATTCTCATTGACAAAGATATGCCTGATGGGGCTCTAATCTCAATCACCATGGTCCTAGGCATTGCGATGGGCATCATGATCCCGGCCATGTCAGTCGGTGTCCAAGCAACGGTAGATAGAGCCGACGCTGGGCACGCCATCGCAATGATCTGTGTCCTGAGATCGGCAGGTCAGTGCCTAGGCGTTGCCGTTGGGCTCAGCGTCTTTTCCAGCCGGCTCCGGCTGGGACTCGAGGAGCTCGGCCACGGCAAGGGCGCGGCCCAGGACACGATGAAGGCAATTCGACACTCCCTCAAGACCGGGGGCCTTGCGGACGCCGCCATGCTCGATGCCGTGGTCACGGCCCTAAGCTCCGTCTGGGTGACAGGCTGCGCAATAGCGGCCGTGGCAGGGGTTCTTGCGGTATGTACGAAATGCCCCCGTCTCCCACCAGATGAGGCGGGCCCTCCGCTCCGTAACCAAGCCACCGGCTCCCCCCCAGACGGAGAAGAAACTCGATAGGCCCCAGGAACGAAGCTCGGGACATTGGCAACCCGGGACAGCACTACACCCGGAGATGGCGTCAAGAAGCATGAACAACGTGGCTGGGAACGGAGAGATATCCCTTTCATCGTGGCCCAAGCTTGAGCGCAAGATGAGATGGAAACATTGCTTGGGCCACCCTCTGGCGGCCAGTGCTTTGAGAATTAGATATGGCACCGCAACCGCAAGCTGAGGGAGCGAGATTGCTGAGGGCCCCAACCACCTTGAAGCGAGCTACTGGCCGGTGATCACGGAGAAGGCGATATCTGATACCGTTGCAATGTCAAAAGTTCGGGGCCAGACTTGAGCCCCGGTGAAAGCCAGGTGATGTCTCCAGTATTGTCCCGAGTTCTCGGGAGTATTCGTGGCCTCCCCTGCTGTCGGTACTACTACTAGCATCGCGGCCCAAGGTGACGGCTCCGGGTCTAGTCTCATGGTCCTGGGTTCCAACTACCAAACCATTGTCGAGATCGACTAAACTACCGGTCACAGACTCCTGTCTGGTCGGAAATCACGCCTCCTCGCTTCGACTCGAACAGTGTCCCAAGACTCCATCCTTCCCCAGCTCCCTCGTCGGATCCATCAGGGACGGAACCCAAGAAACTGGGAGCACTACTACGAAGTAGGCCAACCCTTGGAGACGAAACCATGGACATTACCAGCAAGATAGACCATGTCCAATCACGAACACCGGTTTGGGTCTCGGGAATTCGCCTAATAGCTACCAGGCAACGAAATAAAACGAGGTATCCCCCGGCGGCGGGTCGGGCGGTTTCCCGGGTCGTGCTCCGTCGACGCTAACGGGCTCCCGGGATGAGATTAAGCAGGCTTCCTGGGTGGCAGACCAAAGAGTCGGAGCTGTCAAAGAGGTGATTCTGAGGCCAGGGAGGCGATGGTGTCAAAGCCAGGGGGGAGGCTAGGGCCTGGTAGTTACCAACGCGGTGGAACGGACCGCGTGATTTCGTTGTTGCGGGTTTTTTCCGAGCTATCATTTTCCGGCAGAATGAATTTATTTCTTTTTGTTTTAATTATTTTCACATGTATTTTCAGACGGTAGATGGGAGTCCGGTGGTCGGAAGCAGCCTGCGGCATTTCGGAACAGGGACTGGTTTGGTCGGGTTGTCGGTCTTGTTCCATCCGTCAGCGCTTCTTGCTTTTGTGACTGCAGGTTGCACAATAGACAACACGCCAGCAGCAACGTCATCAACTCTCGTAATACTGCCAAGCATCAGACATTCTATGCGACTTGTCTCCCTTCCTCGGTGGATGTATTTGAATCTGACGGCTGGGCCTGTTCAGGTGTGATCCCAATGTGGCCACCGTTTCGCATCCACGACCCCCATCGGGCCACCGTTGACCGGGTTCGATTAAATCAATAAATTGGGGAAAAGAAAAGGGAGATAAAATGGACGATAAATCAAACCAGGGCCCCACGCACCCCCCTCCCACCGAAAAGCCGGGGTCGCGGCAATTACCCAATTTCCACGGCTTCTAGAAGAACGCTCCATGACCACGGCCCCAGACAGGCCAAGGGTTGGCCCTGGCGCCGGAAGGGCATCCGCGGAAGAGGCCCGGACGGGTCCCGACAGGGTTGACGGGGGCTTGACGGGGCCAGAGCAAAGGGTCCTGACTCGACGGGGAGGGTTGTGAACTTGTTCAGATAGCCGGGGGGAGCGCTGGAGAGGCCTTGTCACTTGGGCGCGGCGCCACGCCGCGGCGAGCAGGGGGAGGGAATCGCTGAATCAGATGAATCGCCGCGGGGGCGTCACGAGCACGTGTCGGTGTCTGTGGCCGCCGGGGGCTGCCTCCGGGAGTTCAAGAAGGGGCAGGCGTCGCGATGCGTCGGAAGGCTGACCGACGACAGTTGAAGAGGCTTGGGCCTGATGGTGTGACGGAGGCCGTCTCCAGTTGGCCACGTGCCGTGGGATGACTCGGACGACAGCGAAACGACGAGACGAAAGGGGCCGGTCCCTGCGAGAGGCCTGAACGACGCTGATACGTGTGTCCTGGGCATCGCCATCGCGGTCGAGAGGCTGGGTTTCAAGGAACTGGATGTGCGAGCCCTGCAACACGCAACACAGGCCAATGGCAGAGGTTGGGGGCGGCCTGTGGGAGCATGACAGCCAGTTGACTGGACTCTTCAGCGGGAACACAGGGGGGAGGGAAGCAGGGTTTACACGGATCTCTCTTCCCACATCCCCTTCCCATGACAATGACGACAGTTACAGCACCTACCTTAGGTAACTCCCCAGTTGACTACCTAAGGCAGGTATGTGTCGGTAAGACGAGACGAACGCGAGAAGCGCCGGAGAAACCAAGGCACAAGCTGCAACCACTGTAACCTTCCCTAACCTTACCTCAGCTCGCAGCCTGCACGCCCCCCGAGGCCACCGCAATGTTACAATCAAAGCGTCCCGCACGCCCCGAAATATGACAAACCGCCTCTACATAGCACGCATGACGCCCATCACGTAGTGCTAAAACAAAATGGCGGTGGGATATCTTGCCAGTCCGGGCACAAAACAACAGCAACAATAGCCAAGCCATGGCGTAAAACACCAGGGGGTAAACTTTCTCTGCCGTGCATTCGTCCCAATCGCATCCAAGGCCGTAGTAAAGCCCATCTTAACGCCATCAGCCAAGTCCGTCCTGTGACGCTCCGTGGCGGTCCGTGGCGCGGCCCTCCCGTCCATCCGCCGCTGGTCTGAGTGCCCAGAGCGCAACATCTCGCCCCTACGAGGCTCTCGCTAGGGCACCCGGCCGCCTTATCGAGCCATTCAAGTGTCGATTTGGCGTAAGGAGGCGGCGGCGGCCTCCGCGCTAAAGAAAGGCAAGCCAGACAAAAGCAACCAGAGACATCGATCCGTGGTCACGTTGTCTCTCTGTCCCGCGTGGCGGTCGGAAGATGTCTCTGATAGCAAACGACAGCTCGGTAAAGAAGAGGCAACGTCACTTGCGCATGGCGAAAAGGGGAGTTGGATGGGGCCTTTGCCATTGTGCGCAGCGCGGTACCACAACTCAGGCAGGCGAGGCGTCCACTCGCAAGGTGACACCAAACTAGCACACAAATCATGAATGAGGCGCGAGTCATCTGGCGTCGTATATCTGCCCACTTCGATGCTAACATGCCCCCATATCGCAAACCGCCATTGCTATCAATGCACCACATCTCCAGTTCAGCATGCTCTCGGCGTCGATGACGACACAAATCCCAATGTGGTCTCATGGCAAGCGGGGAAATGGGGCTTCTTCAGTGTCTCATGCTCATCTGCGCAGCAGTCTCTCCATTCCCAAAATACCCTCAAACCAGGTCCCCCTCCCAAGGCACAATATGCCCCAAAAAGGGTCCTGTGACGCCCTGCAAACAGGGTCCTACCATGGGGCCCAGGTGTCTCGGAACGCTGTGGGGTAGATTGGTACCGCACCGCATTGGTCTGTGTGAACGGATTAAATGAAAGGCAGCGTCACTCTGCCTCAGTCCTTGAGACTTCGCGATGTGGGCTGTGGATCCCGAATACATTTGGAAGAAACAGTCACGGAGATGGCGAAGGTCTCTACCTGCGGCTGCATCCACCACACACACACACACACACACACACACACACACACGCACACTGGCAACGTTCCGCCGAGTCTAGAAAGCCCGTAGAACGCAATCGTGAGCCGGGCCGGACCGACTTGAATCGCTCCGAGGAGAAATGCTGCATGTCCTGACGAACGGTTGGATAGATGGTGGGCCAGTACCTTGCATGATGCGAGTTACTGACTCGACGAGCCATGTGGTTTCGAAAGAGTAGGCCAGCAACGCCAAGGAGATACTTGGCGATTCAGACAGTCTACATGGACGGCCAAAGGGGGATACATTCTCCAACCACCTAACGTACAAACTTACTCCCGACATTCCCTTTCTAGACACCTGTGCTCGTGCGCCGTGTCAAAGATTCCAGAAGCCCGCCATTCGCGCTTGGACTGACATGCCATGGTTGTTGATCCCGTTATCTCTCTCTTCAACCCTCACTGCCTCAGTGCGGCGGACAAACCACCACTAACAAACCACCAACTCACCCACGCACTCACACACAGCCTCTCCATACCATCCACCCCACGCCCCCATCCTCCATCTCATCACCGAGCCCAAAGCGTCCATCCCGCGCGGAATCCCACCACCCATTCCCCTCTGTTCCTCCGGGGTCAGTCACCCAAAAACCCCGGCACGCCCCCCATGATGGCCCTGACAGATCCAATCCGGCAACGTCAGCGACCACCACGCCCCCATCCATCCCTCTCTCGATTCCCCCAGGGCTTGAGCCGTTCCCTTCTTTCAAAAGAGCCCTCTGGTAAACTTCCTCTTCTGGAAGCTCGTACATCCGGACACTGGGGCCGGCGGCGGCCTGCGGCTGCACCCCGAGTTCGCACACGCGCAAACATGGGAAGGGGGGCCTTGTTCCTATTGCCCTTTTGCTCTTAGCTCTTCAGACAAGGGAATACAAAGGTAAAATGTGCCGCACCGCGCCCGAGGCCCTGGGGTCGTTCGGTTCCGCGTGAGGGCCCCGGCTTACAGGCTACAGATGCCGTCACATTCACATCCCGCGGAGGAGTCGCAGGTTTGGAGGTTCGCTCTGTTTGGTGGCCCCTTTGTCGCTGCGGCGCGGAGGATCGCGACGTGTGCGTTGGAGCGCTCCTCAGGTAGGATCCCGTGACGGGTTGATACCCTCGCCGCAGTTGCTTTGAGAGTTTAAAACCCCTTGCCGTAGCACGATGTAGGACGATGTAGCACGATGTAGCACGGTATAGGCATGCCTTGGCTGTTGAAGAGTCTGGTGATGAGGCGGATCCGCATCTGGGACCTGCCCTGTATCAGGTATCCGTATCTGTACGATCCTCCAGATGAGGCTTGCCCGTGCGCGCTGTGTGTGTTTCTCCCAGCCAGTCTATAGTCATGTCTGTATTACTCAGAGCCCTGGCCACTTTCTCACGGATCGGTCCCCGATAGTTATCTTCATCCCAGGCTCCCAGGCTCCCAGGCTCCCAGGCATCACCGCCATGCCATACCCGTGTCCCTCAACCCCTACACCATGTCGCCGTCCCCTCACCGGTCAGCCATCTCCTCCAAGCGGCTTCGTCCCTCATCACATCAGCCCCCCAGTCATCCCACCGATCCCCGGCGTTGGATTTCCAACGAATTTCCACTTTCCCCCTCCTCGTTCCCCGCGCACGCAAACAACAAAACACCAACCACTTTAGCCGGGAAACCTCCCCAAACCCGCAGACCTCCGAAAGTTCGTTGGTCCACTTCCCCGGCCAGCCTCAACAACTCATCTTTTTTCTCCGCATGCAGCGCGATAAGTGCCGCACACCGATAGAGATCAACGGGCATTTCCGCGATTCTCCGAATCACTCGGGGGTTTCCCCGGCGGTCACCGCGTATTCTTGCCAGTAAGGAATAGACAATTTGCGAGGTTTTCCAGTGAGGCTTATCGGGGAGGGGAGCCGATGCAGTGATACTGGCGACGGAGGGTCGAGGGTGAGTTACTCCGAAGTATCTATCGTATCTCACTTAATCATGTTGACTAAATAATCAATTAATCGATTTTATTATTTTCGAAGAGATCAATTAATTATTAGTCGGATTAAATAATTGATTGCATTATCTAGAAATAGTAGTCTTAGGAATCTTGCGCAAAGATAGTACAGAGTACAGCCCAACCACGGCCATCTGACTTACACCTAGCCGCCCATACTCACACCAAAACAAAAGGCCGCCCTCCAACTCGCCGCCATCGCAGCGAACGCAGCCAGTGCGAATCACATCGTCCCGTAGCACCGCATTCGCACCCTCTACCTGGAGAAACGAATGACCTCTCACAGCCCGGCGGATGCGTGCAAAAGAACGGCCCCCAAGAATAGAACTAGAAGGGGTGCCATAGACGCCGGCCGCGTAAACCCCTCGTCGTTTCACACGGCTGACACTTGGTGTGCTTCTGCCGAGCCTGTGTGTGCGATCCCGGGAAGCGCAAGAATGGCATGCCGAGCGTGCGTGACTGGTCCGGCGCGGGTCATGCGGATGCAGCAGCACGCTGCGAGTGAGCGGCTGCGACGTCTGGTGGCGCGGCTGCAGCCGCTGCGCGACGGGACTTGTGATGTGACGGTGCAAGCTCAGCAGTCGTGATTGGGGGCCGAAATGCGTGTTGATAGTCTTGATGTGACGGCCCGGCGGCTGAGATCGCCGTGACGATACTTGGCCGCCGGTGGCTTCACATGTATTCTATCTCAGCTACAAGTACACGAACGAAGGACGTAGCCATGACATTTCGCCATCAGCAATCACCATCAGCAGCCGTCCCTGATACGCTGCCCTAATCCTTCTTTGCCGCCTGGCTGCCTCCAATCCTCTTGTGCTTCCTCGGGTCCTTACGACTCATGGTTCTCTGGTCTCTAGTTCCCCGTCCGCCCTCCCAGAAGCCTTTGCCCTTCCTTCCAATGACACTCCTTCCACAGAAGCCACACGCCTCGACTGCATAGTTCTGCTCCCGACTGCACCACCCGCAGATCATGCGGTTCGCCCACTCATTGACATGGTCCTCATCGTCGTCGTGGCACTTGTCACACGGGTGTACACGGCTGCAGCACGAGAAGCGGAACCACCGGTACGACTTGCGGTAGTGCTGGCATGCGCCCTTGTTGGGCAGCGGTTCTCCCGCATGCAAACCAAGCTTCTCCTGCTTGCGTCGTGGGCCCGTAGTAGGCGGTGGGAGCGTCCCTGGTGTAATGAAGAGAAACTTGACCTCTGGAATCTTGAACGTAAACTTGGCGTGGCAGTCCCGGCAGACGTTTGTCACCGTCTCGCCCCGGACCGAGACAAGTCCGAGACTCGGCGTAGAACATCGCGCGCAGGTGGGAATAAAGGTGCTCGGCAGCATATCTGCCACCTTGCATCCAGATAGATCCAGGAATCCAGCCCTCGACGAATGCTCGTGAACCAGCTGTGCCCTAAACGTAACAGCCATAGGGGAAGCACACTTCTTACAACTCAACGGCTTCTCCACGTCGGGTTTGAGACCTCCTGCGTCATTGAGAGTCTTACACCGCTCGCATTTGACGCTGAGGCTCAAGATGGAGACCTGGATGATCTCAATACCGTGAAGCTCGATGGACGGGAACGACATCATGGTTCCCCGCTCAGGGGTATCGGTTATCACAGGCACCGCCTCACTGTCTTCTGCACCCAGGACAACACCTCCCTGACCCTCATCTTCAGGATCAGTGTCTTCGTCGGTTGAATCGTCGTCTCCGTAGACCAAACTCCACTCAGGGGGACGTGCGATAACCTGGATGTGACTCTTCTCTCCTGAAACCACTGACTTTCTAGTATCATCTTCCTCAACTTCCTGAGCTGCTACTGTGCCCTGCAGCGCTTCAGCCTTGGCGGCTTCGGCCTGAGCCCGAGCCTGGACCTGGGCTTGCGCCTGCTTCGCCAGTTTGTGGAGATTCTGGGCAAGGTAATTCAGGTGGCTCATGAGCGTCATATGTTGCTGCTCTGCTGCCTTTTCAGAAAAGATGTCCTCCAACGGTTCGGCATCATCGCTGTTCACTTCGTTCAGCTGGACCCGGAGATTCTGCAGCGGATAGATCAGAGGAATAATGAGATGAAGCGTTTGAACTCCCTGTAATCCAGGGGGTAGCTCAGACCGCCGTTTTGGTTCGATGGGTAGAGTATACACGATGCCGTCTGGGGATCGACGATACGTTGGCATCCTCCCCATTCGTGCCTCAAGCTGGCGCACCTCCGTAGCTCGCCTGGCCTTTGCAGCACCAATCTGATCTTTGGTATAGGAAGGTTCCGGGACGTATGCCAATGGTGCCGGTTTGGATGGCTGAGTTGGCTGAGCTGGCGCGACTGGAGCAGTGGTTTCCTCCGCAGCTTGTGCGTCCCAAATGTCTCGTGTCCTTGAAGCTCACTAACTTGACCGTGTCGACCTTCTGCTCGGACAGGAACGTTTCCAGGTTCTTGTCCAGCTCTCGGGTTAGGGCCAACAGCGTGGCTCCGGGTCTCTCCTCCACCAGCTTTTCCCAGCCCCTCTCGATGTTGATGCCGAACCCTCTCGGGATATCCTTGTTCTTCACGAACAGAACCGGCTTCTCCTCCGGGTACTCCCACGGAACGCGGATGTCGCAGTCAAGGTGGGTCAGCTCAAACGGAAAGTCCGGGTCAGAGGGCGCCAGTTTGAAGACAAACGAGGTCGCTCCATTGGGGGCGTTGGACTCTTTGGGCGAGTATCGTCGACGCAGCTGCTCGATCTGATACCGCCTTGGGTCCTGGGCCTGCGACTCTGGCACAGGCTTCGGCACGACGCGCGAAGATGACGGCTCCGCCACAGCCTGTTTACGGGTCTGTGGGGAGCCATCTTCCTGAGTCTTGAGAGAGATCATGGTGGGTGATGTCGAAGTTGCGGTTGTCTGCAGAAGAGGAATAATGGCGGCGGATGGTGATGCGAACTAAGTGAAAGACGACACAAAGGAAAGCCAAACGCCAGCGCCAATAGAATGAGAAGGTGATGAAATCTCAAGTAAAGGCACTGCCTGTTTCAAGGCGTTGGTGAGGCGGATCGTCTCGACGTTTTATTGTCTTGAACTGCGTTGAGATGGAGATGAAGTTAGTTGTGGCGAAGTATTGATGCGGCTCGTTCGCCCCACCCCCAAAGCGAGCCACGATGTGGTCAGATGCGAGTGGGAGCTAATTGGGACAATTAGTGCGGTGACTCACAGCGCGTCATTCCAAGTCATTGCGCCTGCCAACTGGAGAGAATTACCAGCTTACTAGACCAAGTCAAGAGATTTGCGTCTGTGTCATAACCCAATATTGATGATTCCCTCATCAGAGTCATCAAGGGGCAATTTCGTGATTTTCGTTTAGCGCCTCTTGGTGAGTCAACACTGCTTCCTACCTAAGGTTTGACTCCTGCCTCAGCACTTGGAGTCCCCTGAAAGGCTACTAGACTTAGAACTGTCCAATAGTGGGTTTCGGAAACCCAAATGCATCAAGCACCTCATCCAGAGTTGGTCAAAACGGGGCTTCATGAAATTTCAATTAGATAATCGCCCTCAAAGCGCAGTTGGTAGAAAACTACTATTCCCGCGTCCGAGGTGCTCAGATCAACACAATAAGTGCGTTCTCATATCCCCCAAGCGTAGATTTGAAAACCCAAGATGGCTCCTATACACCAAGATGCGTGTGATATATAGGACAAGCCATACCGAAGTAATCTGTGCGATGATCTTTGAGTTCACGCAGGTTAGGACTTGAATTAAATTGTGTATGCAAAGCTCGTCGACACTGTAGGCCTAAACTAAACTACACAACCGACGCCTTTAGTCCGTAGAGAAGTAATGTCAACCTAATCGGGAAGATACTTTCGTTTGAGTCCTAGGATTTAAAGTCTCGACCGTATATAACGGTCGGTGCATCTCTCAGTGCAATCAGCGAGCTCTCGCATTCGGCGAATACTGCAGACGGCCCGCAGACGCAAGTCGGAGAAATGACACGCGCTCACCTTAAGCAAGCGAATCACAAGATTGACACCCAAGATACCTAAATGAGAACATCGCATTACTTGGCTTCTTCCCCATAAACAAACCATGAATCCATGACTAACAGAGCATCTGCCAAGAGAGCTAGTACCGATGGCACCTCTTCAGGGATTGCGTTCATTCCTCGGTGAGACGTTGAAACTGGCTGATCAGATCTTTCCTTTTTGAATGACATCAAGGTCACGTTTACTCAAATCAATCACACTCAATAGGGTGCTTTGTTTGCTTCGGCACAGGTAAGCAGGGCGCAGCCCGTCCAGCCTGTGCACAAAGAGGCGACAAAGTCAGCTCTCTTCAAGTCATAAATTCCCCCTCACCTCGTGGAGGCCAGGGTGACATGCAGTGAGCTCCTGCATGATGGGCTTGCATGAGGCGAGAGCCTGAGTGGCAAGGACACGCGGGGACGCAACAGGGACTCGATGCGTGATGCCGCTGCAGTGGAGGGAACACAAAGTGCGCGTCCAATTGTCTGGAACAACCGATGGCTATCGTGGAGAGACACGGTGCAACCAATGATGGCCAGGCGGTTGTAATGTCGGAATAAGAAACGAAACTGCGGATAATGAGTCACGGGTGTTGTGCTCCGTGGGGGACGACGTGCTGTGGCAGACGGATCGTCGAGAGAAGAGATATCAAGCCCCAAAAGTCCCAATTTCGGCTGGTGGTACCTCACGACGAACAAGGAATCCCAGCTCCCGGGTGACCCTGTCGAGGTTTCACGCTCTCGAGGCGGCCTCCAGATCTATCACAAGTACCGCGGATAATGACACCGATATCTCAGCAAGGGGGTCCGTTAGCCAGGCCATGCTGATGCCCAGGCTGACGAGTCGCAGCCCAGAGGGTCTCACATAGACACAGGAAGGCAAGGCCCCGAATATCGACCGAGTGTACCTGTGAGCCTGTGACGACAGGGCCGGTTGATTCCCAACAGGGTCGGCAATTATGACATGTTGAATATGGATGAGAGCCTGAAATGGGACCGGGATGGTGAGGAGGAAAGAGAAGAGCCGAAAGTGGCGGCCGGATGTGATGGGAGGGAAGTATTGGCGGAGAAGTGGTTTATTTGCTGCTCAATACGAGACCCATCCGTGGCGCTGTGGTGGCACCCGAGTGAGATATCAACTTGGGCTAACAGGACAGGAGAGGTCTGGTGGACAAGCAAACATCGGGAAGACAGCAAGATGCAAGACCTTGGAGTCTCAATAGAGCCAACCAAGAGGGAGAGGCAACACACAACACATCAAAAAAAGAAACGAGGGGATACAAACAACCCAACCGGATGGAGGTCAATTTCAACCTTTGAACGCTAACCAAGCAATCACGGCGAGCTGGACAATGGATGAACAGCCCTGCATAGATGATGGATGAGGGATGAATGCCTTGAAGGGCCTGCCACGCCAAGGCCAACCACAAGCCACCAGCCGGCAGTCCGTGGGATGGCGCGCTCCACCGTAGTGCCGTGGTGGGCTGCTCCCTGCAACATCGATCAGTCACTCGCGGGCTGGCGAATGCCAGGTGCCATCCGTCATCGACTCGGCTGCATATTACAGGGCTAGAGGGACCTGGGCCGCGTCCCGTGATCTGTGATAGGCGAGCGAGGGCGCCAGCAGATGCGACAATGGCTACTCAATTAAGGTGTGGAGGGTCAAGGTTGAATGGGGGCCAGGGAGTTCAGGGCCAACAGAATGGCGGGAGGCTTGTGGTGTGGCCGTGTACAGGAAGCCGGGGGAGGGGGCCGTGTTTGAGGGTGTGGGATGGTGGAATGTGGAGGGGTGGTGTTGTTGAGGGCTTGAATGAGGGTGTTGAAAGAGTTGTGCTGAGAGGTGTACGAGGTGTGCCAGGTGTGTGCGAGGTGTGAGCGAGGTGGTGTTGACGCGATGGAGGGAGGAACTGAGAAGTTGAAGATGGGTGGGTTGGACGGGGTGGGAGCGCAGAAGTCGAGATGGTGGGAGGGTGGGCTTGCCAGCTCATCACCCAGCGAGCAGATGACCTCTACCCCCAAAATAACAAGCCCTTGACAAGCCTTGCCGCTCATCGACACGCCTCGGAAAAACGCCCACACTATGCATCATCTCCCGACCGTCTCACGGGCGGTGAGCCCGGGAACCCGGCTCGGGTGGGTGCTTCCCCGAAACAGCGGGCATTGGGTCTTGAGCCAAGGCTTGTTTTCTTTGCTTTGTCGCTGATGAAGCTGGGAAATACCTGGTACCAAGGTACATTGGGCTGGAAACGGGGGGTGGCGACGTGGAGGTGGAGGTGGCTGGACCCTAGGACGGTGAGATAAAGAAAGAAAGCAGATAAAATAAAATAGGAATAAAACAATAGCCTGGGGGGATTATTATTTTAATTAATATTGTTATTTACTAGTTATTCTCCCACCGTAATACCCGTTTGTTTTGCCCTGGGCCCAGAGATGGTCTCCCACTGCTGAATACTCTGGCGGGGTTTGTGATTGTAGTTTATTTATACTGGTATTCTTGGAGTTGGGTAGTGCATCGAGCCCCTCTACTCCCCCCATTACCAGACCTCCAGTCGACGCCGAATATCCAATATTGCAACGGAAAGTCCATCCAGAATATATTAAATAAATCAAATACATTAAATCATTTAATTTCCCACCGTTTCCTCCTTCCCATCCTCAATGATCAATCTCAGCCCGGCGGGATCCACAAACACGGGGACATACATGCAGACGGCCGCCGGGCTTGACTCACTCACATGCGCACCAACGCAGCACAGTACCACGCGTGGCCTCCGTTCCCCCTCAAGTTCGCCCAGTGGCGCCTCAGCTGTCGTTTCTCGGGCTGCGACTCAGAACCATCGGTGAAGGACTGCTCCTTGCAACACTCAACCAACTGGCAGCCCCCATCCGGGGGGGTCCTGACCGTTCCTCGCTGGCAAGCAGAGGTGGCAGTGCAGGGTAGGGCCGCACCGCCGCACCGCCGCACCGCCGCACGGGGGCTGCCTGATCAAGCCGCGCGCTGGCTGAAGGCGAGATGCGACGGAGGCCGAACCGGTCAGACGAGGTCAGCTTCTTTCACATGGAAAAGGACAAAGTATCAAAGTAACAAAATGTATCGAAAATACTCTGTTCACGCGAGCCAGACACGAGCTCGATGCAGTCATCTTGCCATCCACCCATCAACCCTTGGATTGGCCTCCCGGCGCCAGCGGGAATCTCCTTCATCCCCGGCACAGGTCATCCTCAAAATCTACACTGAAAAACATGTTCATTCGTTTCCATTTTCCAGGCGTATTTTTTGGTCAGTGAACCGTTTTCATGCAGTATTGCCTGTCGCCTGGCCGCTATTGCAGTGTCATGACCCCAGAATAGTCACGCTTTCATGCACCTCTCAACACCATGACACCCAGCCCGTCCCCGCGGCCCAGATCCCAATCAGCTGCCTCAATTGCCATCACTAACCGCCGGGTATCACTTCAAAGAGGGAACCTGATACCCCTGGAGCTGGATCTGAGTACATCTGTACTTAGCGCACACCCTTTTACCCTCCCTAAAGTTGCCACAAGCGTTCCCGGCCGACAACGGATGATTACGATCACAAGCGTCTGGATGCCTGCTGCGTGCCATCATATGCCTCCTGACCTCACAATGAGAAATTTCGACTCAGAATGTCCAAAGGTGAGCAAGTGTCTCGCCCATGTGAATAACTTCATCGCGTGAGGATTCGTTGCATGCATGCATGATTAGCTCATGCTCTGTTCACCTGCGAGACCTGTACTGTTTCATGATGCTACCGTAGCTGTGGACACCGGGGTGTTCATGATCGCGTATCTTTGACTTCCCTAGCAGAGTTTTCAAGCCAGCCTTCACATGTTAGAGGCCAACCGGCTTTTTAGCTGGATCTAGAACTCTTATCACTTTGCTCAAGATGACGCCGACCCGCGTGTAATCAACAAGCACGCCAATCATCGCGAGTGTCGCCGAATTCGGCAAACGAAGAGACCATGATAGCCCACGCGGCGATGATGCTGATTCTCGCCCAATACGGCAAACGAAGGACGCACGATCCAATCTTTAATTTCTCAACCTTAGTCGCATCTCATATCGTAAGCCTGGGCAAGTTATAAACTGCAGAGCCCATGGCGCCAAGGGCAATCTTCCCCGTATTCAGCCCCCCTGATTGGTCCTCGCATTCGTCGCTTCCAAGCCGCGACGACACGCAATAAATTTCCTGTAAGAGCTGATGCAGGTTCCCCCGATGATGTTCAGTGGCCTATGGTCAACGCCAAGATTAGCGCATGCGCGGTGGATAACTTCAGACATGGGACGTGCTCGCTTTCAATCCGACGAATGCGTGGCCTCGGGTTCCAGGCTTTGTATAAAGAGAGCATTGGCAAAGAAGGAGATGATAGAACTTTTTAGCAGTAAACGCAACCAAATACCATCCAGGTCTACAGCCTTTGCCGCAAATTATTCTCCTCCTTGTGTCCCCTTTCCCCAGGCTTCAATAATGGCTGAATCAGACTCGATCTGGATGTACAATCCATCCTTGGCCCTCGCCATCATTGGAGCCATTGTTTTTGGAATTATCTTCACCATAACTTCTTACCAAACACTCATCAAGTACCGGGCATGGTACTTCGTTGTGGTTCCAATTGGTGCAACTGTTGAACTTGTGGCGTACATTTTTCGAACATATTCAGTCAAAAATCAGTCCGCTTTAGTACGTTTGCCGCTCTCTCCTTGCCCTCCTTCCAGGGACTAACGACAAACAGACCCCTTTTATCATGACTCTCTCCCTCACCGTCCTCGCACCAATATTCATTGCCGCAGGGAACTATCTCCTCATTAGCCGCCTCATCGTCTCCGTCCTGCCACCGTCGAACCACCGCCTCCTCAAGATCCCTGGGCGACATCTTACACCGATTTTCGTAGTCTGCGACGTTATTGCCTTCTCAGTTCAGGGTTGCGGTTCTGCAATCGCAAGCGCTGATGAATGGACGGGGAACGGAGAAAGGATTGGTCGACGGGTCTTGATCGGAGGATTAGTTTTCCAGCTCATCGCATTTGCGGTCTTCCTTTGCTTATTCCGCAAGTTCCATGTCCTTGGGAATCAGTTCGAAGTCGAAGACGCTCCCAAGGGCTGGAAGACTGTAGTCCGAGCTGTGTAAATTTCGAGTGGCTTGATCATGGTGAGTTACTCCAGGGGCCTGGGTAAGAAAGTGCTGATTCGAATAGGTCCGATGCATCTATCTTGTCTGCGAGTTTGCCGAGGGGATGAACGGATATGCTTTCCGTACCGAATGGCTCTTTTGGGTCTTTGAGTGCGTACCAATGATTGGCGCTATTGGCATCTTTTGCATTTATCACCCAAGCCGTTACCTGGGAAAGCACGGTGCCCGACGCAAGGCTCTTCAGTCGGATGAGACCGAGTTGTCTGGCGGATCGACCACAATGACCTAAAGGATATGCTGAGGCCTTAGGTACACACTGGGAAATGACCGAAGTCACACAAAGTGGGACACACAGGAGCTGCTAAGTAATCTTTTTTTTTTTTTTGGGTTCTTTTTAGCTTTACTCGATATCATCAGATAGATCAAAGCCATACAGTATCTGTAAACAATAGAGACATACATTTAGTACTACGTCCAGTACCAGAAGAGACAGTAGCTTTGCAATAAAGTTATTGCACACTGATCTTTGCCGTAAGCTTCAATTCAACCCTTCGGTCTTCGACCCTGCTGTCTGCAGTCAACGACCTTGCTGTCTGCAGGCAATGACCTTGAGACAATAACCTAGAGGCCAACTTCCCTTCCAAAAGTTATCAAATCCATCAAACTTACACAATGACTACTTCAATCATCCGCGAAGCCCTGAGCAAGAATAGCCCTCTATTCCAGGGATACAAAAGCGCAGAGCGAATCGATCATTCCTTCATAAACACAGGCTCTTAAGCCACCCATTTAATCAAGCAACACGACTCAACACAAGCCAACGGATCGCCTTGGCCATCCTTGGATGCGACCTGTTTCTGGACGACAGCGACAGGGTCGATCCAAGGAAACAGGGTCGTTAGTATTGACCTCGGCTTCATCCGGACAGAGAAGGCCGCTCTGCTGGGGTTGGCCAGAGACTTCAAAGACGGCAAGTAGGATAAAGAGGGGTAGGGCTTTATCGACGACATCGGCGGAAAGGCTTTCGAGCCCTGGTTCGAGGAGCTGCTGCGTTGCGTCGAGGTGGTGCGGATGATAGCTAGCTAGGGCGCTCGCCAGAGGGAGCATTGGGGTGACTTGGGTCAATATGGGGGAGCTGCTAAGTCTATGGTATAGATATGGTAGAAACAGATACAGGTGACTGGCGGAGTATGGTATGATCAAACACAAGCAGAGTATTGGGGATCTCTAATATCAGCTGGGCTATCGAGAAGCAGGCGGACGTTCTTAGACTCTTCATTACTCCAGAAAAATAAATTGAAAACGAAAATACGAAAAATGGAGGTTCGTAACAACGAATTGCAAAATGTGGCACATGAGTCGTGGCTAGTATGTATTATCAAGAATAGTGTAGGCTTCACGTCCAGAGGATAGACTAGCTGGCAGTTTCAGGTGGCGTTGGAATCTCGTAAGATAGTCTCTAGAAGAGGGTGAAGAAACAACTGGGGAATCTCTAGTGTCTCCCTCTATGTATAAAATATAATTCGTATGGGCGATGGATCCGTAATGTTGGATCTCTGCCCGAGAATGAGGTGTTGACTGTGAACGTTCAAGCATGTGATGGCAGGGTGCCCTGGAGACTGGAGATAGAATACAGATCTGGACGACGCATGAGCTGCTTAACCTACTCTTAAATAGTTGATATGGCTCCACGCTCAGAGGGCATGGTAGCTGCCCCGTTGTTTAACAAGAATGGCCTCCAGACGTCATGGTCCTGCTCAAAGGAGTAACTCAAACCCCGAACAAAATTGACTGGCCACTCGGCGTATTTTTGGTACTCAAGAGGGAGCCGTTCCAGCATCTGGTCGATCCAAATCTCGGACATGCCTTTCCGGCAGTCGTATCCTTTATTGGACCCCGCGCTCCCATAGTTTTCAGCGCTCTCCTCAGACACCGTCTTTCGGCTTATGACATAGTCTAACACGAGCATGTGCATGATGACGAGCTGCGACACATGATTTTCTGGATCGATAAAGGCAGAAAAGTCTTGAGATGTAAGTTCGACCAACCCCTCATAGAAGAAGGAGAGTTCGTGTACGCCTTGGAGATGTCAGTACCATTTGAGGACGAAAAGAGTACACGACATACTCTGAGCAGGGTCCGTGACTGCTAAGCTTGCTATCTTTTGCATATGCGCTAGATATCGCAACTCCGGTACACTCTTGCACATGGGACTAATCTGCCTGGTGCTGTCGCAAAACTCTTCGGCAATGATGCTATTTAGACGATTATCTGAGGTGCTGACGCGCACAAGTTCTTGGACTTTGACGATATAAGAAGACCTCGCAAGGGTTTTGAACTTGGACATCTCGATATTCGGAAGCGAATGCATGCCTATTAAGAAGCCTGTCGAGCAATTAAGTTTCAGTCCCAGAGAGATGGTGACGGGGTATTCATACAGCCTCGAACCATGGTCAGAAAGTCAACCAGGCCATCCGCCATGTAAGCCGCCTGGAAGGTCAGATTAAGCATGGCGCCAAATGCGGCTTCAGCGTCGTGTGTCGAGAGATTGGGTTTCGATAGGTGTTCATTCAATGATGTGATGGCAGTGACCCGATGCTTCAAGGCCACCTTTTCATAGCTTGGAGGTGATACCAGGCCCAGATGGGACGCACCAATGGCCAGCATGGAGTGGAGCAAGAAGTCATACTGTCCATATGTTATCAGTCGTGCTTCACTGATCGTTGAGAGAGGGCTTACTTCATGAGCGAGCCGAGAGACATCTTGCCACACAGAAAACCCATCAATAGGAAGAGGCGGGTACGCTTCAAACAAAAAGTGCCGGAAGAAATTCATGTCATTGATATCGAACATGGCCGGTGTTGTCCGCAACGGCCGGCTCAAGCTGGTCGACGGCTCGGCGGGACTACGACGCTTCTTCGGCTGGTATTCGCACTCCAGCCTCAGCCGGTTACAGGGCCCGCATTCTGGCGAAACCTCATCGCACTTGACCTTCCTCCTCTTGCAACTGGAGCATCCGCCTCGGGACTTGGTGTGGCCTTTTCTGGGGATGGGGCGGCGCTTCGCCGTCCCTGGTGCTGGCGGGCCTGGAGTTGCGGATGACTCGGAGGCCGAATGATCCGACATGGGATGGCGTCTCGCTGGTAGATCTCCAGAGCAACAGATCACTAATATGGAGAGGAGCCCGACGTGTCAATTGTGGGATTGTGAAAGAGGCGACTTTGATGATAAGGCGAAACTCGAGATGAGTGTTGATTGAAGGCCGCATTAAGTATGGCGCGCGTCATTCATCCGCAGCACAGGCCATTCTTCATCGCCAGCAGCTTCAACCTAAATGTTGACCCGAGACAAAGTCTCAGCCCCGCGCGTCTACTATTCTGTTGCCCGTGCCCAATTTCGACATGTACAATAAATGCATCAAGCATTGGCATACTGTTATAGATTTGGCCAGGCGGCCTGTTTCCTTTTACCTGGCTGTAGGGCCACCGTCCTCTAAACATCCCAACCAGTATTGTCACTCATTTGGACGCAAACTGGAACACAGCATAGCCTGTACATGACCTCATTTGACAGGATAAGAAGCAGGTTCTATTCATCATACATGCTTTTGATCTAACCCCGGCATCTTCCCACTTGGCTTACCATTCGTTCTCATCGGCTCCAGCCACAATGACGTTGTTGACCTTCAAGACCATACGGCATAATTGTGTGGCCAGCTGCAGCTGCTGCTTCTTGCCAATCAAGGGGTCAATGACGAAAGCTTCCTTCATGTCATTGCTGCCCCGTCCCATACAGTCGACACCAAGTCGTCCTCGGATCTCGTTGCCAGCCTTCACCTGCTGACTCTTGACTTCAGCCAGGGTTGCAATGGGGTTGAGACCGCTGTTCTCAGCCAGGGTCATGGGGACAGTGTCGAGAGCCTCGGCGAAAGCTCGCATGGCGTACTGCTCCAGGCCAGGAGTCTTGACAGCAGCGTCCTCGACAGCCAGGGAACAGGCAATCTCGGCAGCACCACCGCCATAAACAACTCGGTTGTCGCGCACCAGGTTTCGCACCACGCAGAGAGCATCATGCAGAGATCGCTTCGCCTCATCGATAATCTAATCATCATTAGCTGGCTCTTTGTCACTGACATCAGTATTTGTTGCTTACCATCTTGTTGCTGCCACGGACAAAGACAGTCACAGCTCGGGTATTCGCACACTCCTCGATAACCAGCATCTTCTCTCTCGTAGTACCAAACGACATCTCTCGCACGATGCCAGCTCGGCCAAGCTTCTCCGCACTGAGATCCTCAAATCGAGGCACGATTCGGCCGTTGGTAGCGATGGCAATAAGCTCAATCTCGGGACCACCAACCCACCGGACGGCGGGGAGTTGGTTCTGGAGCAGCAAGTGGTTGGCCTCGTCGTCGAAGCCCCACTGGCAAATGGCCAGGTTAGCGCCGGTGTCCTTGATCTGCTGGATCATCTCGATGAACTTCTCCTTCTCGTAGTTTTGCAATTTCTTGAACTCCTCAACACTGGTGATGTCAAGCTTGTGCTTGGTCTTGGGCTTCGGGGGCTCGAACGCGCAGGTCAAGATGGCAATCTTGGCGTCGCGCACCTCGGAAGGCATCTGGGGGTGGGAGAAGTCCTTGTCGACAATGACACCCTTGACGAGGAGGGTATCCTCGAGAGCGCCTCCAACCTTGCCATCCACCTTGATCAGCTCGAAATCGACGTCTTTTCGCTCGAGGTCGGCAACGGAGAGAACGGCATCGACGGCAATGTTGGCGAACTGGTCGTGGGCCTTGGAAACGATCTTGCTTCCCAGACTTGTTCGGGCAACCTTGACAAGGTTAGAAGTCTCCTCCTTGGAAAACTCGATGACATCGGAGATCTTCTCAAGCTCTGCCACAGCGATATCGCAGGCCTGGTCGTAGCCGTCGGCAATGCGAATAGGGTGGATACCCTTGTCGATGAGGTCGGCGGCCTGCTCAAGCAGAGCACCAGCGAGGACGACGACACCGGTGGTACCGTCACCAATCTCATCATCCTGCGACTTGGACAGCTCAACTAATAGCTTAGCCACATGGTTTGTAATCTCCATCTGCTGCAGAATGGTAGCGCCATCGTTCGTCACGGTGATGTCTCCGTCGGGGGAGATAAGGATCTTGTCGAGGCCTCGTGGGCCAAGGGAAGTCTTGACGATATTCGCGACGGTACGGGCGGCGAGGATATGGGACTTGACAGCTTCGTTGCCAAACTGGCGCTTCTTCCTCCCCTGACTGGGAACGGTTAGAGGGGGAGCTCGGCGGGGAGGGGACATGAACGCACTCTCTCACGACGATGAAGGGTCGGCCTTGCTCATCCTTCATCACCGCCGCTATTTGTGAGCATGGTTAGCCAGGGAACTTCGGGGGTGGTCGTCTCGTCGGGCGGGCAGTACCATTCGACACATCCAGATCTGTCCCCTCGTTAGCTTCAACCCCTCCACAATATATTTGTGCGAGACTCACTCATCGCCATGTTGGCAGTCGGTCGTCCACCGCGGGGAGCTGTATTCGCTAGAAACGGGGCGATTACGGCAAAAATAAACAAGATCCCACGAAGTACGGTGGCAGACTGTAGCTTCCAAGCTTCTCTTGATCAAGCCCGAATTTTTTTGAGGATTTGGGGTTGCCTTGCACCACCCACCGCATCAACTTCGGGCGGCGGTGAAAGGAAAAGTCCGGCAGTCAGGGGCTGCCTGGTCGTGGAGTGCCCCAAGCGTTCACGTGGACGGAAAATTTACGCACACACTTTAAGCCGAATTTGGGGTTCTTCAAGGGTACTGCCTCCAGGTTTCCATCCATATTAAGCTTAGTCTGCAATATTCACAACTACTGCGTGAACTTTTTAACTACTCGACCAGGCCCCTCCTGGCGTGACTACATCATTCAACCCCGCCACAGCTGCCCAAATGCCCGCTGTTGCCCCGCCATGACTGACCTTGATATTGGACCTCAGACGTCGACCTTGAAGGCCCCTCTTCACGTTTCGTTTCGCTTCTTTCTGTACTCCGAACCCAAACCGACGACACAACGGTGCCGAAAACCTTCTGCGTCCGCCGCAAATCCCAGGTTGGCTTTCTCTCTATTTTGGGAAGCCTTGCCACGATTTACGACTCTATTCCTACATAAGATACCCACCCTGGCTTTGTTTCTTTTACTCAAGCTTGACACCACCGCTGCCCCATCCATATCTAAGCCCGCGAGGCGCTCCATTCCCTTCTCGTTCCACGCCCAATCCCTTACCCCCGATTACGAACAATATCCTCAACCATGTCGCGCCATCGAATTGTCCATACCTTCAATCCCGATGATATCGTGTCCGAATTTGACGGAGAAGACTATGGCGAGGAGGAGGAGGATGAGCTGAGCCCCGAGGACAGAGCCGCCATGACCCAGGGCACCGCTGAGGTTCTAAGGGCTCTTGGGTCCGAGGCCAACAAAGTCACGACAGCGCAGATTCAGGAGGCACTATGGCACTACTACTACGATCTTGACAAGTCCGTTACCTACCTCATGAAAACGTACATCGCTCCGCCACCACCAAAGCCAGTTACAAAGAAGGCTCCAGAAGGTACGTCTAGCGCAGTCTTTCTTTCTGCTTCGCAACGCCTTTTTGTGCAAGGAAATGGAGCAGACCACGGGCGTCCGGCATATGGAGACAGCTTGGGTTACGACATGGGACCTCTGCCACCTACCTCACATTTTCCGGTTATCCAAAGTCCGAAGGTCTCTCATCCCGGGTTCTTCGACGACATGCCGTGGTTAAATGTGCCGCAAGACCGCCTGGCGGTGTTCATCGAGCCTGTCCGCCCTCGGGAAGGCTTACTCGGCGGTGGCGAAAAAACACACCAAAGATGTCTAAGCTTCAGGCCCTCGCAGCAGCAAGGAAAAAGAAGAACGACGAGAAAAAGGAGCAGGATAAAGCACTCCAGACAGAAAAGGGCATCGCAAAACTATCCATCGATGATTCCACACAAAAGGAAAACCGAAAGCCACCCATGTCCGGCCTGGCAAAACGACAAAAGACCACTGATCAGTCTACTCTGCAATCCCATGCCCATCCGTTAGCACCCGCAAATTCCTCTATTCCTCAATCAACAAACCAGAATGAGGGGGCTGGTGTCGTTTCAGGCGGCTTGGATGGGGGGCATGCCGACATGCTTGTCAGTCCTCCCACGAAACCCGATGAATCTGTGGGCCCGACCCAAACGGCTGCTCCATCTGCATTCGCTCAGACTCTCTTTGGATCTGCTCCAGGCGTCTTTGGATCGCACAGACCTGATGTTTACGCGATGCCGTACACATCTTCGTCCTCCTTTTTCGCCCAGGCCTTCGCCGAGCCAAGTCCAGACGACATTGTGCTCGCGGCTCAGGCGAAAGGTTCGAGTTTTGCAAGGACGAAATGATGGGCTAATTCTAATTCCTTTCCAGCGGGGAAGAAGACTGCGGCAGCTCCAAAGGCAGCGAAGAAGTCTCAAAAAGACAAGGCCACTCCGGAAGGAGAAGTTGCCAAGGACATTTCAGCATTAGAAATGAGCGATGCGCCGCCACCCAAGAGCAAGGGCCTCGACGTTGTCAAAGAGTTTGAGAACAGTGCAAACAAGAGGAGCATCAGTTTCGTCGTTGTTGGTAAGTCGAGGAGTCTAACATTTTGCGTGACGAAACTGATGTCGTTAGGCCATGTTGATGCAGGCAAGAGTACTCTTATGGGCCGCCTACTCTTGGAACTGAAATTTGTGGATAAGCACACGATTGATCGGTATCGAAGGCAGGCCGAGAAATCCGGGAAGCAGTCATTCGCTCTGGCATGGGTTATGGACCAAAGAAGCGAAGAGCGAGAACGAGGTGTTACCATTGATATCGCCACCAACCACTTCGAAACCGATAAAACCAACTTCACGATTCTCGACGCGCCAGGGCATCGAGACTTCGTTCCCAACATGATCGCCGGAGCCAGTCAGGCCGATTTTGCAATCCTCGTCATCGATGCAGACACTGGGGCCTATGAAAAGGGACTGAAGGGTCAAACACGGGAACACATCCTACTCCTTCGAAGCCTGGGTGTTCAAAGGTTGATCATCGGTGTAAATAAGCTGGATGTGATCCGCTGGAACCAGGAACGGTTCGAAGAGATTTCCGAGTACATCGGAGGCTTTTTGTCGGGTCTCGGTTTCCAGGGCAAGAACGTGACCTTCATCCCGATTTCGGGTCTCAATGGAGACAATCTTGTTAAGCGAACGGAGGACGAGGCGGCATCATGGTACACTGGCCCGACTTTGATTGAGGCACTGGAAAGTTCAGAGCCATCGGCTGCGCGGGCTCTGAAGAAGCCTTTCCGAATGGCTATCTCAGAAGTCTTCCGGTCACAACTAGGAACGACCACCATTGCTGGCCGCATTGATTCAGGGTCCATCCAAATTGGCGACCTCGTCTTGGTGCAACCAAGCGGCGAGGAGGCGTACATCAAGTCGATCATGGTCGACTCTGACGTGCAGGACTGGGCAGTTGCAGGACAAAGCGTGAGCATCGCCCTGACCAACATTGACCCGATCCATATACGAGTTGGCGATATGCTCTGCCACAAGACGCAACCCATCAGCTGCAGCGATACGTTTACCCTTAAAGCCATGGCATTCGCGCATCTGATGCCTATGCCCGTGGACCTTCATCGAGGACGCCTGCATGCCGCCGGCCAGATTCAGTCCATCACTGCGACGCTCGACAAAGCCAGTGGTGCAATTGTCAAGAAGAAGCCTAGAATTGTGCAACCAGGTGATGTTGCACGAGTTGTTGTCAAATTAGCATCCAAGGCTCCTCTGGAGTCAGGGCAAAGGGTTGTTATTCGGAGTGGAGGCGAGACTATCGCGGCTGGCCTTTTAGAGTAAGTATAGGATCTGGAAGTCATTGCACCTGGATTAAATACATGAGAGAAAAGATACATACCTGAAATTTACAGAAGACCTCTACGATAATTACAAGGTGAAGATGCAAGTTAATACATCATCGGTTATCGGCCAACCTCCAGTCATCCGAACAACTGGGGTATTATGCGGCTGCGTAAGAACAGCTTTTGTTTCACTTTGCGCTATGAACATCTCAAGAATTGGCATGCGCGCTGATTCTCTGAGAATCTTGAAACAATAGAATGGGTCGGCGTCAACCTGCTCTAATCTGAAGGTGGCCGCCCAGAAATGGATCAAGAACTTAAGGCATATCATTGTCAACATATGAGAAGTATCGCACTATTCTAACCTGAACATCGAATTCCAAAAAAATTACACTGAATGCTCTCTCAGCTCCTCTTCGGTCCAATCCCACAACTTCTTCGCTAAGCCATCATCCTTTCCATCTTCGCTCGCCAAACCCCCAATACCTACAGGCTCATAGTACTCCCCGCTCTTGACACCATTTGACACCGAAGCCCAAAGCTGGTTTCTGGCACCTTGCTCGACAGACTTGAGGAACTTGTTTCCAACCTTTACCAAGACCCTTACAACGGCCGGTGTGGCCGTCGCACCATCCATGAGCTGAGTGCGCACCACGCCCGGGTGGATAGCTGCAACTGTGAACTGAGGGTACAGCTTCGCCAACTGCCTTGTCCAAAGCACGTTCGCCAGCTTGCTCTGGGAATAGCGCCCGTAAGCTCCCAGGCTGTCAGCCGTAGTCTTAGCCGTGTCCAAGAGGCACCCTCCCTTGGGAGCGTATGTATGCCCATACGATGACATTGAAACAATGCGCACATCCGCCTCTGTGTTGCTCTTGGCCGTCTTTTCCAGAATTGGTATCAAGAGCTTGGTCAAGAGTGCATGGCCCATGTGATTGGTTCCAAACTGGATCTCGTAGCCATCTTTAGTCAGGCCTGGGGGGACCGCCATGATGCCAGCGTTGAGCATTAGAATATCTAGACGATCCGACTCCGATAGAACCCTCATGGATGCCTTCTTCACTGAATCGAAGGATCCAAGGTCCAGTTCCAGAAGCGTGATTGGTGCATCCGGTACCTGTTGCTTGATCTCGTCGGCTGCTGCCTTGGCTTTTTCAAGGCTGCGTGAGGCGAGCCATATCTGTTTAGGCTTGTGCCGAGAAAATTCAAGGACTGATTGCTTCCCAAGGCCGGCGTTCCCTCCTGTGACCAGGATGACCTTTCCGGTGAGGGACGGGATGTCCTTCTCTGGGTTGAAGGACACAGATTTGCTACCAAAGATCATGTTGAAGTGTCTGGAAGAAGACAGTTGTTAAGTGTCCGATAATCCGTTGAGTTGTCAACGCAAAATGATATGCTAAGATGATAGAATCGGGAGGGCTGTGGGATGGGGAGAGGGTTTATATAGAGAAAGTAGGGGTCAGCCACATGATCAATATTACACATGTATCATACCTTTCTGCCATGCGCCACCCTACGATATCTTTCCCGGTTGTATCCCTAAGGTAGCTGGGAGACCATCGATGTACAAGGGAGACGGCGGCGGAGAGCCAATGAGCATGGGTTTACTGTCACAGTGCAAGGGTTCATAGCCTTCAAGAGAGACGCTCGCCGCAGTGTTCGACCCAGTATTTGCAAAGATTTCCAAGCACGGGAGGATTTTTACCCGATAAACACGTCATTCCTTTCGTCTCATTTGAATTGTTTCCCAGGTTTGGTCAAGTTTTGTGAGGCGCGGGACAATTACAACTCCCAACATGCCTCTAGCTTGCACAGTATAGCAGCACAAGCGGCGCCAGGGTGATCCTGACCATCACACCATTCCCAAAGGGAACTCAATCTGGTCTTGGCGGCAGCAGCCCAGGACCTGCCGATGTACTACGTAAGCGGCAGCATGCCGTGGCAGCCATTCTCTTTCTGGCAAACAATCCAGACTACATGGGACATATCTCCCGATAACATGACTCTGTGACCAACCGATGCGACTGGTTTTCGTGGAATCCTATTGTTCTGACCCTATTATTGGGTGATTCTCATGCCCATGCCGACTCAGCCCTCGTCTTCCGCGACTAGTGTGTACACTCTGGACGTCGATCCACTTCATTCACTCCACGCAGGGCTCGATATTGACCTGGCCCCATGACAGACCAGGCGTCTGGTCTCTTCATCGTTAGTACGTCGCTGGACAAACCAGATAAGGAGACGCGCAAGTTCATCCGCGGCCATGTCATGCGCGGAAGAACACGCGCAAGTCGAGACGCACCAAAGAGCTAGTCCAGCATTCTGATTCCGTCGCCCAAGACAATTCACAAAATGCCATAATCCAAGGGCTCCAGACAGAGAAGAGCCAACATGAAAGAAAAGAATGGAGCCTTATGTCACCCCGGATGATTGCCTCCGAGATCCAGCTTTACGGATATGTAGAGGAGATAAGACCGTATATGATGGATCTCATCCGAAAAGGTATGCTCTCCGACATTCCCCAGTCGCCCGCCAAGGCCTTTGCTTGAACTTCTCCATCCAACATTTTTGCTAGCTTTTCACCATCATCAAACCGGCCACCTACACCATAGAGGTCACTCTGGTTGAAGGTCAAAGGAGCGACATGTTGTGCTTCTCCAATTTCTCCCAACACCCTGCTCTATTTCACTCGATCTTATTCACCTCCCAAGCCTTCTGGGACCTATCACTCGGGCAGGCTTATGGCAACACTGCACAATTCCATTTAGCAAAGACGTTGTTCCATCTCCAGCAAAGTCTGCAGGACGACAATGAAGCGACGACGACTTCCACAATGACCGTCGTTATATCGCTGGCAGCCGCTGCCGCCATCCTCGGCGATCTCGAAACAGTTGAGAAGCATATGAATGGACTCCGTCGGATGATTGAATTGCGTGGTGGGCTACACACGCTCCGCGAGGGAAGTATCGTCGAACACAAGGCTCAAAGGTGAGTACGGCATATTCTACCACGATATCGGCTGGCATATTTGATTAACCATGCTATGAAGAATTGACTTCGGGCTGGCCATGGCAACTGGGAGCAACCTGAGGTTCATGAATGAGAACATATCCTGGAACCCTCAAATTGCTCATGGAGTATCAGTGACCAAGTTACCAGAACTCAGCATGATCGATCCACAGCCAGACCTACGACTTTTGAACATATGGGCTGATCTGCGAGTCTTTTCGAGAGTCGCAAACGAAGCGACGAAAACTGGAGTGAAGATGTCAGAAGCCTTCTTCTCTCGACTTAACACCTCGGTTCCATCCCGTCTGGTCGCTCTCCAGTTCGATCCGACATCAATTTCGGAGCTTTTGAGACTTTGCATGATGGCTTTCATGAAAAGTCTTCTTATACAAATTGATGGCCTCGGGCCCAAGATGACATATCTAGCCAATGGGTTACAGAATGCCATCCTAGCGCAAGAGTTCCCTCCAGCTCCTGAGCAAGCCAGCGTTCTCCTCTGGGTTTTGTTCATCTCGAGTCTGTCTATTTTCGAGAACTCCGACCAGGACTGGCTGAAAGTGGCCTTGGTACAGACGGTTTCGGCGCTTGGTCTCCAAACTTGGGCAGAGACCAGGATCGTTCTGAAAAGCTTCTTATGGGTCGACTTAGTCTACAACCAATTGGGAAAGCGCCTGTTCGAGCGATGGATCGAGAGTGAGGTTAATAGAAACGAAGGCCAAGGGACTCCTGGGGCTAGGAACAGTAAATCCGGATCGAGTGAGGCGGATAAGGGAGGAAGTCTTGCGACCTAGTGGGACGACAGATCACCGACACTGGCGCGAGAGTACAGTTGAATAATAACATCTGGAGGTTGGTCGCGGCATCCTGTTTGAGTTCAGTTCAGTGAGGTCACCTTGAACAGTCGTTACACTATAATTAGCAGAGTGAGACAAATTTGCAAGATTAAGCTAAAGTCAGCGGGAAACTTGTGTTGACACTATGAATGATGGGAGGGTGCATGTGTCTAATGCCAGAGGAAATCCTTTGGTTCTTGATTCGGTCCAGATAAAATTGTATGATCTTACATTAATTCACAGCGATGTGCTTAACGCTATGACTGGGGGTAGTCTACCTAGTTCAGCCCAATCGTTTTATTAGATGATCGAACAGAATCTTGTATTTTACCCTCTTCATACCTATCATCGAGTCTCTATTGTGTCTCGCTCCTTGAGGTGGTGCTGGGTATAGGGTATGTCCCTATCGTTTGGGGGACCAGGAGTGTGCTTCAATCTATGGTTATTAATAAGGTGAGCTGGCCTATTCGTCTTAAGACAACGGACAGAGTGGCCATTTAAAACTTGAGTGATTTGTAAAGCAAGTGGCTGGGAGAGGGATCAAGGTAACACGGCATAGTTGGCCACGTTTACTTTGTCAGCGGCGAGCAGCAAGGGTGCTCGTGGTCCGGTTGTGGAAGGTTTCGTCCGTTGGCTCCGTCAAAGGATTTCATGGGTGGGTTTGAACTCGCCCGATATTAAGGACAGGTAGCAGGTCCTCTCTCGTGTGTTAGAAAGGCAAAAAGGATCGGTAGCGTGGCTCCGAGAGCCCCACTGCCCTAAAAGGAATATTCTCGAAATTGGAGTTGTTTTGGAGGTGTTGTTAAGAGGCCACTTTGCACGGCCGCAGATGACCCATTTAGCCTCCAGAATGGATCAGCCACCTTGTCGGAGTCTTCTAGGTTTGTTCGTCACAGCCGGCTAGGCAGAGGCAGCGTGAGTCACTATTTGCCGCTGATAGAATGCTGTAGAATTGATTTCCCTTGTTGGACGCAGCCTCCAGTCAGAATCTCAGGGTATCCCACCCATCAAAGTCAGCCTGTTGGTGGCGCAGAGCGGCAGAAGCAGTGGGTGACAGGTGGCTCCTCGGGATGCAATGCTGCGGCAGGCGCTGAGGCGCTGGCTGTTAGAGCGTTTGGGCTTCGAGCTGCCAGGATCCCCTAAGCTACCCGATGTATCGGTGTGCAAGAACTTTATGCTCGCACTGTGACCGCCTCTGGGGATGACGTATTACAGCGGTAAATTGGCAGCGGTACTGGTGCGCTGGCTGACACAGGCACTTGCGGTAAGGCTGCCGCACAGTGCAGACCCGCGCACCCCACTGGACAGACCCCTGTCACGTGGGGCACAGGCAAGGGGTGTGGCGGGTGATGTGAAATCTGGCCTCTTGTGCAATCTGGACACCTCAACTTTTCTGGAGACGGTCTTCTTAAGCTCCGGACTTCCTTCCTGTCCTCCAAATCCGACTTTTCCAACCACACACGATACCCCTCCCACCCGAATTGAATACGCCAGGTTGAGGATACAGAACCTCACTGCGTTGGAGCAAATTACCACTTTTCCCTTTATTTTCTGCCGCATTGCTTGACTTGAAGCAGTAACCACAACTCTCCCGCCATGGCTCGTTCAAGGAGCTCAATGGCCCTGGGCCTGGGACTTCTTTGTTGGATCGCCCTCATCTTCTCTCCTGCCGCCTTTGTCCAGACCGTCAACGCAGATGATGTCGACAACTACGGCACCGTCATTGGTATTGTACGTGCCCGCACCGTGCTCTCTAGCTTGCTATCTGAGCTTCCTTCTGGAGTCGACCCAGCTAACCATTGACCTACAGGATTTGGGAACCACCTACAGCTGTGTCGGTGTGATGCAGAAGGGCAAGGTCGAGATTCTCGTCAACGACCAGGGTAACCGAATCACTCCCTCTTACGTCGCCTTCACCGAGGACGAGCGCCTCGTTGGTGACTCCGCCAAGAACCAGGCCGCCTCCAACCCCACCAACACCGTCTTCGACGTCAAGTAGGCAACTCCAGACAACACCCCAATTGCATGAAGACACAGTCGCTAACCCGCGTTATAGGCGTCTCATCGGTCGCAAGTTCTCGGATAAGGATGTCCAGTCCGACATGAAGCACTTCCCTTACAAGGTTGTCTCCCGTGATGGCAAGCCTGTTGTCCAGGTCCAGGTCGACGGTGCTGCTAAGCAGTTCACCCCCGAAGAAGTCTCTGCCATGATCCTTGGCAAGATGAAGGAGGTCGCCGAGTCTTACCTCGGCAAGAAGGTTACCCACGCCGTTGTTACCGTCCCCGCCTACTTCAACGTAAGTTTGCCCCCGACCAATTGACCCGCCGCACATGGCTAACCTTGCCACAGGACAACCAGCGACAGGCCACCAAGGACGCCGGTATCATTGCCGGTCTCAACGTCCTCCGAGTTGTTAACGAGCCCACCGCTGCCGCTATCGCGTACGGTCTGGACAAGACCGACGGTGAGCGCCAGATCATTGTCTACGATCTCGGTGGTGGTACCTTCGATGTCTCTCTCCTGTCCATTGACCAGGGTGTCTTCGAGGTCCTGGCTACCGCCGGTGACACTCACTTGGGTGGTGAGGATTTCGACCAGCGTGTCATCAACCACTTCGCCAAGACCTACAACAAGAAGAACAACGTCGACATCACCAAGGACCTCAAGGCCATGGGCAAGTTGAAGCGTGAGGCCGAGAAGGCCAAGCGTACCCTGTCTTCTCAGATGAGCACCCGCATTGAGATTGAAGCTTTCTTCGAGGGCAACGATTTCTCCGAGACTCTTACCCGCGCCAAGTTCGAGGAGCTCAACATGGATCTTTTCAAGAAGACCATCAAGCCCGTTGAGCAGGTTCTCAAGGACGCCAACGTCAAGAAGGTCGAGATCGACGACATTGTCCTCGTCGGTGGTTCTACCCGTATCCCCAAGGTTCAGTCCCTCATTGAGGAGTACTTCAACGGCAAGAAGGCCTCCAAGGGTATCAACCCTGATGAGGCTGTTGCTTTCGGTGCTGCCGTCCAGGCTGGTGTTCTTTCCGGTGAGGAGGGTACTGAGGAGCTCGTCCTCATGGACGTCAACCCCCTGACTCTCGGTATCGAGACTACTGGTGGTGTCATGACTAAGCTCATCGGCCGCAACACCCCTATCCCTACTCGCAAGAGCCAGATCTTCTCTACCGCCGCTGATAACCAGCCCGTCGTCCTGATTCAGGTCTACGAGGGTGAGCGATCTCTCACCAAGGACAACAACCTCCTCGGAAAGTTCGAGCTTACCGGCATCCCCCCGGCTCCCCGAGGTGTTCCCCAGGTCGAGGTCTCCTTCGAATTGGACGCAAATGGCATCTTGAAGGTGAGCGCCCATGACAAGGGCACCGGCAAGCAGGAGACTATCACCATCACCAACGACAAGGGCCGTCTTACTCAGGAGGAGATTGACCGCATGGTCGCCGAGGCTGAGAAGTATGCCGAGGAGGACAAGGCTACCCGTGAGCGCATTGAGGCCCGAAACAGCCTCGAGAACTATGCCTTCAGCCTTAAGAACCAGGTCAATGATGAGGAGGGTCTTGGTGGCAAGATTGACGAGGAGGACAAGGAGACCGTGAGTTCAGCCACTATTGATGTACTTGAAGTTCCAGTCACTAACATGAGTTTTAGATTCTCGATGCCGTCAAGGAGGCTACTGAGTGGCTCGAGGAGAACGGCGCCGACGCCACTACCGAGGACCTTGAGGAGCAGAAGGAGAAGCTGTCCAACGTCGCCTATCCCATCACCTCCAAGATGTACCAGGGTGCTGGTGGCGCTGGTGGCGAGGATCAGGCTGAGGATTTCCACGATGAGCTTTAAATGCATAGACGTCGGTTTGTAAAAGGGAAAAGAAACATAATTGCTCCACGTTTAAGGTGTTTGGTTGGTGATGAATCGGGATGCGCCCTGTATTGTGTCTGCCTACATTGGTCATGTAAAGTAGAAGAGCGCATAAATTTGAGACTTGAATTTCATCCATCAATCAATGCTGGACTCTCTAAACCAGGCGTATAGGTGTTGTGCATGCGGCGTTTGTTGACTATGTTTGTTCCGCCGTCCTTACGTACAGTCTACTCCCTGAAATTTTGCTAGCGCGAGACCCAAATCTGGTGTGAGCCTGTTTTTGGAAAACAACACTAAATTAACCCTTTAGAAGCTCCAAATAAAGACATTGAGCAAGAGCATAAGTATATCATAAGTAGATCAGCTCGTGATCTAGCTATATACTCAGGCTACTAATATGTTGTATTTCTTGTGTGAATCTGTTGTTGAGTTAATCGACTCGAGTGATGAACACTACAAGGGTGGACTGTAGTTAAGCTGAGGAATGCACCCTAGATTGACATGCCTTCACAGTATCCTATGCAAGTGCTCCTATAATAGCAGCCTAATAGACGAGAAATATAGAACTTGGAAAGTTTAAGCTTACTGGCACCCCCCGCTTTCCGTAGTGTTACCCCATGTCGACGTCTCGTTCGCGCTTGACGCAAATATATCTTACCTGTCTCTGCCCACGACAAGGGCACTGGCAAGCAAGAGACTATTACTTTTACCAACGACAAGGGCCGTGGAAGCCAGTGTATGGTCCTTCTACCTGCGAATAGCAGTGCATTGTGTTTTAGAATATTCTTTTAAGTCTGGACAAGTTTGCCGGCCTCCAGAAAACGGCCAAAAAGCTTCGTTGCAGCGCTGCGCAGGACCATACGCTCCTCTTTGAAAAGCTGACATCATTCAACTTCAAATGCGAACCAGATCATCTGTGAACTTTGAGAAATCCAAGCTTCATTCCTACTTGTCTTCAGCCCTAGGTTTCCAAATGCAACGCCACAAGTACAAGAAACACGTCCCGCCTTAGCCATAGATCACTCGGAGTTGCCATCATCGGCTTCTTCCTCTGCCTCCTCCTCTTCTTCGTCATCATCATCGTCTTCGTCATCCCCGCCCTCATTCGGATCTGGCATCACGATGCTATTCAAAAACGAGACCTTTCCACTCGTAAGCGCTCTAAACATAATTATCCTGAAGCAGGGGTACCACTTACAAACCCCATCAGCGGCCGGAGGACCTCGGCGAGCTTCTCCTGTGCATCTTCACTGGTAAATATGTCGTCATCGATCTTCTTTCCCACCGTAAAGCACTTCAAGCGTAGCAGCTCAATGTCAGGGTGGTCACGCCGGTAGCCCTAGTATTCAATCCTCTTAGCATGCTCACCTCCACATTACTCATTTGTTGTACGATCACGTACCGATGGGGCCATCGTCAGTGCGCCCTGCTTGTTCTCCGCCGCGAACGCAAGCAATGCAGCCTTCTCTTTGGCGTCCGCCTTCAGCTTAGGGAGGAATATACGCTTGAAATCCGGGTCGTTAAGCGCCCGGCGCCAAGCTTTTGGCCGTCGATCGATGCTAACACGGAGTGCGAGAAGTTTGTCCCAGGCTGGACCCCAGATGCCACCGCCGATGAAGGCCTTCCCGGGCTCGCAGTGAATGTAGTAGCAGGCGTAGGGGCCTTTGCGACCGGTGCGGGACCAGGCGGCAGAGAAATGAGGCTGTATGAACGAAGGTGTCAGCATGAGGTATTTGAACGGAACAGTGGGATCCAACCTTGTAGGGTGTAGGATCTTTGCTAAAGCGGGCGTCTCTGTAGATGCGGAAGATTACGTCCTTGGCGGGCAGCTCGGGTATCGTCTCATCGACGTCGATGACAGTCTCGGTCGTTCGCATCACGAAAGACTCCCAGTCTTTCAGAGCGCGCCGGTACTCCGCATCATGCGCTGCGTTGTCATCAGCATCCGTTCAGTATTTCGCATGTCAAGAACGTACACTTCAGCCATGGCCTGCGATTGTTCGCCTTGAGTTCCTTCAAGAAAATGACTGTATTCGGGTGCAGCTTCGCGTCCTCGTACTCAATACCGCCAAGATCGAGGAGTTTTGGCAACGGAATGAAAGTCACCTTTGGCGGCGCATCCGAATCGTCCGAATCCTCATCGTCAACTTCCGGCTGCTCCTCCTCGTCCTGATACGGCTCTTCAGACTCTTCCTTCTTCGGGGTCTGCTTTTTTGAGGGTCTTCCGCGCTTCTTCTTCGGCTGCAGGTCTTCCTCTTCGACTTCTTCGACCTCTTTGCTATTGACGTCGTCGCTGTCGTCAAAGTACTGGCTCTTGGTAGATGTGCGCCGTGAACTCCGACGGGGAGCGGCGACTGACTCGTCAGCGGTGCGCTTGCGAGGAGGCATGGCTATCAGGCGAACAATCAGTTAAAAAACCCGATGATACAAAATGATCAATGTTGCTCCCATGCAATCACGGTGTTGGGGGTCGGAACTGTGAGATACGGTGTCGTCATATCGCTTCCCCTCGCGTCGCGCGTAGTGCGAGGACAGATCAGCACGCGCTGTCACGTGGGGACTTTGGTCGCTACCTCCCCTCTCACCAGTTTAGCATTCAGAAACCACAAATCAGAAATCACAAGATGAAGCACGAAGACACCTTATGAGGTGAAGTAAGAGTGTTATTCCATTGCCGTTTCCGTTTCCGTTCCGTTCCGTTCTCTATGATAGCAAGTGTCATGTCCTTTATCCATTGTTGCATCCGCCATGTCCAGTTCCCAAAGTTCTCATCGTCATGTTTCATCAATCATCATTCGCGCGCATCAATCAACAGTCAACAGCCAGCGTCATCCATCTGAACCTTTGCATCCTCACTCGTCCCAGTCCATGTCCTCTCCCATCTCATACATGCTCTCCTGGGGGCCTTGCATCAGCTCCATAAACGCAAGCTCGTCCAGAACATTCGCAACCCAGTCCACCATGCCGTTGTTGCTCAAATCCTCGTCTACAGCCGCCGTCACCTCAGCCAGGATAGCGCAGATTCGTACAGCAACGCGGCGTCTCTCCCAGTTAATACCAGGGCCCCATTTGCTGCTGTGAGTGATTGCTTCCTCGGAGTGGTAGCAGATTCTGACGATGGTCATCCGGCGATCGTCAATGTGTTGTTGATCAAAGGCACATGTGGCGGCGTGTTCAATCAACCTCTTTTCGTAATGGGCCCAAGTCTCGAGATCGGTGATGGCGGAATTGTCGTTGAAGAATTTCAGCGTCTGCGAGATGCGGTCGGCGACGGGGAGAGCAATACTAGAACTGGGGAAGGCCAAGTTCATCGCCGATTTCTTGTAGGTCTCCCACTCAGAAGAACCCTCATTGGCCATCAAGTCGATGATCTTCGCAACCAAGTCCGGCTGCTCTGGCTCCGAGATTTCGTTCGTGGTAACATCCTTCATCGTTATGTCTTTTTGGACCACAGGCTCGTCCTCGTCGTCGGAAGAATCCATAGAAGAATCGCCCCAGCCGCTCTCATCAGCAGGATCAATGAATTTCTTTGGGACAAGTGTATCGGCACTGGGGATTTGAGCAAGGTTCATCTCGCTCAGAGGAAACTCTTGTTTGATGACAGCAACGTCCTGCATCAGTACGTCGCTCATATGCGCATCCTGCATAGCCGACTCCTTTTTCTGAACGGAGATGCCATCATTTTCGTCTTCAACACTTGTCGCCTCTGTCTCGACAGAAACCTCAGACTTCTGATCCTCTTCTGGAGAAGAACACAAAGAAGTCATGCTGGTCGGGCTCGATTGGGTGATGTCCTCGAGGCCATCAGTGTTGGGAGTGGTAGAAGAAGATTCTGTCGACTGAACAGTCGCAGACGAACTCTTGTTGACTCGAAGAATGATCCGGCGGCGGACAGGGGTGGTGGGTTGGTTAGACTCTGTCTTGGGGTCGACGATTTTGGGCTCGGTGCTCTTGATCTCAGTGTGAAGCTCAGCCTCTTTGGACTCGACAACGGACTCAATCTTCGTGGACTCGATTTTCTTGGGCTCGATCTTGTCGGAGTTGATCTTGTCGGACTCGATCATGTCGGACTCAGTCTTGTTGCACTCGGTCTTGGCGAAGTCAGTCTTGGCGGACTCGGTCTTGTCGGACTCAGTCTTGTTGGGCGCATTCATGGCGGCAATCCTGGCCTCGATCTTAGCCTTCTTCGCGGCCTGCTTCGCGGCTTTCATGTCGGCAGCCTTGGCCTTTCTGATGGCCGCCTTGGCGTCATTGGCCATCTTCCTTGCCTCCATCTGAGCCTTCGTGGAGCGAGGCTTGCGGCGACGCTGTGGCGCCTGCTTCTCAATCTCGGCTCGAAGAATTTCGATGAACTCGTTGCCGGAAGACGCCGTGTCTAGCTGAGCCCGAGTCTCGTCGTCAATCTTCATCTTGCAGGGAGGCAGCTGGAGGTCGGTCATGGGTCTCTTGTCGTCGGTAAACTTGAGGATGCAGCTGGCGCGGGCTCGGGCAACTCGCATAGTGCCACAGTCAATGAGAAACTTGACGAGGGGCCCTCGGAAGCAGGCGCGAACTCATCGGCCTTGGTGACTTTCTTCTTGGCGGCCGCCTCGGCGAAGAGGCCGCGGAGAGAGGCCAGGAAATCGGCACCTGGGGGAGGCACCATTGTTGCTGATGTTGCGGGGGATTGTAGCTCAGAACGGGTAGAAGTGAGAGTAAGGAGAGATTTGGAAAGTCTTGAGAGAATTGCTGGTTTCTCGTTGCTTTGGAGTGGAATTGTGGAAGAAGAGAATATGTAGAGTGCAAGTGAAGTGAAGTGAGGTGAGGTGAGATTTATGTATGTGAATGACACCTGTTCCGCTACCGGCGGTGGCATAATCGTGATCCTAATCCTAAGTGAAAGTGAGTTGCTTCTGAGCCCAGCCACGTTTTGCGCGATTGACTCCAATCAACGACATTCACTCAAAACGACCCAGCCCTATTGTTCTCCTCACTGCGCACATCCCATTTGGGAACCGATTTCGCCTGCAAGGCTGTTTGTAATTCATCAACGGCAAGCCGTTGTGATGGACAGAATCGGAACCCTTTTCCATACCAGCGCCCACTAGAAATCCATATTGCTCGTCCCTTAAGCTGCCTTTTTAGGAGCAGTTGAATAGCATAGTGTGAAGGGATGTCAATCTAGGGTGCATTCCTCAGCTCGACTAAGTAAGGACAGCGGGACGAACACAGTCAACCATAGAACACAATGTTCTTAGGGGTGAGACCAGACACTGGCCAAGGCTCGCAAGGTCCTTGGGCATGGGGAGCAAAACGGTAATACAGCCACCACACTTCTGCGCCACGTTTACTCGTTAGGCCAATTTCTGTTGGGATGACAATTATGTCTTGTCTCCATGCTATCATGTTTGGCATAACCAAGAGGTTTGCGTCGGGCAATCACTTTGCTACAGCAAACTTGATTGCCTAATAGCAAACTCAGAGCTAATGAATGATCGGGAAGCATTGAGTAGGCTGGGACTTTCTATAAAAGATTTGGATTCGCCCCAGGAGGTAGAGTTAGATCTTCATCCAGAATATGTATGTCTTCATTGATTAGAAAGCTCAACTATTTCTATCACTTCAACCGATAATTTCTCTACCGGGCGCTTTGATTACATGACTGCTGCGTGGACGCACCAAATCTTGAGCTCGCCCACCTGTTTTGATCTTCCATTTTAATCCCATCAAAGAACCAGCCGAGATGGATGGAAAATAGCTCGACCCCCAGGCACTCGACGCCCGGGCATTCGATGCGCATGCTCTCTCAACTCCCTGGCACTTGATGCTGCACTTTTCAACCGAACTATGAACGAGCAGAGCAGAAAGCGCAAAGACCACATGAGAAAATGTGATGGCGCCAGTGTGAACAACCCCTCAGCAACCCACCCGAGCCGATCGTCACAGGCGACATACAGCCATCGTTGCAGCCGTCTCAAGACTGCCCATACTACCAGGATCATTTGTGGTGGTCTACCCCTCAAATGCCATTGACATCGCTCAAAAGGGCCGAGCACCAAACCCTAGTGCCTTATGTGCCTAACTCTTAGGGACGATCAGCTAAACGATAGGGGCTTTATTGGGGCTCTCCCCTAAAGAATAAAACCTAAGAAAATGCAATATACTTAATGTGCACTGGAGTGTTTGTTCATCTACGCAAGGGAGCACACGAGATACGATTGAGGGGATCACTGATGGTCTTGTCGCTTGTCCTTGGCCAGGCACGAAGCTGAAAATTCTCTTAGACTGATGGGGTGCATGCGTTATCACCAAGGTCGTGCAAAATGAGCGAAGGTGGAGGATGTTGAACCGGAGGGGGAGGGAACTCTCTCATGATGTCTACCAGCTTAGCAATACATGTATGAGTAACGAAGTAACTTTTGCACATCGATCTCGCACTACTTTTGCCACAGGCTACGAGGATTTACGTGACGGCTTAGGTAAATTGCAAATCGGGGCAATGGCATTAGGATTTGGATTAAAGTCGAACTAATGATATCTGACCCGGGTTCTGATGACAGTGGTAACACTGTCCAGTTATTATAAGAGGCCTTCCTTTTCCTTTCCACAAATTCAACTTTGTCAGACCAGGAGTCATGAGTCCCGGTGAGCATATTGTCTCCTGTTTTCCACATCACATTATTGCCATCTTCATATGCATTCAAGTCTTAACATAACTCATTAATATACTCGTGACTACTTAACACAGGTTGAAGCGCGCAACGCTGGGATCGTGATCGCTGACCTGGTCGTCAAAGTTCTGCCACGTGTTGAGGTGCATGTGCTCGTACTTGACGCCAGTTCGCAGGTTCTTGCTGATGAACATGTGGTCGAGAGCTTCGCAGTTCATGTCGTACAGGTATGTGTATCGCTCCACCTCGGAAATCTTGGCCGCGTCGTCCATGTCCATCAGGCCCGACGTCTCCAGGAAGGTCTGCATGGGCTCGACCTGCACGAACTCGTTGAAGTCTCCCGCGACAATAATGTGAGCCTTGCGGTCGATGGCGCTGATCTGCGCGATGAATTCGGCAGTCGTCTGGGCCTGGAGAGTGCGCTTCTCGACACCCTTGTTGACGGGAGGGCGGGGGTCGCCGTGGAGCGACGAGGAGCCGCCCTTGCTGCCGAAGTGCACGTTGACGGTGAAGAAGGGAGTAGTGCTGCCCTTGACGGGCTGCCACATGGCGACGAGAGGCTTGCGGCTGTCGGACCAGCAGGAGTTGGCGGGATCGATCAGGCCCGGGTTGTACTTGAGCGTGGGGCCGGCGAGGACCTCGTTGGCCTGGGTGGCATTGCCGGGGTTGATGTCGACGAGCTTGACGGCGTCGGGGCGGTACAGGTAGGCGACGCGGATGTTGCCTCCGGGCTGGCCACCGTCCTTGTTGTTGACGGGGTCGACGTCGATGAAGGCATACTCGACGCCACTGGCCTCCTCAATGCTGGTCGCCAGCGCAGTGAGGGTCTCGTTGGCCGAGACGACGCCGTTGTTGGTCGCGCCGGTGTTGTCCTGCACCTCCTGGAGGAAGATGAGGTCGGGGGTGAGAAGCTTGTTGACGATCTGGTCGACGACGAGGGGCAGGTGTGCCGACGCCGGGTTGAGGTTCTCGGCGTTGTAGTCGGCGATGGTGATGCCCTTGCAGGAGCCCTTGGAGGTGAACCCGACAGCCGGGAATTCAGCGGAGGAGGGCTCCTCGACCTTGACGGACGTCAGGGGCAGGATGCGGTAGAAGCCAAAGGCGTTGTAGACGACGCCGGTGATGTCGCCGAGGTAGTCGCCCAGCTTGGAGTCATCGGGGTTGGTGGAGCCATCGACGGGGGAACCGATAATGATGGCCTCGGGGGTGGCATCTAGAGTGAAGTTTGAGGTCAGTGAACTGTCCATCAATGAGCACAGGAATTAGAGAGAACATACCGTGATCCAACATGGTCAAACCACCATGGCCGTTCAGGCCGGTAACCTTCCAGTCACCGCGAACCCAGACATCGCCGAAGCTGTTGGGGCGGCTGATGGCGTAGGCATCCTTGATGGTGACCAGCTCGCCGACAAGGCTCTCCCAGAAGTCGAGGCCGTACGTGTTGGGCTGCAGCTTGGGGTTCTCGACGGAGATGCGGTACGCCTCGTTGGGGACGGCGAAGATGTCGCCGCCGTCGAGCTTGGAGTACTGCTTGGTCGGCGGCTTGGGGGTGTCAACGCCAATAACGAGGGGCTCGAACGCCGTGCCGGAGGACTTCACGACGATGTTGACGGGGAGGGTGAGTTCGGTGAGGTGGAGGTAGTCTGTGGAAGACCTGTAGAGGCAGAGAGGTGAGCACGTGTGTGGTTGTGGTTCACTTACACCACGTTATGTGGCGCGTGTGGCGCAACGCCAGAACAGTGTCATGACAAGCACCACCATGTATAGAACAACTCACCTGTACTCCTTGACCAACCCATCCAGCGTCACAATGTCGCCCACAGCCACCAGCGACGTAGCCTTGCTGCCGTAAACATACAGGCCCTCGGAGGTGGTGCTCTTCTTGTCGGGCGTGGTGGAGCGCAGCCAGAAGCCCGAGCTGCTGATGGCAGTGACCAGGCCGGTGACGTCGGTGACGTTCTTGTTGTTGTACGGCGACAGGTACTGGTTGCCGTTGATCTGGGCGATCGTCTCGGCCGACACGCACGCGGCGGCGGCGCTGAGCAGCGATGCGGCGAAGGAGGCCTTCATCGTGGAGGAGAGGGGCGAGGATGGAGGAGGAGGAGGAGGAGGAGGAGGAGGAGGAGGAGGAGGGATGGGATGGGTGCTGTCGTTCCTGCATCCCTCCCCGGGCGACTGAAGCTATATATCTGTATTCTATGGCTCGCCCGCATCTGATCGTTTACACTGCACTCGAATGAGACGGCATCGTCCCGCGTATGCATCTCGGCCCCCTGTTCGCATGCCAATGCCATCAATGCACATAGCCAAAGACTAAAGCCCATAGGAGTGCCAAATCCCGGGGCCAATTGCCCATGTCCCTCCAGCCCTCTCCCGAAGCGATACCGAATCTCTCAGCCAAGAAGGGCCATGATGCCTCCAAGAGCCCGTTGCGCTGACCGGCGCCCTCACGGCTCTGGAGCTCCCCCCGGTCGTCCCGTATCAGCCGTCCTATCGATCCGCGACGCCCTGGCACGTTTGTCGATGCGCCGCCGGCGATTCGGCCACTCAGGGCCGCCATGGATGCCAGGATCACCCAGGATCATGGGGAACAGGCCGATCACCACGGCGCACCTTGCCGCATTCTGCAGGTGTCTCGGTCCCTTTGGCCACCTTAAGCCAAAGCAAAAGCTGACCTCGTCCGCGCCAGCACAAGCACTTTTGCAACTCTATCTCGTCCAGCGTCGGAGCGCGCCCGATGCTAGAGTCGCCATTGGCCGATCCCCCGCCCTGGAATTCTACCGTCCTGCCTTTCATGCCCCTCGCGTGCCTTTCCCGTCCCCCTCATTCGCGCAGCCCTCTCGCCCAGACTCCCCCTGCAACCTCCGGTGGATAGAGTGCCGGAGATGGCGGAGTGCGCCGTGATCCAACCATGTCCAATGGACGGAATTGCATAAATGCCAGGACCGCCAAGGCAGGTATCGTGGTGAAATGAGCCCAGCTTCCTGATCCAGACAACGTTTGGCCTAATAGATAGACCGGGGTTCGCCGACGGACGCTGCATCTATTAATCTCTGCCTTAACAACTGCTTTGCTATCAAAACATCGATTTGACATGTGAGTCTGCAGGTACAAAGACCGGGCCTAGGACCGCCGGCGGCCACCTTTCCTTGCCATTTGTTTACTCAGGCCCTCGTTCTACTGTAGGTCAGTTGTGACTTGCATTGGAGATCGCTAACTTGCCCAGCGGCTCGTCGGCAGAGGCCAAGCAATGCCTCCACTATGCCGGCCGGGGGGTTTATAAGTCGGACCCTGTTTCCTCGACATCGAGTCAACACAAGTGTTATCTCTTGCAGATAACTCGCACACCGACCTCTCGCCTAGACTACAGCCACAATCACTATCGGTCACATCTCCAGATTCGAACGAAAGTCGTCCCAAGTGGGGAGACTGGACGGAACAGACGGTTGCGGGATTCTCCCGTCTTGTGCCACCTCGATTCATGGAGGAAAAACAGATACTGCCGCTCTGATGGCGGATTCTATCGGACAGAAAGAAGCATTCGCTGCTAGCTCCGCCCAAGACGCCGTTATCCCAAAACCAAAGAGTGTTCAATGTTGCCGCTGGGAAATGAGACCAAGAAACCCCATATCCAAGACAACCTCCTTCCCGCCTGGTCAGCGCATGTCATCTGCCGACCTTGCCTTTTCAGCCCAAGAAGCAAAGATGTTTCCGACTCGGCCGAGGACGGGACCGAGGCGGCGAGCGCTCCACCTGCGTGGTAAACCATTAAGACCCAAATCTGGATCCCCGCCAACCAACTCCAATTCCCAGAGGCTGCCGGCCTAAACTTGTTTCTCTCGAAGGTGCCGTTGGAAATGTCTTACTCTCTTCGAGAGCTCCAGACCTATCCCATTGAACTGCACTCGTTAAACCTAGTGCCCGGAATGCATGGGCGGGATGATGACGGTTTTGTGTGTTGTGAAAATTAAGGACCCGGCAAGCGCCGTCGGTTCAACCCTTGCTGGGACCAGCCACAGACATGCCAGAGTCGGCCTTTTCCTTGCCCTTGGAGTCGTTGGACATGTCGAGGTCGCGATAGATTTGGTTGTGCTCATAAATATAGTTGATGACATCATCAGGGATCCTGAGAGACGCAATAGTCAGCAAGGGTGCAAGGGGGTATTGACGAATGCGACGCACAGGTAATCGATGCTCATGTCTCGCTTCAAAAGCAACCGGATCTTAGTGCTGCTAATGTCGTTGGTGACGACCTAGCCATTGGATGTTAGCCACGTGGCGGGATGGAGGGGATGTATGCCCGAGAAGGCAAGGCGTGGGTTCGTACCTGGCGCATGATGTGGATGTTCTTCTCCCATTGCTTGAGGTTTGCCAAGGCCGAGTCAAGCTCGGTTCCGGAGCGTTCAAGGGCGAAGACGCCGTAGTTTCCGAGAATGTGGTCGAGGTCGCGGGCGTCCCAGACGTCGGGAGTTGACATGGTCTGGATGAGGTCAAGGCCAGCGAGGAGGACGATGCGGGCGCGCTTGCGGGTGCCGTCGGTGCACTCAACGCCACCCATTACCTCGTTGATTTCATAATCGAAGTGATCGAGCACCCGGGCTGTGGGAATGTAGGTCGAGTTCTCGGCTTCCCAAGGATCAACCATCAACCATCTGCACGAGAGTTCATCTTGGATTAGCGCTATTATCCTTGGGTGAGGTCACTAGTCGGGTAACACTAACTTGGAGTTATTCTCGGTAGCTATTTCGCACATGCGGACGCGATGCTGGGCGGGAGCGAGGCCCTTCTTCTTGTATGCGCTAGAGACTGGCGACATGTCTAGACGGCTTGTTAGCTACCTATGTCACTTCTCATCCACATTCGATCAGAGTGACTTACATCCGCCAATGACTTCGAACCCTTCATTCTTGCCATGGTCCCGGCCCATGGGGAACAAACGGAGATGCAAGTACGTTGGAGGGGAGACTGCGCGAGGGAATTGTCAGCTAAAATGCAGGCTTCGGGGATGATCGGGGCCGACGAACATGAGCCACAAGCGACCAAGACTAAGGGAGTACGGTTCGAGGAAACTCGAGTGCGCTGGAGGCGATGCGAGGGGAAGGAATAGCCCTCGGGGGTCATGTCCTTGACGTATTGGTAGTCGCAAGCCATGATGGGCGATGCGATGCGTGTGACGGTGGTTGCGATTGTGCGACGGAGGGTTTGTTGTGGTGATGTAAGTTTTGGTGGTCGAGTGCGGCGCAGATGACGACGAGGGGTTTCGCAGTGTGGAGGCGGCCTAGATCGCAGCGGCCGGGACCGATGGTTGAGTTGACGGGCGTCGGCGGAAGGGTACGAGCGTATTATCAATGCTCCGGAGTTAAAAATGCCGAGTTGCAGTGGTGTTCGGAGGCAATATCCCAGGGTCACAGAGGCTATAGCGCTGAGGTGCTGCTATAGGGACCTGTAAGTATGGCGGAGGGACTTCCGAGCCGTCGGGGGCCTCGGGGTGTTCGGGGGATGCCTAGACGACGGCACGGCAGCGCCTTGGCACAGGGCGGATGAGCACGGGATTTGGTGGAGGGGTAGTGATAGGCAGCGCAGTCGCGGCAGGGCCGAGAGCGGGCGAAAGAGTCAGAAGGGAGCGGGTTTATCGGCTGCTGTCGCGTTGCGGAGGCTGGCGCACCGAGTTGTCGCGGGGCGATGTTATGGTGAATTGGCTAAGAGACGAATTGCGAGGAGTGAGATGGAGATGGAAGAGGAAAGAAGAGAGAGCGACGAAAGAGGGCGAGCGAGGAAGGGAAGGTTTTCGTTTCCGGTCGTCTCTAGTAGATCCTGAGCGAACAGGCCTGCGCCGCCTGGACTGGCGCTGGCTTGGGTCACTGTAAGAAAAGTGGGCCCCCTTTTGACAAGTGCCAAATCTTGATGCTGCACCATGCGGACCATCCAGCCATCCGCTGGCCAAACTGCGAGTCTAGGCCACACAGGCACACGCACGCACGCCATTCCACGCCGTTGCCACTGCTAATGCTTGCTACTGGCCTCTGCTCCCCCGGACGCCCTGCTGCGAAGTAGGGGCTGTGCATTCTCCTTGTAGCTCCTTCTCCAGCTCACATGTTACGGACCTGCAAATCAAACGCATATGCGCCGTGAGCGCGCGCGAAGCGAAGTACCCTCTCGTGGATACGGAGTGTTACTACTACGTAGCACGTATCGCTGCGACGATGCTCTCTGTGTGCTGCGGGGCCTCTCTCCTCCCCTCCGGCTGACCCTTGTCTCATCCTATCCAGGTTCTTCTGTCTGGTTACTACGCATCGCCTACGTATCCTTGTCTGTGACACTCCGCTCGCTCCAAGGGAACTCGCTACTAGTTCGATGAGCGAGAGTGCGTGATTGAGAGGAATATACTCCCGGTCTAATTGGCTTTGGTGCCTTTTAGTTGCGGGGAATGACGACGGCCAGTGCAAGCCCATCTGGAAAGCCACTCTGGGAAGTCCGCCGTTGCCCCGGGTCGAGGGAAGCTCGCTCATCTAAGCACCATCCAAACACTGTGCTATGACTGCTATCCAGCTCACTGGTCCCTGAACCTTCGAACTAACGCAGCCATGTCACCCACACATGTCCAATGTCTCGTCTTTTTAGCGGAGGCCTGTGGTTCGTCCACGGCACCTAGAGGGTGTTGATCCGATCTGCGGAACCATGGAGTCCGGGGTGTTGTTCTGGCTCTGGGGATCCGGGTTTCCCTCTGGAGGGTCGCTAGAGGGTCACCTGTCTGAGTGGCTCTGCGGACATGACAACGCCGCCCGCGCCCACCACACAACGAGGTACCACACGCCTACCGCACGCATCCACACACCTCGCCTCACCCAGCCCAGGGGATATTCGTCACGGCTGAGATCGAGGCCTCCGGATCTCTTGGCCTTAGTGTCATACCAGCAAGGCGATCTGTCCCACTGCCTCTCCCACCGTCAGCTCTCTGGCGCCCCCCTCACCTGAAGCGCCCAGTGCCTATCGCCGTTGCAACCCGGAGTTTCTTTCTTTGAGTCTCAGCCTTATTCGCGCTCCTTGGCCCTCTCTGGCCCTCTCTGGCTGTATGGCGCTGTCAACTCGTTGGCTGCAAAGCCACCCAAAAACCTTGGCGCTCCGCCTTTCAAGCCCGATGACAACCAAAGGCGCCGCCCAGTCTCACTTTTCGGCGTTATCCTCAAACCGTTTCCGGCCGGCCAGCAGCCAGCTCCCCTCGGCTTTGTCAGCCCAGTGAGTCAAATCAAGCGGGCCACTTACCGATGTGATGGGATGCTGGCGCGTTCCTAACTAGTTATGTGCTTTGTGTGTCCATTTGTCTCCAAAGAAATGTTGGCCAGGCATTGGGTTGGTTGTTTGTTAACTACCCCACGAAGTGGGTTTTCTGGGCGCTGAGTTGGGGCCTTTTATCTCCCGAGGCCAACCATTACAGAATCCCTTTACGGAAGTCCTTAAACTGTGGGATTGTTGGGTTCGATCAATGCAGGCAGATGATCCGCCTTGTGTTGCAATATTGGAACCCCAACATTGCTCGGCGTCTACCAAGTACAGTACATGAACGACACCGGAGGCGGAGGCACTGTAAATATTGCACAATCCCAACCCAACGATCAATTCGTCCTCCTGTCCACCCAGGTACGTACTGCGTTGTATACAGACATTGCCTTCCAGCTGCTGTCTCACCTCTCATCTCCACCCTCCCGCTGTCTGACCTTGAAATATTCCCCACGACGACCCGCCCCAACTTTTCTTCCCCACTCTCCTAACGGCTTATTGGCAACGCGTGACAAGAAATGCACAAATGTACGATTCATCATCCATCATGTCATCCTCGCCTGGCCAGAATCACGCAAAAACCAGGTGACAGATCCCATCGCCTTGCATAATTGTTGCAACTCTGACCCACAGTTAAACGAGAGAAAACTCCTCGAGACGAGGCCCGTTCCCCGGAAACGTCGAGCATGCTTAGGAAGCCCCCAATTTTCGGTCCCAATTTTCCGATTTCCCGATATCTAATTCAAGCGGTTCATTGTCGCTTAATTCGCTCAATGCGTCGTGGTCGCTATCAAGGACAATGGAGCTCCTCCTGTCCACGTGCTATTATTGGCGACCCCGTCATCTTGATTGTTAATCTCTGCTTCAAGCGACACAACGATACACAAACCGGATAATCAGGGTTGTGCCGCCCACGCGAACTCACACATAAATAAGCTATTCTATTACTCGTCTACTTATTCCCTCTAACTTCCTCATATCCCTCTTCAGGTGGGAACTAAGTGTGGTGAAACCAACAATAGGAGTGTTGGCCGACCCGGTGAGAGCGTGTCACAACTCCAAAATTAGCGAGAGGTTCCGCACCCGGTGAGAGAGACTCCCATTCCAGAGCGGGTTCTTAAGCTTCAATTGCCTTAACTAAATACGCAATACCGGTGACTCTTGCCCTATTTGCCCTGCAAGACCTTTGCACCCACCGTCTCGTGCTTGCGCTCTATGCACACGTTCGGCACTAGGTTCACCTGGCTCCACCTGGCCGGTGGACCGGAGAACTCACTCCGCTTATGTCAAAAAGTGCAATTCTAGCCGCCGACAACGGACCCGTAAGGGTGTCTGGGGCTTGTTTTTGTGTCGAAGTAGATTCCTCAGCGAGCATTTATGGCTAGCCTCCTGGGTCGGAGGAACTCATGACTGCCTGCTCTCAAAGAGATTACCAACGATGCGAACAGTTCTGGGCTGTCATCAAGAGATCGTCTCTCTTCCAACTACATGATAGACAACGCAAGGGAAACAAGCATAATGAATTCATTGTCAATCCTTTACAACTGCACAAATGCCACGCCACCATAGCCACAGGAAAACACGGGGCTCTACCCAGCTCTATGTGATAAGAATTGGTGCTTGAGAGCACAACATATATGTGATTACGTCCCCCATTCACATTGTTCTTGTTTATAGATAATTTGTCAGTGGTTACTTTAACACCCTCCAACCTTCGAGAACAGTGGGGTCGTAAATGTCTCTTGAGTCTAGATCGTACATCATATGCATCATGTACATCAATCCCTGACCGCTATAGCTCTAAATGTTCATCCACAGTCGCCTGCTCCAATAGCTTTTGTACGGGCACGTTACGAGATGCAGTCGCCCACCAGAGTGGTTTGCGACCGTCATTGTCTTCCGAGCCTATGTCGACCTTGCCTGTCTCCAGTAGGAGCTTAGCGACTCCCTCGCTACCCCCAGCAGCAGCCCATGAAAGAGGTGTGCGTCCATTGTTGTCTTTTAACTCCACTTCAACCGTACCAGTCTCAAGGAGGAATCTTGTGACTGATTCGCTGCAGCCAGAGGCAGCCCATGAGAGTGGGGTGCGCCCATTATGATCTCTCGAGTTCACATCAACCCCATCCGTCTCGAGGAGGAGTTCAATGACTTCTGTACTATTGTCATAGACAGCCCAAGAGAGTGGGGTGTAACCATTTCCATCTTTTGACTCCACATTAACCCTACCTGTGTCAAGTAAGAGCTGGATAGCTTCTTTGCTGTTATTAGATGCAGCCCATGAGAGTGGGGTGCGACCATTATTAGCCCTTGAGTCTATGTCAACTCCTCCAGTCTCAAGCAGAAGCCGGACGATTCGGTCGTTCCAAACTACTGCGTAGGAGAGCGGAGTCCGGCCAAAGTTGTCTTTGGAGTCGACAAAGAATTTACCGGTTTTGAGAAGAACATCAAATAACTCCTCGTCCCTACACTGCACCATATGTGACAGTATGGATCTTCCCCTCAAGAACATGAATTGAGGTAGCAGATAGGGCTGGTTGCTTCTGGATTGGAACTTCTGGCTGCGCTGTGTCCGGATTGCGCTCCCAGGTGGCAAGCTCAAGAGCAGGGAATTCCAGAATATTTGAAGCACTGCATTGTTTCCAGTAGCCAGAGCCGCGAAAAGGGGACATCCGTAGCGGCGTTCTTCTCCCTCTCCTTCTTTTTCGATGCATGAAAGAGGGCATGGATGTATCTCAATCAGGTGTGGCGTGTTAGCCTCCGCCAAAATGTAAAGAAGGGTTGCACGGGGTGAATATCTGGATTCGCCTTGGGATTTGATGATATTGTGAAGCTTGGCCCACCTCGGGACCTCGAATCTCCGGATGAATTCTTCCTGTGCTATACCGCAACGGCCCGCTGTGTCTGCATGGTAAAACACATTGCGAACAGCATACATCAGGAATGGAAACTTGACGGCAGGTGACCGGCGAAGGAACATCGATGGTGGAGGCTGAGAAACTGAGAGATCCTCACCAAGATCAAGGCAAGCACAAATATCCAGGTTGTTAATCAAGTTCAAACAACCCTGTTTTAGTACCTCATGGCTCTGCCCGACTAAATTTTCTCCCAGATGAGGCCAGGTATCGCTCAACCCATTTTCCGTGAGAAAAAAGTCTCGGACTGACTCGTGAATGAACTGAACAATTGGAGTCTCAGATCCTATAACTTCGATGAGACCCTTGGAGGAGTCGAGGAGGAATCTGCCAATGTCGTCTGTTGAAATATCTTCTGTATCCCACGTGGATAGGGCGCCTGGATGGGTACATGAAACAATGGCAAGGTGCAGTTCATCCGGTGTCAATGGAACTCGCGCAAAAAGGACCCACTGAATAGATATGAGCAGTTCATCCTGGTGCCGTTGATCGCGTTCTAGAATATCCTTGAACAACTCGTGTAGATCACTAGGAATATCTTGAAGGCGTTGTTGAAGTTCGTGCATGCGACCACCGTCATGCTCTTTGTTCAGAATCTCCACCACGAGAACGACCCATATGAAAGCCCCATGTGCCTTTGTTTGAAGTTCGGATCGAATCTTCTGGGCGAGCTTGCTGTGACCAATTTTTAACTCGCTGTCCAAGTATTGGGTGATATCCCGGCTGTGTCCTTCCTGGCGGTCGAGAACCAGGCTAAGCCCTTGTTGCATCGTAATATGTGGGTAGTGCCTACTCGAGAAGCAGACATGAAATTTGAGCTCCGTAGATACGGCCAGTTCACCCACATGCTCGAAGAATGACACCATGTCACGAACCTGACGCTCGTCGCATTCATCCAAGGCATCGATGAAGCATGCCACGGATGACTTTCCCAGACTCTTTATAACTTGTTCAAATAGCGCCTTCAATGGTTCAATACTCCATTCATAAGATTTGCCATTCCAGTTTGTTAATTGTAGGGATTCAGAGATGCACTGCAGTGCCGGAAGTTGGGTGAGAAGCTGGTGTATCAGTGATCTATACATCCCCAACGTAGACTTCTCCAAGTCCTGTCCCCGCGCGTTGAAGAAAAAGCTGATGATTGTCTTATCTTTCATAGACTTTTTGGCATCAGCCAACGCAAGTTTCATCAATGTCGACTTGCCAACACCGGGGTTTCCTTTGATCCATAAGAACCCCCGGTGTTCACAAAGCTGGCTAGGATCCAACCAGCTGAGATATTCGGGCTGCTGCAGCACCCACTGGCATGTCTTCCCATGCGCATTCTTGATAATCATGTGCCGAGCATCAATTTGCTCAAAAAATTAATGAGTTCATCAATATTTGTTTCAGGGTATCCTTTTGCGTCGATTTTCCCTTTTGAGTGGGTGGCTCAAGTACCCCTGATGTGATCCTCCGGAGAGCAGCGGCGACTTTCTTGAATTCAGGGTCATGGATGTCAGTAAATCGAGCCATTGTCATGTGGTTACGGCCAATACGCTCAGTTATTTCGATACTAGGGATATTAAGACATGATGACGAGTCCTCAACAACCTGTCAAATATTAGTGACGATCGATGATTCACTTAGCGATACACACCTTTTTACCCAAAAGGCCATTAGCTCTGTACTGCTCTTGAAAGGAATGTATGATCCAATTGCGTTCTTGGGCCATGGGACCAAACACGTCCCTCAGTTCTTTTAGACGCTCGGACGAAGGCAGTAAAGCGTTGATGACATGCTCGTTGACAGTATAACCAGCGGCTCTGATAGCCTTCTCGGCAATACTTAGGAGGAATCCGCGAGGGTCAGCCCCAGCATGTGGCGTGCCGAAGAATATCATGCCGATGGTAGACTCGAAGACGCCATGGAGGTGGCTCTGGGTCGAGTAACAATCGTGCGATCTTCGTAGCATTTCCTTGAGGACAATCCCCCCGAGACTATGTGCAATGAACAGGACTGGTCGTAGTGGCTCTACTCGACGCTCAGCCTCTAGCGCGATCAAAAAGTCGCAGGCAATATCGTAGACCGTATGTGTGCTCACAGGCGGGCCTGTCCGATGCTGAATATTGGTATCGTAGCCGTAAGTGAGGACTCGCGCACTGGGTACAGCAAACGGTAGTAGGCTTCGAGGCCAAAATATTGAAGATTTGTCGGCGCTCTCTCTCTCTCGATAGAGTTTGGATAGTAGGTTCGGTCTTCGGGTTCTGCGAATGGTTTCGGCAGGTTCGCTATTTTTGCACGACCACGTTCGCTCTGGGTGACCCTTGAAGCCATGGATAAATACAATACTTTCTGGTCAGCAAAGGATTTGGGAAGGGTTAAATGGGACAACACCCACTCTAGCTCCGGCTGACGGGGCTGATGACGACAGTCATGCCAGTTGAAGGGATCGCCCCTTGCTGGCTTGAGCTTGTGCCCTCATCCATGACGAGAACACACCCATGGAGGGGATTTCTCGGCGGGAGGTTTATCAAAGTGGACAGACTTTCTGCGCTGGGTTGAGAATCCCGAGAATTGAGGCACTTGAATCAGCGCGGCCTGATCGGCTGATTAAGCTGCAGTTGTTGTTGGCTGTTCACCCTGCCCATCATTGGCTGTTCATCCTACCCATCATTGGCTGAAATTGTGCATCACCTTCATCGCAATACATTGCCATCGTCCTTGTCAATATTGTGTAAGGTGTGTTCGTCGCCAGCTTTCAGGTGCAACAAACGGAGTCAATCCGATCCTTCGGGCAGTAAGATATTATCTTGTGCACATTTTCCTCAAATGGAAACCTACTAGATCTTACGGCACCTGTTAGAAGGAAAACATCGTTAATAAACCCCAGGGTCGTGATACTGGTGCGAGCGATGCTATTCTAGTAGCTTTGAAGTTGAGGTTGAACAGACAAGTTTGGTTGCGAACTGCAACTCATAAAAGGCCCATCAAAGTCCTCGCAGGTCTGAAACCACCTATCAGCAAAATCTCCGCAAATAAATCCTGAGAATTGAAATTTCTTCTCCTATCCCGAGGAGATTGAGTGTGAAAGCCACTTGTCCGCAGTCGATACTGGACCTTTGGGGATCCTACGTCATGGTATAATTAATAAGTCATGGTAGAGGGCCAGAGATGCCTTAGTCACATACTCAACACTGACAACACCTCTTACTAATACTAAGCTATTCCCCGCTCCCCAGATTTCAGCTCCCCCGCAGTGCACTATTTAGCTCCCCAGGTCAGACCTCCGCAATACTTCGTAAGAAGAGTTAGTTCTCCGTTAGGGTTGAGACGTCCACGTTTACACCCTACCCCCCTTGCCTCCCTTGGACCGTGAAGCCACTAGCAAACCTCCCTCTGGCCGGATGGGGCCATCATGAGGGAAGGACTGAACACGCATTTTTTTTCTTTGAGTTGGTTACAGAGCTCAACAATATGCCGCGTTAGGCTTAAAATGGTGAGGGCCAGTGATATGTTGTGTTGACGGCTGGGTGCTAGGATGGAGGATGTAAGGTTCATACTTCCGGCAGTCAACAAACAACAAACTAGTATGCCTAGTAATTTCTTCTACATCTCTACCTATGTCTCCACTTGTAAGGTTCAGGGGCAATTCTAGTCGCCGACAATGGACTTGTAAGGTCGCTTGGGGGTTGTTTTTGTCGAATTAGATCCAGTAGACAGGTTACGACAGCCGGGACAGGAAAGAGCCCCTAGCTGCCTCCTCATGATACGAGAGATTGTCAACGATCTGATTAGCATTAAGTTCCCATCAGATCCATCACCTACTTTCGAACTACTTGATATATAGCTGAAAATGTCTCAAAGAGAGAATAATGTATTGACGATACATTCACTACATTGAAGCCACCAAACCAAACCAAACCCAAACCAAATCCGGGATCTTGTCCAGCTCCGAGGTAAGTACGCCCGCCGCTCAAAATCATGACGTAGATAGAATCATAGTTTTTCGTTGATATCGTCCCATTTTCCCAAGGTAGAGGTTGATGGCTATGTAACCCCCCATGAAACCTACAGAGCTGGAAGGGTGTGGAGCCGCTCGACGCTGGTATTAGTTTATATGCTTCCTTCGGTTGCTGTTCATCCTTGGAGTATTTATTGACTCTATTTGCCTTAATCATAAAAGCATAGGCCGATTCATTGTGATATTCAGTGTCGGATGATACCAGAGTACAGTCATACTTATCCATCGAGTTAATATCAACCTGATCTTCTCAAAAAGGAGTCTAAGAACTCCTACCCCGGCTGCCACACTGACCAAGGAGATGAGTGTGCGTCTATCGTTATTCTAAGCGTCCACGTCAATTTTTTCCGTCTCAAGAAGGAACTTAATGACTTCTTCATTATCACGAAGGGCTGTCTATAAGAGTGCCACCGTTGTCATCTTTTGGATATATATCGACCTTCCCCGCCAAAAGTAGAAACTCAACGTCTGCACTGCTACCATAACTGACAGCCTATGAGATGAAGAGCGACCGTTAGTAGCTTTTGAGCTCACGTCAACTCCTCTAGTCTCAAGCAGTAACTTGACATAGCCGGGCAGGAATTCACCGGTCTCGAGGAGTGTGGCGAATAGTACCTCGTCCCCATACCGTGCAAGATGCGAGAGTATAGATCTTGCAAGAATATTCGAAATAGAGCCTTTTGCATCTAGCATAGAAGTCCTAGCTACACTGTGAAGGAATCGCCTGCTGTCAGTCTGCATCTGTTCCCCTGCCCATGGCGAGATCGTAGAGCCTTAGGTGCCTCGATGAGAACAGAAAATTGGCGTTAAATTGAGAGTTCCAAGAGTTGAAGCGGTTGAAATCGAGCCTGATCGGCTGATTAGGCTGCAGGTCCCATGCTTCACCCAACACATTATTGGCTTAAATTATGCAAGGCCGCCTTTATCGCCGCAATATGTCTACCTCCCCCTGTTTGCTTGGCGGCGGTTACGCTGAAGCAATTTATTAGAAGACATTGCTCTTCAGAACCAGGTGGTACATCGGATATTCATCTGTTGCTAGTTACACAGGCATTTCCGCGCCTTCCACCACGTCCGATTCATCGTCCAACCCAAACCCCCCTAACCTCCCCGACGAAGTCGCCAAGTCACTGTCCTACGAGCAGACAGATACGCTGGTTCACTGGATTAGGGATTCAAAGAACCCCGCTCCCACTTTTGAGGATGTTGCACGGAAAGCACATGAATGGTTTGGTATAGGCATTATCGACTGGAACAAACGCGGGATAAACGCCGCTCTGCATGACCGAAAACTTAACGGACCTCTTGTGAGTCTCCTGCCATTGACCTACACTCGAATTGAGTCTAAAATCCTCGGACTAATGCAAATATGTATCTAGAGAGAAGAAGGTCGCCTCATGCTCCCCATGTACGGTCTTCCTGTCACGTATCTGGTAAATCGGATCCTTGAGCGCTGTCCCTTCCTCTTCGGACTGAGTGAATGGGACTGGAAGGCGTCAACTCTACGCACCGCGAAGGTTGGGTTCTCACCTTCATTGAGAGCATCACCAACAAGCCTGAGTGGTGGAAGAAAGTTTCCAACCCGGGAATTTCTTGCAAGTGGAAGAAAGAAGTCATGGAGATGCCCGGGCTTGACTATGACCGATACGGTAGGTTTACTGAAGAGGTGGTCAATGCCGTGAGTAGACAGGACACACCCTGACTCTTCTTCTTCCCTCGCTAATTTAGCTATAGTACTTCACCGAACTTGTCAAGAAAGCCGAGATTTATGGACAGACTGGCCTTCTTCCCGTCATGGACTATGGCGGTGCCTATGCAATCAAGTCGGACACCCTCTTCGACGAAGACTTGCGGAGTGCCTTGATCACGGCAGTTGTGCCGTTGGAAAATGTCCACGAGTCTCAGAAGGACTGGCACCCCGGCAGTAATGGGAAGGTGCTTGACTTAGTTCACCCGTCGCTCTGGCCATTAGTGTATGGGCTCTCCCGACTCATTCCTGACAGGCAGATTTCTCTGGATGATGCCCTCGACTATTGTGGTGCGGGTTTGATCATCCCCAGCCCGGACAAGCCTGACTTGCACGCTCCAGGGGATGTCTTTTTGCAACGCTCTGAGAACCAAGCCGTGTCTGAACGCTTCCAGTGGCTTCCTTGTGATGTCGACCTGACTGGCGATCAACCGCGGATCACCAGCTGCATCAACAATCTGCACCCCATCGACACACAAACCTTTACCCTATCATTGAAAAGTTCATCCAAACGTCTCTTCCCGCCTGGGATATTGTATATCGATCAACTCGTGATGAGTTCAAAATCAGCCGGTTCGAGCAAATTACAGAAATTGAATACGACTGCAGCGCGGGCGTTTGTAACGACAATTGCAAGCCTTCGAATAGGCCAGGCTTCGAGAACGACTATAATGAAGCCAGTGGTGGGTGATGGCTATGAATAGGTCGAAAGGCTTAACAATGAGTGGTTTAAGCAAACACACACACTTAAGTTCCAGAACCTAAAATGGGGGTGAATGATCTTGTTCCGCTAAAAGCCGACGACGTCAAGCAGGCGGGCTTTTTCAATGATGCAAAACAGATACAAGTCATTGTAAAGCTAGCAAACATTCACTTGGCACCCGAGAAGCCAAATTACAGCGGGGGTACGTGGCATGTCGAGGGCCAACTTAATGAGCACATTTGCGCGACCGCATCATATTACTATGACTGCGAGAACATTAGCGACTCCCACCTTGCTTTTCGCACTATGGCAGATCGAGAGCAACTCGAGATGCGTCTTGAACATAGACAAAACGAATTCGATGACATTAAGCGCATTTTCGCTCTCGAGGCGGGGCGGACGCAGATACAGGACATCGGCAGCGTTCTCACAAGACAGGGCCGCGCGCTCTTCTTTCCCAACGTATACCAGCATCGCGTCAGCCCCTTTGAGCTCCTCGACAAGAATCGACCAGGACACCGCAAGATTCTAGCACTGTTTCTCGTGGACCCCAATGATCCCATCATCTCAACGTCCAACGTTCCGCCTCAACAGCAAGGTTGGTGGGCTGAAGGCGTGGCACAGGTGGCTCCCCTGAATGCACTTCCGTCCGAGATACGGGACATGGTTCAGAAAAATGTCGACTTCCCTATCAGCGAAGACATTGCTAGGGAACTTCGTGAAGAGTTGATGGCAGAGAGATCGGCATCGACGGACAAGACTAATTTCCGGTTGGACGAGCGAGAATGGAGCTTTTGTGAGCATTAGCGAAACCAAGACAATGAGACTGGGCTACAATGAGAATGCACATGTACACATAAAGCACATACACATAGTACTGGTTCATTTTAGCACACTTCCCTAATGTACTACATTGTTGGTTTCCATGTCATCGATCTTTCCTTGTCAAAATTCTCATTCACAATTTCCAGTCTCATCTGGCCTAAACTCCAGTGCTTTCCTTACTGTTATCAAGCCCTTCCCCGTTCCCCAGGATTTCTATTCCCCGCACTTCACTAGCTAATTCTAGCCATCTAATAAATCACCCCGCAGCGAGACAAATTAGTTCCTTAGCTAGTGTTGAGACATCCACACCATATCATCCCGGCATCCTTGCCTCCCTTCGGCCGCAAACCCATCCTCGGGCATTGTATGGGCCATTCTGCCGGGTGATGACTCTGACAATATATCGTCTCTTTGGCAAGTGTATGGCATAAGACAGTGTGGATACCAACTACAGTGTTTCCTCATATGACCTCGACAGGTTGTTGGGCTCACCACATACTTACGCAGCAATGACCAAGGCAGTTGAGCAATCTATGTTAGCTATCAACTTCAAATCAGCTTTAGCTCCTAGAATCACCATAATACGTGGTTTTATCTTCCAGTCCCTGTCAATTTATACTCTCAATATCCAAATTCTTCCCACACAACCTTCTCTCCTTCCAACCAGCCCCCCAGCGTCGCCAACAACCCAGGTCCCGTACACAAAAAGAACCGCGCCCCGCGCCGTTTCAACTCCTCCACGTCCCCGCGTCCCATCCTCCGCCTCTCCACCTCTGTTCCCAGCCGTTCAACCTGCTTCTGCTCCGCCTGTCCAGTAATGAAGAGTGTAGTGGCGGCCGCTAATGCGGGGATCTTAGCAAACGTGTCCGCAGCGAGGGGTATGTCCTCCCCACGGAGAGTCCAGAGTAACTTGAGGGGAACGCCTTCGTCCAGGATAGTTTGGGTCTGGGCGAGGAGGGGCGTGATGCCTACTCCCGCAGCGATAAATATGGGTTGTGGTGCCCTGGGGTCTACAGGAATGCGAAATGCTTCTTCGCCGCCGAACCCAAGGACAGGAATGTCCAACGGCACACGCAGGTTGTGCTTCCACAAGAAGTTTGTGACAGGTCCATGCTTCCTTGCTGTAATTTGTACCTGCTTTGATCCTGGAGGACTCGACACCGTAAATGTTCGGACGTAGTCATCATTTAAGCTCTGGGGATCTTCATCCCGCATATGTGAATAGCCTGCGCTCACCTCCTGCTGGAAGTCAAACGTGACATATTGACCAGCATGCCACTGGAGTACACGGTCTGACATTGATGAAAGCTGGAATGTGAAACGATTAATAGTCGGTGTCAGCGCTTCGCGCTTCACAAGACTCGCCGAGATATCCGACTGCGAGGACGCAACGTGGGCATCGTGCTCGGAAAGGAGGTGTCGGGTCGGCGGGTTATACGGCGAGGGTTCCAGAGCAGAGCCACGGAAGGGCAGGCCCGACTTGACAAAGCGGGCAGCGGTAACGGAGATTTTGACTGCGAGTTGGGTTCGTGCGAGAAGGCTTGAGGCTTCTTCGCCGACGAGGATAGATGCCGAGCCTGTGAGATAGAGTACATCCGCCGTGTCGAAATCAGGAATCGTTATCCCAACCAGAGGGTTGACCTTGAAGTTTCCCAGTGTCTGGTATAGTCTGTTCCCGGAGACTTGCAGTTTGTTAGCATCTGGAATTTGAGACGTGCGTGATGGGAGACTTACACTCTGGGTATACCAACTCCAAGCCATCTACATCGTTCTTGACAACCCTCACAAGCCCAGGATTTCCACCCCGATGGTTCGTATCCATGGTCTCCCCATTCGTGCTCGAGAAGAAGAACATGTCGGCCTTTTCAATTAAGCTCAACGCCTCTTGCGGCAAAAGCAAACTGTCGGAGACGAGCTCAGGCTTCATGTTGTGCGTCATAATATCCTTCTTGTTGAGATACTTGGGACAGTTACCCAAGCTCCCTGTCACGAGCATGGCCATCTGCACGTCCTTGCCACCGTTAATTGCCGCGCCCGCCACCATCTTGCCCATCAGCTTGACGCGGTCCCTCGTCTCCAGATCAATCGACAAACCCGCCATCTCCTTCCCCTCTCCGCCTCCCGGCCGAACAACCGTGTCGTCCTCCGCATCCATGCCCTCCCACAGCGCTTTGAAGACCGGGTCATATTGCGTGTCGACAGAGCTATTAAGCGCGAGCACACCTTCGGCAACTGGCCTTGCGAATCCTCGGTCGCCGCCCCAGACGGTTGTCCAGGGTCGGCCGGCGTCGTCGAGCGTGCCCAAGGCGACGAGCGACGATTGCATTACCCGCATACCGTACCGCATGGGCAAACCGGGGGCAGTGGGGTTTTCATTGCGCGGCACCTTGAGGAGTTGGTGCATGGCGCGCTCGCCTTCGTGGAATTCTGAAATGAGAGACGGCATCGCGGCGAAGGTAGCCCAGGCCAATGAAGTGATGATGCGACTCACTCCGATGGTCATAGGTACAATACCAATCGAGGACAGGTATCATATAAAACAGATCTCACGGATGTCTCGGCTGTAGAAACGTGTCAAGAAAACGGGCAAATACAATGGAATGCACCCGAAGTAAGCGACATGGAATCAATTGCCTTAACTTTGGGGTTGACAAATCACTGCACAGGAAGGGCGCGAACTACAGCTGGCCTATCGACCATGACATCAGCACGCCGGTCACTCTGGAATCATCAAGCCAGTCACGTCACAGTCCAGTCAGCCATCATTGCAACATCGCTGTATTTCGCCGAGCTAAATGCGACTTCAGATACCCCAATCATATCAATTCCAGCCCCTCGAATGCAGAATAGGATATCAATATTACATCAGAGGCTAGGCCTCTTTTCAATGCCATCTCCGTGGCCCCGGATCGTTAAAATCGTTAATAATCCTCCTCAAAATCGATCCTTAAATATCCGTCGACGTCATTTCTTAGTTCCAGCGCTCTCGTCCCCTTTGAGATTCAACATCATATCCTTGAGGCGGCCCACCAGGGCCAGGCGAAGGGCCCATGCGAGGCGCAGGGGAAGCTCTCATGGTATTCTCTGGAAGAACCATCGAAGAAGGAGCAACTGAATTAGAAGTCACTGAAGAAGTCGTTGAATATCGGTCTTGAAATTCTCCAACTGGGGGAAGAGCCTGCATTGGGGCCGTCATGTTCCGTTGCGGAGGGTACTGGGGTCCGCGGGGAGGAAGTGGTCCGGTAGCACTTCGCATGGGTTGGTTCATGGGTCTTTGTTGCCCACCCCAGTTGGAGTTGACCGTAGGTGCTGGGCTGGCCCGGCCGTCTGGCTGGAGTGGAGCTGTAGCACTTCGCATGGGCTGATTCATGGGTCTTTGTTGCCCGCCCCAGTTGGAGTTGACCGTAGGTGCTGGGCTCGCCCGGCCATCTGGCTGAAGTGGAGCCGTAGCATTTCGCATGGGTTGGTTCGTGGGTCTTTGTTGTCCACCCCAATTGGAGTTGACTGGGCTCGTCCGACCATCTGGATTATAGGCGTCGTAAGATCTCTGAGCTGGCGCGGATGTCGGCGAAGATACGAAAGCTCCCCCGGATTGCGAATAGCTGTCCATGGGTCGCGCACTCGGCGCACGAGCTGGGGGAGGGAATGGCAATGTCTCGCCACGCATGGGGCGGGGGTTTCGGTAAAGCGATCCCTACTTGAAGTTGACAACATTGGGCGGAAAGGAGCCTGGGAACCGAAGTTGCCATGCGAGTTAGGCATGGTAGGTTGGGACTGGGGATAGCCATCGTAGTCCAAGTTAGGCACCTGAGGGGTAGGAGAAGGCGGCCTCCCGTAACCCATCTCAGAGGCGGTAGAGATCAAGGGCGCTCGTGACGAGTAGCTTGCGTTTGACAACCCGGTGCCTGTTCTCGAAGGCGCGGGTCGTGGTGGATAGTTTGCGTTCGACGCCATGGTGCCCGTCCTCGAAGGTGCCGGTCGTGATGGGTAGCTCGCGTTTGACAATCCGGTGGCCGTTCTCGACGGAGGCGCTCGCTTTTGATCCATGTTTACTCAACTCCACGCCGCCAGGGGTTCCGGGACGCGACGAATAAGCAGGAAGTGTCGCCATAGTGTCATTGCGTCCCAGCATTGGCATGCTTGGCATCTTGTCGTCGTCCGTAGGGCCAACATTTGGCAGGGTAGGAAGAGTTGCTATACGCTCCATAGGAGGTTTCTCGCCATTCTTCTTAGCTGCTTTGAACTCGGCCCTCAGACGGTTCGCCTCTTCCCTTGCCAGTGCCTTGTTGACCGTTTTGGTTACAATCTTCATCAAAGTCTTGGTGACCTTGCGTGAGCAGTAACCAGAGAGACCACCATCAGCACTAGGAATCCAGTGCCAGAGGAAGAAGACCCAGAAAAGTACAGCAGCGAGAAGAAACAGTGCTGAGAAGACCCAAATCACCAGGGTGAAGCACATGCCTGAGAGGGTGAGCGCTTGGCGGTAGTCAGACTCGGCAAGGTCCTTGATCTTCTGGAAGAAGGCGGTGATAGAGCCCCGACAGAGTCGGAGGTGGCGGCAAGCTTTGCATCATACACCGCCTTAATTGTGAAGGCATTGATGACCTGGCGAGGCCCGGAGCAGATGATGACACGAATCCACGCTATAGACGAGTTAGCAATCTCAATATCATCGTCTAACGGCACCGCAACTTACACTGGAAACTGAAGTAGGTAAAGAGGGCAATGTACTCTGCGCCCTTTTTACTCTTAGTAAGCTCTGCGAAGACAAGGAATCTCCTGAAGCCCAAGCCAGAACCCATCCGGATCGATTCCCATCGAACTGCAAGACTGTCCAAATAGCATTCGGCAACATTTCCTCGCCGAATGACTTTGATGGCACGAACACCTTCATATCCGAGGTTGAGGAAGGAAAGGATGATACAGATGGAGAAGATCCACTTGCTGATATCGATGTTAATGGCTGGGTCAATGCCTCCAGACCAGCGGTTGAAGGCGAGTAGATTGACGGCGGTAAAACTGTCGACGGCGTATACGGCAATGGAGATGATGAGCATGAACCAGAGGTAGATGTAGGCGAAAACGGTAGCGCAACCCTTGGCCTTGAAGTCCTTCAGGTTGATGTACTCCCATCTCTGATCGGCCGTCTCCGCGGTCTGCTTCTTGCGGTGGCTGAGGCAACCCATTTTGTCGAATTGAACGGGAGTAAAGGAATAAACGGCCTGCCGAATCAAAGGAATTGCTGGGGAAAATAGACGAAGGGAAAGTCGTAAATCGGGTATCGAATTTGAATGAGAGTAAATGACAGGTGAGCGGTCCTGCCGTCGAACACAGATCGATCTTCGCCTGCGAAGGGTTCGACAGTGCTGCTATCCAGAGCAAGCGTACGAGGTCGATATCGGGTCGGATCCTCGCCAGGAGACTGTAAGGAGGGAGAAGAGAGAGTGAGATGTCTCAAGACGATGGGTGGACGTAAGTGGATGCGCAGGTGTTACACCGGGGGGGGCTAGGCGACGGGTCGGTGCGCGAGGTGGGCCGTCAGGATCGCGAGGACGAGCGCATGTCGCTGATAGAGAGTGCTGAAAGAGCGGTTGGGAACATCAACAGCCCAACGACTGATGAGGTTTGACAATGGGGAGATGTTGGCTACGCGGTACGGGACGCGGGGCGCACACGGAAGGGTCGAACCGTCGGATGCCGAGCGGAGATGTTTGAAGGATCCGCGCAGGAGGAGGAGGGAGAGACGGTGGATGTCTGGGCGCGCTGCAGTTGGATGTGCGCGAAAAGCGAGAACAAAGGAACTGGGATAGCGACAGGGTGTCGGTATTGTAGTCTCGGGTGGCTGCAGGATTTAACGCAACGGGACAAAAGAGTGACGGGAACGGCAGAGGCCTATTGTGGCGGCCATGGCAATAGCAAGCCGGAAGGATTTGGGATGAAAACGGACGGAGATGGGAGCAAGTGTCGCAAATGAAGGGGAGGCCGCTGGTAGTGGTCTCGAGAGCGCGCCTGTCACCTCTGCACCTTCCCACTTTACCTCCTTCCCACCGGAGACGGGGACGGAGACTAGAGCTGCTTTCCGGGAGATGCAGCCTGCCCGTCCATAGCGGGCGCCAGAGCGTGGCGCCATGCCCCGTTGCAACGCAGGTACCAGCCGCCCCCAGGCTGTTTGGGGCTTAGTGGCTGAACAGTGGCCGTTTGGGGGGAACCATTGTTGAGGCGGCCCGTTTGCTGATTGGCCTTGGGGAAAATCGGCACTAGGCTTCAGAAGGCCCTTATCGTCATCAGGGGGCCTTCTACACTATCCGTGGGGATCTTCAGTGGTCTCAGAGGCCCCCAAAACCGGGAAAATGCGCAGAGGGCGGCACTGCGGCGTTGTACATGAGAAAGCCATTCAGAGAGCATGACAGGGGGCCCAGTTGCGGGTGGCGCCAGGATCGCATTGACCACTCAAAGCGCTCCCTTGTTGATCAGAGCCTACCAAGGCAAATGGACCCATGCTCAAACGAGGGTCCAACCGCCACCGGAAATCCAAAGCGAATGCATCTCATCCAGTCCTGGTTCCTCCATCCGGGGACAGACGAGAAGGAAACGCCTGCGGGTTAGCCGCCAGCTGTTAACGGCGTCTGCTTTCTCTCATCGCTATTGCCGCTGCCGCTGCAGCTATTCTGCGAGCGGTGACGATAATAACATCAAAATCCCCGTGGCTGCATGCGAATCGTCCAAATGCGGCTGGGCGACGCGTTGCAAGTCTGATTCCGGTGCTTCCACCACGCCGGCTCTCCCGTCTAGCGACACCACCCGTTTCAGACCGGTTCCATCACAACAAATCCCACAAATCCCACGTCGGGCCCGACGCATTCAATTATCCCCCTCCCGTTGCGGATGAAACGAGCTAGACTACCCGGGCTGCCTCCCCCGCGCCAATTCATGACACCATGGCATAAGTCTTTGCGGAGGGAGGGTCTTGGGCTTTCTCCTCGTGCAAGTCGCCATCTCCCAGGAAGAACCAAGTCTCTACGAACACTTCGGTTGGGCAGCGGTCGCCTGCACTCCAGACGCCCGCTTCGGTGCGGCGGGAGATTGACGGCCCTCCGGCCGGCCTTCTTTGATCGCCGTCCACCCGAGAGGTATTGGTTCGCTGATGTAAGTTCGACGGGTGTTTGAAGCATGGTTAAGTCTTGACAAAAAGGTCCCTTGGTCTTCCCATTTCAAGCTTGGCGTTTATCATGGACATGGTTCTAAGCTTCAGGCTAAGCCAAAGCCTGTGGATATGGCGATGTGATGCGTGACCAAACAGAAGGGTATCTGTACGAAACAAACACAGCCTGCTCAATATCGCGCAAGCATGAACTAAAACTCAACAAGGAACACCCCATCTCCTCGCGAAAGGCAATTCCTTTTAATTTATTCGATGCCCCTCCCGAACGATGACGTCTATTCGACAGGCTCGCATTCTTGGGCGCCGCTGGATCACCACCTGATTCCGCGCAGAAAGCTCTGTGCTTTGGAACCCTCCCTAGAAGTGAGAACAAAGAAAGTTCAGCTGAGGGGTTGGACACACAGCAACGCCGTCCAAGATGGGACCATCGACGGCATGTGTGATTACTTCTTTGTTTGCTCAAGCAAGGGATGAGGCAAGCGCCCGCCCAATACCTCGTGCCAACATGACAATGACGGCAATAGACATGATATATCCCCAATATTGATTCCTATCCTGCTCAAGTGAGCACCTTCTTCCATAATTGTGTTGTTTCGTGAAAGATATCATGGATCAGGGTCAAGGGTCCTCTGGTGCTGCGGCTGCTGCCAGGAAGAAACCTGGTGGTCCCAGATTTGAACTCGTCAAAGAGATTCGTCAAGGTGTGTGGATCGCCGTCCGACCAGGAGACCCTCGCGGAGAGCAATACCTCGCCCGCCCCGTCGAGGACTTCATGAAACTTCGCAAAGGATCCGACACTGCCGCTTGGGAGAAACTACGCGACGAACACAACCAGGCCCATGTCGTAGCCCAGATCCTCAACCATGAGAACCTCGTCAGCCTTGTTGGCCGCATCGACAGTCAACCTTTTTCTAAGACTCAGAAAAAGGATGACAAGACTGATTCATATCTGGTCTGGGACTATTGCGACGCCGCAAATCTCAGCGCGCTCTTCAACGAGCACCCGTGCAAGGATTCTTCCTACTATCTTCCCGAATCTCTCTGCTGGCATGTCCTCCGAGCCTTGACACGAGCCGTTACATACCTGCACGATGGAAAGCGGCTGCACTTTGATGCAGGCCTCTTGCCTGGCGCGTCCAGGGAGTGGAGGGCCGTGGACGCGGACTGGCTTCCCATCCTTCACCGTGCCATAGAACCAGCCAACATCTACTTCCAACATCCCCGCGGCACCGAGACCTATGGCCAGTGCAAGCTGGCTAACTTTAGCGAGGCGACAGTGACGGGTCATGTCGTCAATGTGAAGAAGAAGCTCGGAGCCCGACCGGCTGGCATGTCGATGGCCCGTTATCGAGGCAACGAGCCGCTGATCAAAACAATGGGGAAGTATTTAGAAGAGCTTGAAGACTATGCAGTGGTAAGAATTGAACTTCTTGCAACCGTCCATCAAAACTCACTCCTTCATATAGGCTGAACGCCCCTACACTCTGATGCAGGAGCTCTGGTCCATCGGCGCAGTCATCTTCACCATGATGACCGGCAAAGCTCCCGCATTCAGCTGCAAGAAGTGCGGCTGCTGTCACATCCGGTATTGTCAGGCAGAGGGCTGTCTAGAGAACACCGCCTTTCGAGATGGCTGCAATTGCCTCCTCGGGGGCTGCGAGCACATAGGCAAAGAAGCTTGCAACGAACCATATACGGTGTGGAAGGCGTGCCCGATCAACCACATGTGCGAGGAACCAATCATCAACATCCACACGTACCTCGCGCGGGCCAAGTACACGACGATGCTGCGCTGCGCCATCAAGGAGCTGATCATGTACGATCCGATGCAGAGGAACTTTCACGCGGCTGTGGCGCTCAATCACGCGAAACACGTGGAGGCGTACTACCAAGACTGGAAGGAGCAGACAGAGGAAGGGAAGGAGTTTCGGGACCTTGAGGATGACATGGCTGAGCGGTGGGTGGCAGCAAATTCGTGAGCAGGATGAAGAGGGGAAGAGGCGAAGCCTATATTGTCTAGGTCTCTGAGCCGCCATTGTTGCCGACTGACAATATGCTCTTAAAGACAGAATATCCCTTGTACTCATTCATTTCACATACCCATTCATTTATTCAGAGAATCCATTCATAAATGCAGCTGTTGTAAAGTATCCAATCCTATCCATGACAATTCGATCCAATGATCTTACACGACCAGTGGCAATCAGCGAGGCCCTTGGCGTTGGGCTCCATACTGGCCACAGGCCCACGACACTCTTGCCAGCGAAGGACCCCGCACCGCTACCGCACTGAGACCCTGGCGTTCCTTCCCTGCTCGGCCTGGATCAGTGCGAGTCCCATGAGCCGCCCCGCCATCAGTCGGTCCAAAGCTGCCTGCCCAAACATTCCCTCCACTTCATCTCGTCAAAGCTTCAACCGTCATCAGCTCTCCAGACATCTGCCCATTTTCCACGGCCGTCAACAACAACGCCGCCCATCGTCGCGCATACTGCAGATCGCTTCACAGCTCGTCCTTGTCTCGCAGCCGCCTGCGCCATCGCTCACGCAAATCCCTCGGCCCGCAGCAGCTGCCCTTGAGCTCTAACTCGCGACACCCTCGGTCGACCTTCGTTCACCTCCATCCGCCCGCGCGCGATATCGCATCCCCAGTCGACCACTACAATCCCAAATGTCCCATCCGAATCATACGCCGCCCCTCCTCCTCACGAAGCGCCTCACGGCCTTCCTCCACGCCAACCAGACGGCCTCGCTGCCCACCTTGCTCCTCACCACCCCTCACGGGAAGCTCCTCGCGCACGCCAGCCCCCAGCCGGTCTCTGTGCTGCGCACCCATGCTACAGTCGCCGCCTCTCTCCTTTCGATCCATTCGTCCTCTTCGCCCGTGCTGCCCTCCGCTCTCCCCGGCTCCCGCACGCCCGATCCCATTGGCAGCTCCCCACCCGATGAAGACGAGGATGAGGACGCCGACGACGAGCTGTTAAGCCAGTCCCAGCACCAATATCAAAACGCCCCCAAGATCAAGCCCATCAAGCCTGCCACAATCACCGTCCAGCTTAGCGGCGGCACAGTCGTCATTCGCCGCCTCAAGTGCGGCCTACTCTTCGTCTGCGTTGGCCCCGCCCAAGACGGGCCCGGCGAACATCCTTCCCACCTCCATCCCCACGACCGCTCGGGCGATGTCTCCCACGTCGGCAGCCCCGGCGAGGCCGATAGCATGATCAGCACGGGTGCCCAGACAACGGCCAGCCTCGAGAGCTCTGCCGGCACGGGCGCTGCTGCCATTGCCCTCCGCCGTCATGCAGCCGACCTCTCACGCTGGCTCGACGACAAGCTCGGCACGCTGACCGTCCCTGAGGAGGGCGTTGGCGTCCAGTAATTTTTGAAGTTTCCAGCGGGTGATGGTCCTTTGAGAAATGGTGGCGTAGCATTGGCGGCGTTGGAAAGCTGTGCTTTTGAAATACAAATATTCCTTGCAGAATGGACAGAGCACATAGCTCCGTTGTCTCTTGAATGGGCGGGCGTTTGGGGTTGAACTAGGTAGATACCAAAGACAAAGACAGTCAATATCTAAATCACACTTGGGAATCATATTATTACTTAACATTCCGCTTTTATTCCGCTACCTCCAATGTTGAGGTGTACTACAAGCAAGTAAAGCTGGCTTCTCTAAAATTCTAACAATACGCCTGTTTTCCGGCGGAGGTCCCAGGATACTTTTTCTCTTTCGCTGGTCAAAAAAGAAGCAACAACGCCTATCCGTCCGTAACGCCCCAGGATGCAGTGCTAACACGACCGTAAGTCCAAGCCAAAGCCAAGTGGCCCCAAACAGTTTGCGAGGGGCGATGCCAAAATAAACAAGTCGAAAAAGAGGGGTTGTGAGCACAGAATGGCCTATACGCCTTTATCAGAGTGCCTACTCAATGCTCATCCGCATGATACCATCGTGTGTATCGATCATTCCCTGGAAACCGATTCGTCCTTTGCTGAGGCGGCCGGAAGGTGCAGCAGAAGAGCTGGCGCCGGACAGGTTGCCTGGAGTACTGCCGGCCTCGCTGGGCGCACTGCTGCCAGCCTTATCGCCGCCATTGCTTCCAGGTCGGGAACCAGAGGTCCACGGCTGGACATCGCGCTGAAGGGGGCTCTGCATAATGGGCGAGTTGTGAGCACTCATACCGGGGCTGACAGCGCGGCGCTTGAAGCTAATAGGATCGAAGTCGTCGTCGCGGCGTCGTTTGCTATTGATACGACGTGTAATTTCAGCGGCACTGGGTGGCTGAGGACCGTAGTTCTGCGAGGGCTGTGGGAAGTTAGAACAAGTTACTAGAGCGGACAGGGAAGTGTTTACCGGAAAGCCAGGAGGCCCGCCAAGGGACGGAGAGTCCATCGCAACATCTTCGCTAACGCCAGAGGAGGAACCCCGTGCCAGGAAGGCAGCTGGGGGCGGTGTAGTTCTTGCGCCACCCATGCTACTCGACTCGGAGAAGTTATCCCAGAAAGTCTTGCCTTTAGAGTTCTTAATGACATGTTGCTTAAAACTGCTTGAGAGGCCTGTGGACAGGTCGCCCATCATGTCGTCCTCGGCGACATCACTCAAGGGGTCCTGCTGCGTCATGTTCGGCGAGGAAGGCGCCGTTGTCGTGGTTTGGGTGGACTCTGCGACAGTTGCTTGAGAGATCCTAGGCTCGAGGTCCATGTCGCTTTCGCGAACCTGTTTGACCACTTCCGCTTCTCGTCGGAACTCGGTATCGGCCGGTGCGCTTTCCTCCAGGAGGGCCGCCCGAATTCTAGCAAATGTCTTCGTCTTGGGCTATGCGGATGTCAGAGCGTTTGCCAATGTTGAGCATCAAGGAATGGTGACTTACCAAGAGATTACCACGGCGCGTAACTACCCTCCTTATCACACCCCGCTGCCCGTCTGCTCCGAGGCCATCAATATCGCCCATCATCTTACCCTCGTCTGCGTCTGCCCCGGAAATGTGCAATTGGTTCGCCTGCCAACTAATGCTCTCTCGTCTTGCACGAGATGCACTGCTGGGAGGTGATTTGGAAATAGCCGCTGAAGCACTGCTAAAGCCAAGGCTCAAGTGTCCGCGCGCCTTCTTCTTTTGTTGCTTGCGCGGACGCTGGCGTTGCTGGAAGCTCATCAGACTGCTCATGGCAGGAGATCCGAACGGGATGCTTGGGCCTTGAGGACCCATGGCCGGGCCCATCTTAGAAACCTGGGGTGTTGTGACATAGGATTCGTCCATGTCCTCGTCCATCAAGTCATCGTCATCCGAAGAGCTCGAAGAATCTGACCCGACAGCGTGGGTGCTCCCGAGAGAACTGCTGACGTGCATCTTCTCCTGGTTGCCCATGACGGACCACAGGGATGTCGAAGTCAGCTCTGGCCCTCCATAATGGCTCCTCCGGCTCGGTATGTTCATCGCCCGGCCACCCGCGGTAGGGGACGAGTCTGGAGAAGACTGCTCAGCGAGGGTCGAGTGGTGTAGGCTCGTCGCGGCGCGCGAGAAGTCGAGGCCGCGGGAGCGACGAGGAAGGATGTTTGTCGGCGAGGCGTATATTTGCGAATGGTCGAGCTTGGGAGAGAGGGGAGCGGGTTTAACGTAAGGATTCGAGGCACCGGCGGGAGGAGTAAACTCGCGACGAGGTGGAGGGAAGCCGCGAGAGTTGAAGTCTGTGCGACGGGGCGTGACGGGGGTAGGGGTGTCGCGGATGGTGCTGTCGTCTTTGGAAGTTCGTCGAGATGCCTCGACAATGTGCGGCGAGGGCGATAGTTTCGAGGGAGTGCCTCCTCCATCCGACATGGACCGAGTCTTGGTCAAGGGCGACCGAGCCTGGGTTCTGGACTGGGCGTCGGCACCTGCCTGATCGTCCATGATGACTGAGTCTTCGTAGGGCTCCCCCATGAGGTTGCGAGGGCGCTCCATCTTCGGGATGTTACGGGGTCTCAGCGTTGCACTTTGAGGGTCGGTGATTGAGCAGGTGGTGCTTGGGCGTGTTGAGGATCGTCCAGGTCGAGGCGGTATGACGTTGTGTCGTCCTCATCGAATCGCGGCGTCGTTGGTGATCAAGGCGCGATATCCATGAGGGTTAAGGGGAGAAATAGCATAGCTTCGCATACTAGACCTCCCAGTGTGATTCAAGAGTCGAGTAAGGATGGCGGAGTAGGAGGATGAGGCTGTACCAAGTCGAGGTCAATCTGAGGCGGGCGGCTAATCATACAGTCGAAGAGCGGCACACGGTGCGGTCGACAGACTTTCCAGTGAAGGATGGGGGCCCCGCAGTTGCATCGACCCCCGGCTGGCAGTGGCAGTGGCACTGAACCAACAAGGGTCCCCTTCAACATCCCAGTCAATCTGGTACAACCTTAAAGGAATCCAAACAAGAGGGTTGCGAATATTTTCTTTGCCGTATCTGGATCGAGATGTTCGTTTCGACCTCCTTGCGCATATCAGAGTACATATGCCGCGAGGTCGGAATCCAGCATCTGGCCATGGCTGACTACCTTCGCTTTCGCGCCATGAACTTAGTCCAGGGAGAGCTTCCTGCTAGCAATAACAACACCCACATTCCCCACTGCCAGATGAGACCAAGTGCTGATTATGGGAAATAATAACACGCAGGTTCTTCATTGAGAGCAGATCCTAACCTAAGGGCAGAAATCTCGCTAATGAAATTAATTTCAGTCGAGCGTACAGTGCTCATCGATTTGCGCCTCTACCCTACACCAGAAATATTGGTGACATCTTGGGACGAAGTCGTCGGTGGATAAGTAGGAATTTCAATGTTTGTGTGCCCATGATATACGGGCTGAAATATGAACTGTGCACACTGCTACCAAACTCCTTGGATCCGTGGCAGTGCCTGGGGTTGTATGCCGGGATTGGCTGCACATCCATATGTCACGATGACATAACTGTCGCTTCAATGAGACAACACTTATGGAAGTTAGGGGTCACGGGCCTAGTGTGCCGTTAACTTTAATGGTCTTCGTGGCCGCGGTTAGTCTCCCTCTTCCCAGAGAAATCCCGGATACTGTCGTTTGACGTCAGTACAGATGCATCCTCGTCAAACGCGAAGTGGGGTAGCTAGAATGGAGGGGTTCACCCACATTCAACCGGCGAGATTATTCAGCGTCTTGCATGTTCTATTCCCCCCAACGATAAGACATTTGCCTCATCTCAATGAACGCTGCAAGAGCTGTGCAACGTCTCAGAGCCGTCCAGAACACCCTTTCTTTCCCTAAAGCAACCTTGATCCCCTTCTCTAGAGGTACTCCCTCGTCACCCCCGCCTCGAGAAGCCTGCCACTGACCGGAGCCAGGAAACCAAGTGAGATCCGTAACCATGGCAGCCACCACGGACACCAACAACTACAAGTTCAACCACTCGATGTAAGCCCCCAGATTTGGCCCCAGAGCTGTGCTAGACCCGCAGGCACTAATGCCAAGCAAGGATTCGAGTCAAGGACCCCAAGGAATCTGGTACGTCAGCTCACCACCTTGATGACCAGAACTCGGCCAGGGCTTGACCTAGCTGCAATGGCTTTCCCCAGAAGGTTGTTCAGGCTGTCTCGCTAACTCTATTTCCTGTTTAGTCAAGTTCTACGAGTTCCTGGGCCTTAGCCTCATCAAGAAGCTCGAGTTTCCCGAGAACAAGTTCGACCTCTACTTCCTGGCCTACGACTCCGCCAACGCCGTCAGCTCCGGCAAGTCGGTTTTCGACAGAGAGGGCATTGTGGAATTGACTCATAATCACGGTACAGAGTCAGATCCTGAGTACAAGATCAACAATGGCAATACGGAGCCTCACCGTGGGTTTGGTCACTTCTGTATCAGCGTGGACAATATCCAAGCGGCGTGCCAGCGCCTCGAGGATGCGGGCTACAAGTTCCAAAAGAAGCTTTCTGACGGCCGAATGAGGAACATTGCTTTTGTACTTGACCCTGATGGCTACTGGGTCGAAGTCATTGCCCGAAACCCGTACACTGAGACGGAGGACGTCAAGGTGACCGATGTATCCACCTACACCATGGTATGAATTCATCAATGGAGCTCAAATGGTTCTCAGCTGACTTTTATAGAACCACACCATGCTTCGAGTTAAGGATATAGAAAAGTCTCTCAAGTACTACAAGGAAGTGCTCGGCATGACTCTGATGCGTACCCTGGAAAATCCCGGTGCAGGATTCAACCTCTACTTCTTGGGATACCCCGGCGACACGCCTGTGGTTGAAAACGGCGACATCTCTCACAAAGAGGGACTCCTAGAGCTCACTTACAATATTGGGACAGAAACTGATGAGAGCTTCCATTATCATGACGGCAACAGCCAACCCCAAGGATTTGGGCACATCTGTAAGTTCCGCGTGCGCGCCAGACTGGACCATTCCCTCCATGGAAAGGATAGATGGCACAAGCTAGCAGAACATTTTTAACCGTGCGTCTTTTAGGTATCTCAGTTGATAATTTGGATGCCGCCTGCCAACGGTTCGAGGACCTTGAGGTCAGCTGGAAGAAGAGATTGACAGATGGACGGATGAAGAACGTCGCATTTCTGCTGGACCCCGATGGTTACTGGATTGAGATTGTCCAGAACGAGAAGTTTACTGGCAAGGCAAACTTCTAAAAACCCAGAAGTAGAGATATGAGCTACAATATAGTTCCGCTTTTTTTTTTTTTTTCCCGAGTACGGAAGGCTTGTTGTCGTATGGGTCTCTCATTCACATGCTTTTCCCTCAGTTTTCCTAGTGGTTATGGTTCTGTTGCATGAGCCCATGGGATCAAATCAAACTAAAATTGTGATATATCACGAGGCACTCATATGCTCTGTCTTTAGCATTTGCCCCTGGTCGCGCGGTCGCAACCATCGACCTGGAATATCCAACCGACCGGGGATGGCTTTACTTGCAAGTGGTGGATGCTAGGATGTAACCAATCCATCACTCAACATTACCATCGAGACGGAATTAATATACCACAAAGTTAGTACAACTCCCTCACCCCCAATCTTTGCGCCACCGATCCATAGATGCAAGAAAGCCCTATATACCACTGACCCAACACAACCACCTATGACAACAGATCTCTACCTAGTGCACGAATATACAAGGAATATGAGATGGACATCGCCGTGGTATTCGTAGTTCAGTCCTATATACCTGGTGACCACCATTTATCTGCAATCGCCCTCATGCCCTCAGTGTTCCATTATTCTGGGCAGGGAGTACTAAGGTGCAGTGCGCACCCCTGCGTTGATGGCTGTGTACGAAGGCTGATGCAGGAAGTTTGACAACTTCCCAAGGTAAAAGTACGTACCGACCGTACAGTATAGCACAGTATGTGTGAAGTGTCTTTCGGTGCCTAATAAGCCCCTTGGACCTTTATTATTTAGTACTTAGGTACTAAAGTTTAGTTCTTACTTCTAAAAGTAAGGGTTTACTCTTATTCTAAAGTATGCTTTAGTATATAATGTTGAATAAATTTTAGTTGAAGCTCTGCTGCTATTGCTTAAGTACTTTAGGGACCTTGGGTAGTTGATAGGTCGCAGATCGTACTGTATGGGGACTGTCCAGATACTATTGAAGTTGTCACACTTCCTGCGCCAGCCTTCGTAGCCATCATGGCCCCCACTCCCGAGGACGAGGACTTCAACTCCTCTGATGTGGAGATCCCCGAGACTGGGCCCTCCAAGTCCCGTCAGATTGGGAAAACCAGCCTCGACACCATCCTGGCTCACGCCGAGGAAGACCGCATCCTATCCAAGCGTCAGGAAAAGACCTTGTCATACCATGCCGCTGCACCCACGACCCAGCAAGTGGTCGACCTCTGGTCTGTCCGCCTACAGTCATTCATGACCAATACTCTGCGTCTCAGGTATGTCTCTCATTGCGCCGCCTAATGTCTTCGAAATCAACCATGTCCTACAGTCCGGGGACAACACCATCCGTGGCTCACCTGGTCAGATTCTTTGATACCATGCCCCGAGGGCTGTCAGGCAGGTGCCCAAGTGACCGTCTCTCGTTGGAGACGCTGCGAGTTGGTTTCTCAGTTCTTACCCGCTGGTGCAACTTCAACTTCGACGGCTGGCGTCTGAGCTCTGCTGAACAAGTCCGACTACGTGAGTGACGATTGCCCTTAGACTCTATGATTGCAGCAGCTGACCCGACACACAGAGTCTCTATTCCGCGAGATCCTTAAAGAAGGCCTTCTGACAAAGGAGTTCAAGGGAGATCGGCTTTGGCTGACGTCCGGCATTGTGCGAACTATGGTTAAGGCAGTGATCCGCGAGGTAAGCAACCAGGGCACACCGGATTGAGATGGCACTGTCCTATCCATCCTCACCAACTTGATTGTGTCTGCGACAGGCGCAAGGGCGGGAGACGTCACCCAGAACAAACTTTACAGCGGCAATACATGCTTGCGTTGGGAGCACGTGGCCATTTGCGAGGACCCGGACGACAAGAACGGCCGCTTGATGGCGACCATTACCCTCGACTGCAAGAAGGGCAACAAGTACGTGTCTACACTTCCTCTTCCCAAGGATCATTTGACCTAACACTATTTAGAGAGAACCCTCAGTCGAGCAATGCCTTCGAGTTCTGTGAATTTCAGGACCCAACCTACAATTGTGCTTGCGTGATCAAACTCATTTTGATATGGGCACTCCGCAGTGGTGCAGTCCAAGAGACACCTTGGTCTGAGCTCCAGGCCAACATCCAGGCTCGATCAAGCCATTCCGTTGTTTGGTCGAACCCGAAGAACCCGGTCATCTCTTCAGTCGTAAAGCACAAATAGCATTACTTTCGCTATGATGCACCTTCCAACGAATCATACGTGAAGATTTGCCTCACGGACCCTGCCAAGGTAGCTGGGATGCTTGATCTCCCAGTGGCGCATGATCTTCGCCGCGGTGCCACATTCGAAGTTGGCTACAGTGGGATACATAAAGTTCTGATCCAAAGCATTGCAATGGGCTATGCACCGCTAATCTGTATTAGAATATAATGTATTGCCATGTTAAGGGATAGGGTTAGGGTCAGTTAAAGGTCTTTAAGCTAGACCCTAAAGTTAATAAAAAAGACTTAGTGTATATAGGTAAATAAGTGAGTAGATACTCTATTTATGATTTTTACTAAATTAAATATAAATATTAATATACTTATATCCTACTATTTGAGTAGAGTATGAGTGAAGCGACAAAGTGCGCTCTTCCAGATATGGGCGACGCGAATAATCGACGAGTTGCCGCATCCTTGCTCGGCCACTCCATGACCACAATGCAAGTAGAGGTCACGAAGCGCTACATTGGCCGTAAAGCTGAAGACAGTGGACAATGAAATACTTTGTATACTTCTTACGCTAGGACCGGTACTATTTTGAGATGTGTTGAAGAATGCGGCCTTGTCGTGGGCTGTATGTACCGTTCATTGAGGTTCAGGCTGCTTCAACATCACTTCTTGGGCAGCATATATAATATGCTCAAAACATCCCATCTCGGGTCATCTCGTCATCGTCAAACTGCCGTGTGTTAGGAATATCATCTTCGGCCTCAAGTTGAACAGTATCACGGGTAACAACGTCATCAAAGCCATCTTCGTCAACAGCTTATGCGGGGAGGATGGCTCTCCTACCTCATCCTAACAATGTAACCTCGGCATCGTGGCACGACTGGACGTGGATAACACTTGTGCGGAAAGAGAGATTTACTAGCATGGTCAGGTTCAAGAAGCCCGACGACGGACATTCTTACCGCTACAAAAAGCAATACGCGCGGGCGGCCATGCATGAGTCTGGTGGTCACAGCATCACCATGGGCCCAGAAGCCATCCAATGACAGCACAAGTACGCGGCAGAGGCGCCCTCTCGTTCGCGAGGGATGCAGGTAACGGCCATCTCACACCCCCAATCGTTCCGCCTCAGCCCACCCTGCCAGCGCAGCAACCCCCCATGCCTCGATGCCTCGATGCCTCGATCCCTCAAGCTGTGCCTATTCCGGGTGCCGCGGAAGGGTGGGCGGCATCGAGGCTGGAGCACCGTGGCCACCCAGTCGATCCATTCCCCACGCCCACTGGCCTTGTGGCTTGCAGTAGTTCAGCATGGGGAAAATGAGGGGTTGAAGGGTTAAAGTTCGGGCTCGCGGTTCGTCGAGCCGCCTCACGTTGGACTAGCATCGTCATCCCCCGCCTGCGGTGCGTATGGTGGCCAACTTTTGTCTCATCCTCCGGGCGTCGGCCTCAGCCCGTAAGCGGTAGGAAGCTGTCCCCCGCGTCTGGGGACGCTTTAAGACATGCAATCTTGGCGTGGGGAGGCTAGTAATGGATATTAGTCGAGCCCGGGACGGGACATCGCATGCATTGCGGCCTGCTATGGGGGGCTTCTGTGTCTAAGGCTTCATCGTTGACCTTCGGGTTGGCTGGGCTTTGTTCGGTCGGATTGGACACGGAGAGAATGGTGGCGGAGCGCCTCTCGGTGCTCCTTAAGGCGGTGGAAGAGGGAAGAGTCAAGAGAGGGGGTCAGGACCTATATCCTGCACGTCATCTGGATTCTTTTCTCCCGACTTTTACTCACACGCATCTCCACGCTTCTCATCACAGTTTGGTCAACATCACTCATACAAATCTTACATAGTCACTACTCTCCCACCGAGTCTTTTGATCACATACACTGAGATCGTACACTTACCAAAATGGCCCCTTCAGCTACTCATGATCCCCCGTCGTCTGGGAGTCCGGCCCGGCCCCGGATCTTGGTTCCCGAGAAGGTCTCTCCGGACGGCCTGGCACTTCTCACTCCCCACTTCGACGTGGACAACAGACTTGGTCTCTCAGCGGAGGAGGTCGTCTCTCTGATCCCTCAATACCATGGCCTCATCGTTCGGTCCGAGACTCAGGTCACGGCCGACGTATTACGGGCAGGGAACAAGCTCCGTGTTGTCGCCCGAGCTGGTGTTGGCGTCGACAACATCGACGTATCGGCTGCGACAACACAGGGCATCATCGTTGTCAACTCACCCGCGGGCAACATTCTTGCAGCAGCAGAGCACACCGTCGCCCTCCTCCTGGCGACGGCCCGGAATCTGGGCCGTGCCGATGGGACTGTCAAGGACGGACGGTGGGAACGCAGCAAGCTCGTTGGCGTAGAGGTCAGCGGCAAGACACTGGGTATCATCGGCCTGGGCAAGGTCGGTATGAACGTGGCCCGGATGGCCAAGGGCCTGGGCATGACCGTCGTTGCGGTTGATCCGTACGCCAGCGCCGACATTGCGCGCCAGGCCGGTGTCCAACTTGTACCCGGCTTGCAAGACCTCCTACCTGTGGTGGACTTTTTGACCATCCACACGCCTCTGCTGGCAACAACGCTGGATCTCATCGGCGAGGAGGAACTGAAGAAAATGAAGAAGACGGCCCGCGTCCTCAATGTGGCACGAGGTGGCGTGTACAATGAGGCAGCGTTGATCAAGGGCTTGGATGAGGGATGGATTGCTGGAGCTGGCATCGACGTCTGGTCCTCAGAACCGCTCCAACCAGACTCAGCAGCTGCAAAGCTCAGCAAGCATCCTAAGGTAGTGGCAACGCCTCATCTCGGCGCATCCACTGTTGAGGCCCAGGAGAATGTTTCCATGGACGTGTGTAAGCAAGTCCTTGAGATCCTCCGGGGTGGCCTCCCCACGAGCGCCGTCAACGCACCCATCATCCTGCCAGAGGAGTACCGCAAGCTGCAGCCGTCGGTGCAACTGGTCGAGAAGATGGGCCGGCTGTACACGCAGCACTTTGTGCGCAGCAAGGGCGGCATGATGGGCCGCCGGCGGTTCGAGTTGATCTACCACGGCGACTTGGCAGGCATGCCTAACACGAAGCCGCTGTTCGCAGCATTGGTCAAGGGCCTGGTGGCGTCGTTCAGCGACTCGCACGTCAACATTGTCAATGCGACACTCATTGCCAAGGAGAAGGGCATTGTGATCAGCGAGACGCACTCCCGGGAGGCACATCCGCCGACGTTTGCCAACCTGGTGACGCTGCGGTCCTACGAGGCCGGCAACAGCGGGAACGAGCAAATCATCGAAGGATACGCGTCTGACGAGCAGGTGTACATCTCCAAGCTGGACCGATTCAACGGCGCCTTCACGCCGGAGGGCACGCTCATCATCCTGCACAACTACGACGAGCCGGGAAAAATTGGAGGCGTGGGGATGGTGCTCGGCGCGCACGGTATCAACATCAAGTTTATGCAAGTCGCCAGCCTTGACCCACAGCAGCAGCAGCTAGCTGCAGTGCAGGACGGGCCGTTGGATGGACCCAAGGGCAACGAGGCGTTGATGATTTTGGGCGTTTTGGGGCCGGTGAGCAATGAAGTCCTCGAAGGGCTCAGGAATTCCGAGGGCGTTTTGGATGTAAGTCTGGTCAAGCTGTGAGAGGAGCGCGCGCTTGTATTACTTTGTACTCGGGAACATGGCGCAACCTCGGATTGCTATGCAGGGAGAGCTTGCAATCGCATCCTGTTGGTGGATTCTGCCAACTTGCCAAGGGCAGGGATGATATCAGCACCCAACACGCGCAATTTAGACCATGCAGCACATGCCATGGCATTCATTGTCCGAGAGTCTCACCATCGCCCTGCCTCATCTCCCTCCGCACACTGCAGCTGGTTGCGTGACGCCTTTGTCGCCAACGGAGGCGAGACACTAACTTAGCTGATCGATAAACTTTCCTGTTGCCGTGCATCAATCATCGAATTTGTTTACAGATGGATGACTACCGCTTACACAGTTCCGGTGGAACATTGCCCAAAGCCGTGGTAATTAGGGCGATACCTTGGCAGTCCCCCATTACCCACTGCCCACTGCCGTACTGCCGTATCGTATTACAGTTACACGACAATTAGTGGTACAGAGCGCTGTGATATGGGGCCTTTAGTGGCGTTGCTGCTGGATGCATCGGGCGTTTGCACCTGGGCTAGTGGGCTTCCGGCCAATCAGGACCCCTCGCCCTCCGCTGGGAGCTCACCCTGTTGGCGTCATCGTTCCTTGTGGTTCCCTGTGACCCCGTCGATTCCTAGTGGGTTCTCTCTCCAACTGTTCGTCCGTGCCTCCCAGGTCTTGTTTCTTCACCATCAACATCCGCCTTCGGTGCGAAAGGGTCGCAACGCCCGTAGACTCAGTCAATCCCGCTGCTCTTCTCCTTTGAACAGCTTCAGCGCGACACGGGTACAGCAGTCGATCGCCCACTCCCCGTCTCGTATTACCCCCTCGACATTATCGCAGGGACATCCTTGACTCGACGCCTTTTTACTCCAGCTTCTCGCGCCGTCGAAGCAGATTGAGTACCCGACATCAACCGACGACACAATCGAATTGGCCACCACTTCCAGTATCACACCACCGAATTGAATTCGCCCACCTTCGCAAACACACAAACGCGCAAAGATGCGACGAACAGCGAGATACAGCGCGCTCCGGCCCGCCGTGCTGGGCTTGGGCCGAATCCTTGGTACTGGTTTGACTGCCGTTGCGGCGCACCCGCTGTCAAAACGCAGTCCTCATTCTCATGAGCCTGACAGCGAAGGGCCGAGCCTTGTGGTGCTTCTCGTGGCCTCAATGACCCTGGTACTACTCGGCGGTGCATTCGCGGGCCTGACGATTGCGTGAGTCTCCTCCGCGCGTTTCCTTGGCGAATGCTGACAATGCCAAGCTTGATGGGGCAGGACAGCATTTACCTCCAGGTTCTCTCAGGCGATCCCACGGAACCCCAACATCGTAATGCGAAGCGAGTTCTCAAGCTAATAAACCGAGGAAAACATTGGGTTTTGGTCACACTGCTTCTCTCCAATGTCATCGTCAACGAATCATTGCCCGTTGTCTTGGACAGGACCCTTGGCGGTGGCATTGCGGCCGTCGTCGGCAGTACGGTGCTTATCGGTACGCAGTACCCTGTGTAAATTACCCTCACCTGATGGATGTGCTAACCATAACACAGTTATCTTTGGTGAAATCGTCCCCCAGTCCGTCTGCGTCCGATACGGTCTTCAAATTGGTGGCTACATGTCAAAACCTGTCCTCGCACTCATGTACTTCACGGGTCCTGTGTCCTATCCCATCGCAAAGCTTCTCGATTGGATCTTGGGCGAGGACCATGGCACTCTCTACAAAAAGAGTGGCTTGAAGACGCTCGTTACACTCCACAAATCCCTGGGCGAGCTCTCTGAGCGACTCAACCAGGATGAGGTCACCATCATCACCGCGGTTCTGGACTTGAAGGACAAGCCTGTGGCTGAGGTCATGACACCTATGGATGATGTTTACACACTTTCGGAGGATCACGTTCTGGACGAGAAGACTATGGATGATATCTTGACCTCGGGATACTCGAGAATTCCCATCTACCGTTCCGGAAGCCCGCTCGACTTTGTCGGTATGCTCTTGGTCAAGACGCTCATCACCTACGACCCCGAGGACAAGACCCCAGTCCGCGATGTCCCCCTCGGCGCAATTGTCGAGACAAGACCGGAAACAAGCTGTCTGGACATAATAAATTTCTTCCAGGAGGGCAAGTCCCACATGGTTCTTGTTTCGGCTTTCCCTGGATCGGATCATGGCGCTCTGGGCGTTGTTACCCTCGAGGATGTAATTGAGGAGCTGATTGGAGAGTAAGTCAAATCTATGCATCGCCTAGTTGGCCAGCCGCTAACCCACGACTAGGGAAATTGTCGACGAGTCAGATGTCTACGTTGATGTCCACAAGGCAATTCGACGCCTTACTCCCGCTCCCCGAGCTCGCCGTATTCATGCCGAAGCCGCCGCCGTGGCAGCTGCAGCCAGCAAAAGCGCCCCCGAAACCGCCATCTTGGTAGATGTAGCCCCCGACCTGGATGATGAAGCGATAATGGTTGGCTCCTACCACAGCAACTACGACGGCGGATTCCACAACGCCGCTAAGACGGCAATTCACATGAAGCGACGTACCTCTGACGGTGGCATCGAGGGTCCGCCAGTTCTGGTCAAGGCGAGCTTGGATGAGATGAGGCAACACCTCCGACTCGGCCCCGCCAACAGGGCGACCCGGCCGCTCAACAATACTCGGGCTAGCGTATTCAAGATCAAGCAGGGTCTTGACGCTGCCAGTAGATTATCCCCGCGGCCCGCGTCACATCTCGGCGTGAGAGATTCACAAATTGCCACAGGCGGCAATGAACGAACGCCGTTATTAGGCGCAATGCATGAAGATGCGGTGGAAGATGAGCCGTACACCTTGGATGGTGCTGCCAAGACCAACGGTAATGGGACTGGAAAATAGTAATTCATGGGAGACGGAAGGCATTTGATAAAGAGTATCTGTAAGATGTAGCTCAGGATAGCAGAGTGTCCAGAGCCTGGGACAAAGGAGTCTCGACCAATGGCAGAGCCTAATCTGGCTATACTGTTTTCATGACAGTCGAGGTTTGACCTGTCGCATTCATGTGAACCTAGCACGACGGGTGTCTGAGGACGTGTATTCATTCTGTGAGGGCTGATGGTTGGTTGCATGGGCGTGACGATTTTCCCTAATTTAGTTGCAATTCATTTGCTTTGGCTTTATATTCATTGTATGCATAATCGGGTCCTGCCTTTCTATAGCTTGGGTGTTTCCTTGTACGTTCCATCCGCCTCTTCGGCTAGTCAATCGTGCCAGATGGCGTTCATGCCAAATCCAGGCTCAGGCACGCGAACCCTCGCCACACGTGCTAGGAACTCGTCCTTCCAGCGGTAAATCTCGAGCCATCCCTCCTGGTCGTCGGTGATGGCGACCCACTCGTCCGTCCACGGCGACGGAGAGACGGCGTTGCTGTGGCCGCCGCTGGTGGGCGTGGGGTTGAGCAGGATCTGGCGCTCGACGGCGCCCTCCTCGCTGAGGGCAAATGCGGCAATGTAGCCGGTCAGGTCGAACTTGTTGGCGCGCGAAGAGGCGAACAGGTAACGGCCCGACGAGGACAGCGTGCACACGTCGGCGCGGTACTGCGTCCAGCGGTCGCTCTCGGGGATGCCCGGCGGGATGAGCGGCCAGTGGCGGCGCGTGTAAATGGGCATGTGCGTCTCCTGGTCGATGACGTACTCGCGGATTTGGTTACCCTTCTCCATCAGCGCATACAAATAATGGCCGGAAGGATGCAGGGCGACCCAGCGCGGGTGGTCGCGAGGCTCGGGCAGTCGACGGAGCCGACGAGGTCGAGGGCCGGGTCTTCGGCGGAGCGCCGGCGGTGGACCCAGATCTTGTTGGCGCGCAGGTCGGCCGAGTACAGGTAGGTCTCGGAGGGGTCGAAGACCATGCCGTGGATGCCTGAGTTGGGCTGGTACTCGTAGTTCTGGACGTTGTCGAGCAGCGCGCCGGTGGCCGGGTCGGTGGTGAAGACGGCGCCGTGGCCGGCGTGGTCGTAGAAGGGGTTGCAGTAGACGGCGTAGGGAGGCTTCTGGGCGGCGAGGAGGAAGATGGCGCGGGTGTTCGTGGTGGAGAGAGAGAGGCATTGGCTGCGGACACAATGTTAGTTTTGTTTTAATTAGAGACTCGAGAGCAGTTGGACATACGGTCGTGCTGCATGGGGTGAGAGGCCTGGTGGGTGATGGTGGTGGGCGACTCGACAGCGAAGCTGGACCACTTCTTCATGGCGGCGCCATAGATGGTCTTTTTGGTGTGCTGTTTGAGAGGAAGTCAGCGGGTTTGTTCAATGGAGTCTCAACGACTGGTTCCCATCCAATTTTCATCTTTGAATCAGGCCAATTGAGTGAGTAAGTGATGGGTGAGACCAACATTAAACGTCATCCACGAGATGGGTTCATCCTCGGCAATCGGAGTCCGCTTGACGAGCTTCAAAGTCAAAGCCTCATCGTCAAAGGCGAAAGTGAAGATGGCACCTGGAGGCGTCCAGGTGCCGACCATGAGATGGTGAACAGGCATTGCGGCGGGTGAAGTGGAAGAAAATGGTCTTCTCGCGAGCGCTGGAATAATGGGGAGAGAAGCAGGGAGTGAGAGGGTGGAAGTTGGCGACGACGGCAAGAAGCGAAGCCGATGACGATGGGCGAGATGCCGTCTCATATGCCGGGCGTCGGTATAAGACCGGGGGGGAAATGCGACAGCAAATGCAACTGCAGCCGGGGCGGAACTAAGAAGCGGCAGCTAAGTAGGTAGGTAGTGGGCGAGTTGACCAGTTCAGCCAGTGCGCGGTCAGTCGATGTAATAATAGGCCATCAGTCAGCCACGAAGGGAGTTATGGGATTGAAACGAAAAAATAGTCAAGGCACGCGGGATCCGGTTCATCAGATGCAAAAAGACATATCCTGACGATGGCACAGATGACGATGGAGGGGTATTCGTGGGTTAAATATTTATCCCAGCAAGTCTTGACTGTCAGTGAGCGAACTGCCCCGCCTGCAGCGCCGCGGGGACGCCGTTCTGGTCTGGAGAGCGTCTCGCGCCCTAACACGAGACCAGGCCCCAGACGAGCGAACTAATGGCTTGGGCTCTTCGCCCCTTTGCTTTGCTTCCCTACACGTAACTAGGAAGCAACTTACAGGGTCCAGCGCCGACGTGCCCATGCCGCAGGCTCAAAGAGGCGAGGACGACGATGGATATTATTCTGCATGCGGAGCGAAGGGTAGTGGGGAAGTGGGGGATGACGAGCGCTGTGGTTATGGGGAAAATTCCGGGCGGAGTGGGGCCTTCGGTAGCAGGCGGCGGCATTTGAGACAGAGAGGCACGAGGCGCAAGGCACAAGTTTCCACGAGATGGAGAATGGACGAGCTTTGAGCGGATTCCAGAGAGGGTCGATTTCAGCACCGGAGTGTCCCACAGTCTTGTGTGAGGCGGTTGGTTATGCGGACTTTGTCAACGGCACCCAGCCCACGCTTGGACCCGGGCGACGATGTCGATGTGGGAGGTGAATATACGATGCGATGCTGGCCGATGAGGCAAGATGGTAGCGAGATGCCGTGGGTACCTACATTGCCGATGGATGGCCCTAACCATGACAGGGAGTTGACGAACGGCAAGGTACTTGATCGGGGCTCTGGGGAAGTCGGGTATGTAAGTCCACCGCATCCCTCATCAAGCCCTCTTGCTCTCTCTCCCTTGCTCACTAGGACCTGTAAACAGATCTGCTATTTGCAGAAGGGATTGTTGAGTCTCCATTCCCACGTGTCTCTGTCCTGCTAGCCTGTCCTCTCCGTCCTTCTCCCCTTCTCTCGGCCCCTCTTGTCTGGCTGATTGGGACTTCTCATGATCCGCCGGACATACATGTTCCCCGAGGAGCAACTGCATACATACCCAAACCGACGGGCGACGAGTCCACCTCCCGATCACTTCAGCCGGACACTGGGTGGTCCGCCGCCGGGATCCCCAGTCAGTGGAGACCCAGTGTGTCGACTAGTGGGTGCCAACCAAGTCGCGGGCCCCCACTCGTCTCTTCGCGATGCTCTATAAGCCAGTCCGCGTCGCTGTGAAGGAGAACGTCTTCTGCCTCTCGCGGTCTCTGTAGCAAGCAACACCTTTGCGAGTCCAAAACTCTAACCAGTACATGCGGGATATGCACCCCGCCGAAAGCCTGCATCCCACGAAATATAGAGTCCACACCGTCCAACCGCACATGCAGTCCAATCCCTACATATGCACATGTTTACTTATAATGTGGATATCCCAACGGTCTTAAAGATGAAGCATGTTTTCAATGGAAAGTCGGGGAAGCATAGTGGCCTATTTCTCCAAAGAAAGATCAAATGCGCAGTATACTTTCGTTTCTCTGCTCCGTATTTCAGGTCGTAGGGGTATCCGATATCACGGCAGCAGCTTGTTATCTATTATCTAGAGCTCGGGCTATTCTTTGCTTCATAGAGGACCTGGTGGATAGTGGGGGTAGGCATTAGAGAAGTCATGATGTATTAAAGTGTTGCAGTTAGAAGATTTTGCATTTGGAGACCGGAGGCTGACATTTCGACTTTACGGGAGACGCCCCCCGTATATCATGATTTCTTCCATCCTCTAGATATGGTTTCTATCTCCACCCGCATCACAGACTCATTCTCCCCTCCTCTTCTTCCTACTACTACTACCTCGTCCTCCATACTTCCCCTAACAATCCTTGAGGCAAGTCCTGCGCCGACAAGAACGACAAGTACTGGTTCTACTTCTACCACCCTCAGATTACTCTCTGCTCCGCGAGGATCCCTGTTGGAATCTCCTCGCCTTCGCTAGTCGTCGCACAATGCGCCCTACCCACATCCATATCATAGTCACCCATGAGTACAAGCTCAAGTACAAATTATCACTCCTAACAGCTACGAGAGCAAATTTTGGCTGTGCCCCTGGGATAAATTGACGACCTAGGCATATGAACACGAGAGGACGGGTGGGGATGAATGGGGTATTGTTGTTAGCACGCAAAATATGCACCTTTCCCTTTAACTATTAACTAGAATATCTCATCTATCATATATTAGGCAACATTTTCTAACTATTTGTGTTTCATTTCTGTTCAAGCTCTTGAGTGGTTATGTCTATTTATTTCCCTTGTTAATATCCAAGCATCATGCATGCAAACATAGTGAAAGTAAAGTCGTGCAAAACGAAATGAGTGTGTATGTGAATAATAACGTAAAATGTTACGGTTGAGCGTGGATAAGCATCTAAGAAAGGCACTCATCGTAAAGAGCATTTGCAGATCAGCATCTTCATTCAGCCGATATTTGTGATGCATTGTTTCGTCATGCGTTGTCGGACATGATGACAGCCCATCGGTCTATTTACGGCCAGCACCAAGCAGCACCTTAGCACCCATTGATTATTGCACTAGTTTAGCGTTGAAGTATCTCGAAGTGTACCGAGTAATTGAATGTAAATACGCATCTCCACACCTTTACCCGAAACACATGTGACAGGGTGCTTTGGAAGAAATCATGATTGCCCCCCGAGAGTAGTTTCAGAGTCTGGGCTGCCAGATCCCCAAATCTCAAAGTGAGAACTTCAGCCTCATTGAGGCACCCATGCCCATATATCGAGGTAGCCAGGTAGACATCTGGAACGTGGAATGGAGCAGGGATCTACGAGGTAGATCACCACGGATCGTCTGCCGAGTGTTGGTTGGGCGACGTCATCCACCCGTCAATCATACCCCAGCATCGCGCATCAATTGGACTGGGCAGATTTTATGTAGACGCCCCGACTTATCCACATTCATAAAAGAAGTGAACTAGAGGAAAATGACATCGACCGTGAGGGAATCTCCTTGTATTTAGCTGTAGTCCGGTTGCTATTGTTTTTTTCTCTTTGTGTTTGCCCACTGTTTGCTGCGAGCTACCCTGCGCTACCACCACACCATGCATCCACCCTCCCCTATCTGACCCGTGCGTCCACTCCGATAAGACAGCCCACCCCGGACTTCCGCCGTCTCCACGGCAACGCAGTCGCGATAAATAACCCACTCGTCCACCCTCGCAACGGCTGACTGACCGACTGAGCGAACGTGCCGTGCTCTTCTACTCTTAACTCTGAACCTCTTACCCCGGTTTTATCTCTTCCTCTAATCCACAATGGCATAGTTCCCATCTCGAGCATTCTTCTCGCTGCCTTGCTTTCTCCTTCTCTCCCACTCACCAACGGGGTGGGCGTGAGCTTCCTTTCAGTTGTTGTTTCGTTTCTTCTTCCGACATCGATTTTCCCCCTACCCTTCTGTACTCACATCCGCCCGCCGATAAACCTGCCTAGTAGGCTACCCGTGTCACCCGTGTTGCAGCGTGGCTTGGGTGTCTTTCTCTGATCGACGATCGAGATCGAATCATCCTCGTCTTCCAGAGCTGCCAATTGGGACGGAAAACCTGCCTCGTTCTCCTCGACAGCCATGGACAGCTTCGACGCACCCCGGCGGCCCCGGCCGAAGTCCTCGATCCTGGAATCCTTCATGCACCGCCGCCAAGCGTCGAACGGTGACACCCTGGCTTCGCCGCCGTTGCAAGGAGGCTATTCATTCTCCAATACCTACGACGACCTAGCCATTAGCAACTTCTCCAAAAACAACCCTGGGGCTCTTGGTGAGCTGCAGCAAAACCAACAGGAGCCGGCTCCCCGGTTCTCTCGCCAGTCTCGAGAAGACTTCCGAGACGACCCTCGCGGCCGGTCCCGATCACCGACCAAGAACCCGCTCGGCAACCTCACGGTGATTACATCCATGGCTAAGGACACAAAGGCGGCCAAGTCTCGCGAGAGCTCCCCCAAAAAGCCTCAAAAAACCAAGTCCGGAACCAACCTGGCTGCGCTGCTCAGACCCAAGTCGCTGCGGAATATACACAAGCTGCTGTCCGATGAGGATATCCGAATGTCCAAGGACAAGGAGAACAGAACACCGGACGAGCCGGTAACAACGCCACCCATCTTCGCCCAATTCACCAGTGACCCGCTGTACCAGCAACCAAGCAGACATGCGAGCGTCGAGGAGGGACGAAACAATAGTGACACAGACCTATTCATGAATACTCGCCCGGGCTTCAAGGAGCGGCCCAAGTCGTTCCAGGTCCCCATCCACTCCAAGACCGACCCATCCCCATCGCCCTCCAAGTTCAGATTCTCTCAAGAGGGTATGCGGAAGGGCTCCAAGGACTCTAGCTCATCCAAAACAAGCGGCAAGTCCAGTCGGTCCAAGGGTCTGGGTGCTTTCTCATTTTCTCACGGCCGATCCAAGTCGACGTCGGCGAGCCCCAAGCCTGAGATGGCGGAGCCGCAGTTCAACCCCCAGGACGTCGACAGACACCTCGAAGCTATGCTGGACCGTCGAAACATTCCCGAGAACCAGCGGTACAAGATGCGGAACTTGAATGATACCATCAAGATGGAGTTCATCCGCCAGGATTGGGCGGAGATGGTTGCAGCCAAGAATGATCGACCCGGATCTACTGGTAGCATCAACAGTATCGACGGATCGGCCATCGCCCCGGGCAATGCTATTGAGGAGAAGCCCAAGCGCACCCGTGGCAAGAGCTTCACTCTCTCGAGAGGAAAGAAGGAGCCCAAGGAGCCAAGCTCCTCTACGAAGAAGTCCAAGGGTGACACTCTCGGTCGTCACTTCAGGAGCAAGTCGACCGAGAGCATCATTAGTGATGGTCCTCCCGGGTCTAGCGGATCTTCCTCTAACTCCGGTCTCCTGGCCAAGATCAAGCTCCAGCAGGGCCCTGCCGACTATGTCGCGTATCTGAGAAAGGTACAGAAGCCCCAGCTGGTCGAGGTTGGCAAGATTCACAAGCTTCGCCTGTTGCTGCGAAACGAGACCGTTGCATGGATTGAGGATTTCATCCAACAGGGTGGCATGAAGGAGATTGTGAGCCTTCTCACCCGGATCATGGATGTTGAGTGGAGGTAAGTCTTTGAACCATTCTTCATCATGACATGTGACTAACTTTATTATAGGGAGGAACACGAAGATGCACTTCTCCATGAGAACCTCCTCTGCCTCAAGGCACTGGTTACGACAGCTCGTGCTATGCAGTATCTCCACTCGATCCAGGGTGAGCTGTTCCCTAAGCTGCTGCACATGCTTTTCGACCCCGAGAAGAAGGGTCCCAGCGAGTTTACAACACGCAACATCATCACATCTGTCTTGTTCACCTACATCGAATGCGCGTCTCCCGCGGAGCGAGTCTTCAGAGCCAAGAGCATCCTGGCACACCTCAGGGACCCTGAGCCAAAAGAGGATGAACGCCCTGTTCCATTTGTCATGGAGATGAGACGCGACAGGCCGTACCGCGTTTGGTGCAAGGAGGTGGTCAGTGTCACCAAGGAAGTCTTCTGGATCTTCCTCCACAACGTCAACGTGGTCTCCCTCTCATCCGACAAAGCAAATGCTGCAGGCATGAACGACCCTTCGTTTCCGGGTGATAACCGAGCATACTCATACATGCTTCGACACTTCCCCCAGGAGCGGCCACCTGTCCCGGCAGCTCCGTACGTAGGTGGAGTGGAGTGGGATGCGACAAACTACTTAGCTTCCCATCTGGATCTCATGAACGCCATCCTCGCCTGTGCGGCTACCAAGGAGGAGCGGAACAACCTGCGAGGGGAGTTCAACATCTCCGGATGGGAGAGATGCCTTGGCGGCAGTCTACGTCTCTGCAAGGAGAAGTTCTACGGCAGTGTACATGATGGTCTGCGCACCTGGGTCGCGGCCGCGGCCGAGGATGGCTGGGACGTCAAGGATGTAAGATATGGGCCGCCGCCGGAGTCTCGCAGCTCGCCCAAGAAGGCTGGAGGCGGTCAGAAGATCAAGGTTGAGCCGGCCCCCAAGCTTGAGATGCCCAAGCTTGACTTTGGGATGGATAAGCCGCAGGCGCCCAAGGATGACGGATGGCTAGAATGAAACTATCGGGGCTCGGCGGCAGGGGTTTGATGCGCTACTCTCCAGAGCGTCGCCGGAGACCGGCAGGCAGGCTGCACCATGATTTCCGGGTTACCAGGTTGCTTTTTTCTTCTCTCTTGTTCTTTTGTCTACCGGGTTGTTTGGTTTTGGGAAATCACGGGTCCATTGTTGGTGATCATGGGCGCAGTACTGTTTTTATGATGGAATGTTAATGAACTGATGACAACACGGAGTTGCATTCAACGAAACTTGAATTCCAAGTCGTCTCGAACTTGTGCCTGCCGTTGTCCTGCTTATGATGTACGCCATGGGTTGTATCTAAGGCGTGAGTGCCTCGAAACCTTGATCATCACTTCTCTTGCAGGCTGCATTTCAGCTTCTCGTGCCGAGCGAAGCGAGTGAGTAGTTGTGTGTCATCAAGCCCAATCATCTTTTGAAGTGTAATCCGTCATTCTGACAGCCACGTTTCCGGCGATCGTCACAATCACACGTCATCATGGCTGGCGCTAGAGCAACAGGCCTCGCTCAGAGGTTGCTCCGGTGACGTTTGAAGGCCTCGTGGACCGTCACACCCTTGAGCACATCCTCCTTGACCTTGTCATCGGCTGATGTCAACCTCGGGAGCAATTCCAGCACGGCAGAGACCTTGTCCTTCGGGATAATGACCACCCCATTGATTGGGTCGCTAAAGGCTAGGTCTCCCGGTGAGACGAGAGTTCCGTCGATATCTAGCGGCACCTGTGTGGCCCAGGGGACGCTTCCGCCCCCGGCGCCGACGGTGGAGAGCCCTCGTGCCCAAATCTGCACGTATTAGGCTTTGACAGGGTTGCGAGGATGAAGCACTTACGGGAAGGGCCGTACTCTTTAGTTCGCCAATGTCCCGTGCTCGTCCGGCCACGATGATCCCCTCGGCTTGACAGACTTTCATGCGAACTGCCATGATGCCCCCGCAGATGGCATTCTTCTGCCCCTCCGGTTGCTTGAGCACCACGATAGTTCCCGGAACTGTCAAATCGGCCCAGTGGACGCCCTTGGGGATATTGGACGCCAGTTCAGCAAGGTCCTGCCCCTTTGCGGCGAACAAGACGGTTGAGACTGGCGCAATCGTCACTGAAGCCGGAGTCGCCAGCGGGTGGGCTGTAGAGGTTGAGGTCAGCGACGAAGCCGGCGCCAGGGACTTTCAGCTTGAGCAGGGCGTCGGAGATGTCGCATGCGTTGTACTGCCGGAGCTGGGCTATGTCCTCGGCTGAGGAACCCATTGCGGATGACGTCAGAACCGAGTCTGCACTCGGAGCCACAGCGCGAATCAAGAGGTGGAGGGACAAGTCGGTGAGTAAAGGTGGCAGGGAGGAGAAATAAGGCTGCTGTTGGTCAGTGTAGTGAGGTAGATGTGGTGTTTTGTGGACGTTGATATGATCCGGCCCAGCTCCGTGATTCCGGGCCGCTCCATATGGCCGGCACCCAATCAGGCGGGGCACCGCGGCGTAGTTGGATGTGACGGGGTGGGGCATCCCACTTTGCGCAGACGCTATGGGAAGCTTGATAGAGAATCATTAGTCTATCCTGACTCACCCAATCCGCTCTATTAACTGCGACACGCCAAAATATGAAGTGGTCTCATCTGGGCATGGACCGCCCGAGACTCCAAGACAAGACTGGAGCGGATTGGGTTGTCGTTATCACTGATGGCGGCTCTTGTATGAGCACAACACAATCCGACTGGCGTATTGGCATTAACATACATCCTTGGTACACGTGAAGAAAATATCATTAGACGAAATAAAAATGTAGTCATTATCATGGATATGCAGAGCGAACTGGGGACTAAGAGTTGAAGATGCGTCTTATCGTGGTTTGCATAGCACCCCCGTTCCCACTAATCAAAAGACACAGGTACCTTACGTCTCGGTGAGAGACTGGCCATAAGCAATCATGCTCTCGCCGTACTTCTTCAGGTGGATGACGTTGATGGAGATTAACCCGCTGATATCCGTGGGCTAGAAAGTGTCAAGTGAGTCCATGCACGCGTTCTCCTCGCTGTAGAGGTTGCTGGTATCGCTGCTGCGGCCGAAAACGTTGGCTTTGCCCTTGTATACCACCATGCCGACCTGGCTGTTGGCTCCTGTGAGTGGAGGATCTTATTTTCGACGACTTCTCGCTCAGGTAAAAAATAAATTCCGTTGTAAGGTTTGCGAGACCAGGAGATGTTAATAAAACTATCTTTGGGGTGAAAAAAAAAAGGGATGTGGTTCTCCTTGGCGTAGGCGAGTAGATCGTTACGGCCCTGGAACTTGGCAATGAACTCAGGGATTCTGCAGAAAGCAATCACATTAACTAAAGGGGCGATTGCCTTACACGCGAGCTCAAATCGAACCTGATCGCTGCTCTTGCTAGTATCCATGTAAGAGCATATCGCAGTTGCTCTCGAGACCTGATTTTGGGCGATGATGGGTCAAGCGAGCGAAGTTCCGAGGAGGTATCGATCCTCGTGAATTACGTTGTACTGGATTACGCGGGAAAAAAATCTACTCGACGAACTCTTGCTGGAGATCCAGGGCAACCATCTTCTCAGCACTCATGGCCAGGGCCTTCATCTCAACCGCATCCCAGTCCTCATGCTGGTCAGCATTGCCAAGGAAGCACTATATTGCGGATAGGAATGAATCAATCAAAGGCAACACGGGTGCGAGGAGACACTCTCGTTCACCAGCCATTTCAGGATGGTTGAGGTCTCGAGACCTTCAAGTTACTGCTAGTCATTGCGTTATTGCACTGGGTGGTGGAGGGGTAGAGGGGTAAGTTAGGTATTTAAGTTAAATGTTTACTTCCCAACCGATATCGCTTGTAATTATCGCCTTAGTGCAAGTGACAGGGGTTTACGCACGCTGACTTTTGAGTTCGCGATCCTAGCTCTGGCTCGCATACATGCTGTGTACTCATAGAGGTACGGAACCCTGAATCCTTATCTTTCGTGTTATCGGCGTCGAATCACAGAGAGGACGCCGATTAAACCAATCCACTGTTCCTCGGTGACTGCTCCTGGCCTGCGGGTTTAAATGAACAACCCTGTCTATTCTACATGGATTAGATTGTGGCCGGACTCAGCGAGCAGAACCGGAGCCGGAATTGCAGAGGACAAGTGAGTGTGCATTGAGTGACATTATTCTCTAACCCCTCTCGATGACTCTATTCTGAAGCCTCGCACTGTGCGAAATGAGGAATAAAGTGATGCATTTTATGGATGAACTGCAGAATCTCTAGGAGAATGCATACTTGTAGTGACCTGGATAACAGCCGAAGCTTTGATAAATTTAACAAATCGGTTCAGCATTCATGACTGCTCACCAGCTTTAAGTACAACTCTGTAAGTGAACCGAACACGCATATTGTTTTTGAGCTACCCCCTCCTTCATACGCCTTGAATCTAATACTGGAGCTTAGACTGCCTACTTTCGGGCTCAATCTCACTGCAGATACGTGAGGGCATAGACAGCCTTGAAGGCACATGGTCTTATAGCAAGTTTTGGGATCCGCAACATCTCATATCTAGCTCTACATTGAGAATATTTCGCCATCCGTGGACTGATGGCCCTGAGATTCGGAATAAGGCAAGTGTATTCGCCGTGATGCTGTTTTTTGGAAATAAACAAGTTGAATCCAAGTTTAAACCCATAGAGAGGAGGTTCTCAAAAAACTTGGGTCTTATTAGCCGTCAGCTCTGGATACTCCTGAGAAGGAGCTGGGAGTATTTGGAGTGATCAAACCGGAACACTATCATATCTATGTGGAGAGTGCTACATGTCATAACGTATAAAATTCGACTGTGATGGGACACTGTTGTTCTAATTGTTCGGACATTGAAATTGCTCATCACCAGCACTTAGTGAAGGAATGTTATTTCTCGAGTGCCACCCTGGTCTCTAACTGGAGGACGCAACTTTTGGGCAAGGTGCAGAAGAATGAGCACATTGTCCGACTCGTTTTGGACTCGAGGGGTGACCTCAGCACACCTTGCCTAATACAGTCAAGTTCAGAGGAATGAGATATAAATCCATAAGCAGGTGCTGACCTGTGCACCCCTAGTAGCGTGTATTATCTAAGTACTCCCCTTACACTCAAATTAAGAATCCCTGAGGGTGGCAAGTGCATCAGTTGGTGGCTGCTTACTTTCGAAAGTGCTGAGTACCAGTGTGGGAGCCCATGTCAACCCAAACTATAACAAGGCGGCCGAAGGAATTTCTTGCGGATGTCTTACCCAACATGGCAGAAAGCCCACGGTCATCAAGGATATCCACCGCAAACAGAACTCGACGAAGAGCGTAAAGGACATTAGTTCCGAATTTCTTTGAAAAATTGAAACCAAATTTTTGAGCTTTGGGTACTGCATGGATCGTAATACACCTGTCAGCTTAGCTGGTCCAATACGACCTGCATACTGCATATAATGAGTCTTGGTATGTTCTGGACATTAGTTAAGAGAAATTTGTGGTGCTGAAGTAATGCCTCATTTGGGGCCAGATTTTGGTAGCTGTAGTACCGATACCGAGTTTGATGGTTGTTTGTTTTGGAGCAGGGAAAATCCATGCGCTGCCATCCGTATCAGGTCAGATATATTACCTTTAGTTACCCTGATTCCATGGACGAGAGATATGTTGATTCTAACAACAACGTACAAAGAGCGAGCGAGGAAAGATGCAAAAACTCGGTTGCATCTACACAGTTGGTGCGGCTAACTTGATTTGGACCGAGACCATTTTGATCACTGACCACCACATTCGCCAGGTCCCCGATACTCCTTGTAATACAGACAGTTGAGTTAAATTTGGAGAACCATGCTACGTGCTGAAGCTGGTGGCTACGGTTGGGAGGATGGCTGCGATCATGGCATTTTCGACTTTGTAACGCGTTGAGACGATAAACTGGTGGAACACCTCCTGCCAAAGGATCATGCATGCCTCAATTGCGTGGGCAGAACATATCGCTTCAGAGATCCAGAGTTAGGTGCTTGGCTGTGATGTGTTGGAGGAGACCCATGTCCTCTTGTGTATCATTCGCACAATGTCCGGTTACGGTTCATTGGCCTGGGTTTTTTTCGGATGGACCTGCCCTTTCCAATGCACTGTCACAAATTGAGGCACGCTGTCACCCGCAAGAGGGTGAGCGACTCATGTGGGCGCTGGACGATCGTCGGTGAGTTGTTGGCCGAACAAGGGATGTCACTAGTCTGGCAGTCGGTGCAGGGGTTATTCGCGGCCATACATGACATGGGCCCGAATCCATGGATCGAGGTCATCGTGAGTGAGACATGACGGTTCCTCAGCATGGGATCGCACTGGTTATAGGCTGTCCGCCGGCGGTGGGCTTGTTTTTCTGGCCTTGGTGCTGCACTCGATCCCACGCGGATTGGCCACAGCCCAGCATCCATTGACCCGTTCATTGAGCCTGCAGCTGTAACGTGGGGCGGGTATTGCATGGGGAACATAGGCTCACCACGGGGAGAGAAGAGTCAACAAAGCGACGTCATGGGCCTCGTCGGGTCTTACAGGCGGGAAGTGTTGTTGGTTTCCGCTGCCGAGGGAGTGCATGGCCGGGGAGACTATCAACTCTAGTCCCGGACTGAGTCGGTGACGAGAAACCTACAGCCGGTGAGCAAGGAATATGGTTCTTCTGGGGTGGGCGGCCGACAAGGGACAAGGGCAGTGATGCGAGAGAAGCCTGTTGCGGAGGTTGCGATGCCTTTTTTTGCGGTTGGGTTGCCGCGATTATCGTGGTTGTGGGATGCTGAGCAATGCCGAGTCATGATGGTTGTGTCCAGGCAGGCAAGGTTCGGAAAAAATGACACCCCCCGCCACGAGGGTGACATTTAGGGAAGTCGGGGAGTACAGCAAGCCAAGGGTACCTATAACTCATGCGGTATCCGTGTGCTCTGGGCATTTATGTGCGTTGAGTTGGTAGAAGCAGAGTCGAGGGCCTCTACCGATGTCGCAAGGAACGCCATCCTTCGAGAATCCGGATCCGGATCTGGATCTGGTCTGGTTAAGGTCAAAAGGAGATATCCTAGTTGCTCATGAACGAGATAGGGCAAGCAGGTACCTACCAGAACCAATGTGTCGGGGTTAACTAACTCCATAATTGCGCTGCTGCATTGACACGTAGGTTAAACATCCCGGCTAGGGTTATATGGTATGGAGGCAGAGGAGGCGAGGTACTGCTCGAATCCAGTCGACGACATGCATGCAGGCGCAGAAACACCTCGAGGGCAGTGCAGATAGGGTCCGATGCGTGCCGGACCCGAGGAGAGCCATTACCGCTTGCAGTACGTGCTTGTTGTCCCTGTTCGATATTACTCGGGTTGGGGCGACTTAATGCACTGGAATAATGGCCGGAGCGGTGCGGTCCAGCAGTAGCGTGCCCACGATGCCAATATCGGCTGTTCTTGAGTGATTCCGGGCATTTGGGCCATTCTAGTTCGTCGCTGGGGAGCGGGGCCGCAACGCCAGCCGCTGTCCACGGTGACAGCGGACGGACCATCTTCCGTGGGTGGGTGGTTGTTGGGAGCTGTCTTGTCCTGGACAGAGTCTTGATATGGCAGTTGTGTAGCGAGGACGGAGAGGGGAATCGGAGAAGACGCCGAGACCGCGTCAAATTCCCTCTGCAGGACGATCCTTGACGGGATGAACCACAAAGTCCCTTCGGGACGTAGGACGGCGCTCGCTCGCTTGTTGGACGGGACAGTTCATCAACCCGGTTTTCCCGGTCCTTCGAGGCCCGGCCAGCGGCCAACCTCGTTGCTGGGATCCAGGCCAATGCAGACTAGGCCATGCATGCCATACTTGGTCTGGGAAAACATGGAAACATACCCCTCCCAGCGCAAGACCATGATTCGCAGAGCCGGGCGCTAGGTACTCGGTGCAAGTTCACGCTGGCCCCAAGCCATGCGCGTTGCTGCATTGTCACCGGCTGCTATCGTTAGGGAGATGGACGACCGATCCTCTAAAGTCTGGGCACCGCAGGGACTAAAACTCCCGCTAAGCAAGAGCCAAGACGACGTAGTAGGTGACCGATGGGTGACAGGTCACTCCCTCTATCTAGGAGCGCTGATCGACCACTCTAGCTCGACGGCAGTTGGGGCTTGCGAGAACTTGTTCGCCATGGTTTGAAGAAGAGGATACGGGAGGAGGGGACCAATGTTTCGGGTCATTCCGTGCAAGGATGGAGGAAACATGGAGAGGAGACGGGGGGAGGACATTCATGGAGGGGCCTTGGTGTTGGGGGTGGCCAGCAGTAGTTGCGTTGTTGTCAGAGTTCGCCGCATCGCGTCTTTGGCGGCAGACGCTCCAGCATCCGGGCCGGAAAACGCGGATGATTAGCTGAAAGTGCCGGGCTGATCCTAATATGTGAGATACATATGAAGAGGGGAAAAGAAAGAGGGGACGCGGACGGGGACGAGGGGCGGCCGCAGGGGGCCATCGGAGTTGGGAGGGGACGCCTAGAGGCAGAGAGTGAGATGGTGCAAAAATCGACATTCTTAGAAGGTGAGCGCGTGAGACTAGAGACTGGAAAGAGCGAGTAGGTACCTAGTTAGTTGTTGGCTATTAGTTTATTAGGGCCCCTGTACGACGGATGGGAAGTGTAATGGTGGCGGACCAGGCTGGAGCCTTGGAAGTGGCCGTGTACCTTCGATGATTCCATCGTGTTGCTCTTTCGGGCAGCTTGCAAGCCTCACAAGCCCTCGCAAGCCTCCCACGTCGCACACGGCTGGCAGGGCATGGGGAACTGGAGAGCAGATACCACTGACCAGGCCTCCCTCGTACCCTACCTCACGGCACGTGGTGGGCAGCCCGATGGCGCAGGGCACCGCGGCAGAGGACTTCATTGGCTGGTTCGGGGCCGAGAATGGGCAGAATCCTCGCCATTGTGGCCAGAGGAAAGTGGGAGGAAGGCCCATATCACAATCACGGGTTGCCAGTCGCAAGCACGTACCGTACGTGCCGCAGCGTAGCGCGTCGGAAGCCCACTGGAGCCCCGTTGGAGCCACCCGTCAACCAGGTTCACCATCGCAGACCCATGGTGCGTGCCTCGCCTCCCAGGAGTCCCAGCAGCGGCTCACGGCTTTAGGCTCGTCTTGGGCTCACCAGCTCTCAAGCTCACAGGCTGCCGCCTCTCGCAGCTCTCAAGGGCCCCAGCTCGCAAGCTCACCACCCCCAGCAGCAGCATACGCAGCATACGCAGCATACGCAGCACGCAAGCAGCTCAGCCCAACGCAAGGCGACGGACGCAGCGTAGAACCCACCCTCTCGCCCAAAATCTCCAAGGCCCAACTCCGGCCGCTGCATCACACTGTGCTCCGATCTCTCTTCCCATCTTATCCCATCCCACCACCACTTTCTTGCCCCTCGCCTCGACCCCTCGACCCCTCGTTCCCTCGTTCCCACTGCTGTCCCGTGCAGTGTACCGTCGTCACCCGTCCGTCAACCCGTCGCCCGCCCAGGACCCAGGACCAGGATTCAGGACCCAGGATTCAGGACCCAGGATTCAGGACCTAGGGACCCAGGATCCAGGACCCGGGATCCAGACTCCTCTTCCTCCTCCAGTCTTTTCCAGCCTTCCACCCGCCGCCGACCAACGCCAACGCCTGCTCCTGCTACTACCGCCACTTACTGCCGCTTGCTTGCTTGGTCGCTCGCCTACTCGCCTCTCGCCGCTCGCCTACTCGCCTACTGTACTCGCACTCGCCTGCTCGTTCGCTCGCTGCCACTGCGACATCACACCATCCATCCGCTCCGCTCTGTTGCTCGCCCCTCGCCGCCCCTCGCATCGCCCTCGCTTTACGCCCCCGTTCGCTGCCCGCTGTCGCCCTCCGCCATCCGCCCGCCAGGACGCAACCGCTCGCTCTCCCTCCCCACCTCGTTACGGGATCGCTTCCAGCCTCCCAGCCACTAGCCACCCGCTCCTGGTTCTTGTCCTCAAGCTGCCTTGCAAGCCAACAAGCCAGCCTTGACACCAAGCCCAAAGTCCAACCCGACCCACCCCACCACGGGACCACAGTCCACAGGACCACAGGGCCACAGGCTCCAAGATCTCGGAGCTACTAAAAGCTGCCTGCGCTGCACGTCCTGCCGGCACGGAGCCTGGAGCCATCCGTCCTTGAGCTAGGGTCGCTAGAACCCTGTCTGTGACAATGTCAATAAAGTAAGCCTCCTTCGCGAGTCTCGAACCTCTTCTTTCCCTTTCGCGGTCTCCCCTCTTCCTGTCCTTGTTTCTGCCCTCTATCTACCTCCTCCTCCGCCGCCGTCGTCGCCTCTGGCCCGTCCCATCGTCCCCCCTACCCTTCCTCCCCGCCGTCCGATCCCCCGTCCGACCACCCCCCGTCACCTCCGTGCTTCCTCCGTCCCTGCTCCGCCCAGTCCGTCCGTCGACTGCCCCGCCACCTCCGGCCCATGTAGTCATGGACCCCGCCCGACGATGGACAATCCTCACGACTATCTCATCACAAGCCGTCCTCCTTCGCGGCCCATCGACCCTGACAATGCCGATAGCTGGGTTATGCTCAACCAAGGCGGTTTCGTCAAGCTCGGCAACGAGCGCATCCTCCAGAAGCTAGAATCCCGCATCTCATGCGACCTCTCAGTGCCCCAAGAGCTGAGGGCGCGGTGCGAGTCGTTTCAGCGCAAGAGTGATAAGGGCACCCTGTTCCTAACAAACAAGAGGGTATGTTGCTGGGCTCTCTCCTCCGTCATCCTCCTACCCCCGCACTCTCCAATTTGATTAACTCCTCATCCACAGATCGTCTACCTCCCCTCGAAACCTACTCAGGAGCCCAAATTCGAATCCTTTAGCGCCCCGATCCTCAAGTTCCAAGACTCCACAACCTCCTCATCGATGTGGTGGGGATGGGTCTGGAAGTCAGATTGTATCCCCGTGTCAGGAGGCGGGATTCCTCCAGACATCCCTCGAATCGAGGTCAAATTCACCTTTTCAGATGGCGGCATGATGGATTTCAATGAAGCCTACATTCGACTACGAGAACGCCTATTCCAGTATCAAGAGATGCGTCGTGAGATGGGTCCTGGCGTGGACGTCCCCGATGAGCCATTGCCTGCGTATGAGGCTCAAGCGAGCGAATCAGCAGCGCCACCGCCGGACGGTTCCCTGTCGGTCATCCGGCATGATCGATCAGATAGTACCACCAGCCGAAGAGCCCCAGATGAGCCTCCACCAGACTATGATGAGGCCCAAGCTCAGCAACTAAGTATCCGACTTGAGGATCACATCCGAGGAGAAATCGACAGGGGGGATCAGGATCGCGAAAATTGAACCTCCAACACTGGCTAATCACACGAGTGGAGGGTGCCTGTGTAACCAGTTTTGTGGTTCCGGATCCTAAATTTCGTGAAGCAATCTTCATCACTTTGAAATCCCTATACCCCTCCTTCCCCTGCTTTGACCAGGGATTCCCTCGGTCTTTCTTCATGTACTGTAACGGACGATCATTTTCTAGAATTTGGTTGATAAACTGGCGGCTGGTTGGCATTGGGCGCTCGCAAAAGGGCTTCACGACATACATACGAGACTAGAACAAAGATTTTCATTATTACTATATTAAATGGATTGCTATGGATGATTGGCATCCTGATCTTGTCGCCTACTCTCGGCCATGAAGTTTTGAAGCAGAACACGGCTGAAGTCCGGCTCCGGTTTTTGCCGTCTGGTGGCTTACTTAAGCCAATCCGGAAGACAGGAAGCAATCGGACGAGTCTCATCACGTGCGGGAATTCGTGACCAGAGCCGGCTGAGCAGGACCAATCAAAATGCCTCAATTCCGCATCAGTTTTCATTTCGTGCCTCTGGCCGAGAGCTTCCGACCTCTTACGATCAGGAACGATACCTCAATCGAAACCACCACACGTCATTGTGAATTCTTCAGCCTGTCGCAATGGGTATCTGGGACGCCTTTTCGGACATTGTCGAGGCCGTGACGCCATGGAGCGTTGTGGAGGCCGAGGCTCCTGCTGAGGACAAGGTACGAGACACTTTTGCTTTGAGGAGCAGATTTCTTCCCGACGACGAAAGCAATTGGCGCCCACCCGATCTGGGGAGCCCATAAACCATCGTACAATCGCCATCGAGCCGTGCTAACGAATGCGATAGGAGGAGCAGCCCGAGACCGAGTCCAAGGACGACGACGACGAGGATGACGAGGAGGAGGAGGATGACGATGACGACGAGATTGTTGACCCCAAGGATGTGCTTGAGGAAGGTCCGTTAACCCGTACTGCCATCATTGCCGACCCCCGTCTATGTTCATGATTCCGATCACGTTCTCGGTCACAATCCGGACTCGAATATCTCGATCTCGACCGCAACGAGTGATTTAGGCTCCTATCGCTCTGAGCTACCGGGATAAGATGTTTTGGGGTACTCATTGGTCGAGTTAATGCTGATCAGAAGAACAACAGAGTGCCGAAACTCTGCTCAGTGCCACGGTGCCAAGCACCACTTCGACGAGTGTGTCGAGCGTGTCCAGCAGCAGGAGAGTGAGGACGGTGCCAAGGAGGACTGCGTTGAGGAGTGTACGTGCTATTCCCATATCCTATTTGCCTCGGCATTGAGTCACCATGAGCGAAGCAACGCTTTCTCAAATGGCTACGGCTGTTGGAATGTTTGACTAACCTGAGGACAGTCTTCCACCTCGCTCACTGCGCTACCGCCTGCGCTGCCCCCAAGCTGTGGGCTAAGCTCAAGTAAACGTCTCGACTCGACCCAATCCGACCATCCGAATCGATGCGATCTGTACCGACGAGATGACGATGAAATGTCGAAAAGTCACCCAAATGCCGGAACGAGGCAATGTCTGCTCTTGCAGCACTTGAGGGTGTCCCTTGTACGATCTGCCTGTTTCTCGGATGCCGATGCTCGCCAAGAGCCTCGTCTAGGAGCGGCGGCCGTCTCTGTATCATACGCTGCAACGCCCTGAATAGATTTCTACCTATATCCTGTCCCTTATTTGTGTCCCTCTTTTTGCCCCTGGTTGGGCTATGCTGTTGTCATTTGTTCGATGTGTCTTCCTGCCGATGAACCCTCGAGCCCCTCTCGCTGAATCGGCCGTGCCTCTTCGACCGTATATATGTCACTGGAGTAATTGGATGACAACTGTTACCATGGTATATGGATTTCCATACTCACTGTACCGCTATTAACACGGACGACTAGTTCACGGTAGAGGCATACTGCAACTATGATTTTTTTGGGTTCGAAAACCTTGAGCGTGAATAGTCTCTGGCTCAGGAAAGGTACCTGAACGATTTTGAGCAACGTGCTCGAGCTTGATGGATTCTTTCTTGGGACACTAAGACGAGGTCTTGTGCATGAGTTCTTCGCCTTGCTTGAAACAACACCAAACCCGAGGCAAACCCTTCCCCAGAATGAAGGTTGGTGGCATGATTTTGTGAAACGTGGAGGCTACTGTGTCACTAATTCGAGCTCACTTTCCAGTCTTGATTTTAGACAATACCGTCAACATACGGTATGCAGGGCCGGAGTATTGCTAGCCCCTGAGGCAGAGCGAGGAAGGTAAACGTTTGGAAGGGCTATGAATAGTTGCTAGTGGATGCCGGGAGCACATACGAATGGCATTGAACGGGGAGACATGTGCAAGGAAGGACTCAAGCTTACAACGTCTGACTACGGCTCCTATATGACAATGCGTACTTGGTACTATGGACAGTGTTTCAATATTAAAGTTGAAATAGAGCTACCAAGGGATTATGTACCAGTCGATCATTGGAACGCATACGACCCTGGACGGGGTGAGGCACTTCGCTAGAGCATATGGAACGCCTGTGGTGTCAAGGGGAGAGTTGGAGCCGGCAGCAATGACAGGTGGGCTCAGTACGAATGATGGATTGTCAAACCGTGTAAGAACTAGACTGGAGGATACACATCACGTTGCCAGCATATTAAATCGGGAAGCATTTTGGTCTCCAATCTGGGTCGATCTCACGATGCGACGGACACACGGCGCAGCATGTGTCCAAGGCGGAAAACAACCGGAAACCTAGGCCTACAGACGCCGGATAGAGCAACTCTGGTTCGGGAGATTTTTTTCTTCTCCATCACCTACCATTTTGGCCAAACCTGCTTCGTACTTCCCGGATCCGACATGGGCCATCTGTATTCCAACATGTACTTCAAGGGTTGAGATAACCCTCCGCCAGTCGGGGCCGGGTGAGTTGGCAGGACCCTGGCCGGAAACAGGCCCATGGCGGATTAGCGGGCGGGCGCTTCTTGATGGGGATTTGGGAGCTAGGGACCTTGAAAGAACCGGATGTCATGTTGTGTGAATGTGTGCGGCGTAGTTCCTACAAGCAGCAAATCAGTTGGGAGGTGAAGTCTCGGACTCGATGCATCACCTATTTCGGGTCTCAACATTTTTTTTTCGCATTCCATTCCAAGGGCGCGAAAAGTCGCGGTTGAGAAAGCCGACTGTCGTGTTCGAGTCTGGAAGGTGCAATCTGTGTAGATGGCCGTGGGGGTTAAAACCGATCTTCATATTGTCAGTTCATCTGTAGATAGCGGCAAGACGAACGGAGCAACAGCATGGATGGGACGAGAGCAGACTGGGCAGAACAGGGCAAGACGGGGCATGGACGGCCCATCATCATGTGAGAGCGGGCGAATCTCGACGATGGGAAGCGAGCCGAGGTAGCTAAATCGGGCAACGAGGTCCGGTGGATGGCACCCTGGGCGACCTTTGGGCACCCCGCAACGGGTGAAGCGCATGAGCGAGTGCATTGGCGAGTTGTCGAGATGTGAGGAAGCGAGAAGCGAGGGGGGCATTTTGGCAGTCCAGGTCATGGGGTTGGTTGGTGGGTGTGCCAAGAAGAGGATAGCACGAAGAAGAAAGCAGGCAAGTAGGCAAGTACTTCGTAAGGAGTGCAGAGGATATCTCTGTTGTTGGTGATGAATCGATTGGACGGATGAATGCAAATGCCTGTTGATACTGCTGCATGTTGACTTACAGCGGACTCACCACAGCTGGCTCAGCTTCCCCTCTTGGTGTTTTTATACCAAGGAATTCCCACCCCTCCTCCATCTCTGCCTCCAAATCTCCATCTGCATCTCCAACTCAAGCCCATTCCCGCCTCGTCAGCTTACTCTTCCGCCACGGCCAAGCCCATTTTTCGCACTCTCGCACTCTCGCACTTCTCTTCAGCCTCAGGGAACCCACCCCGCGGCCAATAGCGCCCTCGCACCCCTGAAGTGAGCTCACCTGCAGGCGACCAGGCGCAGGTACGAACAAACTGAAACGACGACACGGGCCACCCTTGGCTCCATTCAACCCAACGCACGACACACACGACCCCAGGCGAGAGAGCGACAGAAACCCACCAAGTTCCACTGAACCACGCACCGGGATTCAACGGGAGACGCAAGCCAGCGAGACAAAAAGAACCAGACAGGGGGTGGGCATCGCATTGGAAATATCCCTAGTGCATCTTTTACCTAACGTCGGTGCGGCGTGTTGGCGCTGCCCTTGCTTTTGCCTTTCCTCCCCCCGGCTTCTGCCACCGAACGGATCGCGGTCCAGGCCTGAATTCGGTTTCACGCATTGATTCATAGCTGGCCAGGCCGCTTTCCTCGCTTTCCTCGCTTTCCTCCTTTCCACACCACTGAAAGTCGCCCGATCCAACTTCAACAACTCTCTTTCGCCCTCCCAACGCGGCTGCGGACCTTCGCCTTTCTCCTTATTCACCGCCCGACTCGTCTACGCCCGCAGCGCGGCAACGTGCGCGCCCTGTCCCACCACAGCACAGAGCATCCATCCATTCCCCCAGAAACCCGCTTCATCGCGCGCCCCACGTCGCGAGGCCTGGAACGCCGCTAATCAATCGACGACTCCTCAACCACGCCGATCTCGAAGTCGGCTTTCCGTCCACGACCAGCCGCATGCCTGGGAGCGAGAAGTCCTCGGAGGAGCAGAAGCAACAGCAGCAGGGATCGCGCGGGTTCCTCGACTCCATCGCCAGTATGAGTGGCGACGCCCCTGGCGGTCGCCTCTGGCGCAAGCAGAAGCTGGGCTCGGGTGACTACACCCTCGAGGAGCGCACCACCACCGAGGACAGCGGAGGGCGATGGCGACGGCGGTGGAAGCGACAGCGTGAATGAGGGTGTTTCGACCGAGTATCGCACCTACAAGCGCCGGTGGTTCGGGCTAGCCCAGCTGACGCTCATGAACATCATTGTGTCGTGGGATGTAAGTCACCTCACTCATGATTGAAAACAATTATATACGCGTACTGACCCTCCGCAGTGGATGACCTTCGCTCCCGTCGCCTCCCACGCCGCCGCATACTACGACGTGAGTGAATCCACCATCAACTGGATCAGCATCGCCTTCTTCCTGGCCTTTGTCGCCGTCTTCCCCATCAGCATCGCCATTCTTCACCGCGGACCCAAGCTGGCCTTTATGGCCGCCGCCGTCTTGATCCTCATTGGTAACTGGATTCGCTACGCCGGCTCGACAAAGTCCTCGGGCGGCAACGTCGCCTACGCCATGGCCGGCGAGATCGTCATTGGCTTCGCCCAACCCTTTATCCTCGCGGCGCCCACTCGCTACTCCGACCTGTGGTTCACCAACCGCGGCCGTGTTGCGGCGACTGCTCTCACCAGTTTGGCTAATCCGTTTGGCGCGGCACTGGGCCAGTTAATCACCCCTCTCTGGGTCAGCAAGTCCAGCGACATGTCCAATGCGGTTCTCTATGTTTCCATCCTCGTAAGTCACCTCGCACTAAACCTGACCTCACATCTCCCCCTTCACAACTAGCTCAACCCGCTTACACAACTCTTCAAGTCGACCGTCTGCTGTGTCCCGGCCTTCTTCGTCCCCGCCAAACCGCCGACGCCCGTCGGCCCGGCCTCCGAGACGCCTAAGCTCAGCCTCCGTGCCTCCGTCGGCGCCGTCTCCAGGTCCCTCGAGCTCTGGCTCCTTCTCATTCCCTTCTCCATCTACGTCGGCTTCTTCAACTCCATTTCGTCCCTCCTCAACCAGATGCTCAACCCCTACGGCTTCTCCGACGATGAGGCCGGCATTGGAGGCGCGGTCCTCATTGTCGTTGGTCTAGTTGCCTCCGCAATCGCCTCCCCGATCATCGACCGCACGAAGTCCTTCCTGTTCGCCATCAAGCTCCTCGTTCCCGTTATTGGTATCTCCTACCTCGCCTTCATCTGGATGCCCCAGACCCGGGTCCTGGCAGGTCCCTACGTTGTCCTCGCCATCCTCGGCGCCTCCTCTTTCTCTCTCGTCCCCGTCGCTTTGGAATACCTGATCGAGCTGAGCCATCCCCTTAGCCCAGAAGTCACCTCTACGATTGCTTGGGCCGGCGGCCAGTTCTTCGGTGCCATCTTCACCATCATTAGCGATGCCCTCATCGAGGGACCCAACGCCAACCCCCCCAAGAACATGAAGAAGGCTCTCATCTTCCAAGCTGTCATCGCCCTGGCCACTGTGCCTCTCCCCTTGTGCATCGGCCTCTTTGGCCGCCAGGACAAGGTTGCCCTGCGCCGTATCCGTTCTGACCAGGAGGTTCGCTCACGTACTGTCGTGACTACGGAACCGTGAGCGTGTACTTGCTTCAGAACTACGGGAAGGACATGTAACGGAACGTGACAATCCTTGCTGGATATGACTTTGGGGGGGCCGGCGTGCCCTTTCAGGAACGGAAGTAATCAATAATTAATGTCATCTGTATATCTTTTGTTATGTATGTATGTATGCGTGTCGTTATCGCAAGATACCCATCAAGTCGTCGCCCTGCCTGCTTTTTAGCTCTGTATTGCATTTCCCATCCACCATGTGAAGCCTTCCTCGCTTACACCCCCGCTGATCCGAAAATACTCGAATGCATTACGCCCGCTTGACACCGATAATATTTGCCCATTCATGCCGTAGATCCTCCATCTTCTTCCAGCACTCCGCACCCAGCGCCTCAAACTCGACGAGGTCGTCCTTGGTGACATTTTGGGTGCCCGACTTCCTCCCGACCGACTTATTGAGCACGCCGACGGCCGTGTCCGCTTTGGGGTCCTCGACCTTGCCCTCCCAGCCCCAGCCCTCGACCTCGGTCTTCTTGACGTCCACCTCAAGCTTGTGGTTAGAGCAGCTGCCCCACTTAACGTGCTCGGCATCGAGGTCGTCGAGGGCAGACTGCTCCTGCAGCACGACCCAGGCGGCCGACTTGGACCCGGTGTAGGGGTCGACGGCGTGCCAGGGGGAGCCGAGCCAGCGGGCGACGACGAGGGTAAAGGTGTAGATCCCCATGAGGAACCAGGGGACGGGGAAGATGGTGCTGGCGACGATGCCCGGGTGGGTGAGGTAGAACTTGGGGCGGACAGGCTTCGCCTCGGCTTCCCTGGGATCATCGAGGGTGAGGAAGGGAACCGAGTAGGGCTGGGAGGAGGGCATCGTGGTGGTGAGGGAGAGGGCATCGGTGAGTCGCTTGGAGGACTCGTAGGGTCCAATGCCGTCGAAGCACTGGATATCTGACAGGTTCAGCGAGTCGCGGACTGCCTCAAGACTACCGGACCAGATAATGCGACCGGGGGTTTCGTTCTGAGAGCGGCGGCTTAGGAGAGGGAGGAGCTCGTGCGCGAGAATGTAATGGCCGAAAACGCAGGCCGAGAAGACCTCGCCGAGGAGGGGCTTGGCGGGCTGCAGTTTTGGTCAACATCATGGACAAACGTAATAATTGGGGGCGAGGAGGGAATCGTACGTAGCTATATTGGGCTTGTTCGTTCAGGATACAGGTTGGTAGAGCATCCTTGAAGGTAGGCCATGTCACGGACTGCGTCAAACCCTTCGTGAAGAAGCTCCAGATGGCCAAGGGGTAGTTGCAGCCAGACCAGCCGCCGTATGCGGCATTACTCACGACACTGTCCAGCCGCGGGATGTGCACATTTCGGAGATACTCGCCCTGCAGACCCTCGGGGTTGCTCACGGGCTCGTTGACCAGGCGGTCAGCGAAGGCGTAGAGGCCGCGCACATCGCACAGGTCGAGCTGCAGACTCAAGACGTGGACTCGGGCGACGGTATCCTCCCACCGGTATTTCTCGCCGATTCGAGATCGCAGGCCTGTCGATGTCTGGGCGGCCTGTTCGGCGTAGGATCGCAGCGCGCGGATCGTCTGGAGGGACTTGGACTTGGAGCGAGTGGTGGGGATGAGGATGAGGTGGGATGTCAGGGAGCGCGTAGCGAGGAATTCGTCGATGAGGCGCTCGCCGATGCTGAGGCCAATGCCACTGTAGAAGACCTGTCAGTATGCCGTTGTCTTCGTGGAAGCTTTGCAATTGAGCCTGCGACTTGGGTGTGTACCTGTTGGCCCCTGTAATGAGGACGAAGAGTTGCTCGTGGGGAGGGACGGCGTCCCAGGGCGCAGGGACAGGAGCCAATTGGGAGCCCATCTGGTGAGATGCCACGCTTAACTGGAGCCACAACCGAAATACTACGCGACGTTCAAGATTCTCCAGCTTCGGGAGGTTGCTGGAGTGTAGTGGAGGAGGAGCCGTGTCTAATTAATCTTGGATACCGCCGTTGGGGGGGACTGCTTCGGGGGTTGCTTGCTTCTGTCCGTCCCGCCCCACGTGATAGATACCCGCTTCTCCCCAGACCCAAGCGTCCTCCAGGGGGCCACTTACACGTCTCGTCTACGATGCAGCCTCATAAGACGTGTCGCTGCTTAGCAGGATTCTGTAAATCTGGCAGTTCTACTGTTGGCACTTAGGTCGTCATCATTGCCGGTTAGACCATGTAAATCAGACTCATAGCTTCAAAGCCTGAGCATGCGCAAGCCGTCAAGAACCCCCTTGAATGTACATAGAGCTCGCTAAATAAATCGCACCTGGAGGAGAAGCACCCATTCTACTTGAAAGCAGACGGCGACGAAAATTATGCAATGCCCTTTATGACGAAGAGAGAAAAAAGGAGAAGCACGTATCTCTCGCGAACGAGAATACAGGGAATGAATAAGAATGCGAATAAGATACGTATACGAATACGTCCAACCCCTCCACACAGCAACCCTAACCCACGACGTACATTACCGTGGCCCGGCTTACGGAATCCCGGGTGCTGCCATCTACTATGACGAAACATGAGGGATAGCCAAGATCGGGCTTACTGTACCTCAACATCGATTAGATATCACAGGTACGACGGTACGGAAGAACTCAGAGAGACGAATTGGAGAATAATCATAATCATTATTTTTTGCTACGTATTGCAATGGCTAGAGTTGTTGAGCCTGGGCATCTGCAACTGCGTGGCCGTAATAGCAACAAGATGCTGCATCAAATGCAATGCTTCCCCTTGCAATATACTCCATAGAGATTATCATGACTTTTCTGGACCGACATTGTACCCAATGCCCCGGCTAAGAATACTGTTCTCTCCTGCGCATATTCGTAAACCATCATTACTCCCGGGACTTGTTAATCCCCTCCTGAACGGCAGCCAGGATCAGATCCTTGGCCATCTCAACACCCTCTTCGGTTCCGATAATCTCAATGGCCTCATCCTTGGCCTGGTCCCGGGGCACCTGGATCTTGCAGTTGCTCTGCTTGCGGATCTGGTTAACCTTGGAGCCGTTGGGGCCAATCACATGGCGGTAGGTTCTGGGGTCAGGAAGAACAAGGTAGCCAGTAGCATCGTTCTTCTTGGCCTGGTCAAGAGCCTTGGCGATAGCCTCCTTGGCCTTGGCCACGTTCTCGGGTGTGCCTCGCAGAACCCAGGGAATCTCGCCATCCTCCCCTGAGGAAACCTGGACAACCTTCCACGAGTGGGCATCTGTGGCGGAATCGTCCTCGTCCGTGATCAGGGGCAGGGCACCCACGTTGGAGCGGGTAGTCGAGTCAGGCTTGGGAGGGAGAGGCTGACCGGCATGGTCAACCGTGACCTGGTGGTTGTTGCGAAGCTGGCGGAAGAATTGACCGCCGTTGGAGACGGAGTGGTGAAGGTTGCGGGGAACCTGAAGGGTCTCGCCCTGCTGAGCCTTGACCAAGGACAGGATGTGCTCCTTAGCCTTCGCCACGTTCTCGGGTCGACCAGTCACCTTGACGCCAGTCTTGCCATCGCCCTGACGGGGGACGTCAATGGAGACGGTCAACTTCGACTCGAGCTGTCGTTTGACATCACCGCCACGACCGATAAGCGAGCGGTGGTTGTCAATGGGGACCTCCACGATCTCAGTGACCTGGTTCTCGCGCTCAGCAACAATCTCCTGGATGCGCTCAATGATCTTCTGGACAACGTCGCTACGGCCCTCGATCTTGATGGTGTTTCCATCGGCCTCCTGCTTGGGGAACTGGATGGTGCGGGCAAGCTCGCGTCGATCATCAGATCCACCGGCCTTGACAACAATGTCTCGAAGGTTAGCACCTGTAAATTAGTTAGTTATGAACATCTTCAATAGCATAGTAACGGGGGAACTTACCGCTCGCTCCGATCAGAGCCTTGTGGTACTTCTTCTCGATATCCAAGGTGCGAACCACGGTATCGTCAAAGACAGCACGCTTCTCCTCCAAAATCTTCTTCGCCTTGGCAACCTGAGCAGCCGTGCCCTTAATCTGGATTTCCACGATATCCGTGTCCCGGTCAGCAGGGACGTCAATCTTGGCACCACTGGCCTGTCTGAGTTCGTCAAGAGCAGCACCGGCTTGACCAATCAGAGATCCAACTTGCTTCTGCTGAACAGCAACAGTAGCAGTGGCAGAATGCTCCTCAAGATACTTGTGCAGGGAGAAGAGCTCGTCACGAGCCTCATCCGCACCCTTCTTGGGACCTCGGATGATGACCTCGTTAACAGGCTGCTGTCGGCGAGGCTTTCCGGTCTCGCTAGCGGCGTCCGCGTTGGACTGATCATCCGCAACGTTCTTGGCAGATCGGGGGAAGAAGATCAGAACCTTGTAGCGGGTCTGCAGACGGTTGATCTGGCTGCCCTGGGAGCCAATAAGCTCGCGGTGGTACTTGGGATCGATCTTCATGATGTGGGTGGTCTCATCAGCCAGTGTGCGAGCAAGACCCTGGATGTGCGAGCGGCAAGTCTCGGCCTTGGCCTTGGGACCCTTGAGCTCAACCTTGCCATCTTGAACCTGGATCTCGACATCGAAGCGATCACGGAGCTCGCGGATGTTGCTGCCACCCTTACCAATAAGGTGGTTCGCATACTTCTGAGGGAAGTCGAAGCTCAAGGTGAAACCACGCTCCTTCTCGTCCTCTTTCTCCTGCTCCACAAAGGCATTGGCCTTCGCGGCAAGTGCCTCAACGGCCGATGCGGGGCCTCGAAGAGTAATCGTTGTGCCAACCTTGGTGACTCTAACAGGGATCTGGTCAGATGAGCGGCTCTCCTGCTCCTTCTTGATGAATCGGCGAAGCCTCTCGTGGAACTTCAGAGGGACGTCGAGGGAATCAGTAGCAATCTGCTCCTGCTTGTTGATGAGATCGAGGATATGCTTCTGGGCTTCCCGGAGACCCTGCTGGAAAGTTCGAATATCGACGTCCGTGGGCTTGTTGCGGGGCAGCTGGTAGGGACCTTCAGCGGGCTCAGGACCTTCAAACACAAGCAAAACGGGGGCACCAGGCTCCGACGCATCGGGGACAACAACGTGAACACCGTATTCCTTCTTGATCTTCGGAGTAATGTCATTTCGGATGTGCTGATGGAAGAAGGAATCAATAGGCACTGCACTCATGCGCGAAGGGGGTTGGCCATTGATGATGCCAGTAATCTCGGACTGGGCACGAATGGCGTTCTTTCCCTCACGAGAATAGAGCTCCCACGGCAAGGCACCATCCTGGGAAAATGGGGTGTTGATGTGAGTGTTGTAGAGCTTCTCCAGACGCTCAATCTCCCTTGCGCTGGCGGAGGTATCGAGTGACATAGCCAGCGTGGGCAGCAGCACCCCCAGGGGCATTCCGGTGGAATCGGGCAATGTCAAGGTTGGACATTTGCATACCCATTGCGAGGTCCATGGCCTTCTCCAGACCGGCCTGAACCTGATCGGCAGGGCCAATGACGGTCACGGTGTCATCATCCGCATCCGTAGGCAGAATGATGGCGCAGCCAGTGTCAGCGAAGAATTCCTCAGTGGGGACACCTCGGTCACCAATAATGAACTGGTGTCGTCCTCGCTGAATTGAGAGCTGCTCAGCCTCGAGCTGTTTGTGGAGCTCAGCAACCTGGCGCTCAATTTCAGCGCGAACCTTCTGCACAGCAGCGCGGTCACCCGCAAGCTGAATGTGATTCTCCTCGTGACCAGCCGGGGCGAACACAGGTCGCTGGCCAGCGTTGGCGGCGACAGGGGACGGGCCAGGCGTGTAAGCTTGCAGAGGAGGAACTCGGATCTGGATACCGTGGTCCTCCTCCAGAGCATGGGCGAGGGCGTTTCCAGGCCCGGCAATGAATGGGTAGAAGGCGGCGGGGATGCCGCGGACCTTGGTCTGGACGTTGGCGGATCGCTCACCAGCAATCTTCAGGATCTCGTTGCGGGCCGAGGCGGCAGAGAGAGCATTGCCCTCAACGATGACATCAATGGTAGCATCGTCGTCGTCGTCAATGGGCACGTTCTCGTCGACCTTGGGCAATTGAATCTTGGCGCCAGTCTTCTCCTGAAGAGCCTTGATCATAGATCCACCCTTACCAATGATGTGGGCTCGAGTAGACTGGGGGATCTGGACGGTGATGCTTTGCTGGAACAGAGTTAGCTTATATCACATCAGGGGGTCGGTGTAGAACATACCTTGGTGCCAATTTGGAAGACCAAGTCCTTGAGTGCCTGTTGAGCGACGTCTTGAGGACCAGTGGCATCAAACTTAAGGCGGCCGTTGGAGGCGGTGGCCATGGTAATGTTGGCACGAGATTTACGGTTGATGTCCTTGATGATGTCGGGGATAGGCCTCCTCAGTTGGTTACGGGGCATGATATACTGGGGATCAAGGGTAACCGATTCGACATTGCGGCCGGGGATGAACATGGACGGCATGGCGTTTTGGGGAGTTGCAGTTCCCGACGCGGGGGTCGAGGAGCGGGAACCGCCCTTGGCTGCAGCGCCGTTGGAATTGCCGTTGGCGTTGTTCTTGGCTCCCCAGATCGGCGCCACGTTGGCGCTTTTACCCTTGGGAGCTCCGAGCTCAGGGAATAATTCGTGCGATTGGGTATCAAGGGAGCTCTTAGGGCCCTGCGGCTGCTTGCCAGCGGACTTTGCGCTGATCGGTGCAGCCCAGGAACCAGAGGCATCGTTGGAGACCTTGGCGGGGAGATCCTCATCCTGCGCATCTTCGACGGTGACGTGATGAGGAGCTTCGGCGTGCTTCTGGAGAAGCTTCTGCGCGGCAGAAACCTCACCGAGGTTGGTGGTATCGACGGGGGTCTCGGAGGCCATGATGGAAGCTTTGCTTAAATACGGCGACGCGGAAATCGTGATATAGTAGACGGAGAAAGGAGGAGGGTGGTGATGACTAAAAAGACAGCTTGTTAGAAACGGGCATGCACAGGAATTGCACTCTCGGAGGAGCGTGTAGGGGCCAGTGCCAATGGGCATGGGGTGGGCGTACTGATTCTAAAGGCTGCTTGAAGCACTGAAGCTTGCAGCCAGGAAAGCTGGAGAAGACGGTGAAGAGGGAGCTCGGTACGGGTGACGGACGACAAATGACCAGATGTTGTGGAGTCTGGGATCTCTAGAACATTGTGCAAGAAACCAACAGACGGCGATGACCAGGAACCAGGAGGAACAACCAGAGATGTGGCAGAGACCGGAGAGCGGAGGACGGACTCGGAGGGAGGCAAATGGAGATGGGATGCGAGAGTGAGGTTGAGAGGTGAGGGTTGAGAATTGAGGGTGAGGTGGAAGTTTCTCCAGACTCCCCATGAGGTTCTAGCCTCTGGGCCGCTCGAGCCAGCAGGGATCGTGGAGCCAGTGCCTATGGAGCCACCTACACCTCTACACCTCCAGACCGACCCTCCGGAGCTCTGGCAGGAACCACCTGAAATTTACGCGAAGCTTGTCCGGAGCCCGGAGCAACCAGTCGCCAGCGGGGCCCTCCACCTTCTTGAGGCCAGTTCATGCCATGGCCCTCCAGAACCGGGAAAGACCAAACACCAAAAGGGGGTCATCCGAGTCACGGGATACCACATGTGACATTTCCCCATATCTCACCTTTTCGGGTTACCCCCAATTGCGCCGGTGTAAGACAGTCGAGCACGTGATGATGGAGTGATAATGCCTGTCCTTCACTCTCCCTCGTCGCCTTCATTTAGCCATCTCGGGCATTGTCATCGTGCTGACCGTCGTGGGAAGTGATTATGTGCTGCTGTCCTGACTGGTTCGCTTCCCAGGTCAGTCGCGTACCCAGTTCGTGTCAAGAGGCGCCGGTAAACGTGCCAAAGGCCACGCAGTCTCACTTCTCAATGGCTATCGGCAACCAGAACTGACGCAATTGCACCTAAAGTTTCCTCCAATTTGCCTGTAAACGGAAGCTCCTCGCGAGAAAACAGGTGCTTTTCGGTGGGAGACCTGCCGATGGGTGGCCAGATGTCCCCGTCTAGTCTGAGAGAATGCGTTGGCCAGCTGTGGGGTCGCAATTGGAACCCTCAGTGTCGGCTTGCAAGCCACCAACCAAACTCGCCGCTACTCATCTGGGAGTGTTACAGCCGACAATGAATTAGGTTTCACGAAAGATCTCTCTTCTCTCGTCTTAATCAAACAAAATAGTGCTCGTTTTTCAACGACTTGGAGAATCCGGGTTCACCTTAGCAGTAGTTATGCCAGCCTAGGTGGGTAGCTCGGCGTTCAGGGGAAAGCAGGGCCTAGGTGTGGGTTGGATTTATACCTTGTCCAAACCGGACCGCATCCGATTTCCCATCATAGGCTTTTGGGAGTGGCCTCATGTAGTGTAAAGGAGCAGGTACGCTGCAATCTCCGCTCAGCCATGTCGAGCTCCACGCGCCATGACAGGTCGCCAGTGCACGAAGATCCCGAGACCCGCGGTCTAGAAAGGTCAGGGTTTCCTTGCTCCTGTTCCAACCTCAGTCTCAAAACACTCCGCTATTAAGGGTTGTTTATTAGAATGATAACTCAGGATTGTCAAATGTAGTCGAGAGAATGGATCTCGAGGCAATGCCATGCCCCTCTCTTAAGACCGGAGAATTAGTTGGGGACGGAGAAAATTGATTGCCAATTCGATACTGCAGGGCCAAAATTGCCGAACTTCTGAGATATGACTGAACCCTGTCCTTTCTTCTAGCTCCTGCACTTGGGGCTCCTCCTGCGACATCTAGGTCGTCTGCAATGCCGAAGATTGCATCTCTCGGCTACTGCAGGTACGGATTTACTATGTAGATGGCATGCGACACGGTACGGAACGGCAGGGCAAATCTAGTGATTCAAATATACACACACGGTACTTGGATTAGTACTGTACAGTGCACAAGACCTCGACCTCGCTAATGTTGAAGTCTGTGTCTTTATGTACTACGTATGACGAGAACTTTGTTGGACTATTGCGTGGGGCCCGATTGGAGTCACATTCGCTTGGAGGCCTTCTGCAAGTACGTACGCAGAAGAAATTAGTGTTGACGACGTGTACAACGAGGGGAAAGAAGCATTGGGAGTCCAATTCGAGCATTGGAGGAAACTGGGACGCTTATCGAGCAGAATCTTAACCTGCGGGATGCGAACGAACACGTACGCAGGATCCCAACAAGTGCTAAACCACACCTGAAGGATTTGGCGGCCGTATCACTGAGGGTCAGGGGTGCTGAGGGTGTGCTCACTACTTCTCATGATGCAGGACGGCGTAACCTCCAGTGCCAGCGAGGACAGAGTGTGGCACAACTGGGTAGGGCAAACCAGGGCCGGTGAAAGGATCCCCCAAAAAGCCAGATGCGCCACGGAAACTGGGCCATCTAGAAACGCAGGTTGTGCAGCAGATGTCGTACTCGGTGGTGGAGGTCGACAAATGACGGTTGGCTAGCTGGCATTTGTCATTTGGGGGCGGCATTTGGCAGAGAGGATCCGCGAAACAGTACCGTAAGTGGTAGCCGGAGACCCAGAGACTTGGATAATTGGGCAGCATCCACCAACCATACGCGACGGATGCGAGCTTTGTCGCCGTTGTCAGGGTGGAACAATTCCTCGTATCGCGTTGCGGCCTTGACCCGACCCGCAGGCCGGCAAGGTAATGGCAGGATCTCGTCAAAGACGGCACAGGATGTACGCGTCCAAGATGTGGTCAATGAACCGCAACCAACGGCAACGGAAGGCCAGGGACGAGACATGTTTGCGGCGACGTCGAAACCCGGGATACCTCCTAAGTATCGCCGGCGGCTGGCGGGCCAAAGTCTATGGATGTCTCGCATCGAGACGCCGGGCGGATGTCCGGGCCCAATCCAGAGGGCTGAAGCGCCCATAATCCGCCGCGTGCCTGGGCAAAGACGGCCGCGGAGGTGAGACGGCCGCCCCTGACGTGAAACGAGGAAGCGCCTCAAGCATCAGACGGCAGCGGTAGCAGTCGCAGTTTAATAGATTAATCAATTCATCTACAGAGCAACTCCCGACGTGTTAGGGTCCGTTGATCACACAATTGCGGCGGGATTGACTTAGGACAGCCAGTCGATAAGTGGAGAAGAGGCTATCACATCTCGAGAACGCTACGCCGGCTCTCAGTCAATAACTAACCCAGTTATCTTGAGCGACCCTTCGCGCCGAGGTAACGAGGATGAGATGAGATGAGATGACGACGCCGTCTCTCATCTGAGCAGACGCTACAGACGCACGCACACCCGGCACCAAAGCAAAGGCCCCCCAACTTGCAAGCCATGGTAGAGCATGGATGAGATGGGGATGTGAAGGACTGGACGCCCCATCATCGTCACGTCTCTCCAATGGCTGCAGGCCTGTAACCTGCTTCAGAAGTTCAGCCTCCAGGGCACCCTGCGGTTCCCGATGGATCCAAATCGGCCCCACTGGGACGGCGTCTGCGCGAATGAATTTGCGTACCAGTCAAGGGAATGGCTCCGTCGCAGAGGAGTGATAATAAAAAAATTGCCGAGTAAGAAGCAGCGTAGCCGCATAACCTTTACGCCGCGCGCGCTGGACGGACTGCCAGGCTTACAAGCTGCAACGGGCCAGTGCGGATGTTGGACAGTTGGAGGAGTGACACATCAGCAAAGGGCAACGACCCAAGGCTTACCCAGTCCCCACCGGCCACGAGCGGGCGACAAGCGGACAATACGTACCTAGGTACCTAGTCAGCGGCGGGCTACAGTAGCTCCAGTCGGCGCAAGCCATCAACCACACATCAATTGCAGCACCACTCGGTCTGCGTCGCGGACGAGGAAGCGCCACTCTAAAATTGTTCAAGGACCGTGAGCTCCAGCCTTGGAAACCCTGGAGCTGGGAGTCCGTGGTGCTCTGACCCCTCGCGGCGCTCGTTCAGAAGTCTTGTCTCCGCACCAGAGTTGCCAGATCCCAGAGCTGCTCCACCCGCGTATCCACGCACGCCCGCTCCTGGTGCGTTTGCAACGCGCTTAAGAGTGGTCGTGGGTCTTTTCCAGACTGGCACTGGCACTGGAGCCGGGACTCGCAATGGGCCATAGGGCTAACACCACGCCCCGTCCCCACTCTGTTTCTCCATGTCCCGACTCGTGAGTCTCGAAAAAGATCCAAGAGCCGCCTCCAGAATTGAGAAACCATCAGACTGTCCGAGACAAAGTGGGGGACTGGACGCTGAAGACTGGAGTAGGGGACCAGAATCTACACAAACTAGTCGGTGGACCTGTGCCGTGCTAGTGTGGAGACGCCCTGTCCACTTGCGTGCGGTCAAGCAAGGTACAGTGCAGCGCAGTGCAGGACAGGGCATAACAGTGCATCACAGTGCGTGTATCGGTCCCCCAAGGCTGGGAATGTGAACCTGAAGTGTATCGTCGCCGTTCATCAACATCGATCCGGCCCAACAGACGGACATAACTAAACTCCTGCCCAAAAACGAAGACGCCTCCCTTTTGCAGTCGACGTCGCGCGCCCTGGGTTGGGGCTCAATGTACTTCGTATGTCGCCAACTTGAGCAAGTCAGGACCCCTGTCTGCCAGCATGTGTCAGGGCCACGGCTCGCCAGCCAGCAAAGACGACACAGCCCCCTCGGTCTGCAGCTCGCCGCGTCCCATCCCCTGGAACTCCCTAGTTGGGGGTCCTTTCACACCAACCAGCGGAGCACTAAAGCAGAGTCGCAGCAGAGCGTAGCATCCCGCGAGCGAATCGCCGAGGCTCATCTTGGACAGGGCGGGTGAAGAGTCCCCAATGAAGTCCTTGACGTCCCCATAAACTCTGTCGGTACTGGCTGTAGCCAAGTTATTGTCCTCGACTCGTGGAAGCGAGAGAAGAAGGCCGTGGAAGGCAGGGTCCCCAGGGCAGCCAAAAGCCAAAATGTCGACCAACCATGGCAGCGGTCAAGCCACCATGTGCTTGCGGCGCGCTCTCGCACTGTCGACTTGTGCCAACGGCCCGAGAGTGTACTACCTACGTAAGGGTGCGTGGTGCAGCGCCAGTCGGTGCAGTTAGGTGCCAGTAGCCCAGCAGCCACAAGGTTCCAGGCTGCTGGGCTGGCCAGGTACCTACTTACCGGCCAGTGGGCTCGTCTCGGGGGTGCGTGTACCCATCATCCGTCGCCCACATGGTCCAATTGCAAGCCAGCCTAGCCCAGATGGGCTTCATGGATCGCAGTCCCAGCATAGCACGCCTGGTTCTGAATGCCCAAAGCACAGCACTGGCACCAGGCGCAGACACCCCGTTCAAGCAAGTCGGGCACTCAAATCAAGCAGAATTCAAGTCAATCCAAGCAATTTTTACATATCAGACCGTCAATGGGCCATTGATGCATCCATTCATTGATTCACGGCCCGTCTTGTTGGCCCTTCCTCAACACCAACTCTCTTCCCTTGACAGCGAGCCCACACGTCCAAACTCACTCGCTCCATCATCCCCCACGCGTATCTCTCGCTCCTCTCTCACGCTTCTCGCTGCGGCGCGCATCCCCCTTCCCCTTTCACTCATTCGTTCATTTGATATCCCCTGCTGGCAGAACTGGGGTTCAATCGAGCTCTCGCCCATATCTCTCTCGAAACAGGCAACCCGCATTCCGCATCCCGCATCATCACCCATCATCCGCCTGCCCGTCAGCACCAGCAACAGCGCCGGCGCAGCACAACACGGCACAGCGCACAGCACAGCGCAATACGAACTCGTTCGTACAGCTCGACGCCAACAAACAGGCATAAAACAGAAGCTGGTAAGCCGGACCTTGATCCTGATCCCGATCCTGATCCGAAGTTGGACCCAGGCGTCATTGTCATTGTCATCGGTCCGCACCCCATCATACGGTATCCCACCCCCATCCTCAGCCGCCCGCATTCCCGCATTCCATCTCACTCACGCACTTTCACTCTCACACAAACATCGATACATCCTTCCATACCACCCGCACAGTACCATCGCACTTGGCGCTCGCACATACTCCCATACTACGGTACCCTCTCCCCATCCGTCCCAGAGTACCTGCGTACGGAGTACGTCCCACTAGGCCCCCTCCTCGCCCCTCCCATCTCCCCTCCACGCCCCAATCCCAACCCACCTTGGCCACCTTGGGCGCTCCGCGTCAAGCAGGCTCTCTATTCGGAGACAGCGCCTCAGTGGCCAACCGCTTTTCCCTGTTCCCCAAGTCTCAGTTCCCAGTTCCCAGTTCCCAGTCCGCAGCCCCCTCCCCCCCCCCCAGCGCCGAGCATAATCACAACCAAAAAGCACAAAGCACAAGCTCGATCAAAGGCACACGCAGGAGCAAGACCCGCCCGCCCGCACTGCGCTGCACTGCATCGGAATTTGGCTTTGTTGGCTCTGGCTCTGGCCGCCAAACCCGCGCACCTTTTCCTCCTTGCACACCCTGCTGCCCTCGCTCGACCCATTCATTGTCTGCATAGCCGTCCTGAGACCTTTTTTTAGCCAAGCTCGCCTGCTGGATCATGGACGGCCCCGGGTCTACCTCCTCCTCTGCTTCCATCGCCCCTTCCCATCGTCGCAAACTCGTCAAGAAGCCTCCATCTCATCACTACGCCCGCTCATCCTCCGGCTTCGATGGTGGTGGCGGCTACGACGCCGATTCCCTCGGAAGCAAACGCAGTTCCCAAAGTCTGAGACGAGCCCCCAGCGCTCCCCCAGCACGCTCCAACCCCGCGACCGCGTCGGGACACACTCCCGCCAACACCTTTCGATCGAACGCATCACCCATCCTACCACAGGGCGATTTTACCACCTCCAACGCCTGGACACCCGTCCCTCGCAATAATCGCCTCTCCGACTCCCACCTTCGGCCCCTTAGCAAACCAGCCGCCCCCGCTGACGACTTCATCGGCGCCCCCTTCGACGGCGCTGCCATCCTCAATCGGATTGAGTCGACAAAGGTGTCGAGCCCCCAGGGTCCAGTCCACCGCCACCACAATCATCAACCCCCGCTCCTCAAGATCGGTGCCGACTCCCAGCTCGCGACCCCCATCTTGCGACCCTCCGCCAGTTTCACCGGGATGGATTCGTCTCTGTCTGAGAAGGGCCTCGGGCCTCGCGCTCCCACCGATGGCTCCATGGGTAACACCAAGCGATATTCAGATGATGGCAGGGAGCCCAAGTCGGCTGTCCTGCGAAAGAAGTCGGGCTTCTCAGGCTTCATGAACAGTCTTGTCGGCTCACCCAAGAAACCTGTCATTTCCGCCCCGAGAACCCCGTTCACGTCACCCACGTCGGCTACGATAGTACGACGGGCCAGTTCACTGTCAGTCTCCCCAGTCCCGCCTTGTGGCGTCCCCGCCCATCCATCCACGTTAACATCATTATAGGGCCTGCCCAAGGAATGGCAGCGGTTGATCAACGAGAGCGGCATCCCCGAGAAGGAAAGGCGAGAGAACCCTCAAACGATGGTTGATATTTTGCAGTTCTACAAGGAGACCACTGAGAGGCCACACGAGGATCAGAGCCTCGAAAAGTTCCATCATGCTGGAGCCCAATATGCGGCCAACTCTCCTGCGTCTGCAGCATCTCCGGGCACGTACCCGTCAAATTATATGGGTATGTCACCAATCACTAGTCCATCTGTCGAACCCAGGTTTCCAACTGTCAATCATGAAGGAAGTTTTGAGAATCCCGAGCTCCGCCCCCCGTTCCCAGAGGCCAGGTCTCTGGCAAAGACCTGATGCCCAGTCGACCGGCCCCGAAACCGCCTGTCAGCATGAACAACCGACACCATCCCCAAGGTGCCTACACTGCCAAGGACTCTGGCATTGGCATGTCGCAGTCTGGTGAAGAATCCTTCGGCTCCAAGGACAACAGTCCCATGCTCCCCGAAGAACACCGCTCTCGATCGAACTCGCGCGTTCAAGTACCATCGCCGTATGCCCCGACAGCCCCCCAGCAGAACCAGGTCGTCCAAGCGCAGGCTGCCGCTTATCAGCAGCAGCTCATGCAGCAACAGCAGGAGCAGGCGATGGCTCAGGCCCAGGCTGCTATGTCTGGCCAGGTCACTCGGGCTCCTAGCAAGAGAACGCCTCACAACCAAGTTCCCGCACCTGTTGGCCAGCCCAGTCAGCCTCCCCACCCCAACGCGGCGTATGGACGTCCCCCCGAGGCCAATGGCGTTGCGAATGCCCCACGGCAACAACCCGGACCCGGGGCCATTCCCGGAGCTAGGCCGCGACACCGAGCTCGGCAGAGCGCTGCCTTCGATGTCGTTGCCTCTCTTAAGCGAATTTGCTCTGAGGGCGATCCTCGCGACATTTACCGTGGATTCAACAAGATTGGTCAGGGCGCCTCTGGTGGTGTCTACACTGGCCACGAGCGGGGCACGAACCGTCTTGTGGCCATTAAGCAGATGAACCTTGAGCAGCAACCTAAGAAGGACCTGATCATCAATGAGATTCTCGTCATGAAGGACAGCTCGCACCCGAACATTGTCAACTTCATTGACAGCTACCTCTGTGGCGGAGAGCTGTGGGTCGTGATGGAGTTCATGGAAGGTGGCAGCCTTACGGATGTTGTCACCTTCAACATCATGTCCGAGGGCCAGATTGCCTCCGTGTGCCGGGAGACCCTGAAGGGACTGCAGCACCTGCATTCCAAGGGAGTCATCCACCGCGATATCAAATCCGACAACATTTTGCTTTCCATGGAGGGCAACATTAAGCTCAGTATGTCGCCGTTCAACCATTGGAGAGCCGTTGAAACCCCGTTGAAGTATTCTTGATTGGACGACACTAACTGGAAATAGCTGACTTTGGCTTCTGCGCTACCATCAACGAAGCCCAAAACAAGCGAACAACCATGGTGGGAACACCGTACTGGATGGCCCCCGAAGTAGTCACTAGAAAAGAGTACGGCCGGAAAGTCGACATCTGGTCCCTTGGTATCATGGCCATTGAGATGATTGAGGGAGAGCCCCCATACCTAACAGAGTCCCCCCTTCGAGCCTTGTGGCTGATTGCGACCAACGGGACTCCCAATATCAAGAACGAGCAGGATCTCTCGCCTCTCTTCAAGGATTTCTTGTACTTTGCGCTCAAGGTCGATCCTGAGAAGCGAGCAAGCGCCCACGATCTGCTCCGAGTACGTTTTTTTCCCAGGCTATTGCCTCTATTAGTCTTTTGTACTAACCTTCGCATAGCATGAATTCATGAAGCAGTGTGTTGATCTCACACAACTGTCGCCATTGGTCCGAGCCGCTCGAGAACAAAGAGCGCAAGAGAAGGCCCGCAAGGGACAATAGGCTGGTCCATGCGGTATTCGAACTCGCCGAGCGGCTCCCCAATTGGGAGGGAAGACGGTCGGTTACTGGCATCGCTAAGACGATAAATCGATCTCCCCTTCCAACCAAATAGCCAAGGGCCCGCTCCCCCCTGCGCAATTTGGATATGACGACACGGGCGACAGCGCAGTTGATCTGAAAGCTTGGCCAATCGAACTCGCGTCCCCGGCGGATCTCGCACCTCGATTCTCAATCATATAATGACCATTTTTTTTCGGAAAGCCTCTTTTCGATTACCGTATCATAGCAGGCCTTGCATCTTAAAGTTGGAGTTGGCATTGATGCCGCGTCACGGGACTCGGGCTTGCGCAGGGAGACGCAGAAGACCGAGCACAAAAGGTGCCAGCAGGCGACGCGGATACGACGCCTGAAAGCACATAGAAATGACACGCTGGATATACCCCCTGCATACGAACAAGTTACTTCACGAGTTACTTCCGCCGAGTTTACCTCGAGATAGGTCTATTACGTTGCTAGACCATTCTCTCCTCACCAACTCCAATCATAAAACCTGTTTTGTTACTTCGCTTCGCAAGATTCACAGTGTGTACGCGGTCGGGGGTGGTTCTGTCGAGATGAAGGCATACTTGATGAGTTTGATCAAACTGAATTTGCTATCCGTTCCAGCTATCCGTCCTAGGTATCCGTCCCAGCCACACGCACCCGCGCAAAACATAAACATAAAACGCCCCGAGAATATTGCGGCATCTTACCCTAGTTGAGACGGGCGGCGTTGCTGTGGGACAGAGCATTCCCCTGCTCCCAATTTTGGTAGATGGTGCTCATCTGCCGGCGCAGCCTCGCACCCTCTCCACGAGCAGCATCCACACCCGTGGCGACACTGGACTTGACCTTGCCCAGCATAGCGACGGTGCCAAGGGCTGCTGGTCGCGGGTGGTGCTTGAGCTTGTCAGTGCTGGAGTGGAAGTACATGGACTGGCGGACCGTCTCGCGGACCGATGCGGCAGCGCGTTGGGTGGTGGTAGAGGCCTTGAGAAGTGCGGGCTTAAGGCGATTGCGCAGCTTGCGGGCGACGCGGAGAGGGAGAGAGCACAGAAGTTGCATTGCGAGGTTTTGTTGGTTGGTTGTGAGTTGAGTGTTTTCGGCGTCGTTGGGTTTGGGGATTGTCGTTTGCAGGGAGCGACAATGATGGGATATGAGCTTAGTCGGGTGGTTGATGGATGATTGTGACTCGTTGGGTGCTCGCTGGCAGCTTAGTTGATCTCTTGATCTCGTGCTGGCTTGTGCTGTTACCAGGTAGATGGGAATGAAGTGGATGGGACGAGACGGATGAGGCTTCTGAGGGTAGCGGTTTTCGTTTCTTGGGCTCCTGTTGTCTCTTTGACCAACTAGAAAAGTCGATTCTCCTGGTATCTTGCTGCAAAATCTAAAAGGGCGTCTCGCGATCCCGGGAGGGGGGGGAACAGTCTGGTTTTCTTCTTTATCTACCATGCCATCCCCCGCCACCCGGACCAGACGTCTACTTCGACGAGGGTCCCATCGGCACGCCCCGTCGGCTTAATTACATGCGGTGTAAATCCTACTAGAGCATTGATGGGTCCGGTTTCGTGTAACGTGGACAGCACTGGTTCGTTGAAGGGCCGCTTCGGGGGGGAGGCAGGCACGTCAGGCGTGCGTCGCATGGAAGCGAGAAAGGAGACGGGGCCAGTGCGTGATTGGGAACGCGGGAATGCGGGAGAGCGGGATGCGGGCCTGGCGAAGAGGCGGTGTCTCGGGCGGCCACTGGCTGGGGGGCTGGCTGCGAGTCTCGCGTGGTGTTTTGGCGCCCGCGTCTGACCTTTTGGCATTTTTGGTGTAAGGATTGGATGGTTGTTGGTCTCTCTCTGCGTTGGTCTTATCGCTGCAATCCTGCTTCCTGCCCTCTCTCCCTCTGCATGCGATTGCATCCATCTCCATCATTCTTACTTGCTCGTACGGATTGTGGTTTTTCCCTCTCCTCTCCTCTCCATCAGCCGATGTTGGGCCCACATTGCGCTGCGGGCTGGTGGCGGGTATTGGCGACTGCGAGGAAGCGGTGAGACGCGGCGGCCGGCGGTGGCACTGGGAGAGGGGGGAGCCGGAACTGACGATGCGATTTCCCTTTTCATGAGCCCGGCGGCGTGCCTATTGGTTGGCCGGGCGGGCCAATGCGAGGCGGGGAATTAATTTAGACTACGTGCATGAGGGGATCGTGAAGACATAGAGCTATGGAGCCATAGAGCTACTACGGAGCATCGTGTAAGACGCAGCGAATCACTCCGGCGCGATTCCTCTCGAACAACCACAACAACCTCAAGATACCACCGCATTGAATCACAACACGAGAACAAGCAGGGTGTCAGAGCCAAGTAATGAGCATTAGAATTCTTCTTCGTTTAGTGTCAACTATGACTCCCGCTGCCACCGGACATTCCAGTGCAGTCTCTCATCTCTCTATCATACCATCCCAGGTTCTCTATTGTATCCCTTCAATGCTTCCCATTTTTTCGAGGAAAGAACAACTATCCTTCGATACCCTTAAACTCCGAACAAGCTTGAGAAAAGAAAATCAGAAACAGATCCGCCATTCGTGACTGAACTGTTTGTGTGCGTAACCCCCCAAGGACCTTTTTTTTGTTTGTTTTTTTGTGGATTCATTCCAGAAATGCCCATCCCTCCAAACAATGCATAGAAATTTGGCTCGGTCCTATCCAAGCCGACAAGCGAGTTGCTTAGTAGCAAGTGTAGCCACCGTCGATGATGCAGTTGGAACCGGTCATGAACTTGGAGGAGTCCGAGGCGAGGAAGACGCAGAGGCCGTTGAGCTCGTCGACGTTCCCCAGGCGGTTCTGGGGGGTCAGGGACTTCCAGATCTTCTTCTGGGCATCAAGGGCGGGAACACGGTTGAGGGCGGTGTCCATGTAACCGGGAGAGATGCAGTTGACGCGGATTTCGTACTTGGCCCACTCAGCAGCGAGAGACTTGCCAAGCTGGATAACACCAGCCTTGGAGGCGTTGTAGCAGCTCTGCTCCTGGGGGTAGTTGACAACGGAGCCAGACATGGAGGCGACCAGGACGATGGAACCGGGCTTGCCAGCGGCCATCATGGCACGGCCGACGGCCTGGGACATCAGGAAGGAGCCGTTGAGGTTGATGTCGATGAGACGACGGAACATGGCGGGGTCGTAGGTCTCGGCCTTGATGTTGGAATCGGCGATACCAGCCGAGTTGACCAGGACATCGGGGGCACCGAAGCGCTCGACAACGTTGTCGACGGCGGCGTTGATAGCAGCCCCATCACGGACATCAACCTTGAAGAAGGAGACGGGGAGGCCAGTCTTCTCGTGAAAGCTCAGCAGCGGACTGGTCACCAAGCTCCTGGTTGGCATCGAATATGATGATGGCCTTGGCACCAGCCTCGGCGCAGGCGCGAGCCATGTAGTTACCGAGACCACGGGCACCACCAGTGACAATGATGGTCTTGCCAAAGACACTCATGTTCTTCATGGTCTGGGGCAGGGCATCGAAAACCTTGCGAGTCAGGGGAACGACAGCCTCGTTTTCAGTAGGAGGGACGGGAGTGTCGTGGGGAACCTGGGCAGCGGCATCGGGAACCTTGACGGTGTGCTTGTCACCCTGGCCAGCACCGTAGATGGTGGCAGGGACCTCCTTCTCACGAACAACGCTCTTCTTGTTGGCAGTATCAGAGACACGGCTGATACGGGTGGCCGAAAAGAAGCGAGCCGAAGAAGCGGCAGGGCGAGCCACGGGGGCGGCAGCCCGAGAGAGGCGGAGGACGTTGCGGGCGGCGGAAGACATTGTGACTTGGTGCAACGAGAGAATGTGATGAAGGATGAGAGATGTGGAAGAGGATGAAGGAGGAAGAGAGTGGAGGGAAGTGGGTATATTTGATCAAGTGAATAAGGGAGAAAGTCGAAGGAGCAGAGCTTCAGTCGACAAGAGGAGGTCTTGATATAGGTATGCGCCGGCGGGCTAGAGATAGACGGAGGTGGGGCGCAAGGTGAAGGGTCAGTCAAAAAAATCTGGGCCGGGGGCGATCTTTTTTTTTGGGGAGGGAGAGGGTCAAGTGGCCGCTACTGCAGGTCTAGCGTGGCGGGATGTCCGTAAGGCGAAGCTTCACAATCAGCTCAGCTGGGCTGGATCTGGTTTGTGGTTGGGGGTGTCGGACTGAATTCGGTGGTCCGGGAGTCGTCGCAAAGCGTGTCGATCGTGTTACCGATTTGTGTTCGCGGTGCAAGGTTAGTGGTGAGGGGTGGTGAATGAGAAGTTAGCTCCGGGGAGGGAAGCTTCGTAGGTATGACGGTGACTAGGACGGTGACTGGACACTAGGTGACGGCAGGTGGACCGGTACTATTCTCAGGGATCCTCAATAGCGACGCCAGAACGACAATCTGTGGACCAGGGGGAAGTTGTTGACGAGATGCGGAGATCTGATTGATGCAATTGCGATGCGGTTGTTGCGGACGAGTGGGTTGACGGACGAGACGTCAGGACTGGATGGATGAGGAGAAGGTGTGGTTGGGTGTCTGCAAACAGGGTTCAGGTCAGCCAAAGCAGTTCCATTGTCGTCCTTTTAAAGAGAGCCGAGATGGCCTCCTCCGTTGGGCCGCTCCTCGCCAACAAGGCGCACGACGAGGGGAGATTGCAGGGAAGCATACCACTTTGTTTGTGCGGGGTTCTCAGGAGCTCAAGAATGCAGAGTGTGTCAGGACCAAGATGATGTGTGATGTGTGTTGTGCGGATGAGGAATCAAAGGAGAAATGCTGTGACCGCCAGCTCGTCGAGCGTTTATATACTGAGAGAGTGGAGCAATGCGCTGACCGTTTTACACCGACGGTCTGCCCCCTGACATCGACGGTGAGCGTTGTGATGTGATTCACTGTTGCCCCTCTCTCCCTACCTTGATTGTCTGCTCAAGTACTTCGTACATTCCTTACCGCACGGGAACCACACCTCCTAGTCGGGGCCCGATGTCGCATGAGCCAGGGTTCCTCCACCAAAATGCGACTGGATGGAGACGGCGGATGGTCACAAGATCCAGCACCAGGGGCGCCAGGGGGTGAAAGAAGCAACGAAATTCTGTTTGTCAGACGGACCAGAGATGCCATGCTTTGGCGATGTGGGGGGCGAGCCTCCAAGCCCGAGCAAAGTGCATGCGTTTCAGTGATAAGGCGCCTGCGAGGAGCCAGCATTAGGGAAAGCTAACGTGCTTCCGACGGGGTTTGTTGATGGTGGAGGTGGAGATGGTGGTGTTGTTTCCCCGTTCCCTGTCCTTCCACTCCAATCCACCTACACGCTTGCTTGCTAGTTGGTTGGTGTTTTGACTCTGTGCCGGAAACGTCTTGTTGAGGCGGCTGAGGGTCGGTCTGGAGGTACGAGGGTCTGAGGGTACGAAGCAATTAATTAGAGTGAGTCTAAGGTGACGAGGGTCGTTGGTGGGAGGGGGGGGCATTGGCTGTCAATCCCATCCATGATGGCTGCGCGCCCTCTGTCCCCATTATCTCCGTTCGCAATTGTCGTACGAATGGTGACGGTGACATTGTAAGAGTTTTTTTTGCTCTGCTCAGGCACACGCACAAAACCCATCCCACGCATGTCCGCCCGGCCCGGGTCGGGACTATTTGACAGAAGAGGAAGGGGAGGGAAGGTGTGGTCAAGAGGGCAATGCGGGTTGGTCGCTCCTACCGACACTCCCAGGCCTGCATATGCGGCTCCTGGCTCCTGTCGCAGCTCCCCCAACCCTTCGGCGCTTCGCTGCTGAGGGATTCCGTATTACCTCTCACCTCTCACCACACCTACATGGACGTATGTGCCTACACACCTACGTACGTACCTAACACCAACTCAAGCGCTGGCGGCAGTGTTCCGTCCAAGACGAAAATACAACGTCAGCCTCAATGACGATGCGAGTGCTAGTCTGTCCTGCGCATCACAAGAGAGCAGGGCAATCAGCCAGTCAGCAAAGCCATTGGACTCTGTCAGACATAACCAAACCGACGCCCCCATCCAGACCCCTTGCCCTTGCCTTGTGGCCGTCCAGATGACCTTGTGCCACGACGCACGGCGCCCTCCGCCCCGTCCAATTCCTGTTTCCTTGGGATTCTTCCTGGGGCCCTCAATGCCTAGGGACGATCAATCCGCGGCCGCGCCCCATTCCGTGGGGAGCTATGGCGGGGCCTGGCCCGGGCTCCAGGAGTCCAGGGCACCCGCCGACGCCATCACAGCACCCACGACCCGCTAACTCTTAGGGGCTCATGGGGGAAGCACAGGGGTAGCTCTTTCGGTAGCTGCCATGGACGGTACCCACCGCATCCACTGCACCTTCAGCACCCACTGCATCCACCCGCGACGCGCACGAGCCTACGCACCCTCCCATGCCAAAACCTTGCGTCGACCGACGAGGATTGTTCCAGGAATTCACTGCGTGGCAAATGGAAGCAGATCCCCTGGACACGCCGGGTTCTCTCCCCATCTAATTTTGGAGCGCCGTGTCTCTTCTTGTTTTCGGTATGCAGCTGACCGGCCGCCCGGCAAAGATGCACCAACCACACCTAAATCAGGCGTAATGGACGCGACAACCTACAGTCATGCCCATGGCCACGGATGGCCACCACCGCACCACACCACACCACCCACACACCAACCGCAACAAGAGACGTTGGCATAATCGCTCTCAACCGACTCGCACTCTCTCTACCACTCAAGCTGGGTGACACCCGTTGCGGCTTGCAGTAGCCGAAGGGGTGGGATGCCAACACGGGGCCGGCGTCTGGTGCTGGCCCCCATCCTTCTCCATCCTGTCCAGGCAGCCGAATTTCCCTACGGAGTATGGTAGTCCATTCGAAGTACCTCCATCTCACTCACCTCACCGCCCATCCAGAATCCGAGTCAGATGGAACCGGGGCCCAATTCGCAAAACTGGTTCGGGGCCGGGTGCAATAGTTTCAAGCCAGGGTTCTCCGAGATGAGCGACAGACATGATAATTTGCATGTCCCGGGTCCCCAGGGCGGTCCCAAGCCTCAAGTGCCAGTGACCTGGGGCAGCCGGGGGCTTGAAGTCTGTGGCGTGGGGTGCCCATGTCCGGGGGTAAGGACTAGTCCACGCCTCACCGAGATGGCACAACTCATTTCACGCAGGCCATCATGTGGACATGCTGTCTTTTTGACATCCCACGCCATCCAACGAAGGCGGCCAAGCCCGACACGGGGGAGCTGTGCACTGAGCCGTCCAGACTATAATCGACACGAGCCTCCAGCCCACCCGACTCAGCCAGCGCCGCCGCTCCCTTGGTTTTGCCATTGGTTTCCAAATTATTACCACGCAGCCCGAGTCTCGCCAATTGACAGTGGTGGAGGTCAAGGCTTGTGATTGAATGAGGTGGCTGAGTTCCGTCATGTAGAGCCCACTCATACAGGCATGGACAAAAACTTAGAGCATTTGATATCACTTCATCAAAAGAGGGCACAACGGAGCAGAGTTGGTTACATTCCGTGGAAGACGACGACGCTAAACCTCAGATTGCCAAGACAACCTTAACGCCAGCCCGAGATTGGCCCACTTGCACGGAGCCGGATTCCATCCCCCCACCCTCCGAGATTTTTTTTTCTTTCTGTTGTCTCTTCCTCGACTAGCTCCGGCTTGCGTGACAGGAGGAGAAGCCAACTCTCCGAAACAAAGGAGGGATAGAAAACGGTGACCAAAAAGGTAGGTTGACAAGCCAGTGGGGTTTGTTGAGCGGTGACCTCGCTGCGAGACCGGCTGATCCCTACATATGTCCCGAGCCCAAGGGCTAGGGCTTGCATTCATGACAAGATGGAATGTTAACCACAACATTGATGTCATCCGTATTCGACTAGGATGTGGCAAGTCGTGAATTATGACGACAACTTATGATCGATGCCACCACCACATTCTGGCCAAAAATCGCCCACACCGAGCCTTCCGTGCCGAGCTGAGTTGAAACATGCCGCTGTGTCCGGTCACGGCTTACACGGCATGCTCTGAGCGGTGTGCGAGTGTCGTACCAGAGTCTTGCTTCCAAACCCATCTCGCTCTGAATACCTTCCAAAGTGTCAATTTCGCAAGTCTGGCCGGCCTTGGCAGGTCTGGGCCATCAGATGATATTACTCCCTGCATCTAAGGGAATACCGCGGGGCGTCTGCGTCGCCATCTGCACGCCCGCATAGTAGACAAGCCTCTTTTGACCCTGGCCAGTGCTGCATGCATTTCGCACATTGCAGGCTCGGACAACGTCCATTCTTGAAACGAAAATGATATGGAGACGAGGCGGGAGAGCAAGTCCGTCGTCAACGGTAACCATCTCCATCCAAGATCTCCATTCAAGAAAAAATTCACCTTGTTTAGTGTAGGCAGCAGGATTCTTTGATGGAGCCCAGGCAGTTTGGGCGCCTCAGAGGGGTCCACTCTCATGAAGCTGCTGTTTAGCGTCAGTCCCAGCGCTGTTTCGATGGTCCATGCCTGTATAAGTTAAGGATGATCTAAGCATACCTAGCTTAGGTTTGGAGAAGGCCTGGCCTGGCCGGTAGGCTCTGGATCAAGATGGAGGCGGACGGGGGTTGGGCCGAGGCGCCTGACGCACCCGATCTGCATATGCCGGGCTGCAATAGATGAAGGATGGGACGAGGGGACGAGGGTACGGTGTAGGAGATGGCCCAGCTCTGGCTGAAGCGTCCCGGCCACGAGGTTGGGTGCCGGCGTGGGTGTGGTGGACGGGAGGACTGGTGGACTCTAGCAGGCTCTTGTGGGCTCTGATGGTGCCCTAGGGGCTGCGCTGAGGATCCTGATGTAGCCCTAGGGTGCCCCCGGTGGCCCTGGTGGTGGGGAACTACCACGCTCCCTGCCTTGGTTCCAGAATATCTGCAGAAGCCGTCGCCCTCGCAGCCATCGCTGGTCGAGGCGCCGTCACAGACCCATGCACCTCGAATGCGCGTGGGGAGTGCCGCGCCCATCCGCCGGTGCACGGGCCAGCCACGGGCCTGACACAGACCACAAGTCCGGGGTATAAGTGGGATCCCGCCGCGACATGCCATCGACATCGACATGTTCCGACACTACCATGCTGCCACGAGAAAGAGCCGCCGAAGCTCGATAAGCCACGCCTTTCGTAAGGCGCCGCGCGTGACGGCGGTCGCCGTTCGGGCGAGCGCACTGCTGCTCCGGGAGACGGGCCATCTCGCGACCGGGGCCCTGGGAAACTGGGGACCGGCCCGGCGCCGTGCAGATGTGCCGCGCAGTTGCTGCCAAGGCCTTGTGCAGTTCGGCCCGGTGAGTCGGAGGACACTCATGCGGATGTCGAGATATTGGATGTTGGATGTGGATGTCAGATGTGGATGTCAGATGTCAGATCGTCCCAGCTCAGTGGGACGCCGTCGGTCGCCGCGTTGCAAGGAGAAATGACAATATACCCATTCGCCAATGTACGACTATCTATCCCACAAGGAGCGCGTCCGAGACGCGACATGGCGATGCCAGACTGTCATTAGCCCGTCGACCCTGTCCTTCTCGCCCTCATCCAACACCAACCAGCCAGCCCCCGTTCCAAACGCCGGCGGGCAGGGTATTATTACACAAGCCAATCCAGATACAATCAATTGAGCAATGCAAAAGCCACGCTCATCCCCCCTGGCCTCCTCTCGTCCGCACGCAACGCTCCGCTCTGAAACCCCCTCTTTCACGTTGAATCTCACTCATCGGATCGTGTCTGCTCCTCATCTTTGTCCTGCACCCCAACATCGTCTTGCAGGTCAGCTGCGATCTCTGTCAGATTCCCTTGCCCCGGCCGACCTGTTGGTCCAGGCTTTTGCTATGAGATCTATCCCGCGAGGATGGTTCAATCTCGCCACCGAGCCATTAAAGACTGGTCTGGGCGTCACTTGGTCTGGACACCATCGGCCAGGGTCCGACCCACACGCTCGCCACTCGCCTATGAATCTCGTGAATCTCGGCCCCACACGGCAACTCAACGGCCTTGGCCGTCGTTGTCGATTCGGATCAGATCCAGTAGTGACGCAATGTAGGGGCTCTGCGAGATTTGTTAGCACTAACACACGATGTAATTGGCTCCATCGGAGTAAGTAAAAGTGACTTACCAAGGCTCGGTTTTCTGCCAGAATCTCAAAGAGGCGAGGTAAGATCGGCCGGAAGAGGGTCTCGTTCCACCCACCGGATTCTCCACCATTCTCTTGGATCTTGACTAGCTCGTCCTCAGCCTCCGTCTTGACGACGTTGCGGGCAATGTTGCGCAGCACAAGCGCGGCACTCAGCGGGATACCGGCAGCCTGCGGGGGCGCGTTGGGATTCCGCTCGTCCCGCACCGTCATGGTCTCTTCATAGGTCACCGCCATGGTCTTGGCGGGGACGATCCAGGGTCGGTCTGGTTTCCGAGCCTGCGCTTCCGAGGTTGGCAGCATCGCTGAGACATGCGTGTTGATATGCCGCGCAAAGTCCTGGAGGTGCAGCTTGGTCGGATTGGCGAATCGGGAGCATTCACCCCAGGTGCAGACGAATTCCTTCTCGGCGTTCTCATACTGGTCGTCTTCGTTCTTCTTCTCTTCCATGTGAGTCGTGAGGATGTGGTTCCACATCTGCTTAGCCTTTAGGTAAAAGTGACCGCACTTCTCATTCTTGTTGGTGGGATTGGACGCCCAAAGACATCGACCGTATTCCTTTCCATCAATGCTGAGCGGTCGAGGGCGAGCGCGGATACCGTGGATGATGAACTTCTGCTGAGGATCGCCGGGCTCCCTAAGAACCTGCGCATTCGAGTCCTTATACACGGATGTACTGTTCCTAATGAAGTCTGCGGGAGTGATAAGCGGTTGGCCAATGGCCTTAAGCGGTCCAACAAAGGCGTTTTGGTACGCCTGCCATGCGGCCAGCTGCGTGACGAATGAGTCGTTGTCCTCCTCAAAGAAGCTGCGGACCCAATGATGCACACGTTCAGGCTCCTCGAGCTTGAGCATCTCCTGAAGGAGGTCCTCGGGCATTGGGGCAATCTCGTCGCGAGCAGGCAGCTTCTGTTCGGGAACAAGGGTGAACTCGCGCTGGACCTTGCGGGCGCCATGGGCAAGCAGACGGGTGAGGTGGTCGACAAGGTTCTCGGGTGTCAGAGAGCGGATCAGGTTGTCCACGTTAGGCACGACTGCAGTGTACTGGTAGAGGAAGTCAAGGCATGCGTCGATGAGTTCGTCGTCGTTCAGGAGGAGCCAGCTGGCGATTCGTTGCAGCACCAGTCCGGAGACGTTGCCCAGCTTGTTGGTGGCTTCGAGGTTCATTGAGATCCGACCCAGAGCGCGGAGAGCTGTCAAGATCGTACCCCGGTCTTCGGATGCCATCTGCGCAAGCAGGGTCTTATAGAGAGGGTCATCTGACTCCAGTGCCATAAATGGCGTCAGCTGCTCTGCGATATCCAACGTCAAGTGCTTAAGCTCGATGAGGGAGTCTTTGTGCGGTAGGTGCAAAATGATGCAGATGAGGTCCTTCAAGGGGTAGAAATCAGACATGTTATGAGCATTCTCCGGGAGAGTGACCATGTTCCGCACTGTCAGAACAGCTTCGGTTACCAGGACCAGCTCATCGGCGTAGGCCTCAGTCTGGAGGACATCTGGCATATCCTTCTCAATGAGATTATGGATCCGCTCCAGGATGTCCTGGGTGCCGTTGTTACCATCAAGAGTGTCAATATCGCTAGAGTCGATAGTGGGATCCCAAGAAACGACCCAGTTAACGTGGTAGAATAAACTGCCCACTTGTAGGGCCTTCTCCACAAGGCCTTCTGCGAGGCCAGGGAAAGAGTCGAACTTATACTTGTCGCCTCTTTCATACGAAATCTTGACGAGATGGTTGAGAGCAAAGGCCTGCTCTGCGGGTATGTTAGACCGCAGAGCATTAAGGCAACGCATGTAGATGTTAGGGCCGTCAAAACCGGCTGTGACAGGTCAGTTATTGTCAACTGTGCAATAGGGGTCATGCAAGACTTACTCCCAGGTTGTAATGGCTGGCGGGGGTCCACAATACGTTGATTTTGGCGAGCCTTTTGGAACTCATTGGGAGCATTGCTAGGAGTAGCGACAGCACGAAGCTGCAGGGGCTTGAGATATCGTGGCTGGTACGAGGTAACCAGGTTCGAGGTGTTCTCGGGGTTGGGAGGGTGGTGTAGGATCGAAGGGCCCCGGCTGCCTTGGTGGCTTTGTGGTTGAGGCATAGGGGGCATGCCATGTTGATGCGATGGAGTCTGAGGTTGGTTTGTGGCCGGAGAGTTCTGGTGGCTAGCATGGTGCGCTGACGAATGCCTGGTCGTTCGAGTTGGCCCAGTATCGGGTTGGAATATGACACGTTGAGGTGGTGCCTCGCGCAACCCGCGAGATGCCCGGGCACTAGCAGCGGGATCAGGGACGGGTCGTTCGCGAGCGGGTGTGCCATCGTCTCCAGATGCGGCCGAGTCTGTGGCACCGATGTTACTCTCGCGCTTGCCACGGAAGTTCTCGCGCGTTCGGGACAGGAGGCCAGCGCCCTTGGCAGTGACATCCTCGAGGATATCTTTTGGCGGCGGCTCCTTTCCGTGGACAGTGCTTATTTCAAAGGCAGCAAGGTTCTTGTAGAACTTCTCCTTCAGGGAAAAGGCGGTTGAGGCTTCGTTGTTAGAGAAGATGCCAAGCTCAGCGGCCATGCGCCGCCATGCCAGCTTCTCCTCGGATACCTTATCGTAACCTCCATTGGCAACGATATGGTTGAAGACCTTCAGAAGGTCGAGATGTGTCGCGCCAACCTTGGGCTCCGCGTCGAGCGTAGTTCCGCGCTTGGTGTGGTACTCGCGCAGTCGCGACATGAAGTCTTCATACTCGGGGGTGCGCTCGATGGCGTGCATCGGGATGTCCTGCCGTACGGGGGCCATGGTGCCGGCCAATGCGATCCGTCACGGATCGGGCGTGTTTGCGCAGAATTTGATGAGGCTATCGGAGGCCTAAGAGGATGTGCGGTCGTACTTGCGATGGGGGACGTTGGGGTGGTCGTGGAGATCGGCTGGTCGATGAGCCAAGTCGCGTCGAGGGTGCAAGAGTCGGCGCCGTGGATCGGACGAACAGGAGCGCCCCGGTCGGGTTTCAGCAGACCAAAGGAAACTCCTGGTGGTAGAATTCCAGAGCTCGCGGGGATGTGGTTCTTCACTGGAGGTTATGACGAAGTTCCACCTGGTCCAGTCGGCTGGCTGGGGTCTTTGGTGGTTGGAGCTGCGCGCGCCGCCTCGAAAATCGCAAGGATGCGCGGCTGGCTTATCTGCACGTGATTTAGCTGGGCCTAGCACCTGACAGCCAATCGGGTTGTTTCCCTCACTAACGTCTTTCAGGCACAATCCAGTTCACCTACCCCAGACTCAAAGTTTCCCATGTTTTGAGGAAGGTGCGAGGTACAGCCACAGCAGTAGCTTAGTGACAGGACACATAGTAGACACCTGAGGTTGCATACAGCACATTAAAACTTCTCGCCCCCAGTGCAATGCTCCCATTCTGATTGTTCAACAGCTGGGTTTACAGAATCATATTTGTTCACCCAGAGCCGCCCTAACTTGTGACACTTCTCGAAATTCAAAATGCCTGGGCCACCAACACCAGTCTCTTGTTGTCCACTCCAGCGGTTGGAGATTCGCGATGGGGCCTCGACCAGGGTCTACCATACTTGTCGGCCAAGAAATGTTTTCACCTTAACTCTGGAAGGCGAGCGGCCTGTTGATTCCAAGACCGGAACCCTAGTTCTCCTCATCCATAACGGACAACAACGACTAGTACGTGTGTTCAAGTTCAAGAGCCGTACCTGGTGTGCGCTGGCTTCCTAACAGCGAGAAGATATCAATCCGCCTCCATGATCTCCTCAAGAACCCTGTCGGATCCACCGACATCGTCAGTGTTGAGAAGCAGCGAAACGAAATGTGCATCAAAATCCCAGGCCACAGCCGTGCGATTGTCGCTCGATTCGAGGAGAAGAGAGATTTCAGCCTTGCTGTCTATATGCTCGAGAAGTCATATCTTCGCATTAACGACTCAATAACCTGCGCCCCTTCAACATCCATTGCAACGTCCTTGCCCACCGCTTCTCTTGACGTCCAAACTGCCTCAAACTTTGGTCCGCGCCTCTCCTCAATCACGCCTCTCCCACAATCTTTCCCCTCCAACGTCCCCTACAATCTCAATAACCAGTCGGATGCTCCATTTATGTCTCTGCTGAATTCACCTCTGCCGCAGGAGACTTCTGAGTCCACATGGGGACAGCCGGCACCAGCGCCTCAATTTCAATACCCCCAACGAATAAATTCTCTCCCAACTTACGCTTCAGTATCGGCTTACTCGCCCTTTGGTTCGGATGCAGTGGTGCAGCAACTCAACCCTTACAACATTTTCCTCAATCGGAGTAACAGTCAAGTCCACATGCCTCGGGTTAGTTCGCCGCTCAGACAATCGTTCCCCCGGAAGAAACAGCAAGACAGAGCCCAAGCTCGAGTGTTGGATCCAGTCCGTATATGGGCGGTACTTACGCTCTTCATAATATACCGAACCTTTCTCCCAGCGTTCTTGGAGCCCCCAAAATCCAGGATGCTTCCCAATCGGCTGGGATGAACGTAATGGAAAACAGAGTGCTCACCACGTCTTCTTTCCCACAATTCTCGAATGATGATGATGCCAGTCCGGAGCCTCCGGCTGGAGATTCGGACCAGAACTTTCGGGATCTCATGCCAAGGCCTCGTAGGCTCCCTTTCGACTCTCGTCCAAAGGATTCAGGGTCAATGAAAACGACATCATTACCAAAGTTGGCAACTAAGACGGCAGCATCGCCAAAGGCGCTGGTATCACCGAAGATAGCATCGTCACCAAGGACGATATTGCCCCCCAAGAGGGGCCAAGCTCTGACGCAGCCATCTGCAAACCAAAAATCGAAGCTTAGAGGAACGAAGCGCTGCAGTGCAGCTGTCGATGAAGGGAGCCCTGGTAGGGAAGTCTCGATAACTGCGGATGAATCGCCCGCCCGTATTGCCGTGCTACCAAACGCTAAGGTAAATGAAGAACAGCAACCTAATTCGACCATAAAGGTGGCTGGCGCAGAAGATTCCTCGAGAAGCCCATCTGTGCCTCAGTGGTCACCTGCACAACCCCATAAAGACCCGGAAGTAGCAGTGCTGGTCACGGATCCTGGAACGCTAAAGGACCTGGAAAAAATGACATCGAAACTTTTTGAGCAGTATGAGGTGGATGTGGCAAACGGGATCGATGAGACGGATTCTGCAAAGTTCTACATGGATCGTATCATGGCTACACGCAGGGAATTCTGGCTCACCAAGCTGGAAGAAATGACGGCAAGCTGACGGGCCATTAGCTGAAGTTTCATCACTAACCTTGTCAATACGCAACGTTTGCAGGGCAGCCATCGTGGGTTCTAACCTCTGACTGATAATGGAAAGTGCCCCATCAGTATTCGGTTCAGAGAGCCTTGACGCCTTCTGCCGATTGACCCTAACGCCGCTTGCTGCTTGCTATTGAGCAAAATGGGGGCAACTTCCTTGCTGAGTTTGATTTGCACCTGCACTTTGCATTTTAGATGCGAGAAGGACCTGTATTCTCTTGCCCCGTGGGATAATTCTCAACTCACACCTAACATCAACCTCACCAATTGCGCTTTGCGACGATCATCTTGTTCCCAGGATCATACTACATTCATATTGTATGCTTTCCTCTTGGTACCATTCAACCTTGAGTACCACCCAGAACATGGCTACTTCCAGCAACATGGAACTCCTCCAAAGGAACCTCTTTGAGCCCGCCAGAGTTGGACCATTGAGTTTACAATCATCTCTACCCTGCTTCCCGAAACAGTTAGCATCGCGTTCCATGCCAACCCTTTTGTCGGATACCTCAATGGACATGGCCACGGCGAAACAGGACTCTCATCGTCGAACAGAAGAAGACATAAAGCCGAGGACCATCCCTTCTCTTGCTCCTGACAACTCTCCCCGCAACGTATCACTCGAGGTCAAAAGATCTCCCAGGCACCCCTCTCAAACTTCTTCAAGGCGCTTTCTCAAGATATTGCCCAAGCCCACTTCGCACGCCATTTTCAAGAGAGAATCTCCATTTAAACTCTGTTTCGCGGATCCCGACCCCAAGCCTCATTACACAACAACGAACTACGACATAACCAACGAAATGGCCACAAGCTGGTATTGCAGCCGCGACGGCATCCTGGACCTCTTCCAGGACCTCGATCTCACAAACGTCGAAACCCCCATCAACAAGTCAGACGTGAGTCTCTTTCGACTCGTGAACGATCAGGCTCCAAATCTGCCACGACACATCCTTAAGTGGGGTGAAGCCAAGAACAATGACATTGTCATTTGGAGCATTCAGGAAGCCCACTCGTCAAATACCGACCGCAAGATCCATATTACCGTTCCCACCACTCGCCGCCGAGGCATCCGTGGCGAGGTGTGCAAGCTGATGGCGGACTTGGACCGTGGCAAGGGACGAGGGCGAGAGTTGGCTAAGAGTTTCAAAGTTATCAAGGTCAAGGAGGAAGCACGTGAGGCGGTTTGGCACCTTGTCAGGCGCCCTGAAGCGAAGAGCCCTACAATCACTGGAAAGCGAGTTGAGGCTTGGGTGGCTTCGGTCGCTACCTAGTGGCCCTTCTCATGGTCTAGAACATTCGGATGCTAAGCAAGGGGAGGTTGGTTGTGGGAATGTAAAGTACAAGCAGAGTTATAAGACCTGAGCTTGTAGCTGACGAGGCACTCCACCACATACACAAAGAAGGATTGGGGAAAATGTTGGGAGTAGAGGTATAGACAAAAGTTTAGCTTGCGCAAAAGTTTCTGAATCACTTTGGCCTTTCGCATGTGATACTATCGTAATTCCCAGTGATACAGACAGAGGGGGTAGAGTTTTGTTTCCACCATGAACACATCATGTCCTCATTTTCATTTCATCTCCTAACATGGTAACGACTAATTCACCTTCATACAATACATCAACCCATCATAACCCCAGTCAACAGAGCTCGATCAAATTTGGTATGGCCAGCAGTGAGGCGATGATTGGTGGATGAAGTAAGATGAAAACCAAAAAAGGGGGAGGGAGAAGGTCACTTTTGACATGACTTCTTCTCCCTGACCACCGGGAGTATCACAAGAACGCAAAAAAAAGCAGCGGTGGTATGATACCAATGGCCGTACCGCGTGATGGTTAGAAAAAAAAAGAAGGCAGAAAAAAGAAGACATGTATGGGGTATGAAGAGCCTGGCCCATTCCGACAGAGAAAAAAAACCGTTGTCCAAGGGTGTATCTCTCTAAGCAGCCGTGGTTTGATTTCCCTTTCCCTGTTGAGTTCCTCCTCCTGAAGTTCCGCGCGCCTGGTGCACCTGGTTTGGTAAGAGCGGCGCCTGAAATAGAAATCATGGATCGCGACTAAGTGGGAGCTGGTCTTGATGGTCTTGATGGGGGGTTGTCGTGTCGTTGGTGTCGTGGTTAATGTCTGTCCACTCAAGACAGTTTTCGAGGTGGTGATTCGGGTTTGAAGTGGCATGATGCACACCCTTATTCCTTCATTTTAACGTAGTTGCTAGGGAAGATGCCCTGCCTCGAGCCAATCTGGCCAGTCCTGTGGAGAGAGTTAGGCATATGTTGATGATTGGGAAGACATGAATACATACCACCAGTCGTTCTCACTGTCAGTGCGCTTGAGGATGGTGATGACCTCGCCCTTCTTGAAACCGAGATCACCGGCCTGGTCCGCGTCAAAGTTGTACACGGCGACCGCCTCGTTCTTCTTCTTGAGCAGCGCTTGCTTAGCGGCGAAGTTCGGCTTGGGAGCCGCCGGCCGGCCGGGACCTGTCTTCTTCTCTGCACCGAAAGCTGGGCTGGGGGTGTCCTTGTAGACATATTCATCGTTGTGGCCTCCTGCGAAGGTATTCGACCTTGAAGGGGTCGCGCTGAAGCCGCCTTGTCGGTCGTAGACGTCATCTTGCCATGTTGTTGAGCGCTTGGGAGCGCCAAAGCTGTCGTTGTCACCTGTACGATCACGCGACACGCCCTCGCCGTAGGCAGAACCTCGTCGACCGTTCCATACAACGTCATCATGTCTTTCGTCGTAGACGGGGGTCTCGTTGTACATGCCGTCTTCGGTCATGCCGGGGCCTCCCATGCCGCTGAAGACCCTCGAGTTAAGGATGCCCATGAGAGAAGCAGCCTGGGGTGGGGGCCGAACGGAGCCCGTCAGGAGCTGCTGCGCGGTGTAGCGTGTTCCATACATCTTCTCGTTGGCATCGCGACGCTCGATAATGGCAGAACCCTCCAGGGAGACACCAGCAAACAGACCCTTGGTCTTGGAGTAGCTAAAGATTCCCGCTACGCTCCTGAGAGAAGCAGCACCGGCGGCCTCGGCGTTGCGACCGACGGGACCAGCAGCCAGAGACACATTGCCACCAAGGGTCAAGGAACCGGCCTGCGCAAATGTCTTGACGGCGCTGGCATCGTTGAGGATGAAGACGAAGTCGGTAAGCTCGAAACCAATCTGGCCACCGAAGCCGGCGCCAGCAGTGGCGATGGCGCTTGGGGCGCTCCAGGTGCCATCGGGGAGGCGTGCGACAACGAGACCGCTGCCGAAGCGACCAGATCCGAGGAAGCCGGCCTTGAGGACGGTGATAATGGCGAGGCCCTTGGCGTTGGCGAGAATGTTGGGAGGGATGACCTTTTCGGGGCCGAAGGTTTGGCGCGGGCTGATGAAGGAGGAGAGGATCTTGCTGCACTTTTTACATTCCGCTGTGGACGAGGAGAAGGGATCGTGTCAGCGGGTGCTTCGGCGAGGCTGGACGGAGGCTGGACGCGGATTGGTAGAGGGGTGCGGGGATGGGGATTGAGGGGCAGGACTTACACGCCATAGACGACGGGAGGGGGTTGTTGATGCCCATCTTGACGGAATTCCAGGGAGCGGCCGAAATCACGCGGGAGGAGTTGTGCTGTCTGCGCGCCGTTTGTTGACGGAGCAAGCTCACGGTATCCGGAACGATGTTATGGGGTGGAGGCAGGTCGGTCTTGGTGGGTGGGGTTGTAGCTTGGCCGCGGACGTCACCAGACAGTGGGAGAGAGCGACGGCGCCTGGTTGGGCAGAGTGCGCGCTGTAAGCCGTCAGCTTGGGCGGGCTTCGGATGATCAGGAACTGGACCAACAGGGAGCTGCTGAGACTGTCGCGGGAGGAGGAGAGGAGAGATCAGTGAGACCCGAGACTGACTTGTACTATGTAGCGGAAGAGACAGAAACGCCGAGAAGAAGACGCCAGATAAAGATGAGCGAGGGGACGAGGCTATGCACGTCGGCATGGATGGTGACCAGACGAAAGCCAAGCTTCGAATACGTAAGTCCCGCCATGCCTCGTGGTTGTGGCGCAGCAACTCCCGGAGTCTCGGGCTGCCGCTCGCAGCAGAAGCCTGACAAGCTTCCACAGGACACCATGGGACACTACAGACTCACAGCACACCACCTAAGTTACACACGGCCTTTGCTTACTCACTGAAGCGGCGCCTGCCAAAACGCGGCCGGCCCCCCCTCCCCGCTGTAAGCTAGGCCCTTCGGGGGACCTTCAGTACCCATAGCCGGCTCAGCGGCGTCATTGGCGGCCTGCGGGGGGCGGTCGAAAAACAAGGCCGGATGCTAAGCTACCGCTGCGGTGGAGCATCAACTGGTTGGTAGAAACACTGGGCATCTGCACTGAATCCCAATGGTAGCGTTCCCATTGGGTTCTGGTGTGCTCTGGCTTTCCCCCTACCGGACTTAAAGACGCTGGGATGCTGTGGCGGTGCATGTGCGACTGGCCTGGCGCCGCTGCAGTGGAGCTGGCCCCATCCCCCAGCGCAATGCTTCTGGTCCCGGGCGAGTTCGCTGGGGCCTCGGCGGTACGTACCGGGTCTTGGAGAAAGGGTCTGGGCGGCGGCCTGGCCTGCAGTGCGGAATTTCGTGGGCGGCCCGGACCATCGTCATGGGTTTTGGTTTCGGTTTTGGTTTCGTCGCCGGAGCCTCTCTCTGTTCATCCTTTGGTGAGAGCGCCATCTCGACCCCTTTCACCACAACCTCGTCTTCGGGCTTTGCCTCCTGCACGCTCCCACGCTCCGCCATTCGGCCGTCTCAACCTCGATCCGAACCCATCTATCTCACTGACTTGCCCGGTTGTGTCTCTGCAATAGACCGTCCGCCCCCTGTTCCAACTCGCCGATCGCGACTCCAACTCTGACCGACGCATCGACTACCCATCCTCCGTTCTCTCCGAACCCGCCATCATAACCGCCCACCATGTCTGAAGCCTACGAACGCGAGCGCCAGAACAACGCTCGCCTGGACGAGCTCTCCGCAAAGGTCACCGCCCTGCGCGGCGTCACCGTCGACATCTACGACAACGCGCGCGCCCAGGATGTCATCGACAACACCGTCCGTCTCCTCCTCCCGCCTGTCCCGCCTCTCGCCATACTAACTCGTCCTCGCAGTCCGACACCTTCTCCTCCATGTCGACCAGCATCAAGGGCTCCGCTGGCCGCCTGACTCGCATGGCCGCTTCGGGCAATCAGGTTGCCATCTTGAAGCTCGCGGGCATCGTTATCGTTACGTTCCTGGTGCTGTACTACGGCTTGAAGATGCTTTTCTGAGCGACTATTCGTCCCGTTGCCGCCCGCAGTTGATCGCGGGATAGGCCAATTGCGCATCGCGAGATATGATGAAACGTGGGGTTTTCTGGGTCTGGGATTTAGGAACCGTGGGTTTGCGACATGAATAGAGCTGCTTTCGGTCCGTCAAATGTTCAGGGCACTCGTTAGAAGAAGACGGAAAACTCGCCTTATGAGTACAGCATAGGGGGACGCATATCGTTAAAGAGAGGATAAGATATGGGCTCGACAGCGAGCGTGTTGGAGGCTAGTGTCCTCTGGAGGATTTACTCCTGTGTTTTATCTTGTACTGAGGCAATACTCTCAGGGTTGGGTTTGGCGTTGGCTGCAAAAATATAAATAAACCACCTAATACTTTCACTTCTGCTATTGCAGTCCCATATTGAGAGGTCATCACGCTGCAAGGTCGAATAAAGTTCAAGATTTAAAGTCCCCCCGGTCCCCCTTTTGTACGATCTACATGGACTCCTAACATGCAAAACACCCCTGACATGCCCGCAGTCGTTATGTTTCAAACATATCATATCCCCTCTTTGCACCCCCCTTTCCATCCTCTTCAAAGTCATATAGATACTTCAAAAGTCTCCTTAACCCCACACGTTAGAGAACAAGTCCTCGTCGCCACCAAAGCCTCCGCCAGACTTCTTAGCTCCTCCACCAGTAGCGGAAGGACCGGTGCTGCTGGTCCATCCCCCAAACTCCTCATCTGCCGAGACCTTCGGCGGTTGCGGGCTGAATCCGCCTGAGGCACCGGGAACGATGGGTGTGTTGGCAAAGGACGAAGAAGGAGCAGCGGCAGCAGGAGAGTTTCCCCAGCCAAAGTCGTTGCTTACAGGCGGCGGCAACGCAGGGCTCTTATGGACAGCAGTCGGCGCGGGGGCTGGCGCAGCAGGGGTGTTCCATTCGTTTCCACTTCCCCAGACATCAGCGCCCGAGAAACCGCCCATGGAGCTGGTTGCCGTAGTAGTGACCGGCGCGGGGGCAGCGGGCTGGGGAGATGAGAGGTTGAAGACGGAGTTGGAAATCGGGGGCATAGTTGGGTTAGAGGGCGGAGGGGGAGAAGTCTGGGTCACAGGGGCGGAGAGATCGAAAAGGTCGCCTATGGCAGAGGAGGATGCCTGGGCTGGCTTCGGCGCAGCGGCGGGAGCGGGCGATGAGAAGCCGCCGAAGCCTCCGCCAAGGGACATGGCGGGTTGATTCTGGTGCACGGGAGCGGCAGGCTGGGCGGGCTTGCTGTCGAAAAAGCTCCCTCCGCCAAGTCCACTGAACGCGCTGTTGCTGGAGGTAACCCGGCCGCTGCCAAGGCTGGCAAATGGATCCGGAGCAGCCGGCTTTGGGGGAGCGGCGTTGGAGATGCTGAGGCTGCCGAATGCATCGCCGAAACCACCAACAGATCCCTGGGACTGGTGGCCGAATGTCGGGGAGGGTATAGCTCCAAAGGCGCCCTGGGGAGCCTGCTGAGGAGCCTGTGGTCGGGGGGCAGTAGCATAAAGAGACAGGATCGACTGCTTCAGATCGGGACGAGATTGACCGGTGGCTGTGCTGGTACCTGTTGTGCTTGCTGGTCGCGGAGGGGCTGAAGGTTCCCCAAAGAAGTCCAGTCCCAGCAGCGAATCCTTGGTGCTGGTGGATCGAGGGGGCGCGGGTTCGCCCTTGGGGGCCACCTTGGCAATGGGAGGTGCGGCACTGCTCGATCGAACTGGGACGGGGTCTCCGCCGATGAGGTCGCCTTGGGGGGGTGGGATGCTGCGAGGAGCACCGGACCGTCCCAGTGAGGCCTTCCGGATCGACTCCTTGCGCTCTATCACCTGCTTCTCCTTGACCAAACTCAGGGGAACATCGTCATCACCGTCGGCATCAAGGGTCGCAGGGTCGGGGATGGGGCCATCCATGGTCCATCGCTTCAGCTCGTACTTTGTGCGGATGAAGTTCTCGATCTTTCCCTCAGAGGGGGCGTGGCCGGCGGCCAGCTTGGCTTCCCAGTACTTGTTGGCGCGCGCGTTGCCCCAGCTGAGGATGCTCTGCAGCTGTTCGTCGGTCCAGGAGTCGAGGTCGACGGACTTGACTCGGCTGATATGGGTGCCCATACCACGGTGGATGCCCGAGCATCGGATGCAGACGAAGACACCTAGGTTCCAACTGGCCCATCGAGGATCTAGAGGGAATCGCAACACATGTCAGCACAGAATCCCCGCGCAAAGCAGTCGACGAGAATGGGGGCATTGGTTTCACGAGAGCCACGTACGCTTGTTCCTCTTGCAATCGGCGCAGACCTTGTTGGACTCCAGCTTCAGGAGGTTCTTGATGGTAGCTGTGTTTTGCGCCGCCCGCTCGGCGGCGGGGTTCGGGGCCCTCCTTGACATGGCGGTGGGAGGCGATTTGTATTGGGAGCGGCGGGGATGTGAGAGGAAGATGGACGACGGGGTTGCCGTGAGCGGTTCGGAACGACGTGAAGCGAGTATCGGGGCTCCTTAGGGGGAGGCCTTTGTTGAATGTGGCAACCTAGACGGTCGACGGTCGTGTGTGTGGTGTCTCGAGTCGGGTAGGGAGGTGCCAAGGTGGTCAGTGGTGCTGTAACAGAAGCCCCCAGCGGAATTAGCACGCCCTGAAGCTAATTAGGTATGGAGTAGGAAGGGTGGGACCTGGGACACTCTGGCTCGTGGTTTGGGCTTTGGGCACCATGATTCACCAGCCACAGCGCGCGCAGTGGGGGTTTCGTCCACTGAGACGCTTAATCTAGCTGATAAGGATCCTGAGGCAGCAAGAAAGGAACGGCAGTAACATTGACGACTGCCTTGGAGGCACCCATTCATCATGACTTCTCCGACGGCGCATGAGATGTCGATGACGACACGCCGATTGCTTAATCTGTCCCGTTCCCTCTCAGGCCCACCCTGCAATCGATTGACGAGCGCTGGATGGGCCCGGATTCCAGCATTAACTTCGCCTACAAAGATTACTAAGAAGCGCGCTCTTAGTGCACGGGGACATGGGTACTCTTCCAAATACCTAAGTTACCCCGTCCGCGGGGAGCTTAGTGTGGCTGTGACACTCAGACACAGTTGATGATGCAACTCGAAATGCCCTTGAAATCCCCCGAAAGATTCCACATCGCGGGCGCCCCTCATTTTCCCCCATCCAAACCCGCCAACACGCCTGATTTGTCACGTTCCGCATCGCCACCACATTGCTTCCACAAGGATCAGAGCTCGAACAAACCACTGATCTGATACTCGTACACGTGGAGTGCATACATACAGCCCTGCATGAAACTAGGTCCCGACAACTAGATATAAGGAGGAGCTCGTCACCTTTTATCAACTACCTCAATCCACTCAGCTCACCCATTCACTCACACCCTCGTCGCGATTCATGCGATTTTCTCGAGCATCATCAACTCTCATTCGCACCCTCTCTATCCGCGTAAACCCGTATCAGCCCCTACGCCGTGCTACTCTACGGGCTGTCCCCATTCGACCCATGTCCTCTTTCCTGGGTTCTCTCTTCGGCACTTCCTCCTCCAAGTCCTCCAACATGTCGTATCCCGATCAGCGCACCAACGATGAGTGGCAGGCAATCCTAAACAAGGGTATGTGTACATTACCCCTCCCCGCATCCGATGTCCGACACTAACACTGTCACATAGAGCAGTTCCGCGTCCTGCGAGAAAAGGGTACCGAAGCCCCGGGCTCCGGCAAATTCAACAAGCACGCCCCGGAGACTGGCGTCTACACCTGCGCCGGCTGTGAGGCGCCGCTGTACAAGGCCACTCACAAATTCAGCTCTGGGTGCGGTTGGCCGGCCTATTTCGATAGCATCCCCGGCGCTGTTGTTCGACACGAGGATAAAACCCTTGGCATGTCCCGCATCGAGATTGTCTGCGCCAACTGCGGTGGCCACCTCGGTCACGTCTTCAAGGGTGAGGGCTACGCCACGCCCACAGACGAGCGCCATTGTGTCAACAGCATCAGCTTGAATTTCTCCCCGGAGGATAAGCCGGTGGAGAAGTAGCCGAGTCGTCTGGCGACAATCATGGTTATTTTGGTCTTTCTTGGTTTATCTGGTTCAGTGTTTGTTAGGCGAGGTGATCGAGCTATGCCTCTCGGCTAGAGAAGCCACTGGGTCTTGGATAGGGTGTTAGCATGGAGTGGAGGTGAGTATGTTCAGAAAGAAGCTATGTGAACGAAAGAGAAAGAAAAAACATGATGAAGTCAAATGTTATCAAACTTCGCCTTGGAGCTTCCGAATGTGAAATACATTGATAGGTGGTGAACTTAAATAGAGAGGCCCTCGACATAACTTGGTGTCCTTAGACCCAAATGAGCCCATGATTCATGTTTCACTCGCTTTCTTCGACCTTGTTTCTATAGGAGAATTCATCCATTCAACCTCGACTACCTAACGCAAGATGAACGGCGTCGGATACTCCAGGCGTTTTTGAGGTACGAACTACTTTGCAAGGTCTATGGCTCCATCCCGGGAAATTTGAGCCGAAGCGACGATGACGGAAATGATAGAAGCAATGAAATGGAAAACCACGATGGACATCAATTTGATCCCGAGGATCCATTCTGGTGTTGGGACTGGGGACTCCTATTTAAGTATGAGGAAGGGGGTCGCCGTCAACTGAGCTCCAGCTACTCCCCTATGTTCGCGAGCACATTCTCACCGCCTACGAAGCTCTAATTGTAAGTCAAACAGGGTCTTCTAGTACAAGGAGTGAAGGAAGTCACGCCAAGTTCTCCCATTATCCCTCGAGCTCGAAACTTGGAAGTGGCTTATTCAGTCGATGTGGCTCAAACTGGAGCGAGGAAATTATACCCTGATGGCAGCATCGGGCTTTGGCCTCCTCACAAACCTACTCATGTCGGAAGGCTCCAATTTTCTATGGTTTGTTGGTGAATTGAAGAGGGAAAACTCTCAGAGCCCTCCATTCACCGATGCCACCAATGTCAATGTCCCCATAAGCACTCGGAGTCGATGGTGGCGAATTTCATGGCATTGTAATGGCTTTGTCCTTCTCTACCGACAGCGTGCGTGGGTCTTGTTCGACAACGATCGTGTATCCTAATTCGCCATAAATGATTTCCTGAACTGGTTATTTGACAGTCAAAATTTTCGCACTAAGTGACTGGCTGTTAATATTGCTGTTACAATGGAGAACAAGGAAGCTAAGGGGCAGCCAGGGCAAGATACTATTTACAATTTCCATTACTATTGAGAAAGTTAGGGTTTAGTTTACGATATCGCGCTGCTGTAGGGTAGTACCTAATATTCAAGACTTGGACAGAGGGACTGACAAATCTATGGTCTCGCATCCGTACAAAGTACTCCATTCTAGGAATGAAACTGTATTATTGGTTCTGACATTTTGTTGAGTATGCTATTTATTCGCACGGGCTACCATGGTGTCCAAGCAAGCAAGCAACGCTCCAATCATGCGGCCTCCGGTAAATATCGATCTGTTCCAGTAATCAAGTATGCTTCATTTATCAGTTCAATGGTCCATATAGAGGACTGGGAGCTCCATACCAAGATTCAAAAGTTTTACAAGTTAGACGGTCCATCTTCTATGCATCTTCTCAGTCAAAGGCGTCAGGGAAGTACACCCATTCTTCATCTTCGTCGTCCCAATGCCGAAATTTCTGTTTGTCTTTGTCCCACTCCCAATAAGTGTCATCATCCACTTCACTGTCATCGGAAAATTCAACATCCGGGACTGGGAGGGTTTCACCAGAACTGTATATCTGTTCGACCAATGTGCTGGCTTCCACATCACAACCCGACTCGGCCTGGTCAGCAATTGCCAAACAAGATAACTTCTCTTGGATATCACTCAACGCGGGTTTTGCAGCCTCTTGGTCCACTGGAGGTGGTTTCTCCCCGGATGGGGTGCCAGATTCTGTCTTTAAAAAACAGATCCTCAGATGGACTCTGAGGAGTAACGTCCAATTGGCCAGGGTCTCCCAGTTCCAGATTCCAGTACCCGGACCCCGGGTATTCCGCGTGTTCCAGTTTATCAGGCCCTTCCAGATTTGATCCAGTGGTTCTACTTGGAATTGTCCTGGCATATCTCCTGGGTACCTGGCATCTCTCCGAACAAACTCGTCTAATTGCGGGACGGGCCCACCTTCGTCGCCTAGTTCCAGCCTTAATAGGACAACTCGGCCTCCCTGCTCGGTGGATAGAAATGGAAGATAAAACAGTCCCTCCTGAGTCCGGGATATGATGTGGGACATACGAACCCTGAGACTTGACTCGATTAGCTTACAGCCGTATTGTGTTATCGCTCAGCTAACTCGAACCTTTCGGGCTGGAGAACTGCTGCGTAAGCAAAGACTCTCGCTCTTGGCTTCTATGGCACTTTTCAGCCAAGTTGGGCTATGATGTGCAACCATTACCCAACGGCTGGCCAACTCTTGTCCTGGGACACAGTGGCCGCCAGGGCTGGGCGTTGGCGTGTTGCTGGTAGGCGAAATGTTTTCGGGCTGCCCCTCTTCAACGTCTCCCAAACAAATCACCGTTGCCATTGGGGCTTCAAAGTGTTAGACATGGATACAGAAATGGCATTGGTCAACATACAGGTGCCCAACAATGTATTCTCTTGATACGCAACCTGCGCGAAGACAAACGATGAAATGGAGGATAGCGTTCCTGCCAACCCTTGCTCTACAATCATCAACGAACATTAATCCCGAGAGCAATGCTTCGATTTAAACCAAGTGCTATATTCGCAGTTTCGCCTCGTTTTTCAGAAGTTCCTATTTCCAGGGCGATTTATTCCCTTGAAAACGGGGCGCTCGATGCCTAGTGACGAAGCCGCCTCGGCTACAGTTGGCTTAATGCCAGTGCCCCGCGCTGAGGCGCCTGACATCCATGAGAACCTCGTCACCTCTTGTTGATTATCTTCGGATTCGGAAGGATGCCTCAAAATACCTCGGAAGCGGCCGGTTCCTCGCATCAGTCGTGGCAGCGTCACCATCGCAATTGAGGCACTAAGGCAATCTGCAAGAGCGGTCACCTCGCGATGGAACATCAGCTGGGTATCACGGGCAGCCTCAGTCAGCCTAAGTTGCAAATATATTTACAAATGAGACGCGTGTTTTGCATCGCGGGTGAGGGATTTATTCAAAATGCAGATGTTCTAGTCAGATTTGCACTTCCTACACCGAGACTGCAGGGCTCACCGGTTGCAATTGTCGGGAGCCCCGCCGAACAGCCCCTTTGCATTGTCATTTCGCCCTGCTTTGGAGTTTTACTGTCGAATAGGAGTGGTCAAATATGGGGGCGTCGTGCGAAATGACAACCCGACTACCCCCATCCCCAAAGAGTAATGCCGAGTTGAAAATAATGATATCAGGCGCAGACTTCCCACATGGCGAAGTACTGTCTATCAAGGATCGATGTGCTTATTTGTGCTATCACTACAATACATTCAACAGTCTAAGTACCTAGGTTCTTAACAAAAAGTTAAGTCTGAACACCTCAATAATGCTTAGTTGTTATGTTAGCCTGATGATCTCGGTGCTATGGTCCGTAGGAAGTTGCTGTGGTGTATGGCTACCTTACAGACAGAGAAGTTGATGGTGAAATATACCTCCAATAATGCGCGTATCTAATCTGAATACGCCCACCCTAATTGGGATATGCACCAACTTCAATACCAGGGCAGAATCGATCAGCAACCGCATCGCAAGGTGTTGCATTTGTGAATTGTATGCTGCCTTGTGAATCGATACGAGGCGACCGACTATTGCCTCTTTCAACATCCACACAATGCCATACCACAGCCCCATTTTCTTATTTGTGGGGATGGTCTTAAGATGTATTTGATGCCCAGGCGATGTCAATCGTATGTCAGCTTTACATAAATCTTTATTTGGAGCTACGATCTGTTCGCTGGTTCCACGGCCGCATTCTTATCGCCGTGTTATTCTCCGGGTAGGATCACCTTGTCTTATTTTTGTCACGATGGCCTCTGAACGCGTGATAGATTGCCAGCAAGCCTCGGGACTCGAGTGGCAGGGTGCCTGATGGGGGGCCACAAGCAACGCAACCCGAAGTCGCTTACGGCTAACAAAGTTCTCGAATCTCCGCCGCGCTTCGAGATCTGGAACCCATACACGATGGAACCGCCTCTGCATCCCATCGGCCCGGTCCCGCAGTCCCGAAGTGCGACTCAGGCCTCTCTTTTGGGGTCTGATGATTTACCAGTGTACAGTTTTCCTTCAGACGAAACATCGTCAATTAGACAATCTGGAAACAGAAGCTCAGATACGAGCCCCCAGCCTACTTGGCCAGTACTGGAAGGCCACCACGCTTTTGATACTGGAGGCCATTCCTCGTGCTTCACAAGTGACTACAACACCCCGGGGGGCTCAACATATCACCCACCCTCACAGTTTCCCACTAGGACCTTCGATCCTGAGTTTGGGCCAGCTGAGACTTCGTTACAGAGCCCTCCCCAAGATCGGTCTTTGTTAACGGTCCCATCAGAGCGGTCATGCCTTAGCCAGTCCGGCTCCTCTGACGCAACAATCGTTGCTCAGCCCCAGTTCGAAAGCGCCGGGGTTACTGAGCCAGATCACGAAGTATCTAGAAGGAGTGTCCTCAAGCAATCACGCCCAACTATGACGATGAATATTAGTCATTCTCAGAAACCTTCGGGATTTACCCCATTATCGGCCTCTCAAAGCTTCGCCTCACCAACAATGCCTTGGATATTTGACGGAAAAGTCATTCGAATCAACTTTAAGTTTCGTAACGGAGAAGAAATCCCCTGTTTAGCGAAGTGTTGCCTGGGCCGCCAATACAGTCTCGCCGACATTAGGATTATCCAGCACATGCCATTAAAGCCACACCCGGTCCACCCACAGCGGCGCATGAACCAGACAACCGAGAAGGCTCCCAAGTTGTTCTGTTTCTTTGACGTCGCCGAAGTAGAAAACATCGGTCGCATTGATTTGCGATTAAATATCCAACTGGGTCGACTCAGCGACCAGCACGTCAGCATCGAACTAGGTTACGAAGCCCTGGCACAACTCGGCTGCGTTTCGGTGGTTGGACTTGCACAAGGCAAGTCATATTACTTGGCCAGGCCAATACGGGTTGGAGAATGATATGAATAAGATACTAACTAAATACCACCCCACTATCTAGGTGCTCACATGCAGCAGCTAGCAGTGCCGGGGTCAGCTCCGACGTGCCTGCAAACCTCGGTCGAGGGCAGGGCGACGACATTCTTCCAGCCCTTTCAGACATCTAGCCATCTTGCATCTTATTCTGCGCCTGCTTCTACGCCGGCTTCTGCATTTTCCAATAGGGGCTCATCCGAAGACTGCAAGCTTGAGCCAATGACCCCACGCTCTGGAGGATCGGGTTCCGGGCTGGTGTTTGGCGGGGCCTTTGCATCTGCGTCGTGCCCTTACACATCATCAACTGATAGTATGGGGCCGTTCTCACATGATGGATAGGTCCCGACATCTCGAACCGCTATCACTGTAATAACAGAGAAAGTACAGTACCTGGCGAGGACCCACAGAACTCTAGGGTAGTTTTCTTTTTTGGACATTTTCGCATTTTGAATTTCTTTATTCGCATCTGATGATTTGCCTATGGCAATTGTCGGTTCGATTTGCTACACTTTGATGATTATCTTATACGTTCACCATGTAAGCAGAAGACAGATTAGGTGGTTTTGGAGCGATGGCAGCAGAGGGCTGGCTTGTGAAGATGACCGCAGCTTACCGTACTACGCACTACGTACTACTTCCCGGCCTCCTACAATCCAGCCATTCCAAGGCCGTCATAGCATGGCCCTCGTGGGGGGCCAAATAAACGAGGTTTGGCATTCAGCAGCTCCTCGTGACGCAAATCTGGTTGCCCACGGGCGGCGAGTACAAGGCCCAGACGCCGAAAAGCTGGGGAAATGGCATGTGAAAGGCGCTAAAGATGTGGTGCATCTGCGCCAAGACCGGGGCGACGAGATGCCTCGGTCGGCGGCTTTCCCCAGCTGACATCAGCGGGTCCCTCCTCCAGAAACCCTCCAGACACCCTCGAGCCCCAGGAGCTTTCGCCGCTTTCGCCGCTTTCGCATCCAACAGTCCGTCAACCTCGCTCCGTCTCCACCACATCCGAGGTCTGCCGACCGCCGTGTTATATTACCTTTGTACATCTCCCTGTGAAGCTTCTGAGCCTCCATTTTTCTGTTTCCCATCTCTCTGCCCCGTCCCTCATCTCATACCGCGAACCCTCGACAGCGACGCATTCCTCTTTCATCCACAGCTACCAAACCACTTAGAGTCGACATCATGGGTGGTATGTGGCCGCTCTCCTCCCCAACTCCACATTTCCAAAGACGCCATTACTAACGCTTCTCTCTCTCTGCTCCCCAGCTATGGACCGAATTACTCAAATTGGCGGCCAGATCTCTGGTAACCCGACCGCTGGCGGCCGCGACAAGATCCTGGAGAAGCGCCCAGATGACGTATGGAGCCTCCCACCCCTTTGCGCACACGCCCACGCCTAACCACTCTTCCCTCTGAATAGATCGTCGTCACCGCTTGCTGCCGAAGTGCCTTCACCAAGGGAGGCAAGGGCGGCTTCAAGGATACCCACGCCTCCGACCTCATGGCTGGTATCCTCAAGGCCGTCATCGACCGCTCCAAGATCAACCCTGCCCTCGTCGAGGATGTTTGCGTCGGCACCGTGCTGGCTGCCGGTGGTGGCGCAACCGAGATGCGTGCCGCTGCCCTGGTTGCTGGCTTCCCCGAGTCCACTGCTGTGCGAACGCTCAACCGACAGTGCTCTTCAGGACTGCAAGCCACTGTCGATGTGGCGAACCAGATCAAGACTGGCATGATCGACATTGGCATCGGTGCTGGTGTTGAGAGCATGAGTCTGTCATATGGGTGAGTAGCCACCGACGATTCACTGGCTGTGCATAGCGCTGACTGGTAACAGACCCAATGCCGTGAGCGAGTTTTCTGAGCTGCTCGAGAACCACCCCGAGGCAGCCAACTGCAAGGTCCCCATGGGTGTTCTGTCGGAGAAGATGGCCAAGGATCTCAACGTCTCCCGAGCCGATCAGGACGCCTTCGCTGCTGCGTCTTATCAGAAGGCCTTGAAGGCCCAGAAGGAGGGTCTCTTTGACCAGGAGATTGTCCCCCTCACTGTCAAGTTTGAGGACCCCAAGTCCGGCGAGACCAAGGAAATCACCGTTTCCAAGGATGATGGCGTTCGCTCTGGCATCACCGTCGAGTCCCTAGGAAAGATCCGTCCCGCTTTCGCCAAAGACGGCACCATCCATGCTGGCAATGCCAGCCAGATCTCCGATGGCGCCGCTGCTGTTCTCCTCATGAAGCGCTCCACCGCCGAGAAGCTCGGACAGACCATTATCGGCAAGTATGTCTGCGCCTCTATTGTGGGCGTCAAGCCCCTCCTCATGGGACTGGGCCCCTGGAAGGCCATCCCCAAGGCCCTCGACCTCGCTGGCATCTCCAAGGAGGATGTGGATATCTTCGAGATCAACGAGGCTTTTGCCAGCCAGTGCTTGTGGTGCGCCAATGAGTTGGGTATTCCTCAAGAAAAGATCAACCCCAAGGGCGGCGCCATTGCCTTTGGTCACCCGCTGGGCTGCACTGGTGCTCGACAGGTTTCCACCCTTCTGTATGAGCTGAAGCGAACTGGCAAGAAGGTTGGCAGCACCTCCATGTGCATAGGCACTGGTATGGGTATGGCTGCTGTTTGGGTTGCGGAGTAAGGAAATCATGATAGCATGGATGATAAATTGTACCATTAGAATGTCGCCGAATGTCATGTGTTTCGAGATTACGAGTCTTATATCGTCCGCTATAGAATATTGCTGTCTACTCTATCGTCACTGATCCAAAATGAAATCCTCCAACTTCTTGCATTTGGCTGAGTTGGCATAGCAGTATTAGAATCCTTCCACGCATGTACCGATCTTCTTCTCGTTGGCAATCTGGACCAGGTGTACCCCCACCACCAGATCCATCAGGCCGAGTCCCACACTCTTGTAGACGACAGTTCCATCCCTCAGCCACAACGAGAGGCCATCTTCTTTCTTCTTCCTCTCTGCATCCGACGAGCTACCAGAGTTCTTGCGGAAGTGAAACATGGAGGAGCTCTTTCGAGAATCCGAGCCAGTTGATCCACTAGGGCTGCTAGACCGCGGCGAGCCGGGAGTTTTGTTGAACACGGCTGTCATGGACGGGACTTTGTCGTTGACGACAAGCTTATCCAGGTCAGAAGAGATGGATGCCTGGCTGCTCGCGACTTCGGCGTCGGATTCCTCCAGAGCTAGGCGGTGGAGCATGACGAGCTCTCCGAGCCTACCGCTTTGTTAGTAGACTATCATCGCACAAGGCTAGGCAACAACTTACTCGACTAGTTGATGGGGGTCAACTTTGCCCATGATGATCTCGCCAGCCTCTTTAAGTACACCCTCGAGATTGTCCACGATGATGACGCCGCCGTCCCTGGCATGCTTATGGAAGTGGCGGTGTGGCCGATCGTGGTGCTTCACAGCCATCTGGATCAGATCATCCGGCAGCTCCCTCATGTTAGGCGCGTGGCTCCCCACCGCAATAATTAGACGGCCCTTCTTCCGCCCCTCGTGAGACGTCAGGATAGAACCGTCAAAGAGATCCTCCTGTGACGGGGTGCAGCAGTAGATCACGTCCGCGTCGCGGATATGGTCCTTGATCAGGCGGCTGTATTCGTGGAACGACGGCGTCAGGAGCCCAAACTGGGCCTCTGTCCAGCCCTCGCGTTGCTTGATAAGCTGAGGAATACTGGCGAACTTCTTGAGCAATCCAGTGGCGTTGCTAGAAAAGCTGCGGTTGATGACATTGACGTGCTTGATGGTGCTGCCACGCATCATCAGGGCGAGTCGGACATGCCAGTATGCCTGCATGCCGCTTCCAAAGACGGTGATGGTCTTAACATGGTTCCGTCGGTTGAGGAGACAGGCCGATGCCAGTGCGGTACGGAACGCTGTTAGGGCGCTGGGGTGGACGATACCCAAGGGTGATCCGTCTGGTTTGAACAAGGTTAGCACACCGTTGGGGTGAACGTGCTTGACATATTGGTCCTTTACGGCGTCGGGATTCAAACGCGATACCACTGAAGAAAGTTAGTATCATGTCTGCTTGAAGGTTATAATGCAAGTGCTCACCTTTGCAGCCCATCCCACAGGGGCCACATGACGACATATACGACGTCTTGACTTGGGTTTCTGGATGGAGTGTTGTGACTCCATGAGGCTGCTGGAAGCCGTCCTCAGGACCCCTGACGTTGGTAGAGAATTCATGAAGGGCCTCAGAAAGAACACTTCGAAACTCATCTAGCTCATCCGGTGTAAGGCCCTCGAAGACGGCATTGACCTGGTCGTCTGAGAGGACGGTGAGCGGCATGTTGATGGCCGATTACGACGGCGAAGCCCCGCAAAGCTGACTGTCGTCGCCGTATCTCGGAGGTATGGAGGAGAATATTGCAGGCTGGCGGTAACGATATAGATATGCCCTTCCCGGGTCGAACGGTGCGTACCCTCGAATAATGTTTATTCAGCAAGCCGAAGGCGATGTGAGATGCTACAAGCTAGGGCTAGCCCACTTGGATTGGATGCTGAAGAATGATGTAATTGTCGCTGTTGTTAGTTCTGACTTCGCCAGGACCGGCGGCGCTATCTCCACAGCGCTAAGATGGTGTACATCCTCGGGACTTGGTCTTGGTCTTGACTGACCGGGGCTGTGAGAGCTGAACATTCGTTATAGTGAGTAATCAGGCCAGCGATATCTGGTGATATAAAGCCATGATATCGCCATTACCTGTGAGAATTTGTAAGACATTCGCACGTTGGTTTATTTAAGGTGGTGAGTGCATTGGTTAGTCAAGGTCACCTGTCGATCTTCAAGCAGGACACACATTTCAAGCCCTACAAGCTGGTATCCTTATTGCTTTTCCCTTATACTCAATCATCGTCAATCATGCATCGTGAGCCTCAATATCACGACTACATTAAAAGATGGATCTCGCCAAGACGGTTGACGGAAAGCCAAGACACGAATGCTCACCATGTAGGGTAGGTGGTGGCTTGGCGAGCCATAGCATTCTCTGGATACGCTGGAGCCTGTGGATTACTGCACGAATGCTCTGTCGGGACTCGGAACGGGAGGCTTGGCTGCCATGCCGCGTACACCCGTACGTCACTCTTCCGGTGCAAAATAGAGCTGCCTACAGCGATGGCGATATAATTAACAGCTGCAACGAGTCCGAATACGACAGAGTTCTTTGCCTCCGATTATACCTCCTGACGCATACTCGACATTAAAGCAGGCCGTCGCCCGGGTGCCTGAATCACATACCACGTAATATTCTCAAACGCCAAATATCCGCTGCTCCCTTCTCATTAATTGCTCTCTCGCCAAAAATTGTCTGTCGGGCCTGTGTCTCATATTTAACGGCGACCAGCACCATCTCCAGTGGACCAGGTCCCCTATTGCAGACTCGTCAGGCCGTCGGAGCCCCTAAACCGCCGAAGCAAGGGCCCAATCACAGCGCCGTATCCGCCCTCGAGCCGCCTGTCAGCAAGTGTCCCGCAGCTAGCAACCGACCGTCGCCCCCCCAGCTAAGCCTGCGCCAGCCTCAATAATTGGGACCAAGACCGGCCAGGGACTGGGTGTCGGATGCCCCTTCGCGAAAAGGCTACGTGCATCGTTTCCATCATTTCCACGACGTAATCATCTACGACCTCATCCTTTGTCCGTCATCGCCGTCGCAACCACATCGACCCAAACATCGAATTTTGCTCATCGATACTCTCGCGCACCCGATCCGACTCCCTCGCCCGCATTGTTTGCCGCGCGCAAACCCTCCGTCGAACTAGTATCCCCAACCGATTACGAGGCCCTAGCCCCCGACGTCAGCTGTCAATATGACTCTCAAGGAGGAGTTCGAGACCAGAAACTTCAGTATGTGGCTACCCGGATGCCATGCGCTGGTCCGATAATGATACTGACCGTCTTCATAGGCATCTACGGACAATGGTGAGCTCCCTTCGATTACCCCGGCTTTCCGTCAAGCTCTCGCGATGCTTGCGCACTCAAGCTCCGAGTAGAGCTACCCCGACAGAATCGGCCTTGTCGCCCAATGACGACGACGCAATTGCGCTTCGGACATATCGCTGACCGAGAATCTCCTTGCAGGCTGGGCATCCTGTCCATGATCGTTTGTCTTGCGACTGGAATCTCTAGCATCTTCACCACCCACCCTACTAGAATCATTTTCTGCGCCCTAGCCATGTATGTATCCCCCGTGCTTCTGCGCTCCTGGGTTGACACGGCGATCTAAGAAATCCCCTGCTAACTAAACTTGTGCAGTGCATCGGCGTTCATCATTCTGTTTGTCGAAGTTCCCTCCTGCTTCGAATCTGCCCGACCTCAAGCAAGTTCGATGCTGCGATTCGCAAGATTTCCACCAACTACCTGCGAGCCGCCGCGTATGGCGTCATGGGTGCCCTCCAGTTCGTTAGCATTCTCACCGGCGCGAGCAGCTTGATTGCCGCCGGTGTTTTCCTGCTTCTGACAGGCGTTTGCTATGGCCTAGCCGGCATCAAGGGACAGGCCTTTGTTGGCAGCAAGACGCTTGGTGGCCAGGGCGTCGCCCAGATGATTGTGTAGAGATATGCATGATCTGACTGCGCAAGTAAAGAAGGCGACAATAGAGCGACATCTCAACAACCAACGACCGGCAAATGACGAAGTGGCGCAAGTCGAAGGTGATGTTTGCTACGAAGAAGTGGGTTCTGGTGTGGAAGAGAGATGGAGATGACAACAAACACTGTGGAAGCATGTACACGGAGGGTGTCTGCTAATGGAGCAAACCTCCAATCTCACATGAAGTTACGGCCTCTGCTGGCGAGCACTGGCCTGCATACCCGGCTAGGGATTCGGCGTCTGGAACGAGGAACGGCTTTTACGTTTTTGACTTGGAAGTAGTTGCTTTGTATTGATAAGTTTATTAGTGGGAGATACTATGAGTTGACGAGTCTTTGCTACCGCATTGATTGAAACGAGAGCATCATCATTCGTGTTGGCTACTGTAAAGTTTGCCGCGTGTTCCTAGTCATACGGGACAGAGAGTTGAGACGCTTCCTGGAGAGAATGAGGGACACAAGCATCTACCCTCGGGTTTAAGGAAACAACTCCTGCACTGATGGAGCTAAGAGTCTAAGAGGAGGATGCTGTTGGTTGCGATTCTAATGAGTACTGGAACAACTGCACCGCCTCAGGCGTGGGTAGACTTTGGCAACTCAATAGCGATAACCTTAAAGAGTAGGAATATCCTTACAGGGCTTCAGAGCAGTGGAAAATAAAGTAAGACAAAAATAAAGACCATTACATTACCGAATATGTGTACTCGGATAGATCCCTTCTGAAGTACTTGGTTTTCGGTCGACAACGACGAACCAACGATCCCGACCAACAGCATTCCACTAGAGCTGTCATGAGCACCCCGCTTTCCCTAATCACCCGAGTACACTTTGAGCTTCACATACTGACAGCTCTAAATACGCACTATGGACAGAGTAGGGTTAGTAGCCCAGCGTCGGTTAGGAACTACTTGCGGTGTAGAATTCGTAGCAGTCGCAGGCAGAGGCTGCAAACTTGAACCAAGGCAATTGCCGAGTTTGCATCACAACTACCATTTACAGGAGCCGTTCGGTGAGAGCGAGATCAGATGATGATTCTGGATGCAGTTGACCCAACTTGTCGATCGGCGGCGTCAAGCACCAGCCGCGCACTGACCAGCCAAGAATAGCTGGAGGGGCCGGGGCAAAGTCCCTGTGGCTCCTCGTGATGAGCTGAGATCTCACCAGTGCCCCCAAGGGGGATAGCGGGACAGGCACTGATGGCCTGGAAGGCGGCACCTGTTGTACTGGGCACTGTGGATAACGCCAGCATGTGGAGTTACTCCCTTCTTGCTACGTAGATAGGTACTCTGCACTGCCTGATAACTGGTGATTGAATGGGGAAGCTGGGCGCTGACCGAGACACAATAGGGCGCCGACTCGAGGATGGAATGGGGATGAGGGGTTAACGTGGGATGTGATGGAATGGAAAGGGCTTCTCGACCGGCCTCGCCCATGGCGTTGGAATTACATTTGAGAATTACACTTACACTTTCGCGGTGGAGGGCCACAGGGCACAGGACCGCTGGGCCGGACCGGCTCTGGATCAAGGATTTGCACTTCCAGGCCCCAAGGGCGGCGGCCCCTCCTTCGGAGCACTGGAGCTCTGGCGTTTGGCAGGGCCTGGACAGAGGGGCAATTGGGCATGGCGTCATGATGGCCGTAGACGGAAGAACCGCACCGTGGGGATGGATGTGCTTCCCGGTGGCATCATGTGCCCGCTTGGTGACAGGCCCGGGCTTGAGGGAGCGGGACGGGCGAGGTGAGATGTGATTCGACTGGCGGATGCTGCATCTGATCGACGGGGTTGGTGGCCAGGGGAACAGAGTTTTTTCTGTCTTTCCAGAGGCCATCAAACTTGCCCAGTTGTCCAGCTCCCGTAGTCTTTGGCCCCAGTCTTTGAGAGTCATGAGTGATGACTCTGAAGAGCGCTCCCGGAACTCCGGAGCCCTTACAGCAGGTAACCGGGCCACCGCCGGCTAGCTATCTCCCCAGCTCCCAGGTTGCTGAGCAGCCCGTCGACCTCACTAGGACCAGTTTTCAAGGTTCGTTTTGACTTGTACCATTTTCAGTAGACAGGTCTTTGCACGTTCGGATACATCTAGCTGCGTCGCCGGGGTCATGCGACTGCACCAATGGCTCTTCGTCTGGACCAGTAGGATGCCGGCGAGTAAGCGTCATTCCCTGGCATCCCATGGCGCAGCGACACCGCCTGGCATCTCCTAGCTCGAGCACCAGAAGCACGAGCAGCTCAGTTCGATCGGTGGGGATGCGGCGCCGCAGACAGGTCCCCGCCATGTGGGAAGTACCTACGTTGTGTTCGGTGGGAGCGAGCCAAGGTACCTCAGGTGTGGGCGCCAGACCGGGCGTTTATGCGGACTCTGTACTGTACCTCATGACGGTGTACGTACTGGACGGTTTGGTACCGTCACAAGCTCTCCCCAACAATGTCAACCAGGGGCCCATTTCTCGTCAGCTGCTCTCTTCGAGACATGGCCAGGGCGGGACCTGGCTTTTCGGGGTACCGGCGCTTGCATTGACGGGGTCTCTTCCCTGGGTTTCTTTGCTGTCTCGAAATATTACGAGGTGAAGAGGGCCGACGTGTCTGGTTTGCTGCCTCCCAAACAGCCGTCACTTGAGGTGGATCATGGACAAGTTTGAGGCCGGGTGCTGCAGCGTCTGCAGGGGAGAGAAATGGCCGTTTCCGTCCAACAACTTGCGCGTACGAAGTACACTTGGATGGTGGCATCATGCGGGGTGTGGCGCACTGTGTCTGGGCCTCCAGGGACTGACGCAGTCCCGGGCGAACTGGCCAAGCTGCGAGTCCCAGGGCAAGCTGCTAGACGATGAGAAGGGTGCGAGAAAAGCGGCCAATTTGTGCAGTCAGGTGTCGCCCGTCCGACCAAACTATTGAAAGATGCCAAAAAGACATAGGGGGGAGGGCCCTGATGACGGCGACGAGTCTGGACTTGCAGGATGCACACGTCAAGAGCAGTTTGCCAGACGAGGGCATGGCACAAGTGGATTGGACCATCGGCTGCTTGATTACAGTGCGTGATCGGCCACGTCTCACACCGTGGACTTGGCGCCATTAGCATCCCTGTTTTCGCCAACAAGTGACGACGTACAAGGTCGTCCAGCTTTTTATAGCACCGTAATAGTAAAGTGGCACTGACCGTCACCTGGACGCCGCTGAGGTGGATGCTGCTGGAGCATATAAAGTGACAATTGGGGCCGCCCGCGATCGACTGGAGCCCACGAGCCTCGAGGTACAAGCTCAGACCGATACTCCAAGGCGTTTGACTGCCATCATTGCCCGTTGTGCGAGACCTGGCGCGCAACAAGACTCGAAGCCATCACCACGCACCCTCTACTGTGAATGCCACAGTAACATCGCCATCACCCATCGGCATCGGGGGATTCCCATACCAATCACCGCCACCCCATTGGTAAGTTCCGTCCCCTGACCGTGGTGTGCGGGTGGGCTGCGGCGGGCGCAGTGGGCGCCATGGCATCCCTCTATCTCTGATAGCGCCATGAACCATCTCGATGGCGGTGATAAGCCGTGGCTCTTAGCAACGCTCCAGAGTCAGAGCCATGCAGCTCCCGCGCTGGAGCGGAAGAAGCTCTGCGATTCCCCTGTCCCGCCCCTCCCCACCCAGTCGCCTATCTGTCGTCGACTCAATTCGGCCATGTGCTGCTACAGCTGCTGTCGTCGAAACTCTATGCTGACCGCCGGCCTCTTGTTGGCCCCTCCAGGAGTCTAGTCGTCCCGGCGTTGCTAGTATACAAGACCACGACGCCCCTTCCCGCTCCCTCGTCTATTCGTCGACCCTTACACACACTTTAGCTCGTCCCGAGCATCCGAATAAACAACAATGACTGCCGCAACTATGCAACAGACGCCCGCCATTCCTCCCCGGCCTTCGCGAGGCCAGGACAATGATGACTCGCCCGCGTCTGTCCCCAAGATTCCTCCTCGTCCCGCTGCTAAGCGCTTGATCGACCGCTCGATATCTCCCAATCCCGACCGCTTCGCTCCCTCGCCGCTCAACGATGGCATCCCCCAGAAGAGCCCCAGAGCCCTCCACTTTAGCTCCAACGATGTTGTCGACTCCCAAGACCCAATCGACCGCTCCAGCAGCGTCGCCATGCCATCTGTCGGTGAAGAGGGCCGTGAATACAGCGCTGTGACCGAAGAGTTCGCGGCAGAGAAGCAGGAGCAAGAGCGAGCATCATCGCCGGAGCAGACTCGCACCGTCGCCGAGGACCTTAAACTCCATGCTCCCAAGCCCTCGCTGCCCGCTCAGAGCGCCAAGCAGCGAGTCCAGACCGTCACCCGCACCGACTCTGACAAGGCCGCTGCCTTTGGCATTGGCCGTCCTGCTTCTCGCGATGCTCTAAAGAAGAAGCCCAGTACCGCCTTCTCCGCGACTGAGAGCCAGCCCGATGTGGATGACGAGGGCATCCCCGAGATTGGACAGCGCGTGCCTATGAACCCCCATCTGGGCGATGTTCAGGCTCCGTCTCCCGCTCCTGGCTCCGATGAGTTCAAGAAGAACCACCATCGCAAGCACAGTTCTCGCGGTGGACCTCCTGGAAGCTACGGCATGCATGGTCATGGTGTTGCGCCCCAGGACAAGCTCGACAAGGCGTATTATGAGAAGAACCCCCACGTCTTCGATAGGGAGCACAAGACCCCCATTCATGACCGCCAGAATGATTTCGCCATGAGCAGAGACGACCTGAACAAGCTCGTTCGAGACACTGCAAGCCGCGGATCGGGCCTGGGTAAGTGCAGATCATACGTGATGCAACACAACGGACTAACAGGTTATGCGCAGCAACCTCTTCGGAGTATCACGCTACCCCCACTGAGGAGGTGGGTTTCCAGGCTAGCGAGGAGTACTCACGCATCTCATCACCGCTTCCCGCCTCAAATGGTAGAGACCAGGCCAGCGCTCTGTCCTTCAAGTCTGAAATCACCGGCCCCGATGGCGAGAAGACGGTTCACATCGATGACCCCGAGCACCCTCAGTATCGTTCACCTGGCGATAGCGATCACGCCATTGACGAGGAGGAGCAGGAGTACACAGCTCCTATCCTGGCCCCTGATGAAGTCGGCAAGGACAAGTCTCCCTATATTCAGCAGCCGGCAGTTCATCCTCCCGAACGCCGTAGAACCTCTAATGAGATGGAAGAGTCCCATAGCCGACCTAACAGTCGGCCCACGAGCATTTACAAGGAGAACCCCTCTCAGGACTTTGGTTCTACACCCCTGGATGATGTCAAGGAGTACGAGCCGCTCTTTCCTGAGGAAGGCAAGGATGAGGCGCAAAAAGCGGCTACTTCTGAGGCAAAGGCCCGGCATTACTTCCCCAGCAAGGACGTCTGGGAAGATGCGCCCAACAGCGTCCACTATACTGCAGAGGTTTCAACGCCTGACTTGACAGAGAAGATGAGGACGCTGTCACCAGGGATCCAAGATCGTCCCCAGACCCCCGCTCACGCCTTCGCGCAAAAGCAGGAGGAACTGGCGGAACGTGAGGTGAATGGGCCTGCTGATGTGAACACCACCACTCGGAGTCAAGAGAAGCCAACCTGGACTGAGCCTGAGACGAAATCCGAGTCCTTTCTGACAAATAAGAGACCGGCACTCAACCAGCGTTTCCCTAGTCGAGATATCTGGGAGGATGTCCCGGAAAGCCAGCTCTATGAGGCAACTGTCTCCGCGTCAATAGAGGAAGAGAGCAAGCCCGAGATTCCATCGCGGCCTGCCAAGAAGACCACAGAACCTTCAGAACGGCCCGCCGTTCCTGACCGTCCTAAGCCCAAGTCTCCCGTTGACGATACCCAGAAGTTTAAGCCTCCGGTTTCGGACAAGCCAAAGCCTCAGATCCCACCCAGACCAGGTAAGAGTTCGTCTGGAGATTCTAAGGACGGCGAGTTCTCCAAGCCGAAACCGCCCGTGCCCAGTAGACCGGTGGGTGGCAAGATTGCCGCCTTACAAGCAGGTTTCATGAGCGATCTGAACAAGCGCCTACAACTGGGACCTCAGGCTCCCAAGAAGGAGGAACCTCATCCTCAGGAGGATCTCACTGAGGAGAAGGAGAAAGCTCCGCTTGCCGATGCCCGAAAGGGCCCGCGCGCGTGGTCCTCAGCGTCGTGCCCCGGCCAAGAGCCCTGCCGCTCCTGAGCCCGCAAAGACGTCTGGGCCGACCCTGACCTTCTCCATGCCGCAAACTTTCTGGTCTATTGATCCTGAGCAAGGCAACTTGGCTGTTGCTGGCGAGGAGACGCCTGCCCCGGTCGTTGAAGAGGAAGAGGTAGAAAAGACTGAGGAGGTCCCCGGAACTAACGTTTCGGAGGAGCCTGCTGAGGAAGCTGAGGCAGAGACCTCGGAGGACTCAAAACCTACACCCGAAGAGAAAACAGAGGCGCCTGAAGAGAAGACGGAAGTGCCTGAAGAGAAGACGGAGGCGCCTGAAGAGAAGACGGAGGTGCCTGAAGAGAAGACGGAAGCGCCTGAAGAGAAGACGGAGGCGCCCGCCGAGGAGGAAAAGACCCTCGTTGCTAGCACGGCAGAGACTATCCCGAAGCCAGCGTTGAGAAGAAGAGTGGTAATGAAGTGGAGCCCGTGGAGGTCTCTGAGGAGGTTAAGGCTTGAAAAAGAGTGTAGATAGTGCGCCTGTCTTGGGCTCCTTGACAGGTTTATTTTGCGTTGTACCTGACAGAACATGGTGAATCGGCATTGATGCCGGCATAGTGTTAAAGCATATGGTTTTCTTTCGAGATTCAGTATTGCTTTGTGTACCTTTCTCGTCCGAGTATGTGTAGTTCCGCACTATGTGATTGGAGAAACAGAGTATCAATTCTTGAATGTTTCTTTGGTTTAGCCCCATATACTATACAGATAGGACATGAGCTGCGAGGCCCCTATTGATATACAATTAGATACACTCCACCTTGGCCTGTTCCCTTTTTACCGGCCTCCCCACTGTCGGCTCTGGTCATTGCCTTGCCGCTCTCGCTCAAGCATCTGATCAAACTCCCTCTGTGCTTGTCCCTTGCCTGAGGCCGTCTCCTCGTCCGCACTGCCGTACGGGTAACTATCTTTGGACCCACCCCACTCGGAGCTTGTGTTGGTGTTGCTACCCCATCCAGATTCAGACTGGGATTGAGACTGGGGACTGCTGGCACTAGCCCAGCCGCCTTGGACTTGAGATTCGGCTTGCGGCTGTGGTTGTTGGCTGGACTGGTTCTGGCTTCGGAGGCGTTCCCATGAGGAGCCTCCAGAGGTTGTGGGGGTTCGCGTATTCTTGGCGCTGGTGGCAACAGGGGAGGCGTCATCATCGTCGTCGAGGACGCTCCAGTCGTGGCTGGACTGTTGGGTTTGTACAGGAGGCAATGGTTTTTGAAGATCCGCCCATGGCGGACGCATCTCGATGAGGCGCCTCCTGGCTGGGAATGGATCCCCATCGACATCGTCACTGCTCCCTGGCTTCTCGTCGCCACTCTGCCTCCCTTGTCCCGACTGAGTTTGTCCTGTGCCTGCAGAACCCTCGAGCATGACCTTCTCAACTCGGGTGGTAGCTTCCTTGATGAATTGGGCGAGCCGGGGATCCCGAGCCATGGCTGACTCAGTTCGAACGAAGTTGACGGAACGGAAGACAGGTTCTACCATGAGCATCGTGACGGCGGCATAAGCTGTGAAGCGGAGTGTGTGCCAAGTGAGACGCGGGTAGGGGCCCCGTATCTTCTTGTTTGTGAAGATACTGGTGGCTTCATTCGGGTTGAACCTGCCGCCCAACTTGGGCTTATAGAAGGGAAATTGCCAGGTGCGACGGCCACGATAGGTCATGTAGGCAGCCAGGCCGATGGTGGCCCATTTGAGCGCTGCATTGGTGTGAATATTGGTCAACGTGTACTCAGCAATGGCCTTGGCCTCGGAGTCTTCCAGGTCCCGGCCTAGAGTGGATGCAAAACCCGAGACCCTCGATGTCACGACGAGGAGGTTTCGGTCCCGGCGGAAGCCGACGGCCGATGCGTACCACGGAGGGGAGTATTCCTGGAAGCTCCGGTTGATCTGGGCCTTGACGCGCTCCTCATACTGGCCGCGGTCGGCGAGGGCCTGCTGGCGCCACTCATCCATGGTCTGCCGGTAGGCCTGGGGGCCTCCTCGCGGGGGCCCACCATTGGTTGGTGCGTTCATTATGATGGCGAGCAGCTCCTGCTCGAGGTCGAAATCCAATTGATGAGGATAAATTGGTCACGGGGTTGAAGAATCGCAGATTAAATGACCAAGAGACATAAGAGAGGTGGGACGAAGCGGGATGAGTGACGCAAGTGGAGGGATGACATCGATCTGCAGGCTTGGTAGGCGGAACATCTGGGGCAAGCTTTATCGATAAGAGATGCACGTCACGTGCTGGTGGCGATTCAATGTCAATTCCAGAAGCGGCGCGTGTTGCTGTAGCGGGGTGGGTCGCGACGCGGTCGGCCCAGGCCATTAAACGCGTCCACCATCGCGGTTGCTCCCTCCGATTTCCGATTGTGGGCCAAGTCTTGAATCACGGTTTCCATCTCGCACTCATGGACAAGGCTTGTGAATCCCCCAAGCCTGATTGCCATTGCTTAATACCATGCCTCTCCAAAAGTCCTATTCCGACTATGTTGGGGTGTCCAAGGTAAGTGTTCTTCCTGTGTTGTGTTTACACGGCCCACAGTCCGTTAATCACTGTCAACAGAACCGCTCTCCGTGGCAGCGATCGAAGAGCAATCCCGTCTTCCAAACACCAAAACCAAGAGCCCTACGACCAGTTTCAGAGGTCACAAAGAGCAAGCTGAACCAATTTCAATACCAACCACATCCCGACGATGCGGCCACGAGCGACTCAAACGATGGGCAGAAAGCTGGTGGCGCCTCCACAGATGCGCAGCGTCCGTCGCCGTTGAACCGCTCCAAGGACGACATCGCCGTGACACCGGTGACTCGACTAACCTGGCGAGATCTTATCGAACCGACTAGTGCTGCCGAAGACGAAACTCACATCTCCCGAACGACCGACTGCTCTGGGACAACAGGCAGGACACTCTCTACGTCTCCGCTCTGTCTCCCATGATGCCCGAAAGGGAAGGAAGCGTGCTAGGAGCTCATCGCCGATATCATCGCCAGCAGCGGACAAGCCCAACCCCCCATCAGTCAATTTCAAGAAGCTCGCCCAGGCATTGAAGTCACCTCACGCCGACCCGACTCTCGAGTTGTGGGATCGATACTCCCTGAACGGATCCCAGAATGCAAACACGCCTTTGAGCATTACGAACCCGGCATTGGCTCAGTTGATGGTGTCGTCATCACCAAGGCCCTCGAAGGGACCAGCAGCACAATCCGCTGATGGTAACCTTCGGCGAGCAATCAGCTGTGGATTGAACTATCCCAAGAGACGAAAGGTCGAGAGGTCAATATCAGGTGGACGGGCCAGTGGAGAGAGAGAGGAGCGGGAAGCTGCATCCAAATCCTCTCTTGTCACGGCTCTGCTAGATACGGTGACGAGCAGCATCAACGGACAGAGCGAGATTGAAATCGAAGATCTAACTGGCGAGTCTCCTTCTCCTAAGAAGAGGCGGATATCTGCTACATCCGTTGGGTCACCATGCCGAGTAACACGCGACACTCCCCCGAAACCGACCTCTTCAGATTATGGCGATGATGATTTTGACGACTTTGATGACGATGCTATGATGGAACTTGAAGCTAGCATTAACGCAACACAACTTGAGACCCCCGTGGCTAACAGGAACAATGCAAATGCTACGGGGCAACAGCAAAAGGAGACTAAACCTCTGGTGACCGACGAGTTCGAGGACCTGGACGACGACATCTTTGATGAAGCAGAGGAACTCATCACGACAGTGGAGTCTCAGCATGCTTCACAAGCACCAACCGGAATCCCTCGACCTAAGGCCCCGAAAACTCCTATCAAAGTGGAAAAAGACCTGGGAGACCTGGATGACGAATTTGGCGATGCTTTCGGTGGCGACTTTGATTTTGAGGCCGTAGAATTGGCAGCAACTCAGGCAGCGAAGCAGACCCAGGCCACCCCCGGAGACGTACGTTGAGAACACCGCTGGAGGCAACATTCACTAAGTAACTGGCAGCGCAGCCGGAAGCCTAGGACAATCCAGCGATACTTGGTGACAAATGTGCTAGAGGGCGAGTACGTCAACCAATATGGACAAGTTTGCCCCGAAAAGGTCAGTTACAATGAACTGAGGGTGTTGCTCTCGCTAATGCCGTACTAGATCCTCGTTATCCAAGCCGACAGCAAGAAGGATGTGAAAACGGTTCACCTTCGGGCTTCATGGTTCGATACACCAGCTCACGCAGATGCGTATGTCCATGTCATCGGAGATTTCACACCCAAGGGGCAATGCGTTGTCGACGACGCTCATAATTTACTCATCCTACACCCGGACCAGCTGATTTCGGCCACTGTGGTGGCTGACTCGTTTGGCTGCATGCGACGAGCTGTGCTGCAAGACCGTGTCAAGGCTACCAGTGAACCGACACCGCCGTTGGTTTATGGAACGATGCTGCATGAGATCTTCCAGGAGGCATTGCTCGCCAATCGGTGGGATCTTCGGTTTCTGGCTACGGTAATTGACCGAATTATGGACAAGCATGTGGAGGATCTCTACATGATCAAAGTTGGAATGGCCGTGGCCAAGGAGCATCTCCTCTCAAAGATGACGGAACTCGGTTTTTGGGCCAAATCTTTCGTGTCATCTCAACCAAAGGTATGTGGCGTTGACCTGTGTCGCAGGCCCCTGTCTAATTACTCTCTAGGCCGACGCCGTCGTTGAGGACCGAAACGGGAAGAAGGCTAACATGGCTGTTACAAAACTCTTGGATGTCGAAGAGCATGTCTGGTCTCCCATGTACGGACTCAAGGGGAATATTGATGCAACCGTTGAAGTCACCATGCAAGACGGCAAGCAGATGCGAACCTTGACCGTTCCTTTCGAAGTCAAGACTGGCAAGCATGAAAACAGCAACCACATGGCACAGACTGCTCTTTACACCCTCCTGCTATCAGACCGATACGACATTGAAATCGCATATGGCATCTTATACTACATGGAGACTTCGAAGACGATCCGGATTCCTGCGATTCGACATGAACTCCGACATATGATTATGCAGCGCAACCAATTAGCATGCTATATCCGAGAAAGAAGCGTTCAACTGCCCCCGATGCTGAAGAGCAAGCATATGTGTGGCAAATGCTATGCGAAGACATCATGCTTCACTTACCATCGACTAGCAGACGACGGAGATGGAGAATCTAGCGGCATGCACGAGAAATTTGACGAGATGGTCAAACATCTCACTCCCAAGCACCAAGACTTCTTTGTCAACTGGGAGAACCTTCTCACCAAGGAAGAAAAGGAGAGTCAGAAGAACAAACGAGAACTCTGGACCATGACGAGTGTTGAACGAGAAAAGAAGTCCCGATGTTTCGCAGATGTCATTATCGAGGAAGGATCAGCATCTGTCGATACTGATAACCCGAAGATCAATCGTTATCACTACGCATTTATCAAACGGAGTCACCCCCCTGGGTTCTCGTTCCTGGAGTCCGAGCTGTCCGTTGGAGAGCCTGTGGTTGTTTCAGACGAGGAAGGACACTTCGCTCTGGCGATTGGCTATGTGACGGCAGTGAAAAGGCAGAGGATTAATGTGGCGGTGGACAGGAGACTTCACAATGCTCGGATCCGACAACCTGGATTTAACGAAACCAACAACCAGGTCTTCGCCAGCATCATGGACGTTGCCCATGAAGGTGCCACTCAGGATGAAACTCGCGGCAAGATCAAAGAACCACCAATCCGATACCGGTTGGATCAAGACGAGTTCAGCAATGGAATGGCAACTGTCAGGAATAATCTGGTTCAGATTATGGCGGATGACGTGCCAGGAGCTCGAAAGATTCGACATTTGATCGTCGACCTCGTGGCCCCGAGATTCAAAAGTGCTCCGACCCAGTATACGATATCAGATCGAGACACCCTGAATATTGATCAGCGGAGGGCCATTGAGAAAGTCATGAGTGCTGAGGACTACGCATTGGTTCTTGGTATGCCTGGTACTGGCAAAACCACGACCATCGCTCACATCATTCGGGCCCTCACCTCCCAGGGCAAGAGTGTGCTGTTGACGTCTCACACCCATACCGCTGTGGACAACATTCTGCTCAAGCTCAAACAAGACAAGATACCTGTTCTTCGTCTGGGAGCTCCTGCAAAAGTCCATCCAGAAGTTCAAGACTTTGCCGTCCTCGCTGGTCAACCGATGAAGTCCTTTGATGAGATCAAGGACGCATGGCATGGGACACCTATTGTCGCAACAACCTGTCTTGGCATTAACCATCCCATCTTCCATGAGCGTTCCTTCGACTACTGTATTGTGGATGAGGCATCACAAATCACGCTACCCATCTGCGCCGGCCCCATCAGGATGGCTCGAACATTTGTCCTTGTTGGCGACCACAACCAACTCCCCCCTGTGGTCAGAAACGAGGAGGCTCGGGAAGGAGGTCTTGACGTGAGCTTGTTCAAGCTCCTTTCGGACACCCATCCTGAGTCAGTCGTCAACCTGGAGCATCAATACCGTATGTGCGAAGATATCATGACCCTTAGTAATACCTTGATTTACGAAGGAAAACTTCGTTGTGGTACCGAACAGCTCCGAAAGCGCAAGCTTGATATCCCGAGAATGGATGCCCTCAAGCAACGACATCACGATGCTTCAACTCTATTTCACGCGGGCAGTCCTCGGTCATTCTGCACTGGCCCAGTACCGTCTCGGTGTTGGCTGTATGATATTCTCGATGCCGAAGCTCGCGTTCGCTTCATCAATACGGACACCATTCAGCCTCTGGTCCGCGAGGAAGCCCAAGGAAAACGCATCGTCAACTCTGCTGAAGCCCGCATCGTCTCTCAGCTTGTTGACTCCCTCCTCACTGTGGGAGTTCCAGACGTGGAGATTGGTGTCATGACTCACTATCGGGCCCAATTGTCACTGTTGAAGGACAAGCTCAAATGCTTTCCCGGGGTGGAGATGCACACGACGGACCGCTTTCAGGGGCGAGACAAGGAGGTCATTGTCCTCAGCCTCGTGCGAAGTAACGAGGCCTGCAACATTGGTGACTTGTTAAAGGATTGGAGGAGAATCAACGTGGCATTCACTCGTGCGAAGACCAAGTTGCTCGTGATAGGGAGCAAAAGCACATTGAAGAGAAGCGGTAATGAGAACATGCTGAGCAAGTTCATTTCGCTGATGGAGGAACGCGACTGGATCTATGACCTGCCAGCTGATGCCCTCGAGAGCCATTATTTTGAAGACTTGGGGACTCAAATCACCGCTACAGGACCAACACAGAAAACCAAATCACCCAAGAGAATTACGAAAGGGAAGGTTCCCCCTGCCATTGCAGGAAAGGAGAACCGAAGGCTGTCGCCAAAGAGAGCGACAATTGGAGAAAGGGCGTTATTAAAGGGAAGGCCGATTACGAGAGATATCTTGAATGAAATGACCAACGGCGCATATTAACATGGTTTGTTTTGGCCGGACACGGCCGGTAGGTATAATGGGTATAGAATACAGGGCGGTATGGCAGATTTTAGGGTATCAAAGGAAATGCAAACAACATCAACGCCGTTCGTTGGGCGGCGTATCTGTTTCTGAGTCAGAGTCTTCCACGCCCTTGAATTTACCCTCAAAACTGTCGTGAAGTCAGCAAATAATTTCCCTATCTTGCATGATAAGGGGGAAACCCACGCCTTTTCGCCCACAATGACCTTGGTGAACTTCTCCAACTCCTCAAGCTGGGCGACACAGCCTGTCAAGCTCTCGTTGTATGAGTAGCTGTATATGTCGCTCCATGTCTTCTGCCTCTCGAGTCCCTGATATTCGACGTTCCCGGCCATCTCCTTGGCAACTTCACCGGCTTTCAGGAGAAGTTTCTTTCTGGCAGCTGCAGCACTGGGAAGATAACGCTAGGGACAGTTGGTTAGTACATGTGCTATAGATAGAGCGCTACGGCGCGCAACAATTTGGCCTCAGCCGTCTCGAGGAGTGAAAAAGGGAAGCATGTTAACTTACGGGTACTTTTCGCTGAGATCGCAAAGCCCCAGCCAGGATGTACAAGTTCCCTAGGATGGATGCCACGGCATCCCGGCGATAACTGAGGAGCTTCTCTGCGGCGACTGGGTTGTCGCGGATATAATTTGGGTTATAGAAGAGTGCAGACTGGCGGACGGCAATAAGGTACTCGAAGAAGCGTTCGCAGGCGCCTGCCAGGGCAGAGTATGGCAGGGGATCGAAGGGAGCGCGAAGCCGGAGTTCGTGGCGGGTCATTACCTGGGGGGAATTGTAAGTGTTAAGCCGAGGAGTTTCAAAGCTCAAAGGGGACGTACTAGGAGTTGTCGAACTCGGACAAAACCTTCACGCATGCGACTTTCCAGCATTTCAGATCTTGTAATGTCATCGGGGGTCGGGTCTTCGCCTTCGTCGAAGTACACATAGTTTGCGACAACATCTAAAGGCGTTAGAGAAAGGCTATCTATCGTAGGCTTTGGGATTGGCTCACTTCTGTATATGACGCTCATGAAGAAGAGCATTGATGAGAGTGCATATCGGAGCTCGTGCCGCGCAACGAATGGCCATAGAACCCAGTTAACAATGATCGGAGTCGTGGTGCCCACAAAGAACACCAAACCCTTGTGGATAGCGAGAAGAGCAGCGGACGATGCATCGGAGTGGTTTCGCAGCCCAAGAGAGATGACTGTGAATGAGAGACATCCAACCAGGCCCGACCGCTGTGAGATATGTTAGAACCGGTACCATCAAGAGATATATGGGTCAGTATCTTACTGGATGTGAACTTTGGGTGAAGCGGAATAGCATGGGAATCATGTAGATGGCGGCAAACGTGGCCATGACGAAGGGATTTCCCTTCCCAGCGGCGTAGGCAGCACCACTCCAGACAGCACCCAGGATGGCCGCAAAGGCTCGTGTTACGAGATCCTGCACATTGCCACCAACTCTTGGGTGCATCATGATCCAACCCATGCACACAGCCCACCAGGCTTCGTAGTGATCCCACCACTTCGAGTCGCCGGTCAACCATGCAGGGATTGACAGCAACGAGACCAGGATGGCAACTTTGAGGGCATATCTGCTCTCGAAACCCTGCATTCGGTGGAGGATAATCCAGATCCTGTACCCAAGCTTATCCCTCTTGGAGGCTGGGTGCCCCCTAATGCTGGACTCCATCGTATGGGGCATGCTCTCGACCTTTGTAACGGCCTCATAACTCGGCCGCGGCCCGGAATGAGTTTCCTTGGCTTTAATGACATTGAGCATGTGCGAAATCTCCGCAAATGTCGCCTGATATATGCCAGCCGTGACACCGCCGCGGTCGTGTCTGACCTGGGCATTGGTACGGTAGACGGCCTTCCAGGGAGGGTATGTTGGGAGGTTCATCCTCATGCGGTCACAGCTGATGTACATTTCATTAACTTTGACCATGAGGTTGACGATAGTGGCCGCAGCTTCGCGGACATGCCTTGCGAAGACGAAAAGCTCGACAGTCTCAGACTGGTCGGCGTAGGATTCAGGGATGTCGCTGGAAACTAGCAGGCTAGCTTCCGCCATGTCAAAAGTAGCCAGGGCATTCGTCATGCGGATTTGAATAGGGGTGATATCTGACGAAATGTCGGCAGGTGGGCCGAAGTGGCTGCGATGACCGGAGAGATCCATCAGCGCGGCATGGCATCTCTTCATGCTTTCTGTCATGCAAGCGAGAACTTCTTTCGTAGGTTCCGACAGGGTGTTGGCTACCTTACGACGGACGTCTTCCAAATCGAATAAAGACTCATACCTTTCGTCTGACGAGTCCGGATCTTCAACTGAAGCTGCATCCAGATCGCCTATGGTGATCTCAACTTGTTGCTCTTCCAAGTTCCAATCCTCAAAGAGGAGAGTTTCCGTATCCATTGACAAGAGCGCCCTCACAACACCCTGCACGAGGTTACGCAAATCCCGTACATCTGCAGGGCGGAACCGAGTCACGGTGATATCGATTCTCATGTCACGATACGCCAGTGACATGTCCATGAAGGTCTTCGCAAGGCGTCTTCTCAACCTCCTATTCCTGGGGCGAGGGATGATGAGAGCTTCCTGAGGGATTTCAGTACGGGGTGGGCACAAAGGATATAGTTAAGACACACCTGCATAGTCCTGAAAGACTTGTCAAGAGCCGCGGTGAGCGGGCGGTTCCCGGCATTGGGGAACATGACAAGATTGATGACTAGAGCAATGGCCTGTCCTAAAAGCCAGGGTACGGCATAACTTCGCAACTTGGCCCACCCGATCTCTCGGCTACTTGTCTCTGCAAGTGTAGTGAAAGCAACGGCCAGTCCAGCAGCCAGAACAGCCTGGTAAAAGCGAATGAAGAAGGATCGGATGTATCCGATACTGGCCATGAACAGAGCGAGGAACATGGTCAGGATACCACCATATCCAGCACTTGCCGAAAGTGTGGAAGTAGAAAGTAGCAGACCGATAGCGCCCCAGGCCAACCCGCAGGCGGTGCCGATAATAGTGAAGACGGCACCATCCACTTGTGATCCAAACGTACGAGCTGGATGGTTGATAATGACGGATATCACCATGACGTAGTCATATCGACCCAGCCAGCTGCGCACCGCCGGGATAAGACAGAGAACATACGCCACAAAGAAAGCCGTAAAAGACTTGAGCAGCTTGATACCAGCTCTCGTGGTCGTAATACGCCGCGCCACTGACTGCAACTCATGCCACTGGCGAGGGAGGAAAGCCTTTGGCGAGAGTGGATGGCTCTTGTCGAACTCCCTTGGCAGCGCTGCCTTGGAGCTCTCGATGACTTCACCGGGGGCGATAGGCAGGGGCTTCAGGAATAATGCATCGAAGAAGCCATCTCGCATCTCGGATACTCCATAAGTGTCCATGTTGATGCGGTCATCCGAGCTCATCTCGTCGATCTGAGCGACGCTCAGCATGGAGCTGCGCCGAGAGCCTATGTTCGGCCGGGCGAGGGAGCCTCCCGCAAAGGATATGGATGGCGGAGAGGCCGATCGAGGAGCCATCGGGTTGGTTAGCCTACTCGGGTCTAGTCGTTGCAGCTCAGTAGCCATCGCGTCCATTGCCCCGGCCTTGAATGGAGCTTCCCCAGCATCCAGATGACTTGACTGGCTCGGCTTTGAACAATCTTGTGCCCTCAAGGTTTCGCTAGCCATTGCGATCTTGTCGACGGCCATTGTGGTTTTGGATAACCCGAGTTTAATCCAAATCCACAGCTCAAGTCCAACCGTGTAGGCGGCGCGAATTAGTGAGGGCGAGTCGTGACACAGACAAGCTCTTATCAACCTCCATCGAGAACTGAGAATGGCGTCTTATTCGAAATTGCCGGATATCAATTTCTGACTCTATCGCCACGGTTTGAAAAGGTCGCTGCGGTTGACGAAAGTTGATGACGAATACCCGGTTGTCTGTTGGCTAGAACGAATTGTATCCGGAATCCGCTTGGCGAGCGACCGAATTAGCCGATGCATAATATAGTGGAGAGTGGCAATATGATCAACGTCTACAGCCAAAAGAGTGAAAAGAACTGTGTATTGAGAAATCCAGGAGAAGATTTTCAGAGAAGCATACTTGCGAACTGTATTAAGGAGTGCAAAGACTGAAGACGGGGGCCCTCCTTGTTCATGCGATGTTGCTTTGGCCTTTGGGCCGCAAGCTGGTAATTACACACGGTCCAGATATACTCCATACGTGCCCGATGAGTTCCATTCCAAAGCAAAACTTTTCGAAGAAGCTTATGGGATTATGATAGAGCTTGGATGTATTTTAGGATAATTTCCATCTTTTTGAGGCAACATTACTATTGCATAATTAATTGTTGTTCATCTCTCAGTTGAAGCAAGCATGGTTGCTGAAGCTGAGGGGGTGTGTGCCTTAGCCTGCATTTGAGGCGTGGTCTTATGACCCCCCTTCAGTCACGTGAATTCAGATTCCGATCTACCGGCTTCGACCTCGCCAAACAACGTCGAGTCTTCAGCACCAGCTGCCATCACGCCTCTCCACTCCAGCCATTGAGGCACCGCACGACCTCCCGCACCGCCGAATTCCCTCGATTCCTCGACGAACAATGGCCATCATCCGCCACGCCGCCGCGCCCTTGCGTGCGGTCCGCTGCGTCCGCCAGCCCGCCTCCGCCAGAGCCTTCTCCGTGACCGCCCGCCGACGGGGCGGCCACGGCGAGTCGCAATTCGAGCCCCCCTCCGGATGGCTCTGGGGCATCAAGCCCGGCGAGAAGGCTGAGCCCGAGGGTTGGGAGTGGCCCATGTACTTCTTCTTCGGCAGCCTCGCCGCCACCGGCCTCGCCCTTGCCTTCAAGCCCGACACGACGTGAGTTGCGCGCAATATTCCGTTCCCGGACGACGAACCGGCTGTCCCGCGTGACGAATGGCCCCCGGGTGGTTGCCATTGAGGGCAATCCGGGCCTCAATGGCGAATCACGGCGATGCGGCATTTTGGCAGGGTAACCTAATGCTAACCATAATCTACAGTGTCTCGACCTGGGCTCTCGAGGAGGCGCGAAGGAGGTTAGAGCAGGAGGGCATCTTGCCCGACCCTACGAAGCAGGAGAAGAAGGATTGATTTCGCAATGGATGAGTCGACATAAGAAAGGAGGGAACTGGTTGTGATGGGACGAGGGCAGACTCCTCGTCGGGCCGTCAAACTTGTACATGTTATCTGCATTTTTGGGAAGACGACTTGCTTCAATGGTTCAAATCACTAGACTGGTTGTTTCGGTCACTACGACAGGTCTCTTTGCTCTCCGCAGTTTCGTGATTTCGTTATTTCGTGGTTGCAGGCATGTCCATGCAATGCAGTTGGTCCATTGAGAGAGAGTCAGCACTTGCACCTCAGCTGCCCAATACGGACTTGATGCAACAACATGCACATAAATTCAACGTCGCGGATGCGTGCGAGTGCAGGGAACTCTCTTTTATTCTTTGCAACCAGCGCAGCTCCCAGTGCCGTCTTAGAACGCCAATACATCTAAGTGCCTAATCCGCCTTTTAGGAAGATGCGACGAAACTCCACTCGTGCTCCTCATCACCGTACTGAATAGCCTCCATCCACTCCTTCATCTGCAGAGCAATCTCACCAGACTCCTCGTGCTTGGCCAGGCCGCAGTCAACGAGGTCACCCTTCCAGGAGATGGAGCGGATGGGGCTGACGATGGCAGCGGTGCCGGCACCGAAGGCCTCGATCAGTCGGCCCTCCTTGGAAGCCTCTGACAGCTCCTTCATGGTGTACTTTCGCTCCGAGATCTTCCAGCCCTTAGGAGCAAGACGCTCTCGGGCCAAAGCGAGCACAGAGTCGCGGGTCACACCCTCTAGGATGGTGCCGTCAAGGGGAGCGGTGACGAGCTCATTCTGACCAGTCTCCTTGTTCTTCAGGGCCACGAACATGTTCATGGTGCCCACCTCGGTGACATACTCCTCCTCACCGAACAGCCACAGGTTCTGCTGGAAGCCGCGGCTAGCAGCCTGCAGCTGAGGGAGGATGCAAGGCGCATAGTTGGCGCCGAGCTTCTTGTCACCGACACCTCCGGGCCAGGCTCGGACGGCGTAGTCGGTAGCCTCAAGTGAGATGGCCTTGAAGCCGGTGGGGGTAGTAGGGGCCGACGGGCGACGCGATAACGTACAGAAGAGCAGACCCAGGGGGGCCAACGCCAAGGGTCTTCTGGGTTCCGATCATGGTGGGACGGAGGTACATGGAGTATCCGCGCTTGTCGGGGATGAAGCGCGAGTCGAGTTGGGCGAACTTGGAGATGAGCTCGATCAAGCTCTTGTCATCAAAGGTCGGCAGGGCAATACGGGCGGATGACTTGTTCAACCGGGCCATGTTCTTGTCAGGTCGGAAGAGTCGCACCTGGCCCTGCTTATCCTTGTAGGCCTTCATTCCCTCGAAGCACTCGAATGCATAGTGGAAGACGCACGTCGCGGGGTCGAGTGACAGATTTTGGTAGGGGGTGATCTTAGGCTCCTTCCATCCGTCCTCTTTGGTCCACTCGATGGCGAGCATATGATCTGCGAAGCGCATGTTAGCCAGGGTCGCAAGGGTGATTAATGGTCAGGTAGGGGGCTTGCCAGTGAACTCGCGGCCGAAAACGAGGTCCTCGGCCTTGCTCAGGGCCTTGGGGCTGGTGGTCTTGGTGATGGAGAGCTTGGAGGCATCGAGTTCGCCGGCCTTGGCGCTGTAGAAGCGCGAGGCCTGGCAGAGCGGCAATAGCCTCGAGCTGGAGGCTCTGGTTGCGCTCCGGAGAGCGGAGCGGGAGACAAGCAAGGGTCTCATTGCGAATGTGGTTCTGGGTGGTGTCGTAGCAGGGTTTTCGAGCTCGAGAGCAGACAAGGAAGGTCCAATTGATGCAGAAGATGATTGCGCGACGCTCTCCCGAGGATGGTTATATATCTGTGGTAAGCCCCGAAGCCGATTGACGGTGAGGATGGGCAGAGGCAGTCGGGAGTTTTTATTTGCGGTGGGCGAGGATTATTGCAGTCATGGCGCTTCGGAGTTGGATCGGACACAGAGTGGAACGTCGACTTATCTGGATTGGAAATTGCCCGATAGGCTGGCCGCCATCAGAATACCCAAATCCGAGGTACTTGGAGGGACATGCCGCTGCCAGCCGCTACTGCCGTGTCCTGCCGCGCGCGGGTGGAACCGAACGTATCCGTCATGTCCTGCACTCGGTACGCCCTGGAAAAGAGCCCTAGAAGCCGGGCGAGCCACTGTGCTGCAGTGGTGTTAGTGCTGGTTACCTCATCCGGCTAGGTAGACGCGCCTGGGAGCTAGGTACCTGGACGCCGCCGACAGCGCTGAGCCTTGTCGCACCAACAGCGACGAGGGGCCTCCACTAGTATGGAAGGATTAAGGATTATTTGTCAACTCCACGCGCCTGCTGCTGTCGCCGTCGTCGCAACCAAACATCCCACGTCATCCCGCTAACCTCGACAATCCCACGATCTCGTAATCTCGCGACCCCACGCTCGTTTCGACTCGAACCGCGTCGCCCTCGCCCTCGCCCTGCGCCTTTGTCTCGCCAGATCCGATTTTAGGGAGCGGCGATTCACACCGGGGAAGTGCGCTCAAAGCACTCAACTGCCTCCCCTGACCATCCCTGGCATCTCGATATGATCGGGATAGCTACCCAATCGCTCCCCGCGTAAACGCACCATGTTCTCCTCGGCGTTCAAGTCCATCTCCGCCACCAACATCACCGGAAACTACTCCATCTCGTCTGCCCGACTTCGACGGCTGGTCCCTGGAAGATCTATGACTGCAAAAAGAAATCCACCGGCAAGGCCTACAGCGTCTTCGTCTTCGACCGCAAGTCGCTCGATGCCCATGGCAACTCGCTAGGGCGCTCGGGCGCCACTTCGTTCAAGAAGACTGTCGAGGAGGTTGTCGAGCGGTTGAAGAAGGAAGCCTCCAGCTTGGCCAAGTTGCGCCATCCCAGCATCCTCGAGCTGGTCGAACCGGTAGAGGACACGAGGGGTGGAGGCCTGCAGTTTGTAACCGAGCCGGTGACGGCATCACTTTCGAGCGTGCTACAAGAAAAGGATGAACAGGAGCGCGCTGGAGGTCCTGGCGGACGGTCCAGTCGATTCGTCACTGAAGATGCCGACGGAGTAAAGCGACGGAGGGAGCTCGAGATTGATGAGCTCGAAATCCAAAAGGGATTGCTGCAGATCAGCAAGGCTCTCGAGTTCTTGCATGAGAACGCAGGCCTTGTTCATGGAAACATCACCCCCGATGCGGTCCTTATCAATGCCAAGGCACGTCAAATCTCCAAGTGGTCACTTGCTTCTGAATCTATTAACACCATAACAGTCTGACTGGAAGCTCAGCGGCCTAGCGTTTTGCAGTCCGCCAGAGAACTCCGATAAGCCAACTTCCATCCAAGGGATCAGTCTTTACGAAGTGCTCAACATGGATACCCGTTTGCCCAAGACAGTTCAACTGCAACTCGACTACACCTCGCCCGATTATGTCGTGGACAACAACATCAATTACTCTGCTGACATGTTTTCTCTTGGTCTCTTGTCGGTAGCCTTGTACAACTCGCCCCACCAATCCCCCTTAGAGTGCCATGGCAGCCTCTCTACTACCTACAAACGACTCTTCCAGTCCTCGTCCAGCGTTCCCTCAACCAACAACAACTTCCTCTCATCGCGGCCGCTCCCTAAAGAACTTTCGTACCAGGTTCTGCCACGGCTCATCACAAGACGGCCTGCTCAGAGGATGACGGCCCGTGAATTCCAACAGAGTGAATACTTTGACAACATTCTTGTTTCGACGATCCGGTTTCTTGATGGGTTCCCGGCCAAGACTCCAAACGAAAAGACACAGTTCATGCGTGGTCTTCTCAAGGTGTTGCCTTCTTTCCCCAAGTCAGTCATGGAAAAGAAGGTGTTGCCTGCATTGCTTGACGAGCTCAAGGATCGCGATCTTCAGTCGCTCATCCTTCAGAATATCTTCAAGATCATTGAATTGCTTCCCTCAGCTCGCCGCGCTTTTAGTGAGAAGGTCCGACCAGCCCTACGGGAAATCTTCGTTCTCAACGCAAAGCAATCACAAGAGAAGGACCCGGCTAGAGACGCGGGGTTGATGGTGGTCCTAGAAAACCTTTCTCCAATCTCTAACAACTGTTCTGGAAAGGAGTTCAAAGATGGTATGTATTTCATCCCCCTCGAAATTTATCAATCGTTAACAGGGTCTTCAGATATGCTCCCAGTGATTATGGCCGCCATTGAATGCCCCACTCACTCTATCGTCGATGCGGCACTGCGAAGCTTGCCGGTCGTCCTCCCAGTGCTCGACTTTAGCACTATCAAGAATGAGCTGTTCCCCGTGATTGCTGCCGTCTTCAGCAAGACCAACAGTCTCGCCATCAAAGTCCGTGGTCTGCGGGCTTTTGTGATTCTTTGCGGCGGGACAAATGAGCCGGGGGGTCCAGACGATGGCTTGAATGGTCTCGCTTCAACCAACAAGAAGACGTCCTCCTCGAGTGCCCTCGACAAGTACACTATGCAAGAGAAGATTGTCCCTCTAGTGAAGGTGATCAAGACCAAGGAGCCATCGGTCATGATGGCGGCCTTGAATGTCCTTCGGGTTGTGGGTCAAGCTGCCGACGCAGACTTTGTGGCTATGGACATCCTACCTATTCTCTGGAATATGAGCTTAGGACCTCTACTCGACCTGAAGCAGTTCCAGTCATTCATGGACCTCGTCAAGAGTCTTTCGAAGCGGGTCGAGGATGAGCAGACGAGGAAACTCCAAGAGCTCTCTGGAACTTCAAATGGCGGCACAGCTGCTCCTAACGAAGACTTTATGGCATTTGGGGGTGTCACAGGCACAACGTTTGATCAGGGTAACGGAGCGACGGAAGATGACTTTGAAGCCCTTGTCAAGGGACGGGCCGTGATCAGCCCCAGATCGAGCACCGCAGGCGGCGGCGGCGGCGGTTGGGACGACCCTCAGGCGGCAGCGATGTCCACCAACCGGGTCAAACTCGAGCACTCCAAACACACCGGCCTTCTCATGGTCGACGCCGCCTCCGGCAACCAACCCAACGAAGCCCCCAAGCCAGCTTGCCGTCAAGCCTCAGCCCACCTTCCGGACGGTGACGCCCGACCTGGGTCGCTTCGAAACGCTTACACCGAGCTCGACGCAGTTCAGTCAGCCTCTGCAGCCTACACAGGCGAGCTTCGCACCTCCCCCTCAGCCGCATCATCAGCCTCAGGCGCCTGCCACGTCTGTCAACTGGGCGTCTGCTGCTGCGCCAGCGAATCCTTGGGGCTCGGGAGCTTCGACCCCCTCCGCCTCTGGATTTGGAGGCAGTATGAACTCGTCTATGGCCAGTATGTCGCTCGGACAGGGTCCTGCGGCAACTTCCCGGACTCCGTCCTTTACACTGCCGCCGCCTCCACCGGGCGGAGGCATGGCGTCGGCCTCTTCCTCTTTCTCCATCGCACCGCCTCCTTCCAACCCCCAGGCAAGTGCATGGGGATCAAGCAGCACGAACATGGGAATGAGCGGCCGGGGCATGGGCATGACGGGCTCATCGAGCATGGGTAGCATGGTGAACCAGGGAGCGAGCAACACGAACACGAACACAATGGGCGGCGGGCAGCAGAAGTCAGGTTTGGATAAGTACGAGAGTCTGATTTAGAGGAATGGCGGTTTGGGGAGTGCGAGGGGAGGGCATTGCAGCGTCTATGGATATGAATAGCGTGTGAGAAAAGAGGTTGGGGCTCTTCACGGCCTCGTGGAAATAGAAGTGATTTTACATGGTAGTATTTGCCTGCACCGAATGGATATCAACTGCATCAACGTTATCTGGCTGTAAAATAGTTAGCATTCTCTTCACAGCATGTTGTTCTCAATGGGAGTCATAGGCAAAAAGCAAGGATGTTGGTCTTTATTCATTCCCAGGTTGCCTAAACCTGGATGGGCTCTTTGGCTACTCCACCAGGTCATCTAATCCCAGTCACCAATCCTCCCCTCTCCTCAGCCAAGCAACTAAAGTACTAATCAAACCAAGCCGCCTTTATTACCCCCTCCTCTGCGCCACGTCCCCTTCGCCTCTCTCTCTGTCAGACCGGTGCAACTCCAACCCCCCTCATCACATGCTTTCTCTGGGCAACTTAGCTCCCCAGCCAAGGCAGAGAGCGCCAGCCAACCCCGCCGGGGTGACAGCACGCACACACTTTCACGCGCGCCTTTTTTTTTGGTGCTTGTCTCCACTGCGAGTGTCGGTGAGACGGGGGGGAACTAATTTCTGTTTAGTTCTTTGTTGTACCGGGGGGAGGGCATTTTTACTACGTTTGGTGGGAGTGGCGAGTTGTTCTCCGGAAGGCCGGCGGTGCTGTGTAAAAGGTTTCGCGGCGTGGGCGGGCGATACGATAGCAGGGATACAAGTTGCATTCCGTCGAGATACATACACGGCGTTACTGTACCTTGTAACTGGAGATAGCTTATCAGAATCCCATCATGTGGCGAAACAAGTCCAACGTTAGGTCATGGGGGCACCTCCTCTTTTCGCTCTTTTCGCTCGTTTCGCTCGTTTCGCTCGTCTACAGCTTCTTCGCGCTGGTTCTAGGCAATAATAGTCATCAAGCACAGTTCCGGGGGTCCCAAAAAGCCCTACCCTTGTCAACCGAAGCGTCGGGTCGCCGTCCACTCCCCATTTCCCTTTCATGAGTTGCCCCATCTGATCACATCACATCACATCATTTCCACACACCCTAGCCGCGCCACCTCCACGCACCCCTGTTATCAAGCTTTGCTGGCACAGTGGCACTCGAGTGATGACGGAGGCGCACAGTAATTAATGCGATGATGCCTCAGATACCTCAGATGACCAATTCAATCAGGAAAAATAAACACATCCATTTGGAATAATATTAACAAGTAAACACTGGGGTAGATGGCTTGAACCAGACCTCCATTCCCTGGAAACGCCCATACGCCTGTGCCATCCGTCTGTCCGTCTGTCCGTCTGTCCGTCTGTCTGTCTGCCCGCCCGTGACGCCGTGCCGCCCACCGCCATGACAAGTAGGATTGCAAAAGAGAGAAACCCAACCAACCAGACGCGAAACCCAGGCAAAGGAAAAACATGAAAAGAAATGTCCACCAATCTCAGCCATGAAACCCGTCACTTTTTTGGTCCCCGCGCATCATGCGCACACAACAGTAGTAGTTCTCGTATGTACCAACATGGTCTACCAGGGCATACCAAGTACTCCCGCAACGCGTCAATAATATCGCTGTGTCTAGGGGCTGGACTTGGCGCCCCGAACCTCAAACGTGTGCCGGCTCTTGTAACCCTCTTCTGTAGCCACGTCAATCTTCTGGCCCTTGGGCACCATCTCGTGCTTAAAGGGCCAGCTCAGGCGGCGGCACAGCTCCGTCACGACAACGTCGCAATCGCCGAGCAGGTCAATGTCGAAGTTGATGTGCGAGACGCCCTGGCGCGAGATGTAGATCTGGGGGATGTGCGAAGGCAGCCAGCTGACAATCTCGGACACAGGCGTCACCTTGAGGGATGTACCAATGACAACAACCAGGTCAACCTTGTCGCGGTCGTTCTCCGTCAGGCGCCTGGAGAACTCATCGGGCAGCGCCTCGCCGAAAAACGTAATGTCGGGCTTCATAACGCCTGCAGTAGGGATGTCGTACTCAGAGTCGTCAGAGCTCTCATCCGCGCTCCAGCGACGGCGCTTCTTCTCCAGACCCGCGGACCTCTTACGCTTGACGGTACCGCCGGCTGCGCGCAGTGTCTGGATGCATCGCGGGCACCGGGGGATCTTGTCCGCTTTGATTTCCGGGAAGATCTTCTCGCCCTGCATCTTGTAGCCGCACTGGACACAAGTGGCTGTGCCAAAAGACCCGTGGCACTGGATGAGCTTCTCTTTGGGGACGCCTGCCTTGATTTCAAGGTTGTCGATATTTTGCGAGTAGTTAGTCAAAAGCTTGCCGCGCTCGTTGAGCATGGCGATGAATTTTTGTGGGTGGGTGTGTAACGGTCGGTGTTGGGCAGGATGTCCTTGGCGACCGAGTAGAAAATGGTAGGATCTTGTCTGAAGACATCGATGTCAAAGACTTCTTGAGGATCATTTAGACCCAGATGTTCAAGCTTGGAGTAGAGACCAGTGCCCTTGGAACGGAAATCGGGAATGCCCAACGAGGTCGAGATACCAGCGCCGGTTAGAAGGATAATGTTCTTGCTCTGCTGGATCAGATCCACGGCATCTTCGAGCGAGTTGTACTTGGACAGCTTAGCGCGCTTGGACAACTCGCGGGTGATGGCCAGCGACAGTAAGCTGAAGTAAGCTTCGTCATCCTCGCCCTCGAGGAAGGTTGGGGGACGGAGTCCAAAAGCGCTGAGAAGCTTCTTGGCCGTGTAGCGACCAGCATCGACAGTGCGTTCACAGAAGACGGCGGGGCCCTGTTCTCGGAGTTCCCGGCGAAGCCTGCTAGCCTCCTCGGGCGTGCAGACATCAGCATCTAGAACGATCGATGATTAGCAAATGGTTGCCACATTTGGAAGGATAACCCGAAAACAACTGCGTGATGCGCTTCCACACGGGCAGATAACAGCGATGGGATGCAGAAATGCCTCTGATCCACTTGGATCGTGGTTATGAATAGCAAAGAGGGAAGAAATAATGCTGGTGTAGAGAATGAGGAGAGACGGAGCGAGATTACTCGCGATAGAGGAAATGAGAAGAGAGGGAAACTCACCATCATTACCATTCGGGGGATCAGCAGTCAGCTCCTCAAACGCATCTTCAAAGAGAGAATCCGTCTCCCACGAGTCGCGCACGTCGGCAACTCTCTCCTCGAGTTCAGCGAGGGCGACATTGGCGGCGGCGTTCTTGAGCTCGGCCTCTGTTGGGTTCTCGCTCAGCTTGTCAAACGCGTTTGCCTGGGCTTTGCGCTTGGCCAGCGAGACGCCCTTGGCGGCACCTCTCTTGGTATTCATCCTGCGGTGCGGAGTTGCAAAAACGCAAGAAAGCGCGTTGGTTGTTGAAAAGCTTGGAGAGTCTAAAAGCGACAAGAGAGAAAAAGAAGGTCGAAAGAGAAGCAGATGGCCAAAGACGAAAATGAGAAGAGTTGAGAAAGTGTTGTTTGGGGATGCGTGGCGATGGGTGCGAATTTACCCGCGGCAGTCAGCAGCAAATTAGGTATGTAAGAAAGCCGGTGAGCGCCCAGGAGATTTCGCTGTCTCAGTTTTTGGGCGATAGGCGAGAGGCGTCGGAGACCAGTTGGCCTTTTTTTATGGGGGGAGGGGACGGGGGGTGTGAAGGGGGTCGAAGCGTGGGTATGTAAGAGGAAGAGTATGGGAACGTTGAAAAAGGCAGGAAGAGGAACAGAGAGTAGATGCAGAAGAAGCGGGTCAGCGACACGAGGATGGCATCTAAAATTAAACCGATCGAGAAGGGCCAACAGAGTGCGGTGCGTGTTTCCGGCTGTTCAGCGTTCAGCGTTCAGCGTATTGCGACTTTCTGTCACTGTGCTGTGCCTATTGTGTGCGTGCGTGCGTGCTTCGTTCGGAAAGGCTCCCCGACGTATGCAGTCGCTCGCTCAAGGTTTGGTGGTCGGGCGAAGAGGGAAAGGTTGAATGAAGGAGGGAGGGAAAAAGGTGCGTGAGTGCGTGTTATGTGAGAAAAAGGTAAAGGGCCGCCGAGCGAGGACAGACAAGTTGCTAGACCCAAGGCAATTCAGCTGGCTTCGTCAGGCAAGCCAAGGTAAGACGGGAAATAGGTGCGGAACGCAGGCAGGCAACGAACGCAATGCCAGTGGTTTTTTTTAGAGTGGCCCCAAAACCCAGGCATGAAAAGAACAAACAGAAGGACAGCCAGGCGTGAACGAGACGCGGAACGGCGGGAGACACGGGAAGGGTTTTATCGTCTCGGTCTCGCGGTCAATGCGGGTAGCCGTCAGTGTCAGTCACAGGCTCGCAGAAGCCGACAATGCCGACAAGCGAGAGAGAGAGAGTTGAAGTGCGTGGGTAGAGAGAAAGAGAAAGACGGAGAGAGACCGGATCCCTGATTTGGTCTGATTTGGGTTGCGTGGCGTGCTGGGATATGATGGGATGTCTTTGTATCGGGCCGTCACCACTTCGATTATGTGTGTGTGTGTGTGTGCGATTTTTCCTCTCCTGGTTGTAAATCTGTAACCTCTCCGGTGTGTGTATGCGTCACGGCAAGTCGTAGGCGAAACTCGCCGATTGACAAGGTAAGCACACGTCGGGTGTTGTATGCGAGGAGGCGCGAGCGCGAAGAGAGCCAAGGCGCGTATGTGGGTTTTTGGTGAGAGGAACCGGGGGTTGGGAAGGGTATTGAAAGGAAAGAAGACAAATGTCGAGGGGGGGAAATGGGAAAATGCACCAAGAGATTGGGCAAGAGGAGATTGGAATGGATGGGCTGGCTGAAATGGGCGGATGGAGGGATTGTACTGGCTCGACCTTCGCTGGTGGTGAATGGGTGAGCGTGAATGGTGTGAGAGAAAGAGTGAGCGCCGAGTGACTTGACGGACGAGCGCCGACGAGTGACGGGCAAAGTAAAACCAGACGAGTCGCAAAGCCAGGGGGAAAGACCATGAATGAGTGTCCGACTAGGTACCTTGACGCGACCCTGGATGGATGAGGAAGAGGGACCCGGGGAGTCTTCTCTTTCGCCTATTTAATACCGTCGATTCTATTCCTTTTCTTTTGTCTCCTTGTTGTCCCATTCTTGACTTTCCGTCCTTACTCGCTAATTATTTCCTTTCCTTTCTGTCCTTTGCTCATCAGTCAGCCTCCATTGTGTCTAGCAATTGGACCCGGCCCAGCCAAGTCCAGTCCAACCCATTCCGCCGCCGCCTCCCCCAGCCAAGCCAAGCCAACCTAATAAGCCCAGGGTTTTTTTTTCCTTGCCCGCCTCGTTCCTCGTTCCTCGTTCCCCATTCCCATCAATTCATTACGCAAGGTAGCCCCGATAGCGCCAGCAGAGTTTCCTACAACCGCCCCTCTGATTCTCACATGTTCTATTTGCATTCAGTGGGAGCAACTACCTAGGGACGATCAGCATCCGTAGTACATCAAAGACCGCCTTTTCGTGTCTATTCCCTCATGCAGTTTCCTCTTTTCTTTTCTTTTTTTTCCCTTTCCTTTTTATCGTCGCATACAAAAGCGGAGCAAGGGCGGGACGGCATGCGTGTGTGTGTGCGTGCGTGCGTGTGTGTCAGTGTGGGTGTGTGTGTTGTTGCATGATATGATCGGCTTATTATGCTCTCTGCTCTCGCCCGTCCCTCACTCTCTCTCTACGCCGCTCTTTGTCCATCTCCCTTGCTTCGGTTCTCTCTTGTTCAGCTCCCCGTAAGCCCATCTGCTGTAGCCATAAATTACTTGTCAGACATGTGTCCCGCTTTCCGCCTTGTCTCGGCGGCGCCAATTGATGGCATCCATTTCCCCAGCTGAGCGAGAACATGGCTCTAGCCGGTTGGCTGATTGGCTGATTGGCTGATTGGCTGATTGGCTCATTGGCTCATTGGCTCATTGGCTCATTGGCTGGGCTACTATCCAAACACACCCAAACACACAGACACAGACCGACGGCCTGGATTCATTTAGCCTTTCCACCACTGTGAGGCAAAAATGTCCACTCTCGGCTCTATTAAGCAACCCTCGCCATCATCCCCGCCAGGACAGCCATCAGCATCATCTATCTCACGGTGGAAATTAATTGCCATTATCCCTCCCATATGTGCAATTCGCCAGGAATAAATGTCTCTCTTAACAACCGCAGTGCCTTTCGCTCCCTTCCAATTAGTTGCCACTCGCACTCTCCCCCCCTTTCCCTCATCTCCCGCATCCTCCCGAGAACCCCGACCACGCCAGGTAGATTAAGACACCATGGGTGATTGGCGGCCGACGCCGTGTCCCAGCCCAAAGAACCAGCGCTATCGATTTTTTCCTCTTTTCCCTGGCCGCCAGTTTCACTCATCCGGGCCGTGTACCCCGGCGCCTTAGTTACACAGCATCCAGATGAGTTAACAACCGCTCCATTCGTCTATGCACATGCACAGCATCAGAAGCAAACATTGCATCGCCACCTTCCCCTGCTTCCCCTGCTCAGCTCGCCCTCTCCAATATTAAGCTTCACGGGTCCAAAACTCCGGGGAATCGTAGCCTAAAACCCCCCCTCAAGCCTCAGAACTCTACTCCGTATGCTACCCAACACTGATGCGAAACTCCCCCAGTCATTGCCGACAAAGCAAGCGAGGGAGTGAGCCACTAACAGTACCTATCAGGAGCATTCCACCGCACAATCCAATGCCAGACCGCCCCCTCTTCTCACCGACGCTTGATTGCATCCTAGTCGCCAGCCACCATCCAACCTCACCAGGCTAGGATTTGCAGTTTCCCCTCTCCCAGCTTGGTAGAACATACCGAAAATCGGTATCATGCAAGGGCACCCATCCAAGTTTACCATCCTGCAGCAACTGACCAATACTAACATGTAAGAAACGATGCCCTCACTCGATACGAAACCTTCGGCATATGGGATCTAACCCTTTGTGTACGAATACCCGTAGCCCGTAGGGCACAACCCCATGGTGTCCTCGCTGCGTTACTCGCTGCTTCACAGTGGTCAGGTAGTAACCAAGTCGGCCCTGCCAGCAGCAAACCGAGCGTGCCAAAGCAAGAAGGAGGGAGACGCTGATAACACTGAGCTAAAGCGCTGGACTGACTATCCTGCGAATTCTTGCCAGCCCAATGAAACCCTTGGCCACGCGTCGCAGAGGCAGTGCTAACTCTTGCGAAACGCTTTCCGCTCTAGATGCCACTATCCCGTTTACCCTGCCGATCCCCGAGACGCTGCCAGCAATCTGTCTACTTTGAAGAGCGCGAAAGCGCACCGAAGGGAATGGCGTATGTAAGTATAATATTACTGATATTTATGCATCGGCTCTCAGAAACGATACTGTCTATCCTTGGTTTTTAGCCCAATGAGCAAAAGAAAAACAAAAGCAATGCTCGAACCAGTTCTAGTAGCTCCCATATGTTACAAGCCGTATTACTCCTTATTTGTGCGCTTCGTTATCCTGCGTCCCATTACCCTGGGTCTCTCCCTCCATTGCTGCCCGCGTCCTTGGCTGCCACCCTGCTGCCACTCCGGCAGCAACAATGCCAGCCATCACTGTAGGCGCTCCCAGCGCAGAGTTAGAGCGCGAGCGGTTCGATCTGGGTCTCCTGCGAGAGTCGGGAGTCGCCACTGGAGATCCGATACCATCCTCCTGGACAGGTGTCTGTGGCATGTTGATAGAGTTGGAGCGCGAGTGCGAGTTGCTTCTCGATCGCTGCATGATAGTCTCCTTGGGATGCTGGATGGCGAACTTGAGGTTGTTCAGGCGGCCTCCCTTCATCCGCCTGAGGAAGTTAAGTTCGTCTCGCACATCCGCCAGCGGCTCAGGATACATGTCCATCTCCTCATCCGAGATCGTAAGCCCGGGCACCTTATTGGCCCGATTCTTGAGGAACTGGGGAATGAGGGCCAGCATGACCTTGTCGGGGATAAGACGGATGATGATACCAACGGGAATCGAGATGAAGCCAAGGACAATGGCGATGGCCCAAAGGGTACCACTCTGACCATCTTCCGCGATTTGGAAGGCGTCACCACCAACGAAAATGATCAGGACCTGGCCACCACACATAATGGCACTAATGCCGATAAAAAACCAGTTCTTTGTCAAACCCTCAAAAATGTTGAACTTGTTGTCAAGGCGACGGTTGCTACATATATTGTTAGTATGACTTCGCAGAGCTGTAATGAGGAGCAGGAGCTACTTACTTCCATTGGTTAAAGATTTGCATCCAGACGAAGGTGTTGAAGACCAGGGTGGCAATCTCGTCGTCTGCGGGGATTCGGTTGCCAGAGAGAGGAAGAATGCCCTTGGGGGCTCCGTAATACAGGAGGAAAGTGATAGCAAGCTGGTAAACGGACTGTCCCAGAATCATCTTCCACATGGTAGCGGAAATGATAGCGGAACCCTTGGGCTCAGGCTTCCGATCCAACACGCTGTCATGGGGCGGATCCGTGGCCAGGGCAAGGGCAGCCAGAGTATCCATGATCAAGTTAACCCAGAGCAGTTGCACTGCGGTCAGGACGGCACTCTCCTCGTCGCTAGACACAGCAGTCACAAAGGTCAGCAGAACAGCAGTCACGTTGACCGTGAGCTGAAACTGAAGGAAACGCTTCACGGCGTCGTTGACAGCGCGGCCCCACTTGAGAGCCTTGACAATGCTTGCAAAGTTGTCGTCCATGAGAATGATAGCAGAGGCCTCTTTGGCCACTTCAGTGCCTGAGATGCCCATGGAGAAGCCTACATCGGCCATCTTGAGAGCAGGTGCGTCGTTGGTACCGTCACCAGTAACAGCAACCGTCTCACCCTTGTCTTTGAGGCGCTTAACCAAGATACGCTTGTCCTCGGGACTGGATCGGGCCAACACGTGAAGTCTAGGGATAATCGCCTCCTGCTCAAACTTGGACAGGTTGCGGAACTCGGGTCCTTCCATGACAATGCTGTTTGCCTGAAGGATTCCACATTCCCTAGCAATAGACTCAGCGGTGATTTTGTTGTCACCGGTAACCATTCGAACAACGACACCTGCCTTCTGGCAAAGTCGGACAGCCTCCGGAACGCCCTCTCGCAGGGGATCCTGGATTCCGACCATACTGATGAAGGACATGTCAAAGAAGAGGTCCTCAAAGACAACCTCGTTGTTACCACCTTCGACAAATCGAGCAGCCTTGGGGGGCCACGACTCAAAATCCTTGTAGCAAATACCGATGGTGCGCAGGGATCGCTTGGCGTAGCTCTCGATGAGCTGGTTGACCGTGGCGGTGTTATCATCTGACATTGACACAACGGAGCCATCTGCAGCGGGGTCACGGAGAACCTGACTGCACTGCGCAAGGATAATTTCAGAAGCGCCCTTCATGAGGAGTCTAGCGCCACCGTTGGGAAGGCTGACCACAATACCCATGCACTTGCGCCCAGAATCGAACGGAATAAGCTGGAGAGTCTTGGCGTTCTCTCGCTCCTCACTCACAGGTCCCATTCCGAGATAGGTGCGGGCGAAGATGAGAAGAGCGGTCTCAGTCTTGGATCCAATGAATGTGTTCTCTCCGTCGACGTCACCTTCGAAGGCGGTAGAGTTGAGTGAGATGGATTTGAGTAAAAGTTCCTTGACTGGGGCACTGAGCATCGAAGCAAACTCAGAGGCCGAGATGTCGCCACTCGTGTCAATTGGTGTCGATTCGCCATCACTGCCCTGGGTTCCAGGACGACCGCCGCCGAATCTATGGCTGGTTCCGATAGTTCCCGAGACAACTTGCATCTTATTCTGGGTCAAAGTACCGGTCTTGTCAGAGCAAATAGTTGTTGCGTTACCCATGACTTCACAGGCCTTCAGATGTCGCACCAAATTGGCGTCACGAAGCATGCGGGTGGTAGCGAACGCCAAAGCCAGTGTAACTGCGAGCGGGAGGCCTTCAGGGACAGCAACCACAATAATGGTCACAACCATGATGAAAATGTTAAGAAACATTTGACCCTTCTCGGCAGGAGAAACGTCGGCAGGCTGCTTAGGCAGGCGGACCAAGAATTCGATGAACAGGACGATGAACAAGAGCAGACCGGCAGCACCACCGAGCTTGGCAATGTAGGTAGCAATGACGTTAAGCTTCGCTTGGAGAGGTGTCATCTCGGGATCATCGTTCAAAGCCATGAGGGTCTTTCCGTAAGAAGAGTAAATGCCGGTGGATGTGCACATGAAGGTGCCAACACCTTCCATGATTCGAGATCCAGATTGAATGAAGGGATCCATCTTCTTGAGTTCATCATTGTTTTCGATGGCGGCATAAACCTCGTCGGCGGGTCGTTTCCGGATGATGTCAGACTCGCCAGTCGTCTGCGACTCATCGCACTTGACATTGAAACCATCGATGAGAATTCCATCAACAGGGACTAAGTCTCCTGGCTCAAGATGAAGAACATCACCAACCAGAATGTCGAAAACGGAGAGTTCCATGATCTTTCCCGAGCGTACAACCTTGACATCGCGATCCTGTTTCTTTTTGTTCAATTTGGCGAATTGGCGTTCCTTTTGGAAGTCGTTCAGGGATCCAACAATCACAACAATAACAATGGCAGCAATGATTGCCACACCCTCGATCCACTCCACCTTGGGCTCACCCGGCTCGTGCTCACCACCAAAGGTTTGGTAAAGTCCGACAGCCAAGCTGATAGCTGCAGCAATTGACAACAGAATCAACACCTTGTCGTTGTAGGTGATCCACATGAGTTGCAGCAAGCTCTTTCCCTTTTTCTCCGGCAGTCGGTTATCCTTAAAAACGCGGAGTCGGTCCACAAAGTGCCCGCTACCAACGCCGGGTGAGCTTGCAGGGATCGCAGTAGATACACCTTCGGATTCCAACTTGTAGTTTTTGGCAGTTGCTTCATCGAAAGAAACGTGGCCATCCAGATGAGTTTCCTCAAGGCTCAAGCCGGCCTTTCGATCAGTTCGCAGACCCTTCTCGATGCCCTTCATGCCACCCAGCTTATAAAAGGCGGCAATATTCTTGGGGTTGAACATCTTGTTCATCTGACCAGGGGTGAACGCAAAAGGGTTGTTTTCAACTTCGAAGTCAGCCTCCGTGCCAATATCGGCTTTCAATGCCGTCTCATCGTTCATAATCTTATGAGAGCTCATGTCAGACGACTTGTACTTCTCCGCCTGGGTTGAGTTGGATCCAACCACAGTAGTCTCGCCGTGCGAGGTGAAGGAACGAGACATGTCCTCCGAATCGACCGAGTTCTGTCGCGATCGTAGGGTTTCTGGCACTGCCAGGAAGGCAGCGCCACGGTCGCCATTTCGTGATGTCACCGGGCTCGATACATTATGAGGGCTTGTTGGCCTGCTGTCTCGGCTCTCGAAGGAGACAGCTGTGTTGAGGTCGGGTCGCGGGTTTCCAGCTTGGCGCTGAGATACCCAGCTCGTAGACAACGGGTCTGCAACGGTAGTCGTGGGGCTCACGGCATCGTCCTGGGGAGAGATGGGTTCGTTGGGCCGCTGCTGTTGTTGGGAATCGGATGCCATTTCGGGGGCGTTGGTACTGGGGTTGACATCCGTTGTGTCAATGGTAATGGTCGGCCTAGAGAAAAGGAAATCCGGTCAGTAAAGTACAAGGCTGAATGATATACGGCATCGGATGCCTCTCGGGCATCAGGGTGACATACGCGCGCCGCCTCATGGGCGGATTCGGCGTCTCGTCAGCCATGATGGGCAGGCAGCCCCCGGTGCTGAGGAACTAGGCAATCCGAAACTCTGGGAGGGCTCCAGTGGCAATCGTGGCAGCGCAGCGAGGCTGAGCAAAGGCGAATGGCTAGACAATGTTGATGGTGAGGGTCGAGACAAAGGAAGAGTTAGGAAGAGTTAGGAGAATGGAGACGGCGTGGAGCCAAGAGGGCCGGCATGGGCGATTTAGTAAGTTATGAAGGAAAGAAAGAAAATTGGGACGAGGGAATCCCGGGAGGACGGGTTAGCCTGAAATGCCCGGTCTGGCGTCAAACAGCGGTTCTCTTAAATCAAGACAACCTACCATTTGTGACGTGAGGGGAGTGTAGAAACGATGGAGTGATAGAAGAGCGAGGAGACTGTCTAGTTTGCCGCTTGCCAAGCAAGAGGCAATGAGGCTGTGCAAATGCAATGATTGGCCGTGTGGGGCATCACCCGGTTCGGGAGGTGGCCAGCACCAGGTACGTATCCTTGTCTAGTTGTCTAGGGGAGGAGCGATGCAGGGCAGGCCGGAGCTACCAGCCATGGGTATCTCCGTCCCTAAAATGCCTGTCAAGGGACATCGGGCAGCAAGCATTGGCGATGTAAAGGATGAGGCGGGTCGCGCTGTGGCTAGGCGCTAAACAGCGTCAAATCAAATGCGCGGAGGCTGTCTGCGTCGTCGCCTGGTAGCGCTGAGGTACCGTTCGCCATGATCCGGCATGCCAATGACTCGGAGGGGACTTTGGCCACAACTAGGCCTGGCCATCCCATCGACGCCCCTAGTACCAACCAATACAATGCTAAACTAAACGACTCTTGCCCCTGTAAATTCTTGGGGTCGGCCACGGTGCCTCCCTCGCAGTGCAGCACGTTGCACAGGACTTGTTCCATCTCAGTCCTGCCTGCGTAAGCTGCCTTCGTGTTGTACGAATATCTCGGTCATCGCCAATAACAATCGTCTGAATCCCAAGCACTTGGAGAAGGCATCGGTATTGTCCTTTCTCTTGGAAATTCCCCACGTCTCGGAATCCAAGAGATCTCGACTCTGGGCGGCCTCTCGCAAACCTACGCACACTCATGGAGGCTGAGTCGCTACACTTTGCCATGTGAGCTGAACAAGTGCGAAATACACGAAGCTCTGAAGCCGAATCGATGACGGCTCTATGCCTTGCCCAGGCAGCCGGTCATCACTGTTGAACGATGCTGCTGCATCGAACCCTGTTTCCTAGGCCTGCACCATCTGGATACCATACCAACCTTTAGTGATGATATCCCCCAGCAGCGACAGCCAAGCGACATTTCATTCGATGACGGATCCTGAATACAGTGCGGGTGGACGCGCAGATCTGGCAGATGGTGCGACTGGGTGCCAAGGCTCTAACTATTTAGGCGTAGTCGCCGTCGCAGTGGCACGACTTGGCGTTGTTCAGCGCACTCCGTGCCCATCTCACGATCCATGAACTGGTTTTCCCATTTCCCGGGGCCACTTGCTTTCGCTGACTACCGCGATTGCGATTGCGAACGGGAAGATCGACATCGCTGCTCATCACTGTCTAGGTACCAGCTCAGGATACCTAAGCTCCCGGCTCAAGAGGTACCGAGAGTCGTATTAGATGGAGTCGCCGTGCTATGCAATCAAAATACTCGCTACCATTTCCCAGCGATACTTAGCATCCCTGCAAATTCGCATGCAACATTAGGTACCTCGGACACGTGCCACGCGTCCCGCGGCTTTCTAGAACACCTCTGGGAACCGCTCAACGACGCATTTTGGCTCTTTTCCCCTGCCCTGAAGGACGCCCGGCCCGATACAATCAGATCTGCAATAAGCAATCCTCAATCGCGCTGGCGCTCAGTTCCAGTCCCAGGTCATTCCCGCCGCTGCCTTCGACTGATATTTCCCTAGCGGTCGACATGACGACGACGGCGGCGGCAGCGGCGGCGATAGAGGCCGGCGCCGTGTGAGACTCGCCTTCTCCACCTGCTCTCTTAGGGCCCCTGATACGGGGCAGGACGTGTTCCCCGGAGAGGCAATCTCCACGCCGAAGACGCCAGGGTGAAGGAGGCCGATGGTACAGCTGCTTGATTGAGATGGGTCCAGTGCGTACGACTTCCGTGGCAATTTCCAGGCAAAATTGGGGCGGTCCCTGGCAGAAAGCCCGGCCACATGGCTGAGCATATTTGTCTTTTCGGCCAGTGCAATTCTGGGGCTCCGGAAATGAGGGTGCATACGTCGTCATCAATCCATGGCACCAAAGGCATTACAATGGTGTTTATTGTCGGGCATTGCCAGCTGGGTCACTGAGTGACTCTCTGGGTAGGCTCAACTTTGTCCGGCCGTCTCCTCCGCCGACCGCGTATTCGGTCTGTCGCAGGCAGTGCACACTGAGTGGGCGCGGTGTCTCCTTCGCCCCTCTCGCTTTGGGCTCAGAGGCATCCATTACCAACGGATTGAGTCTCGTCCTCGGTCCGTATGAGCAGTATTGGGCCGTATAGACAGTGAGGACTGCATGGAATCAATGATTTGGAGGCTGCTCCACAGCGCTATCCATTAAGCTATGGTGCTACTGTCCCGTATGTAGGCGCCCGCGCCGCCCCCTGTCAATAACAAGGTTGAGCCAAGCTGGAACCCTAAGGCCAAGCTTTTCAGTTGATGTCGCTCTCATCCCGTCCCCATGCACACTTTATCTCAGTCGCCCCTTGTCCCCATCGAGCTCCCCATCTGGGAGAAAGATGAGAGCCAAGCCAATCCGCCAGGAACCCCGTCGAAGAGGGCCTGGTTAACGGCACTGGCGGTCGGATGAGCCAACCTCGTGTCCGCAGTGACAATCCGACGGGAATCGCCTCCGGGGCGCAGTACAACGACCTCGAGGCTTGAGCCGGATTTTCGCAGGGGTTTCGCAGGTTTCGTTGACGTCGTTGCCACCCTCAACGTGAGCGAGGCTTTCTGCGGCGTCACACCGTCGCCCTGGCTTGGTACAGATCACGCTTCTTGGCCCAAAACACGAGCGGAAAGAAACTGGGCAGGATTGGGAACGCCCTCCCACGCTCTAAACCGCCCCAACATTTTGGTTCTTGCAGCTGAGCAGTAAAGCTACCAGCAGTAGACACAACCCTTTTCCAGCACAGCCTCAGTGTTGGCTACACAGGACCCAAGAGCCGGGAGCCCTGGAGTGGTGGAAATGCATGGAATTGTATGCACGCGCGCGCGCGTGGTCGCCCAAGTCAAACCACAACCGTAGCATGGCCGATGATGTGCGACGGTGCATTACGACCCATGACACTCACCTACAGCTGCACTTCACTACCAAAGCCCGACTCCCCATTCTCTCACGCAAAGACGGGAGTCCATCACCGGAGATTTGTTCCGTGACGATTGAATTTCGGCCCCATCGTCATGATGTGTCGTCGAAAAAAAGTTCGTTCGTGCCCGTTTGCCCAAGTGGCACATCACGTCATCAGCCAATCAACATGCTCCAGGCTGATAACCTGGCAGCCACCAACAACTTCCTGCATATCGCCAGCAAAACCAGGTCTCGGATCCCCTTGCAAATGCCCCGGCGGAGTTGGTCGCTGCCCAGGCGACCAGCATTCTGTTGCGGGGTCTCACGCCCGAAGTCTGATTACTCCCTCCATGCGGCGCGTGTGCAGAGGCGAAAGAGCACACTTCGACCCTTCAACTCATCCTACTAGTCCCTTTTAGGCCATTTTAGGATGTACAGGGGAGTGCTCAGCCTCAATGATTCTACTACGTAGTAGGTGAACGACGAATCTATGCCAATGAATGAGTGGGGCCGCGCATTTGGGACAGGCATTCGGGTTACTTACAGCAATCAGAGAGACATGGAGAGCTTTTTGCTCCAATGGATCCAGTCACATCTGCGACATGCCAGAAGAAACAGGGAATGTTTCGGGAACCTTTGAAACCTCCTTCTTTAACAAGTAGGTGCCCGTTGATCGAACGAGAATCCTCAAATGATAGTCAATAGACTTTAATGACCCCTGTATCACTTCAGTTTTACTTCCCGGGATCACCTGACTATTGTTTCGTCAAAGCAATCAGCCGGTCGGCAAACCCTCTCTGAAAGTCTCTCGCCCAGAGTCAGTTTACCGCTAAGAAGCTTAACTCGCTGCGGGAGCGCCAAGATGCCTAGTGGTCTCCACCCCACCCCGATTACCTCACTGAAGCCATCATCTCCTCACGAACCCAACTTGGCAGCTGCAAATCCTCTCAGATGCATACGATAGATCGAGGCCCAAGTCGTGGCGGCATGCTATCAAGCTTCCGAAACTAGCTCTCTAGATCGACCCAGAGGGCAGTGCTCTCGGAAAACTCAGTTACCGCCTCCGCGGCCCAGGGGTCTAGCCAATCGGTTGACTTGAACGCTCAAGCTTGTCCTTTCACCGCCAAGGTATCCCCATCTTCAACGTGTGGAGTTGACACTTCCCGCCTGCCTGTTGTCGGATGAGGAGGCGGGGAAGGATGGGTCCCAAAATGAGCCATGAAGACTGATGTAAGCGCGAGAGGGGACTTTGGGTCGTTGGACGTCTAAGCCACGATGGGTATCTTGCGCGGCCGAGGCGAGGGAGGCGAGAAACATTTGCTGTCCTCCCGTGTTTGATACTTGGAGCAACAACAACCAGCCGTCTCACTCGGCGATGGGCCGCATTCCCTCCAAGCCACAACTACGGTGACGCACCGTACAACAAGCTCCAGTGACATGCCGACCAGGAGAGCTCAATACTGCCCAAAGCTATCAACACTCCCCCTCCGGGATCTCTTGATATTGACGGAGTCGATCCTTTCGGGTCGACTCCCCGCGGGGCTGACAACACCAATTTCGCTGGGAAGACAACGTCTGATGCCATGATGTGGCCTCTAAGCCACCGCGAATATGACAAGCGTTCCAAGCTTGGTGAGGGCTTTTGAGTCAATGATCCGTCTTTGAGGCTGTAAGACCTCATCTGTAACATCTTCCAATCCCACCAGGGCTATGTCGGCGGTCCGATGGGAGTGGTTTGCGAAGGTAGCCCAACGGCTGTGTAAATTGCTCCAGAATCAACCTCGGCTGCGCACTACTATTCGATTGAGGGCCCAGTCACATCCTCACCGTTGCGCATGTGGTATATCACCTGTAGGCTGTAGCAATGGTTATTGTGAGTGGTTCAGCAAGGTTGACCAGAGACTGAGTCGACTTGAATGCGATTGGCTCGTTCTCTCCGAAGCCTCACTGCTACGCTACCGTCTGCAGGATACATATTCAGGCTGTTCCGTTGGGGATGGGAGTCCATCTGCTTGGGCTGTGTCCATGCTACTTGAAACGCCTTGATACACTCGTTCCAGAAAGATCGACGGTGCGTAAGAGAACAAACATAATTTCCACTAATCTGCTCCGCCAAGTTCTGGCCAAGAATTGGTTGATTCGTATATGTCGTCCCAATTAACTCTCCCACACTAACTTAGAATACGACCGCCATGACCATGCCGCCGAGATGATCAATCTGCTTCACCGACAAGAGAGACCGGCATTGTTCCTCCATCTCCACAACTGTGATGCGCAAACATCCCTCTCACCTGCTCTGTTTCTGAGCTCTGACATTCATGTGCAGCGTTGGTTCCAAATCTGCGTGCAACCCAAAAACACTAAACTCCGTGCACCATGTATATCCACCACACTCCGGCAGCACTGCCTCGATGCCAACACAAGTATTGCAGGCAAAACCCCTCGTCCTCGCGTCGGATCCCGCATCTTCCGCCAGAATCAGAACCAACCGGCGCTAAACGCTGTTACGACGTGCTCGCGGTTTCCCCTCCCCAAGACGTTGCCTGCTCCACTCGCGTCCCGGTCCCAGCGTGGCTGTGCTGGCTGCCAACACCAATCCGAGGGCTTTTCATTCCCTGTTGATGAAGCCATTAACGCCTGCCGTAGAAATGGGCGGTAGAGCATCCGTTGGATTTCAGTGCAGTCCCGGGCATGCCAAGCGTAGATGGCGTCTTACGTGGGCTGGTGATGATCAAGCTTTGCTCCGTGCGTAGATGATCAAAGAAAATTCAAAGGTACCTCGGTTTCGTAGTTGTCATGTAGGGTAAGGGTAAGGGAGATCATGGGGGTAAGACTTGCTTCTGGGAAATGAGGTGGGCTATGCAAACATGTTATCTTGGGGGTTGGGGATCCACGTAATATCTTGGCATCAACGTCACTTCGTCACTACGTGTCATACGACGGTGGGAAGCTCGTCGCGATGTGCTGTCGGGAATGAGAAGACACCTTCTCTTGGCTCTTCGATGCAAACAGCTGACTTTTGAGAACCCTACCGCAGTTTCTATAATCCATATTCATGTGTAAACCGGCCTCCGTACCCTATAGCCCATATTGACCTTTTGCCCAGCCATGGTACTCCCCAAGCATTGTAGCGAACCTCTATCCTCTGCCCAGGTTAACTCTCCTGACGGAAACCATGTCCTCAGCGCCCTCCTGATCCTTCAGCGAATTCGATTCGATACCAAAGAATGGCGCAACACCATGCCTTAGAACCCCCCTCCAGAAGCCGGCCACAATATCCTGCAAGTCCCCTCCAGTCTGCTTAAAGTCTGGGAACGCATTCACCTCGAGCAGCCATGCAGTCCCCTTCGTGTCGACGAGAAAGTCCAATCCAAACACCTCAAACGCATTAGGCATCGTCTGGAAATGCACAGGCATAGCCTTCGCCGCGCCTTCGAAGACCTCGCCAGTGACCTCACAGATCTGGCGGAAGATGTCGTCACGCGTGGCCGCCGGCAACGGTAGGTCCCAGAAGCGGCGGACCGTGTTCTCGTTCGGCGAGTCCTGTAGACAGGTGTTGGTGAGGAAGGCTTCGATGTCGTCAGGGGCGTCGGCCGGTGCTGCGTAGGGCTTTCCGGCGAAGAGAGCGAGCATGTGCTTGTAAACCCAGACGTTTAAACTGCCGGTGCATAGAACATAGGTTCGAATGTGAAACTTTCGGTTGTTGTCCTCCAAGAGTAGAGGTGGGTGAATATACGGCTGGGCCACAAAGTGTCGAAGATGTGAAGTCGTGATGTAGTCTCCATCATCGTCGACGGCCTTCTTAGAGGCATCGCCCGTGTCCTCATCATCCTCGTCGTCGCTATCAGGACGATCCTCCTCCCAACCGTCAAATATGGCCTGAAGCTCGTCCATTGAGCTGAACAGTCGGATGCCCTGTCCTCGGTCACTCATGCCAGGTTTCAAGATCCACCACTCCTTCCCAGCGGCTTCTTCGTCAGTTAGTGCGTCGTTTCGGTCCATGCTTTCTCGGAGATCAAAGGCCTCAACTAAAGCATCGTCGAGGAACTCGGCGTAATCAACCTCGAAGGCTTCGCTACGCTTAATGTGATCCTTTAGGACGGAAGTGGGGTTCTTGGCCACCCAGTGGTCGACGGTTGTCGAGAGGTAGTGCTTCCGGATCAGCGCTTTTCGGATCATGTAGCTGTTGATGAGCGACGTCTTCTCGTGGCTGCCAGCGTACTCGAAGTCGATGGACTCGTAGGCTGTTATCTGCAGCACCTTCGTATCCGAGAGAGGGGAACATTCGCGAGACAACGGTACCGTCGTCAGATGCTGGCAAGTCGGTGATGATGTTGACCAAGTTACTTGGGAATAGTAAATTCATGGCTGAGAGGATCAGGGGTTGGACATAGGAGTCTTCGTAAGAGATGATGGCTTGGACAGGGGCTTTTCCAGCTCCATCTCCCTTCAACCGCAAGGGGATCTCAACTTCCCTCTTGGAGCCTTTTGCCTCCACTGGCTGACTTGGACTGCTTGACCATGGTAAGAATGAGATCTATTTGGAGAAGTGCTCTCTGCATAGAATACAGGCAACAAAATCATGCATCGTCACTCATAACCCAGCCCGAGATGCCCCAACAAAATCGACGCTGGCGACTTTGGGGAATACACTCACAGTTCTAGCTCTTTCTGGTTGAACTCGCCAGGTCCATGCATGAAGTTTGCCTTCAAGGGAGTGACGCTAGAAGAGGGTCAGTAATTGGGCCGTGGTAGCGGTTAGGGGTAACTCACCTCGTTTGTCCTTCCTTCACGGTCCATCCGTCATTGCCAGGCTGGGACTCCTCTACGCTCTTGTAGACGTCGGTGAACTTGGGCGCCCACTTGAAGTGCTTGTGGACATGTCCCTTTCTCGCTTCGCCTAACTTGCCTCCATCATTCACTTCCCCATCCATGCCTTCTCGTATCCTCTCCTCTTCCTCCTTCTCATCACCGGATTCGCCCTCAATCTCTTGGAAACAGCCACCCTCTCGCCAGTAGTTTTGTAGCACATTGGTCCAGATCGTCTTGTGGCTCTCGATGCCCTCCACAAGGGGAACGTTGACGCTGTAGAGGTCCGCGCTACCATCCGTCGGCCACTGCTTGTAGAGCGCCTCGATAACCTTCACGCTGTGCCGGCAGGCAGCCTCAATGATGACGGGGTCGTGATTCCGCGAGAAGAAGGCAAAGCTGAGAGCTATGGACTTGTGCTGGCAGACAGCAGCCTCCAATGCGGCGCCCAGGGTTCCAGAGCTCAGGGCAAATACAGCCGTGGTGTTTCGGCCATAGTTGGGGCCACTGACAACGAGGTCAACAGGGCCACGCTCCTGGAAGAAGTGGTGAAGGCCAATTTGAACGCAAGAAGCGGGGGTTCCATCAATGAGAATCCACTCCTCGACGTCCCCCGAGGGTGAGGGCCGGTGGTGGGTCGTGCCCTCAGAGTCCTCACCGTGTACGTTGGCGGAAGGTCGGTAGTACAAAGGCTTGAGAGTCTGGCCGATCATGTGCGCCTTGCCGATCCATGAACGCTGCGTGTGAGGCACACACACAGATACGACGTGACCAGCCTCCTGGAGCTTCTTGACGAGGCAATGGACATAAGGCGACGAGTGAGGCGATGGTGGCCCGTCGTCGTTGGTAACGAGAATATGCATCTTGAAGGTGCTCGAGTTTAGGGTAGGAGAACGAGCGACAGAGACCAGAGGGAGGGACGGAGAGCGTTTAGACCTGACAGGTGAGAAACTCTTGAGAAAGCTGGAGATTCGAACGAAGCAGATGCAGCTTGGAGAAGACAAGGTTGGGCCGTCAGCGATAAAACACCGGCGTAGTCGGATCGGAAGGTCAAATCGCAGGGCCGAAATCGTAGGTGAGGGGCAAACGTGGGGCAGCGAGGACCGGAAGTCGACGGGACAGCGCTAAGCACGCAAGCCCGCCCCGGATTTGGCTCAGAAACACTTCAACGGCTTGGAGATGGTGAATGGATTTTTAAGTCCTCGATTTAGGCTAACTACAAGTAAGAGCACTCATAACTCGATTTATCGGCATACTCGCCATTCTTTCAGGTATCCTTCCATCCATCTGTCTGTCATCCATTTGCGTTCCCTTCCATTCCTGTCCATTCGTCACTCAGTCCGTCCACCCAAAAACTCGTCTGCTATTCAGACCTTTACAGTTCCAGTCAACGCCATAAAAGCAGATCCTTCCTCAGTTTTTAATCCCTAGGCCAGGGGAAAAACAAAATCGACATGGAGAAGTGAATTCAAAGTCGGTTGGTGAAATCCAGCTGCAGCCGACAGGCTGTGTACTAATAACACCACTGAGGCCATAGTGCAACCGAGCCAATTAAGAAAGCCGTAAGAGGGCCACTTTGTTAAAATATGCAAAGGAAAGCAAAACAACTCAAGTGCGGGCACGCTTGGCGTGCGCCGGAGTGAGCGTGTCGCCTTGTCGCTTGGATGTTGATGCCGCCTTGTGCTCCTTTGTTCGGCGCCACGAGTCGAAGGGGCTCTTCCGGCCGGTGGGTTTGATTGGAGTTGATTGTTCTGCCAGCTTATTCGTAGATCTCGTTGTTCGCCTGGTGTCCGGGGGCGATACAGGTGCGAACTTGGGAGCCTCAGGGGTGCTTGCACGCTGGTGATGGGGCTTGGCGGGAGTCTGAGGCTCGGCAACTGGCTGATCAATGTGCTCATCTTCGACATCGGTTGCGGCCTCCTCCTCCTCGATCATGGCCTCCGTCTTTTCAGTCTGGAACAAAAGACGGGGCTTGATGGAAGAGCGAGTGAGAGGTCGAGCTAGACGGACCTCATCTTCATTCTCATCGTCTAGCAACTCATCCATATCCTCGTTGTCGTTATCAGAGAACTTGCGGAAGAATTTCTTGCCACGGCTGAGATAATAGTTAGTTACCATGTAATATGAGAGAGTGAAGGGTAAACTTACAAGACGTAGACCATTCCATCTTCGCGACGAGAGGCTTCATCGATGGAGTAGGCTCCCTCACCGGGAATGTTGACCTGCTTGCGCTTGCTTCGGCGCTTAGTCGGCTCGGCAGGTGCAGCGTCATCTCCGTAGAAAGGGTTGGCGTCGCTCTCGTCCTTGGTGGGGATTCGGTCTTGCGAATCAGTAAAGATTTCAATAGGTTCCTCGACCTCCTCAACCTTGAAGCTGTTCATCGATATTCCAGTGTACTTCTTGGTACGTCTCTTCTTGGGGCTGGGCATGGCTTCTTCGGCTTCAGAAGGGAAGAGGTTTCGGGCGATGGACAGGATGTTCGCGGCCGTCTTCTCGTTCGGTGGCTTCTGAGGCGTCTTGGATGGGGTAGGGAGCATTCCGGCGGCGCGGGTGACGCTCAAGTTGGCTGGGCGTTGAGCAGGAGCGTCGTCGAGTCCGAGAGCAGTAGCGGCCTGGATACCCTGGGCAGCCATGAAGCTTGAAGCGCGACGGACGGAATCGAGAGCAGGTTGGCGCTTCTTCTGAGGAGAAGCCATGGGAGAGATGGATGGGTTGGTCTGTTTGCTGGACTTCTTCACGGTGCGCGGCGATCGGGGCTGCTGGCGATGCGAAGAGTTCGGGGAAGGAGTGCGAGTGCGTTGAGAAATGCGTGCGGACTTGCGAGGGGTGAAAGGCTCCCAGTTGTCGTGGTAGCCGAGACGGGGAGTTGGGGGAGTTCGGATGCCCGTAGGGGGCGGAGGCGTAATTGAGCCATCAAAGGTGGCAGCCATCTTGAAGGACAGGAGCAGCGGCGCGCTGCGTTGAGCGATCGATAAACTTATCGTCGAGGCGGATGTCGTCCGTCAGGGTGGTGCGGCGTCGTGACTCGAGAAGCTGGATCACCGGTTGGGCCAGAATTACCCGGATGTCGAAAGCAATAGCGCAGCGGTGACCGGGCGACAAGGAGACGGCGGATCGGAAAACCGCGCGATTAGGGCTGTCGTCGGGCTGCACACACGGTAAAGGTCGGACGGAGCGGCGAAAAAAGCGATAGAAGCAAAGGGCGACGGGAGAATTGCGACGATTGATTCTCGGTGATGATACTTGGTGATGGGAGGAGCAGAGATGATGATTAGCAGGGTCGTATGGTTGGACTCAAATGCAAGAGGAAGTGGAGGGAGACGGGTGGCTGGGGCAGGTGGTGGAATGCTAAACTACCTGACGATTACCCTGGAGCGTCTCTGGGCACCAGCGCACAGGCCCCCAGCCACCGACTTTTCGCCCTATTGTGGTCAAATTTCGGCCTGGGGGACCCACCGTAACCCCTTCAAACACAACGCGTCCCCGCCACAACGCGTCCGTTTCGCGAGATGACCTGTCCAATCAGCGACACGTGTTAGCTAAAGTGGCTAGGGCCATCGATGCAAGGCGGGCTGGTTGCTGAAGGCTGCCCCTCATCGCCAACCCGCCCACCGCACGCAGCCAAACACTCGGCGCAGCACGGCATAACAAACCCAGGCCTGTCGGAGCGAGGCCTTGCGTGGCAGCCCACCTCCACTACGCGCCCTGCATAACGTCACTGTTTACTAGGCACTGGCCTATCACTGGTCCATCACTGGTCCGTCGCTGGCCGGTTACTGGCCGCTGTCACCGGCTCTTGTCCCTCGTCATTCGGCACTCCCTCGCAACAAAGAATATCCGCTCGTGTGCTCACTCGGCTGATACGCCGCCCTTTGTTGACTTGACGCACCTGCAATAAGGGTTCTATTATCTAAAACACGGCCACTGCCGGCCAGGCACTCCCGTCCATTCATTATCCACCTGTCCACCCTCAGCCGACCCTCGCCATGGCCGACGATACCACCCAGCTCACCGAGTCCGACATCTGGGCCTCGCCCTCCCGAGTCAATGCCCCACTAGCCTCTCGACCACGAACACCAAAGACACCCAAGACACCCAGGACTCCCAAGACGCCCTTAGTCCAAGACCGTCCCACCGAGCCCATCGACCATGAAGCAGCCCTGCGCAATGAGCTCGAGGGAGTCCGGGGCATTAATGAGGGCCTCGAGGGTGTAATTGCCTCCCTGGAGCGCGCCGGGGGTAACATGGATGTATGAGCCAGCCAGCGGCCCCTGAGCTCCTTAGATCCCTACTGACCGCTCTTCTAGACCGTATTTAAAACCGTAAACAATGCCTCCGTTCTCCTCAGCAGCTGGACCCGGATATTATCCCAGACCGAGCACAACCAGCGATTAATTTTAGATCCCAGTTGAAAGGGCGCAACCGAGGACGTCGCCGAACAAGAGGCCGAGGCGCTCAAGAAGCAGCTGGCTGCCGAGAGACAAGCGGCCGAGGAAGAGCAGAGGCGAGAAGAGGTCCGTCGCCGACGGGAAGAAAGAAGAAGAGAGGCGGAGACTGGCGCCGGCTGCCTCCACTCGGGGTTCTCGAGGAGTTGCTAGAGGGACACGGGCGAGAGGTAGAGCCACTGCTCGTGGTTCTAGCGCAAGCTCAAGCTACCTGTCAGAAAGCAGCACATCGGGTCTGCCCAGCAGTCGCGGAACATCCAAAATTGGCAGAGGGTTTGGCATTGGGAGAGGTCGACCTCGAGGTGCGTGATGCGCCAAGGAGCTGGCGCTCGCAACCCAACCGAATGCAACCCTTCTCCCGTCACGTCTTTCCACGACCCATATACCCAAAATACAGAGCCCATCCGTTTCGGCTATTTCTTCTTGAAGAAGTCGCTCATCTTCTTCATGCCCTTTGTGTTGACCTTTTTGAGCTCTCGAACACCGCGACTTTCCGAGGCTTTCTTCTTCTTTTCCTCCTCCTGCTTCCGCTTCTTCTCAGCACGAGCCTCGTCCTCTTCTTCGTCACGGTCATGCTTGCGTGAATAGTCGCCCGTTGACCGAGATGTCACGGCATCCGCGCGTAGCTTGGAAAGCTTCGAGAGGTACTCATCCAAGGGAGAGAAATCGGTAGAGCTTGTGTCAGCTTTGGCGAGAGACTCCTGGAGTTGGGCGGCGAGTGTTGGTGCAACGTAGTTTTGGAGCAAATGAAGTTGAACGCAACTCGAAGTCTCTGAAGTTGGATAATCTCAGCCGGGGCCTCCATGGCACTCACGATGTTGTCGGTTGATTGTTCTTCGGAAAAGGATGTGGCCGCTGTCGAAGGCTGCGATTCCGACGATGCTACTGTGTCGGCTGATGCGACGGTCGATTGTGACTCTGTAGATTCAGTTTGAGGAGTCGATACCTGAGAGTTGGCGTTAGAGGGGGCCGTCACTACTTCGCCCCCTTTCATCTCTCGCTTTTGGACAAGAATCGGCGCCTCGAGCGCCTTCTTGACAAACTTTTCATCCATGCTCGGAGGAAGCCCTCCTTTGCTCATTCTCTTCGCCTTGTCGAGGATGACACTGACAAGCTTTTTCTCATCCAACCGGAACATGACCTCATCGCCGGCTTCAACTGTATCACAGATTGCTCCCATACGTGTCTCGATCAGTGCGCGGGTCTTGGGGCAGCGCAAGATTTCGGACAGGTGCGAAGACTCCTCGGGGAGTTTCTCAAAGTGATCATCGCTTGTAAGGAACATGCGCTTTTGTTCGCCCGATCCCTTGGATGCTTTCATCTCGGCCAAAGCTGGGAGAGACAGAAAGAGAGGGTCGATTGCTGTCGCCATGTAAAGCTCCTGGCCGGTGGAAGTCTCCGCCTGGAGCTTTGTGTCATCTTTTTCTGCGTCGGTCCCCGTAGAAGTCGGTGCTGTTTCGATCAACCAGCTCCGTGGCGTTGTCTTTGGCGCCGCGACCTTGGTGAATTCGTAGATGCCTGTCTCTGGGCAAACCAGGTATCGCGCAGGGCGTGAATGTCTAGGATTGGGCAGAGTGACGATTCGGGCGTCGGCAGTGGCTTTGGATGGGAGGATGAAGAGCTTCGAAGGGTTCTCAGACTGGGGGGCCAAGGCGAATTTGGAGGACGCGGATTTCGAATCCGCGGAGGGTTTCTTGGGAGCCGGAGCAGCCTTGGTGGACCGGGTCCTAGCCATGTCGCAGAAAGGGGAGGGTGAAGGAGTGAATGTGGTCGATTGATGCGTAGATGGTGTGTCAAAGACGACTGAATATCAATGGGCCTTGTGGAGGGACTGGACGCGCGCAGTTTTGGAGTCGAATGCTGGAGATTGGATGGTGAAGGCCAGAGTCGACAGCTGCTGCGGTGCCAAAAGTGCAGGGCGAACACGTCCCGACGCGTAAAGCACAGAGCGTGCGTTGCAGAGCGATAGCGTGGGGTGCACCGATAGTGAGCGCGTCAGATATGACGCAGGGGCCGCCTAAATCGAACGGCAGTTTACATAGGTAAGTTAGTGGCTAGGTGACCGCTGGCGCTGTCCAATGCCAGCCGCCCGCCTGCGCCAAGACCCAGTCCCAGCCCCAGACGAGTCCAACAACTGGACCCGAACTGGACCCAGAGGAACCCAACTCAATGCAAGAGCCGGGACCACGATCCAGGCTTGACGCCTCAAAACATTTCTCCGCTTAAACACCAATCATCGCATCTTGAACCAGCATCGTTTCCCTTTACCTCTCCCTTCTCTGCGTGCACTCCGCTCCATACGCTCCTCGCCGCTCGCCCCGTTTCCAGCTCCCGCCTGGATGGCTGTCGCTCTGTCTGGGCCAAACATTCGCTGGACTTGGGCCTGACTTGAGCCTATGCGAATGCCACACCGAGAGTTACCCAACCCTTTCTGAGCTTTCTCTGTACGATCTGCGTCCGGGTTTACGCTACCCGCCCGTCCAGATCCTCCCTCCGCCTGATGGCTCCAGGTGAGTTTTCCTTTCCATACCTCCATACCTCCATACCTCTTTCTCCATCGTCGACAATACTGACAGCTTCTCTCCAGCTGCCCCAGCCACCGAGCCACAATGGCCTCCTCGATCTCCTCACGAAGCTCTGGTCAGCACCCCGGGCGGCCGCCAACGATATCGACAGATGCTAGACCAGACACCGCCTTCTCCGTCGCCGTCAAGGAGGACCCGTACCCTGCCAGCAGTGAACCTGCTCGCCGAGATGGACCAGGACGACGACGACGAAGATGAAGAGACACTGCAGCTCAAACTGCAGGAGATCCAAGCCCGGTTGAAACTGAAGAAGTTGCAAAGTGCCCGGTCCAAAAAGGCGGCCGAGGACGGAGTCGACAGGTTGGATGCCACCACTTCAGAACTTGCCATCACCAGCCACGTTCGCAGCCGTTCCGCACGGGGCGTCACACCTGGGGAAAATGAGGGCCAGAGGGCACCGCCGCAAAACCAAATTCAAGTACCTGCGTCACCGGTCCGGAAACTCCAGGCTCCTCAAATTCAGACGTCACCGAGCAGGGTGCTATTGGGAATCGACAAAGGCTTGAAGGCCAGAGATATATCTTTGAAGCGAGCGCCAAGTTACAGGGATTCTCAGGTCGCTGGCGACTCGCTACAAACGGGCGGTTACCTGAGGAGGTCGAGAACATCGTCCAACGTGACTACCTCCTCAGAGACATCGCGCCCGATGAGTTTTAATGAGCGACTAGCGTCCGTGAGGACCGAGGAAGCTACTCGTGCGGAGAGGCAGAAAAAGATCCAAGGACTGAGATCTAATGCGTTTGGAATCGGCCAAGACGAGATGGACAGGTACAAGAAGAATGCCGTCGATATCCCAGATGAGCCTCTTCGCGCCCCTGTCTTTTCTCGGGAAGAGGTCATGTCACAAGCCATACCAGCCAAGCCAACATCGGGAGGCCTGAAACGAAGTAACACGGCACCAAGCATTCGAACGATCTCGGACGCAAACAGCTCCGCCTCAAGCTCAACTGCCAAAAACGACGATACGGCCGAGACGGTGGTGCCGCAGGATGTTTCCGAGCAAGAGGCCACCGCATTTGAACCATACTCAAGTTTTCATTTATCGAAACGCATCCTGCCGCACCGTGTCCTCGCCCGACATGTATCCGGCAAGAAGGCCTTTAACATCAAGGACCTTCTCAAGGTTGTCAAGGGCCCAGACTTTGCCCTCCCGGACATAGAGCAGGACATTGTCATTTTTGCAATTCTTGCCAAGAAATCAGAACCCCGTGCCCACAAGCCAACGGTAGGAAAGAATGGAGGGAAGGAGGAGGACCGTGGAAAATATATGGTCATGACTCTGGTTGACCTGGAATTTGAACTCGACCTGTTTCTGTTCAATACAGGATTCACGCGATTTTGGAAGCTTACGGAGGGAACTGTGGTAGCGATCCTCAACCCGAATATCATGCCACCCCCGCCTGGGAGACAAGACACTGGACGATTCAGTCTTGTCATCAACTCGGATGAGGATACCATTGTGGAGATTGGCAAAGCTCGCGATTTAGGGTTTTGCGAATCCGTGAAGAAGGATGGTGAGCTTTGCGGTTCCTGGGTCAACAAGAAAAGGACCCACCATTGTGAATTCCATTCCAACGAGGCAGTCCGGAAACAACGAGGAGGACGAATGGAGGTAAACGGGGGTGGCTTTGGATCAAAGCAACCTAAGACCCGGGAAGGGTCTAGCTGGAACAAAAAATCACAAGATTCCCAAGACGGCAAGGCAAAGAACTATGACTGGGAGTCGAGGACGCAATGGTTCGCCTCCCGCTCGATGAGCGCGGCTGATTTGATCGACGGGAAGGACAGGACCGCCGCAGATCGGAAAGACAGGGCCGAATTCTTGAAAAGAGACCTGGAGGCCAAGGAGAGAGAGCGGGAGATGATGAAGAAACTGGGCCAGATTGGCAATGCGGCCGGCAAGGAATACATGCGATATACTGGATCTCGGGTCGCGAACGGACAGAGCTCTGCCATCTCAGCATCCCAACTGGCAAGCTCCCAAGCTTCTCCGAACGAGATACAAAAGCCAGACGCAAAGTCGCTCGGGCTCTTTACGAAAGGTTCCGATATCCACCTAAGCCCTGTCAAGCGCAAGCGCCCCGAGAGCTCACAGGCCGGGTCGTTGACAAGTAGTGGGCGCTCAGCTCTCGGCTGGGGCAGCAGCCTGAAGGATAAGTTGTCGAAAATGAAAGAAGGCGAGAAACTGCGCAAGGAGGAGCTGCCGCCGTTACGGAAGAAGACTCGATTTGTGACGGACAAGGGGATCCGCGAGGCAGGGCGGGAGAGTCTGGGGACTGATCTCATGGAGCGGCAGGTCACGCTCGAAGATGACGACGACGAACTAGTCATTGTAAAATAGACGTTGGTTTCTGGATACTGGGCGTACTGGCATACAATTGGCTGGTTGGAGTTGAGGGGATGGATCCTCGCCTTCGGTGTGCGAGCATGAGCTACGACGAAAGCGGATTCTCTGTTAACATGACCTTTCGATATCTGTTTCAATGGACAAAATTAAGAGTCTCGTTAAAAATTACCGAAGCAGTTTCGTCTTGCAGATTGTGGATGATTGCATCTGGTGAGCGGGTGACGGCTGGTCTCAACCTTGCCTCCCCAACAAGGTAACAAGGCTGTGTGATAACAGAGTATCATTTCCGGGCCAAAGGCATGCGGCAAGACCGGGGCCTCGTCATATGGCCTAGCCGACCCAAGTAACGATATACTCACTCTGGGTATGATGATGGTGAGGGGAATACCTGCACTGGTAGCCGAGTTGCGGGGATGGCCTGCATAGAGGCTGCATCGTCATCAGACTTTCTCTCATGGCCTCAAACCTCACAGGATACTGACGCACGTCGATGGAGCTAACAGGAAGATGCTTCATGGGGATATTTCAGCAGCTTTCTCCACGCCCCGGATTTCTCCAGTGCCCCACCCCCAACGTTACTCGAGATGCTCGGCGGAGGGCTTCGGGTTATCCGACAACCTGATTTCCCCGCTTCCTGGCAGAGGAAGAACTGGGATGCGCAATCTGGACTGCTGCAAAATGATGGCACGGATGGAGTAGCGTGGATGAGGTTCCGATATCAAGAAGGAAGACTAGGGGGTTTGGGGCTTGAGGGCCGGAACGCACCGGCTTGTGGAGAAAGGGAACAATGAAGATGGGGGCATCCGGGGTGCGCTCCCGAGAAGGAATGTGGAGGTGGAGGTGGAAGTGGAGATGGGGATGAGGAGGAGGAGGCATTGGGAAGAGGCAAAGTCTGGGCATCAGCTATCTGGACTCGGAAGAAGCCGCAGCTGCTATGGTGTGAAGTCTCAGAAGATGGTGGGTAGGATGCGGTCTGGGGGAGCTCTGACGTTACCTCGTGAGCAACGAAAGCAGCGGAAGCAAGATTACGAGGTACGGGGAGACGGGGAGACGGGGGAAACCAGGTAGAAGCGAAGCAGAGAAGGACCACTTTTGATTCAGAATCAACAGGGCCAGAAGCCGAGTCTACACCAAGTGACTTTGAAATATGGGCGGTGAGAGCGTGTCTACGAGTACTGGCTGGTGCATGTAATCTGGAGGATGTTTGCCCCCGCTTGACTGCCCCCAAATCTGGAGCTTGTTACCCCGCTTTTTGCCGTTTTTGGCTGCCCCCAAGGAACGACTCGAGTGAGGAAGGAAACACCAGGTGCGCTTTCCACTTGGAACTGATCATCGTCAACACGTGAAATTGAATGAGCCATCAACCACTCATTGACTTGGGCCTTGGTTTCGACTCTCGCCTCCTTGTAAAACTTGATTCAGCTCTGATTTTACAAATCCCATGCGATCTCCGAGACAAGTCAGGCACCAACGCAAACCTCATCGTCATCGACCTACACCGACCAGCGCACAACTTCTCAGGCCTGGATCCATACCATGCAGTAGAATATGCAAACTACAACGTCAATGCGGGGTTCTCCGGGGCAAGAAAGCGTCGACATCCATGGAGGGCGGGTCACGAGCGTCAGCTTTCTGACCATGGCATCCTCAGCCTCATGCGCATCAGCAGCGATGCTGGTTGGAGACCAAGGTCTGGGCATCGAGTTCTCCGCAAAACCCGGCCGTGGGGCCCCGGATGCGGCTGTGTTCGTGGACAACACAAAGTTCCCCGTCGGGGGGCCTATTGATGCAAGCAACTTCGGCACCATATGCAACCGGCTGCATTTTGCTCGTGCACGTGTGGTGAGCACATGCGCGCACATAGCCACTCATCACCAGGGTGGACTGCTGGATCTGAATTGTTTGAGAGAAGCAGTTTGACCGGCAAGAAACGTGGACGACGCTGGTGTTGTCGCGCTCACATCGAGTTGGTTACACAAAGACGAGCACCAAGCCCGTAACGGACTCCGGTCAAAACCGCGGCCTCATGATGGCACTCGTAGGTTCCTGGATGGTACTTGGGTTCCTCTTGAGGGTGCTCTCCATGCCTGGGCAAAGACGCCGTCATTCGCTGAGGTATCGTCCTTGGGCCGTCATAATGCAGCACGTTTGACCCAGCTTGGGTCTGGCCATGCAGAGTATGCATTGGACCAACCAAAAGGGCGATGTTTCTCCTCTGAGTGTGGTCACCTGCTGGTCAGGAACAGCGTCGGACCGGCGATCATTGTGCCCCAGTCCTGCAACCCAACCCCAATTCTTGACTATTTTGGAACGCTCTCACTGTACCAATCCAAAAATTGACCAACTGGCACATTTATCGCGGGCCGCTTAGCGCTAACCCCCACAGCTCTGTCCGTCCGCTGAACGACTCGGGCAGTAGTTCCCGAGAGCTGAATGGATGCTCAACCCCGGATTTACATCAACTTGCCGTCTACGAGGCGCTTCCTACACGCTGCGTCGTATCATTGCCAAAAGCCGACGCAATTCTGACGCACGCTGGCGGAGTTCATCCTTTGTTTGACCCAATCTCGGCAACGTCGTTCTTCCTGACGAGGATGTTTCCCTGACCGTGTCCTATTGATTGAGTGAAGGCCATTTTTTCTGATCCACCACAACTGCCGGATATGAGCTGTCTTTTGCCAGTGTCCCCATCCAACAACGCAATGCATCTTCTCCATACGAGACCACCGTGATATACCCCCGGCAGGTTAGGATGCGCCCCAGAACAAGTATCGAGCCATGATCCACCAGGGCCTGAATGCTCATATAAAGAGACGGCCCCCCTTGCCTTGTGTCTGCATTCACAACCATATCAAAAACTGAGCATCCATTCCCGCTATCCTAACCTGCACACTATTCACTTCCTTCACACATCTTTGGATTATTGCTATCATCATAGCCCTTGACACACCTCGATACCCAGAGTCGCACTTGAGTCCTACGCCCAAAGTGATTGTCTGTTTACCACAACTATAAAACCATGGCACCTCACAACGACGCACCCTCTCCGGCTGGATCTTTTACGGACCACTACGGAAACAACTACTGGAATTCCTCTACCTCAAGACACAACAATTTTATTATTTCAGCAGACGTTCCATCATCACCCAGCAACAGCTCCATGGATGACCACTCACTAGACGTGGGGTCCCACATAACACGACCGCTCCAGCGTGGTGTCTATGTCCCAACCATGTGCTTCTTCAAGCCAGACACGGAGGACATCGACACCACAGCCATTGCTGCTCATGCCGTGCGACTCGCACGAGCTGGTGTCACCGGTCTCGCTACTCAGGGTTCAAACGGAGAGGCCGTCCATTTGACGCACTCAGAGCGGCAACTGGTCACCGCTACTACCAGGGCGGCCCTGAATGAGGACGGGTTCAATCACATGCCCCTGATTGTGGGCTGTGGTAGCCAGAGCACCCGTGAGACGATTGAGTACTGCCGAGAGGCTTGGCAAGCCGGCGGTGACTACGCCCTGGTGCTCCCTCCGTCCTACTATGCCACGTTGTTTGCCCCAGCCTCGGAAACCATCATGGAATATTTCACGGCAGTGGCGGAAAAGTCGCCTATCCCCATCATCATCTACAACTTCCCTGGCGCCGTGGGTGGCATGGATCTGTCCTCCGATACTATCATCTCGCTATCCGCTCATCCCAACATTGTGGGCGTCAAGTTGACCTGTGGAAACACTGGAAAGCTGAACCGCGTGGTCGCCGCCACTCGCAAGCTCGCGAATGTTCACGACTCAACACACCCAGAGTTCCTTGTTCTGGCTGGTTCGGCAGACTTCCTGATCCCGTCGCTCGCTGCTGGCGGTCACGGCATCCTGGCTGGTCTAGCAAACATTGCTCCGAAGGCTTGCAACCGAACTATGGAGCTCTACCAGGAGGGACAAGTTGCAGAGGCATACAAGATGCAGGAGGTTGTCTCGCAAGGCGACTGGACCGCCATTCAGGGTGGTGTAGTCGGAGTCAAGGCCGGTCTGCAGGCGTGGATGGGCTACGGAGGCGTTGCCCGGAGTCCACTGCCGAAGCCGACCACGGAGCAGACGAAGCGGTGGAAGGAAGGTTTCCGTGAATTGGTGTCACTGGAACAGACCCTATGAGGGGACTTGTTGCACAATATCGCTGCAGTGACATCCTGCAATTCTGCCCCCCCTTGGGATGTCGGTGTCGGGTTCCGGCTTGGGAGTAGGACGAAAATAACGTTGACATTTTTAGTGTCTTTGGTGGTTGCATGAACGAAAAAGTATACCGGACGATGGCTGATGAAGTTGACTCCAGGCGAAGTGTTATCGGTCCTTTCTCAGTGACAAGGGCTGAGACTCAATGGTGACTTATTAGGGGTTGGGAAAAGTTTCACTGACCGACTTTGGGCAGTGAATTCGAAGACGGAGATGGATGATGGAGCTAGATGATGGATCTGGTCTACCCGGTTGTACCCTGTAAGATGGCTAATGAGTTTTGATTATCTGTATATAAAGTGGCTATTTCGTCTAAACAGGTTCATGAATTGACAACAAGTCTTCATCGTGTCCCCATCTCATCTCAATAGTGACTCCTTGCTGTTTCCGTCATATCTCCGCCGTGAATACTCCGTACCTGGCTAGCAGATGATCTAGAAGCGGGAGTGGCTGACGAGACAGGTGGGGGGGAGGAGTTGGATGGACGGGACGTACCTGAGGCTGTGGGATTCAGTTGAGGATACCAATGCAGGAACACAAATCTCCCCTACTATGTGAATGAGGCTGACTTGTCGATCGCCCTGTCTCTTGTGACGTGCCTGGCTGGAAGTGGCGAAATCGTGCTGTCTGACCGATGGGGAAATTGGGGGGTGAGACGGAGGGTCAATGCTCGAGGACGACGGCGCGTTTCTATTTGACTGGAAGGAGAGGATATTGTGCATCGGAGTCAGGATAGATAGCTTGTGTGGATTGGTGTTTCCAAAAAGGACTGCAATAAGAGAGGGAGAATCTGGGGCTTTGCTCTTTGGTGGAGGTGGCGATGGCAAGACGGCCATGGGAAATTCAATCGAGATGACGACGACTCTTAATCGTGGCTGACATAGCGTTGAGGCTACGTTGAGAGCACTCTTCACAGCCGTCAGAAACTTGACGAATGAATCACATTGATCGGCCTGTCTTGTCTTGCCAGCGCACACGACACAAAGGGCGGCGTCTGGGCGCCAAGGGAGCGGCATCGGGAGGACGATCAATCTCCTTGGCAAAGACAAGACAAGAGGCGCAGACCAGGAGCGGAGCCATGTCTCAGCAGATTTCAGCCTCAAGAGTAGTGAGTGTGTTGGTGAGTGAGTGAGGGAGTGAATGTGCCGTCGTTGGAAGAGGAATACAGTAGGGCGTTGTTTCTGTCAAACGCTCGTGTGTTTGGCTTTGATGGGGTTGCGCCCGGGCGATCTGCTCCACTCATGAGATCGGCCGCATGGTACTTGACAACACATGGATACGTTATTGGACATGGACGAGGGCGTGATTGTGCATGTGCATTGCTGTACGTACGTGACTTCGTATTCAGAAGAAAGGGGGATACATATGCAGATCTCAAAACTATAAAAATAACCACCTGATGGATCCGTTACGGTCAAATTGATCAAATGGATAGTGGTCCAAGCAGTGATGATGTTGTTTATTTCTCGTCCCGGTCATCCCGGACCGGCCGGATGGGTTATCGGACCCCCCCTTCTGACTAAGGTCAGGATATCAATCTATCAGAGGTTTCATAATACAGGGTCACCTTCCAACACCACCCAAAAAAAGGGAATCTCAGGGGAACCAGGAATAAATGATTGATTGCTCTCATGGCTGAATTGATTGTCGTCGTATTTTCCCAATGCATCCGAGATTCCAATTAAGGGCGGTGAGAAACAATGTCCCAGCTTGTTGGCCGCCCCGCTCTCTCTCCGTGGCCCGGATGTGACCATAATTACCCCGTGCGGCTGCAGTTCGTGGTGTCTCTGATGATGTTGGCTGTGTGCCCCAATCAACCGCCGATGACGATGACGGCTGCGATGATCGCAATGGCGGCCAATGTCAATCATTCAGGGGACAATGTCTTGTGTCACAAACAATGCTGCCGCTCCCCGTAGCATCCGCAGGAGCCGTCCAATAGACAGCCGGGAGGCCCTGAACAATGTTATTGTGCCTAGTTGGCAGCACGAGGCACCAGCAGCAACACCAGCAGCCTCTCGATGCAGGTACGAATAGCAGCAGCAGCAGTCGCATCAAGGGCCCCAGCAAGTAAGCATACCGGCACCTACGGCGCCTAGGTAAGCATATCTTAATTTAGGAATATGGTCCCGCTGGCTCCGCCACGAGAATTGGCCAGTTTCATGTGCCCTGGGTATTGCCAACCCCAACTGCAACCTGCCGAAGGATCATCCCTCGCCCAACAGCGACACAGCGCACATCTATCCCGAGAACGGCCGTGGACCCAACCCCGAGACTTTTGTAATTGCAAGACAGGTTCTTTTCTCGGAAGGATTCTCTCCACAGTTGAGCGCTGTGCACTAAACGATGGGGAACGCTCGGCCCGCTGGTTGGCCTCGTCCGGGGCATGGCTTCGTTCGTTGGGTGATGCAGTGAGCTCGCAGCCTCAGCGGGCCGCCGTTTCGAATTACGCTCCTACGCTGCGCTGTTTGCCAACAGGCATCGTCCAGGCTGTTCTACAAGCCACCGTTGCCCGAGCGAGCGAGCCCTGCACTGTAGATTAGTGACGTGCTGTACCTGCAGGTTGGGCCCTGTGCCTGTGGCTAGGCCCAATGCCGGCCGATACTCTCCTCTCCGCCAGACCAGAGCCGACTCCTCCGGGGCTCCGTGATACGCCCGGACTGAGTGGTTGAGCGACTGAGTGACTGGCCGATGGACTGGCTACGGGGATGGTAAACAGTCGCTGGACTCAACCAATGCCTGGCTACGGAAGCACACGAAGGATCCGATCGGGGTCTTTTGTTGTCGCGCAGCACAGCGCAACGATGAACAACGTCTGTACGCGGGGCGGCCGGCATGCGCATCTCACATCCGCACCGCAACATCGCACATCGCACACCACACGCCCGGGGCACAGACATGTGGCGTTACGAGGAAGCAAAAAAGAAACGCGCACGGCTATGTGTCAAACGGCTCTCGAGCTAGCCATCCTGGTATCCTGGTAACTTGGATCGTCGTTGAGAGAAGGGCAGCGGCTGGTATAACACAACGAGCCTCCCTCGCTCTCAGACCCGTCATCTCCCCCTTTCCGGCTCTGGTTTGTTGATTGTTCTTCTTGTCCGGGTCGCACAGTCGTTTCTGTTGACAGCAAGCAACGCCTCAGAGGAAATACACTCGTTCATTTTTCTTCTTCTCTTTCTTCTCCTTCTTTCCGCCCTCGGGGCTTCAGTTAAGACACCATGTTGCTACAATTCTCCTTGACTGTGGCGCTGGGAGCTGTGTCGCTTGTGAGCGCCCAGGATCCCTACACTATTACAGGATTCTCCATTTCCGAAGGCAGCGCCGTACCTCTGAGACAGAACATCAATGAGCTGCAGTCTGCTGGAGGTGCCCAGTGGTATGTTGGAAGCCATGTTGTCGTTGGGTTTTTGGCTAACAAGTGACAGGGACCTGTACATTCGAGCGTTGGCTGAAATGCAGAGCCAAGATTCCGCGGATCCCCTATCGTTCTTCCAAGTAGCGGGTGAGCTTTCTTGCCTTGCCATACTGTCCTGGACGAACTTAACATGGCCCAATAGGAATTCACGGCAAACCCTACATTGAGTGGAATAACAGTGGCAAGATGAACTCTGATGGATGGCGAGGATACTGCCCCCACGGTGTAAGCTGTCCGCCTTTGCAGCTTTCAACATCCTGAAGCTAACTCAGTATCTAGGAACGACTCTTCTTAACATGGCACCGACCTTACGTCGTGCTCTATGAAGTACGCTCCCCCTACTGAAAGCATCGACGAGTCCTCTAACCCTTCCCAGCAAGTCCTGGTTGCCACCGCCCAACGCCTGGCAGCGGGTTATCCCCAGCGATATCGCTCTCAGTATGTAACCGCCGCCCAAAACCTCCGTGCGCCTTTCTGGGACTGGGGCTCCGACGACATCCCCGACGCCGTGGTCCCTTCAAAGATGACCGTCAATGTTCCCAACGGCAGCGGCATCAAGGCTACACAGATCGACAACCCGCTCTCCACCTTCAAGTTCCCTGCGGCGGCGCTCAACGGCACCTACGGATCATTCGATAGCGAGAACCGATCCCGTATCTCCCGCTGCCCCTCGCCGGATAGCTTCCCCGACTCTGCGAATAACCTCTTGGCCGACCGTCCCTATAAGTCGTGGGTGGTGAGTAGATATCACTGACTGGTGCCCTCAGCGCAGTGCTAACTTTGACAGTACGATGCCTTTACGCACACCAATACCTTTGACGAATTCGCCTCGACCGGAAACGGCGGCACCAGTCTGGAGCAAATCCACAACGCCATCCACTGGGACGGAGCTTGCGGTGGACAGTTCCTCGCGGCCGACTTCTCTGCCTTCGACCCTCTGTTGTAAGTCGATCACAGTAATCCGGTGAGATGGAAACTAAACTAAACACCTTGACAGCATGCTCCACCACTGCAATGTCGATCGACTCTGGGCTTACTGGCAAGCCATGAAACCCGACCAGGTCATGTTCAACCAGTCGTACTCTGGCGGCGCTCGCTGGTCGTCTCCTCGCGGAACCACCATCACACCCAAATCTCCCCTTGTGCCCTTCTTCGCCGACTCTGAAAACTTTCACACCTCCGAGTCGGTTGAGAGCATCCAGACCTTCGGCTACGCCTACGAGGGCCTGGAGTACTGGAGGAAGTCAGAGACCCAGATGCAGCAGGACGCTACTCGCCTGATCAACCGCTTGTACTCCGACACCGAGACTATGGCCCGTCGCGAGACACGCCGCAGTGATTCCTCAACCCGCTTCTTTGCGCGCGTCAAGCTTGACGTCACCGAAGTCGAGCGCCCTTGCACCGTGAACCTGTACCTGAACGGCAAGAAGGTCGGTGGCCAGGTGGTGATGCAGCAGCCCACCTGCGGCACGGTCCACGGCGAATTTTCGCTCGACTCTGCCGTTGATAGCACCGAGATGTTTGGATATCCCGCTGATAGCGTGGTTGACACGATCATGGCCAACCTCCAGGTCGAGATCCTCAAGGTATGTCTTTCCACCAAAATGACCGTTGAATAGTGGCAGAAGCAGTCGACTAACAACCGAACCACAGCATGACGGAACCAACATTCCTATCGAAGGTGTCCCCAGTTTAAAGATTGAACTCGAAGATGTCGATTTCACTCCCCCTACCAGCGAGTGCGAGCTTCCCACCTACGACAATGCCCGCCGACGCGCGACGACTCCCATCCAGAAGGCATCCAGTCTGTGCGGATGCAAGGGCTCGAGCGACGACAACACCTACAGCGTCGAGGGCCACTTCGGCAAGGACGAGGACGAGGACCATCATGTCGGCGGCGGAATCCTCGTCAAGGTCGATTATGGAGTTGGAAAATAGATGCGCGAAGTGAGGAGGGGAGCACCTGGGTCCCAGCCAACCCGGCGCTTATGGCTTAATGGTCTGGGTTTCTTGTATAAATCTTGCGGATTTGAAGTCTGTGGCAAAAGGACATAAAACCCTCTGTTGATAATGGTAGTTACGGACTCCGTGTTTAGGAGTCTCTGTATGTTTTGAAGGACATGTATTCGGATATTGAATAACCCTCAGCCTCCCCCACAAGAATAAGGCCGTTCATTAACGATGACATCAGTGAGTGCTTGACCAATTTTTTTTTTGGGATGGGGAATGAGTTCGAGACCATAGGCTCTGAAGATTCTCTCAAACTCGTTCGTCCAAGGCCCGCGAACAAAATTGTAGGTCTGGGGCGAAGTTCTCAATGCCTGGTCCTCGACTAAACGTACAATGAACGAATCACATTGTGAATCCCCATCTTCCACAATCTCTGAGGTGACGATACCCTCTCTTGCTGGTCTGTAGTGGTAGAGCTTGGGTACCTCGCAACCTAACTCTACCCATTTCAGTCCATACTCATCGACCCAACTCCCACGCAGCCTAGTCTGGAGCAGCGAGTTCCTAAGTTCGGCAGTCGCCTCGGGGATGCGTATTGGGTAAGTCGTTGCAGTTGCCGTTATCGTCATTGTCGTCGTTGTTCTCCAGTCTAGATCACATGACACACAACAAATTATCTAGTTTCTACAATCGTGTGCTCTCTGGTTGGTCCATTTCGCCTTCTAACCACCAGCATTCACTTATACTCACTCAGTTCTCTCTCGACGCCTAGCCATGACATTTGAGATTGTTGTGCCCTCAGAAAATGACACTCTAGCGGTGGCCAGCACGCACCTGGCTGCCATGGACGCCAACCTGCTGATGCACGCGCAATTCCCGAATGCCAAGAGTCGCGAATTTCTTGGTGAATACCTTCGCAAGGACACTCTGGCACACATCGCCGACGACGACAAGGGGGTGCTGATCTCTCGGAGTACCGACACCGGAAAAAACAGCGAGTTTCATCAAGTGGAACGTCCAGCGGCAGAGGCGGCCTGAGGACAAAGACGAGGAGGAGCACGATGAGGAAATCCCGGAATGCTGCCGACGGGAGTACCTCGACTCGTACGCCGAACTCACCAATAAGGCTAGGCGCAATGTTCTGGGCGACCGGGCACATTACCGTAAGTCGCTCACTCATTGAAATTGCTCTGAGCGGGAACAGCAGCAGGCTGCGGCGGATCTCGCATGTCGCCCCGAAGCCCTGCCGGACTAGTTCCACGTTTGAGCGCATGAATGAGTTGTCAACTCTCAACTCTTGACGTGCTGCGGTTGGTCGATTGAACCGGTTCCCAGAGCCCAACTCAATCCGAGTTCCCTGGAAATTATTTCTGGGCCTGCAGGTCGCTGATATCAAAGATTTCTAGATGTGACATATCTCTGTACCCATCCCGAGTGGAGCGGCCGAGGAGCTGCGTCCGGATTGTTGCGAAGTGTGCTGGATAAGGCAGCCGCCGCCGGCGTGCCGGTCGTGTTGGAGGCAACGATGAACGCCGTTACGTTTTACGAAAGACTCGGCTTCGAAATCCGGCAGGAACTCACGATGATGCTGCCGCCACGTGGGTCAAACGAACCAACGGAGCACTATGCTGAAAGGACGATGGTCTGGACGCAAGCCGAGATGCCCTAGTGAAGCGTGGGTCAGGGCAGTTATCCAAGTCATGATTCAGCAGATATCCGATATCAGATAACGGTGAATAAGAAGGACGGACTTGAGATACAAGTAAACAGAGAGCCCAATTCGGAGATGCATCTCGTGCGATGACGATAAAATTACCGTCCCATCCCCACACTCGCGTGGTATTGTCGGGTCGAGCGACAGATTTGGGGCACAGAAAGCCGGGGCTCCACAAACCAGGGTCCAGGCGTTCCATCTGGAGGCTGACACGACTGAGAGCAATTTTTGGATCAATGGAAACAAACGGTGCCAGGGAAAGGCTTCACCGCTCCCAGCGTCAGCAACGGATCGACGGCCTTGCAAGTGGAGGATGGAGCCGTACTATATGTCGGCGCCTCCTGTTTGTCTCATCCCATGCCGAACGTCGTGTACAGCCTCAACCCGGAGCTCCGGACGAGCGAACGATGACGCTCCCGGAGTGGCCTCGCAGGGTCCCGGTCTTGGCACGATGAGTCGGTCTGTGCAGGAGCAGGGACCGCTAGGCCAGGACCACACCCCCTGGAGCCCCCCACGGCGCAAGGCGGCTTGCTGCTTGCTGCTGCTTTCCGGGCCAGATTGCAGTGAGCAGCGAATGGGTGTGCTGGACGGGCCGGGTGGGTAGATGCTGGCTCCAACAGGCCAGGGCCAGCACGATAGGCGCGCATGCGGGACGCACGCACATACGTTGGTAGTACAGCCAAGAGCCTGTACGTCAGGGACAGGGACGTATTCGGATCACAGACGATATCCAGTGGCAGCTTCTCCAAAAAGATGGAGCCGGTTGAAGATCCAATCACAGACAAGGTATTTGGTTCAGGGAGTGTGGAGGGCCGGACAGCTGTGAAGCGGTTGATAATAATGGACTGTTGTGTGCGGTGAGGCCGACTGGTCTGCTCTCGGGATGGCATCCAAGAGGGATTGGGTAAGAGCAGATGAAAAGGTTACGGCGCGGTTACTCACTGCATCGCATCACACGAATGTCTCTTATCGATGTATGACACGACAAGAAGGACGGAGGAGCCGGTCTCCTGCCCGACCGGGAATTAGTTGATGGTAATGGGTGAGTTGGCTAGCGACTCGCCCACGCTGGGCGGCATCGGAGCATGTCGGGGCTGGAGGCGTCGAGTTGCGGCCGGAGATCAGCTCGGCGCGAAAGGGGCCGGGGCGATGCCGAGAGCGGTGGGCGGCTCCGGAGTGACGGGGGTGGAAGGCGAGAGCGATCGTGGTGTCAAAGTAGATGAATGTGAGCAGATGGGCGAGTGTGTATCAGCGAGCGACAGGGCAAAAAGACGGGGTATTGCCAGGAACTAGGAACGAGCAACTAGGGGCCAAGATGGGGGAATGGAGACACGGGTCGGTGCTGTGCTGGGTTCTGGGTTGGGTTGGGATGTTTCTGAGCTGCCTCTGTTGGGATGGTCTGGCTTCGCAGTTGTCGTTATCGCGTCGGTCGCCGGTCGGTCGTCGGCGACGGCGTTTGATAGACGGTGGATGGACGGAGATACGGAGGCCGCGTAGATTAGATCTTTGGACTTCGTATGTCGCGTAGGTAATTATTACCTACTTCGTATACTGCCGCCATCGGGTTGGTCGAGGTTTCTCCGGTGAGCAGCAGTTCCCCAGCGCAGCGTGACATGGTTCCTCTCTCATGCCCGGTCCGTTGTGGTTCCAGTGTCGGTAGGATAGATAGTTAGCACCCACAGAGAGAGCTATTTGTGGTTCTGACTTCTGGTTGAGGACAGAGCCCTGGCAAAAAGGCTATTTTAGCCGCCTCGTGCTGGGGTGGACCGTGCGGCAGGGCACCTCAGTGACCTCACAGGCTCGCTCCAGGCCACCCTCGGTAACTTACTTGGGCCATCCGTTTACCTCTACCGTGCTTCCATCTCAGAGAGAGGCTGCTGCAATAGTGGGTGTGCAGCGGTAAAACACTCGCTGCGCTACAGGCTCTTGGTCGTGCAGGGCGGGCCAGAAGCCCCCGGGCCCCCCATAAGATGACTCCGGGCCCTACCCCCCGGACGAGCCATTACGTTAGAGCAACTGCCGGACCATGCAGAATGAGGGAAGAGATGGCCTCGATGGCTTTTCCATTTGGTAATCGGCGTCTGCCTGCGCCCTGGGCACAGCAGAGCCGGACGGGCACATCGAGGTACCGCATACACATCAAATGTCATGTTCTCCGCCGCGAGTTCATGTCACATCGACCTGGAAGCTGTAAGTTTGGACAAGTTGGAGGGCGGGGGTTGGGTTTGAGGTGGACGAGTTACAAGTGGTTCTGTTGTTCTGACGAGGCGCGAAGTTTTTGCGTTGGTCCTCTTTTTGATTTCAGGTGTAGTTATTATCTTTTGCCATTATGTATTTCTATCTCCTCTTCGCTTCTGCCCAGAGATAAGCATGTTGCTTTGCTTGCGACGTGTCTATCTCGCGACCCGACGCCTTCTTTTCTTGCTTGATACTGGGCCCGCCTTTGCCTCTCCCTTGCCCGCCGACTTCTCATTTATCCTCGGCTTGGGGCGACTCACACGCTCGCATTCCCGCCGGGGCCTGGCCGCCGGATCCGCAGCTCGCTGAGCCATTGGGTCCCTTGGACGATGGGTGGTGAATCGACGCGACGCGATGCGGTATGAGGCCGTTTGGCCGTCGCCGCCGCCGCCGCCGGGAAAATGCTCTTTACGCTGTTGGCCTCGTCCCATCCTGGGGATCCGTTTCCCCATATCCACATCTGGATGGTTGATGTCCGGATAATGAATGGGTGGACAGATGGCTGATCAAGGCCCCTCCCTTCGGCGCTCTCTCTGTCCCCTCTGCCCCGGACACCACACCGGCTGTTTTATTCGGAGATTGAGCGAGGAGCTAGGGGGCCCTCTCTTGCTAGGCCCGGGGGAAACGCCATCAACATGCGAGGGATCCTGGATTAACAGTTTCCAGATTGTTTGTCCATCGTCGACTAACACATTACGGTTTGCTGACTTGCCGCCGCCGGGTTGTGGCGGGGCCTTTTTTTGGGTTGTCCCTGGGGTCTCTCTGGCTGCCGGGCCTTTTTCAATTTCATGACCGCAGCCAAGGAGCCAAGGAACCAAGGAACCCATAAGCTACTGATACGCGCATCTCGTTCTCGTCGGCTGGCTCCGCGCAACCTGCCAAGGTTTGGGTCGAAAGCAACCTGAGAAACGGGTGCGAGAAAGGGAGCTTTTGATGGGGGGGTATGCAGCGCGCGACGCAAACAACGCCCAATTAACCCCCAGAAGCCCGAGACCTGGGGGCGGAATTGGGCGTGCGGTGAGAGGCGGAAGCGGAAGCAGAAGCATCGACGTTCTGCCACGCAATGACTGGGCAAACCCCAAAACCGGGGCGGCTGTCCGTCCCATGTCCATGACTCTCGTCTTGTCCCATCCTGTCCCGTTCTGGGAAGAAAAGAGTACGTAGTTCCCCATTCCCGATCCCATTCCCATCCACACCCCAATCCTCACCCCCATTGGACCCTGCCCGGTTTGGGGTGGGCTGGCGTGCGCCTGGGCTTGGACTTTGGACCTGGCGACCTTCCGGGATACCTCCACCAGAGCGGTATTCTGGGTGAGCGCCCAAGTACCCTCGCTCACATGTCTGTCATTGTCTCGTTCCCCCCGATCCATTCACTTTTTTGGTCCAGACAATTGAGTCTTTGGGGATCTGTCGCCTTTCTTTTACGTCTTCGTTTCCCTCGACTCGGCCTTATTTTCCTTTTCTCTCCTTCTCTCTCCTTTCCCCCCTCTTTCTCTTCTCCTCCTTTCTAACTGCTGCTCTGTCTCGCGCGGCCTGATTCCCCTCTGCGTCCTCCTAGGGCTCGAGTACACACTGGCCTCGGCCCTGCTTACACGCCGGCAAGTCAGCGACGTCTTGGCACACTCGCGGGCGATCTAGAGAGTTTTTTAGCCCAGCACCCGTTTCCAATGACGCCGATAGGTCTAGCTTATCTGGTCCTTGTCTCCATCGTTACCTGAAAGCAAGATCTCCTGCTGGAGTCTCTATCGGTACTCACCACCTCCACTTTCGCCGCCCGCCCCTCCCCTCCTCCAAAGGGCATCGAGAGAGAGAGAGGGAGAAGAGACGTCAAATCATACGTACCTACCTATCTCGTCCTCTTTTGCCTTGCGTATCAAATCAAGAAGGCGGCAAAGAAGAGGATCAAACTGCCCTGCATTCCAACCCAAGTCTAACCCCGGTTCCCCCAGTCCCCCAAGGACCGACCCCAGGCGCAGGGACACAGACTCCATCCTGTTTTTGGGCCCCTCTCTTGTTCACAAGTCGCACACCGTCCCATCATATCCCGTACACCCCCCTCCCGCGAGAGAGAGAGAGAGACAGAGAGAGACGGGACCGGAAGCAGCACACAACAGCCACAGCCACAGCAGAAGAAGAAAGGCAGCATCAGACGCAGCGGGCGCACACAACCACGACTCAACCACTCCGGCTGCGTCGCTTTATCGCCGACATCCCGCCTCACGTCGCTAGTCGCATCGGGTGGTCGTCATCAGTTCTGTTCTGTCATCGCGGCGCGCTCGCAGTGCAACGCAACGCCGCGCTACCTCGGGCGGCAGGTCGCTATCGGAGATCTGAGAGGGCTACGGCGTGAGCATTACATACTTCGTACAAATACCTTTTTGTTTGACAACGACTCAACCACTCACCCAGACTCAACCAGACACTATCCCCGTCTTAGTGGCTCCCCGCTTGCCCGCCTTATCAGCTAACCCCCCCGGTCTCCCGTCTGACGACGGTCCCCATCGGCGCCCATCTGCGCCCGCCATCCAAGCTTCCCTACCTAGCATCCCGGCCGCTCGGATCCCACCCGTGGGCGCCCACCATCGCACAGGCACACGCACACGCACATCAACCACTTACACTTACCTTAGACTTACTTACACACTCTTCTCTTATCTTTTTTTCTCCCTCCTTCGCATACTACGTACAGCCTCCCCCCGTACCATCCCATCCCCTCTCCGCTTCCCCAGATTGTTATCTCGCGCCAACCATTGCCTCGCCGAGCCAGAGCCACAGGCCGATTGCCCGTGCCGTCGACTGATTTGCATAACGTAGCTGTATTAGCTATCGTTTACCGGCTACTCGCTGCTCACTGGTCGTAGCTCCAGGCACATTGCGTCACTGTCGCCGCCCCCGTGGGGCTGTCAGTCATCGTTATCACGAACCGCCCGAGTTTATCGTTTATCGTCAGCCAACACATACCAGCCCGCACGCCTGCCCGCACACGCACAAGCTCACGGGGAGGCCCGTTGCGGCTCAAGCATCTCCGCGCCCGTTCATCCTTGGGCAACGGGCGTCGTGATCCTCCCGCGCCCGCCCCTGACGGAAACGCACACCTCGACGCTTGACGCTTGACTGCAAACCCTCCACACAAGCCCGCGCCGCTGCCCTGGCATTGGATTTCCATCCCCTCGCACGGCCTGCCCTGCTGCATCCCACCGCACCCCCCGCCATCATGTCCCAGGCCTCGTCGGTACAGAGGACGGCGCCCATCGCCATTGCGCCCAAGCCGCCCCGGCTCGAGCCCGCCTTTTATCGCCAGGACAGCTTCCATAGGCTCGAGATGAGCCAGGGAAGCCTGCCGGCCACCAACTCGGCGTCGACTGAGCCGGCTTCGTTCAACGGCTCACCCGTCCCGCCCTGTCTCGCCTGCCGGTACTCGCGTGCCAACTGCGTCATGAGCGACGACGAGGATGGCTGCGTGCCGTGCCAAGTCACCGGCTCCGAGTGCTCACTCGTCTGCAGCCCGCAGTCCCGGAAGAGGAAGCTTCATGGCGATGCAGCCTCTGACGACGTTATCGGCAAGAGAAGGTCAGTCCATTGATCCATCCATCCACCCCATCCCGTCCCGTTCCGTGTTATCGCAATCCCCATGGCATCCCATGGCATCCCCATGGCCTCCCTTGGCATCCCCATGCTGCCGAAACTTCTTCCCCACGCGGGTCAGCCTGCTTCTTGCATTGCCCATCTTTCTCGTCCGTCCACCTGCCCACCAACACCTGCCCAACTCGTAGCTCCCCACCAACACCCACACCTCTTCTGCCCGTGCCCGCGCCTCTTCTCCCGCGCTTCTGTCTCTCCCGCCCGCGCTTCCCTCTCCCAATCCCACTACACGGCACCTGAAAATCTCCGCCTCTCTCAGACCCTGCAATGCATGTCCCCTTGCCTCCAAGCCTCCTGTCTGACATATGATTGGCCTCGTACAGCTCCCCGGGTCTCGCATCCAGGCGACGAAACCACAACTCTAGTCTTTCCAGCACCGCCGCTAGCAGTTCCTTCCTTGAGGAGATGGCCAATGTTGGCGGTCCGACCATGCTCAAGCGGACTCTGGGACTTCAGGACGATCGTTTCAGCCAGTACATCGGTCCCACCACCGACTTCGAGCCCTCTCTCATCAACCTCTCCCCCTTCGATCCGCACGACGAGAGCCTGCTGTCCCGGGGCACCCTCCGCAAGGTGAGCGACCACGATACTTTCTTGATGCTGCCCGACCACAGCACCCCGGGGCACGAGCATGTGACGCAAGATGCCGACCACGTCGAGTCTATCGTGGCGCCCCACGGCCGCAAGCTCATCGACATCTACTTCCGCGTCGTCCACCCCGGCTTCCCCATTATCCAGAAGCACGTCTTCTTAGAAAAATACGAGCGCTCCTACCGAGAGTTCTCTCCGCCCCTCCTCGCCGCCGTCTATATACTTGCCATCAATTGGTGGGACCAAAGCGAGGAGCTCGCTCAACTACCCCACCCCAACGTCAGAGAACTCGAGGGCATCGTACGCACTACTCTGGAGGATGCCTGCTTCCGCCCGAAGCTGTCCACAATCCAGGCCGGTCTGCTGTTGTCTCAGCGGCCCGAGGGCGATCAGTGGGCACCAACAGCCCAACTCGTCGCACTAGGACACGAGCTCGGGTTACATCTGGACTGCTCACACTGGAAAATACCACCGTGGGAAAAGGGTCTAAGAAAGCGGCTGGCATGGGCGCTCTATATGCAGGACAAATGGGGCGCTCTTGTTCACGGGCGGCCGTCTCACATCTTCGCAACGAACTGGGGCGTCCAGGCACTCACATCCAACGACTTCCCTGACGTTGAATGGGACGAGAATGATCCTGAGGAAAAGTTGGATGTTGAGAGGGGTCGAATGCTGTTCACGCGGGTAGTCCAGCTCTCGGAGATTCTATCGGAAATTCTCGACACCTTCTACACCCTACAGGCGATGCAGACGGTTACAAACGCGGGTCCTCAAGGCACACAGCTCGTTCTGTCGCTAGCTAAGCCAATCCAGCTAAAACTCAAGGAGTGGTACGGAGGTCTGCCTCAGTTGATCCGGTTAGATTCTTCGTACTCGTCCAGCAACCCGACAACCAGTAGGCTTTCCAGCATTGGATACCTACACCTGGCTTATTTCGCGGCGGAAATCACACTACACAGACGCATCATCAGATCGCTGGCCTCAGCCTCGGCGGCGGTTGATCCATATGTGCAACACATTTGTCGCAGCGCTGCGAAGGCCCGTCTCATTTCCGCCATGGACTTTGTCAACCGCCTCACTCCCAATCACCTCAGATCGTTCTGGTACTTTGCATCCAAGACCAACTTTGCCCTCATTGGCACTTTTGGCTCCCTACTCTGGGCCACATCACCGGGACGCGAGGAGGCCGATTGGTATCGACGACGTCTCGGAGAGTACCGCTGGACTCTTTCGGTGAGCTCAAAGCCTGGTGAGGGCAGCAAGGGTCTTACCGACTTTGCCATGACGATGCTCGACATCTCAACAGGCTTGCTCAAGCAGCTCCCTGAGAAGCCATCCATGAGCCGAAACGGGAGCCTTGCCGACCTGTCTGCCTCGGCACCACCAACTTTCAATGGAGGCGGAATACTTGACAGCTTGAGTAATCTCGCTAGCGCCGACGTCAGCGAGATGCACACTCCGCACAGTGGGGACGACTACAGCAGTGATGATGATATGGAAGATGAGCCTTTGCAGATGTGATGGGAAGGAAAGGAGATGCAGTAGTCGCGAGAGGCGAAGCAATGCCGAGGGAGTGGTGGTCATTGGTGACCATAACCCCGAGATTTGGGATGTTTTGGGATTCAAAAGACTTGGCTACGGCATGCATTATTCAAGGCGTTCTGTCGTTGTTGCTGCATTGCGTTATGGCACGGCAGAGGAGTTGTTTGGACATGTCATCTTTTTGGACTCGTCTTTTTTGTACTGGTTTCGAGGGGGTTTTTGAAGATGATTGATACCTTCTCGGCTGCGCCCCCCTGGGGAGGGCCCCGAGGCATTTCGAGTTTTCAACAGGAGAGGACGCATTGGACTGGGAATGATGGGATATGATCTGGGATGGAAGGAATCTCGACTACGAAGGATGGAATTATGATGCTTAGATTGTTATGAGCCTATGTCGAAGAATCGATGAAACGACATGGTATCACTGCCATGACGTTGGCAATGTGGTATTTGCCATGCTTTCAAGAGGTTTCAACATGCTATAGACAAAGCGATTGGATTTTCAAACTCCACGATATCTCAACGATGCCTCTGTGATGTGGATAATGGTATGATTCCAATAAGTGTTGGTCCAGCGTCTTTAATATTAATGGGCTAGACTCCAGTTCCAACTCTAATCCTTATATATGGAGGCTGGTCCCCTCTCACAAAAGGGATCATACAAGTCAAAACCTTAGGGGAAGCCTTGAAGCAACTTCCCTGCCCTTTTGATCAACTTGGAGGGGTCATTGTCGAAAATAACTTGCGGTATTGTGTGCGCAGTTAACCAGACAACGACAAGGAACCGCCGCTTGATGCTTGTCTAATTAAAATATTATAGCCAACGCTGTCATCACCAAAAAGAATTCGAGATCAACAGGTCCATAATTAACCAACATTTTAGTGACCCTGTTGTGATCAGTCACTTTGTGAGATAGGGTCACTGATGTTGCAACTCACAGCGGTCCTCGTCGCTAATCTCCTGGTCATCGCCGAGCATACAACGACACCAGGTCCGCAGCGTCTAAAGGAAGGAATCATCTACGTCGGTCAGAAATGACTGTGATCCCAATAGGACGTGAAAGGCTCAAACTTAGCAATTGGGCCGAAGGTGTTGACGAAGCCACATACCTATATTAAATTGTTATGTCAATGGTTTGTAGACAGGCAAGCTCTCCACCAATATAGCGCATGCTAATTCGACCTTTGCGTGGCCAATGAACGCCCCACCCACTTTCCCGGCCACACCCTTCCGGCCTCGGAGCCGACACGTCCGGAGCCCCACTAGTTGTCCCGGCTGTCTGGTTTCGGCCTTTTTTGCTGTCTCTGTTTTAGGTAGGAGATCACAATGATGCATAGGACTGGTAGTTCATTACGCGATGAGAGCCTGGTGTAAGCGGGTTTTGTCCCATATTGAGCTTTGTAGGTGTAGACGTTGCTTCCGTTGTGTTTGTCCAGATTAGTCCAGCTATTGCGCTGCAAAGGTTGGAAGATGAGATGCAGTGAGGTTTGGTCAGTGCCGTGCGGCTCTGTGCAATCTATAAAGGTTAATGCGTAGCTAAAGGAGCACGCATGCTGGGATGAGTAGCTCAGATGGCGGGCTAAGCCGCGGTAGCCGATCCGCAACGCCGGGATTCGAATACGATGAAATACCTCCTACGTAATACGGTGTCTTCATCCAGTTATCTTCAGTGTTTTTTCAGCACCTCTGCAACCCTGAAAACTATCGCTCTGTACCTCCGAGGTTATCCCTGGTACCATCTCCCGTGCATCACTCCAAGTGTCTACCCCTCCCAACGAAAGCTGACGCCGGACCGGTAGCGACTCCCGGTCCCGGAGCCAGACAAATCAACTCTTCCCGCCGGGAACGTGTGATAATGCCCGGGAGTTGTAATCTGCCTGGGGGTAGGCTTTTGGCCAAATGGGCAGCAGGCTTCATTCTGGAGGTGGGTGTCAGCAGGACACAAAATGGTCTGGCCAGGATGGTCCGTTGGAGTGTGGTTCGTGGGTTGAGTTTGTGTGGAGGACGGGAGGAGGGGTATAAGGGACGCCACATGATGATCGTGGGTTTAAACATTAGTTCCGCCAAAGCTGAGATCTGGCTTTTAGTGAAGGGAGGGCAGGGGTCGTAGGTGGAAGTGGAGGTGCGAAGGCTGAGGGAGTCGGATGGTCGGTAAGGAGAAGATTCGAGGGCTGGTTGAGAGCATGCCCAGCATCCTGTTTCAGGGACATATACACGGATAAATGGACCCATGGCCTTGGTCGGGTTAATTACATGCTTGACTCCGCTAGGGGCCGAAAGCTTAACAACTTAAGTTCATCATATACCGACGTCAAGATAGGGTCACAATTTAACTCATAAAGTTGGTCATCCTTGTTCAGTCAGTGCAGCGTCCAGGAGAGGTGCGGAAGTCGAACAGCCGATTGAAGCCAAGCGCTGTGAGAGCATGTCGAGATTGGTGCGAAAATAAGGCCACTGTTAAAGCTCCGTGACAGTTTGGGCCGCCGTCTTGAGGCCCATGCGCTGGGTTTCGGAGTGTTCAAGCCACAGCACTAGCCACGAGGTCTATCCCTGGTCTAACAACGAGCCTCTAGCTCCACGTATACCTTCGGATCAATGTCGCGTCGACATCCACCCTGAAACGCGAACAAAATCAACGGAGCTTCAGGTGCGGGCCATTTGAAGTTGCTGGGCGATACTTAATCTGCAATCTACATCGTTTTTTGGTTTTGTTCTTCCATTCCTCTTTCTTGCCTTGTACATACTTTTTAACCGCAACTCTCGGGCGGCTACATCGGCAGCTATCATGGCTCCCAAGAAGAAGACCGCTGCGGCATCGCCCAAGGCGACTGGTGCGCCAGACAGCATCTCGCCTCAGCGCTTCGAGAAGGAGCTCAAGAACCTCGCAGCCAAGGCCAAGGATGACAGCTGGAGCAACAGCACTCTGGGACAAGCGTCCCTCTACCTCAAGACGGCCATCGTGCTGGGTCTTCTCGGCGTCGCCTCCAACGCCTCCCAACTCGCTCTCTCGCCCGTCTTCGGCTCCATCCCTGCGGCCATCCCACACTCGCCCGTCATCATGGCCGGCTGCTTCATCGGCTGGGCTGGCAACCTGTTCCTGAACCGCATGCTGCCCTTCTCCACCGAGCTGCTTCTACCACTCGTGGCGTTGCACTTCCCCATTGTGCAGTTCCTCCTCGGCCCGTACAGCGACAAGCTCGGCTCATGGTGGGGTCCCGTTGCCATTGAGGGATTGACTGTGTTCCCCCTGGCCGCCGTGTCTGCGGCATGCGTGGCTAATTACCTTGAGCAAGCGGAGCTGGGCGCGTTGCCGCAATTCGTGGCAGATGCGGCGCCAGGCATCGGCTCCTGGGGATTCTTCAAGTTTGCAGAGCGAGTTGCTGGTTCGCAACTTCAACCCTTTATTGGAAAGGCATTTGTTCTAACTCGCATCGGACTGCAATTGCTGCTCGCGGCGACGTACTCTGTCCTCGCCCCGTCCAAGTATCTCGTGCTAGCTATCCCTGCCCTTCTTCACACCGCAGTGCTCAACACTCACGTCATGACGCCCATGGCAACAAACTCGCTGAACAGCACTTTGCTGGCGGAGAAGTGGACCCTGTTGGATCGCCGTGAATCGCTGACGGGGTACGTCTCCGTCCTCGAGGACCTTGACAAGGGAGTCAGAGTTCTGCGTTGTGACCACAGTCTTCTGGGAGGCGAGTGGGTGCGCTACAAGGGACCCATCATCTCTGAGCCGATTTATGGCGTTTTTGTCATGCTTGAGGCTGTTCGACTCATCGAGAGGGAGGTGCCGGTTGTCAGCAGTGAGGCCAACGCCCTCGTTATGTAAGTGCTTCACAACGCCTGGGGAGCTAGTTTGCTAACACCAATGGTGCAGCGGTCTTGGTATCGGAACTACGCCTTCTTCTTTCGTCACCCATGGCATCGATACCACTGTTATCGAAATTGACCCCGTTGTGCACGAGTTTGCTGGCAAGTACTTTGACCTTCGCGAAAACAACCCACCTGTTATTGCCGACGCCGTCAGCTACACAGCCAAGTTGGCCAATGAATCGACCACCAAGTTTGACTACATCGTCCATGATGTGTTTACTGGCGGCGCAGAGCCGGCCGATCTCTTCACGCTAGAATTTTTCCAGGGTCTGAACGCTCTGTTGAAGGACGACGGTTCCATTGCAATTGTAAGTCTATTCGCATGGATCGTACACGGAGTGATATTCGGCACTAATTCTTTTCCTAGAACTATGCCGGTGACTTTGCCGCCCCTACTCCCAAGATGATCATCCGTACCATCACGAAGGTCTTCCCCTCCTGTCGCGTCTTCCGTGAGGCCCCCCGGGTTGAAAAGACGGTCGAGGCATGGGGAAATGATTTTATCAACATGGTCATCTTCTGCCAAAAGACTCCCGGTGATCTGACTTTCCGCCAGCCGGTTCGGGAGGACTACCACGAGAGCCGTTCGCGTCATGTCTTCCTGGAGCCTCGTCACGAAATCCCCGCGTCTGTGTGGCTCGAGGGTGACGACAAGAGCATCCTCACGAAGAACAACACTGCCAAGGTGACAAAGATGCACCAGAAGAGCGCGACGGGTCATTGGGCAATCATGAGAACCGTTATTCCCGCCAAGATCTGGGAGATGTGGTGAAGATAATCATTGTGTTTCTTTCCTAATCAAGAACCTATGTATATGTACCAAGTAGTATTTTATCACCAATATGGCTGGTAATCTGGCATTCAATTGAGAGGACCATAACTACGGAGCGCAACTCCGTCCTCAAGACCCTTTCTCAACGTCTTCTATGATATCTCTTATTGGTCCTTTGCAGCGTCAAGAGACTGTTGCTTGTTGTCTCCGTTAAAGTCATTGGCAAAGTCAGATAGGTAGCCAGGCACGTCGGCGCGGTTATACGGGCTCGCAACTGGCTCGCTCATGGTCTGGTGGATAGGCAGGACACCAGTCCAGACCGAGTCCCGCACAGTCTCATTCTCCATGTCGTGCTTATCGTCGTGGGCCTGGCCGGCGCGGACCTTTGCGCTTCCGGAGGCAATCCGAACCCTGAGAATACCGGTACTCTGGAGCTCGGCACTGGTAGGCGGCAAGCGAGTGTGGCGCCAGCGGTCAGGGACAACGCTGTCTGTGATGAGTTCCATGGCATACATCTTTTCCGCCTCGTCTGTCACGAGCGTGGCATGTCCGAACAGCACAGCGGAGCGATAGTTGTAGCTGTGAGAAAAATGAGGATATCGCAAGGACAAGGCCGTCAACATGGGACGCGGCGACACACACGGGCATCCCCTTGGCCTCCTCGCCCTCGGAGCCGGCTCGGCCGAGATTCATGATGCGCGAGGAGACGTATCCGTGGAGGTAGAGGTCCAGGGGGTCGCCGAGGTCGGCGCTAGGACGTTCGAATGAGCCCATCTGGCCGATCATGGGGAGGATGATGGGGAAGGGCTGGGAGGGCGTGGTGAAGGAGACGTGCAGGATCTGGCAGGAGTTGACGATGCGGTGGATTGACTCGAGGGCGTATACGCCGCGGTCGTTGAGGCGCTTGACCGTGTTAGTGGCCTCTTTGGGGTATTCAAGGTCGTAGCGGCCCATGGCTGCGGCTGTTGCGAGGTTTTGGGAGGTTGAGTAAATGTGGTTGAGTGTGGTTTTGTGAGATAAAGTGAATGAGACGTTGCAGTGATGATGCTGGGTCTGGTCTGGTATGTCTCAGCTCATAGTCCTGGAGCAGAGGAGACGATGATCTTATAGTAGATGCTCGCAACGATAAGTTATCACTTCGGAACCGAGATGTTGTGACTACGGACTACTAGCTTGACTCATCTACACGGGTTCGAGATAGCGGAACTGCACCGTGATGGAATGAGAGGCGGAGTAGCCACATGGCGGAGAAAAATCTGTGCATATGCTATGTAAGTAACCTCGTAGGTACGGGAGTACGCTTGCGTCTACGTATGGCAACTTGGTACCACGCTGGTTCCCTTCCATCTTTGCCCGAGTCGAACGGGCCTGCAGCGTCGTCGTCGTGCGGCTGGACCGGCATCTGACCATCACGCGGGCGGCGATTGGCGAGTCAAATTCGCGGGGAAATGGTGGAACGTTCACAGAGGGCGTCGAAGCACCTAATTTAGCTGCAGATTCACGATCGGTATCCCAAATGGCCTAACTAGTCGTCAGGGACGAACCACGGTGCTAACCGTGACAGGCAAGTAGATAGAGTCACTATTTTTGATGATAACGGAACTTCCTTATACAAGAACTGCCTGCGCCGCTCCTGATGCAGGCCGCCGACTCGGCCGGGAGTGTTAGGCGACGATTTGAGATGTGGGCGGGACGGAGTGGGTTTGGGCGGCGGACGGACGCCCCGTTCTGGGGATGGTACATCTGCGTTAATGTGTAATTACAGCATGGCCGGGCCGGTCGAATGAGTGAAAGTCAACGGCAAGGACCGGGAGTTAAGGCGGCAGAGGAAGATGAGAGGTGGTTTAAGACGCCATGTATGTAATGAAATGGTTATTGTAGTATTAAGGGCGTGGGTGGTGACTAATTGTTGATGTGAGTGAGGGCAGGGTGGTTGAGTTGTGCTCAGGGTGGGCGGTGAGCTGGAAGGTGAATGTTGATGTTCTGTCATGAAAAACCGACACATTCGTGTAAGTGACATGGTGATACAAAATAACACCAATTTATTCATACAGTGAAAAAGAAATCCGATACTGTCTGCAGTACAACAGATATTGAGGTGTTGAGGTCCAGGGTAAGCAGACATGCGGAGGACGCAGGTGAAGCGTGGGATGTTCGGGTTGAAGGAGCAGAAGCTCAGCACTAGCCAACCTTGACACAACGCCAAGCTGCCCAACTCCAGTCGGAGGCCGCTGGCTCGACAAAGCATTGTCATGCCGTCTACTACTGCATGTCTAGAACACGTGCGGTCTGATGGACTCGACGATAACCAAAGCTCTCTGCGAGTGGCGGTGGTGCGTTGAGAAACAGGCGCAACCTGTGTAAGACCCGACTTGGACAGGCGGGGTGCAGGTGTCGACAGGTGAGGTCTGATCATGCAGTGTTACAGGCGCATCGGTAGGTAGGTGCCACTCAGCACCTGCCTCCTTCCACCTCACCACTCACGAATACAACCTACCGTCGCACCGGCTCAACAACCTCAGCCTCCGCAACCACAGCCAGAATGCAACATATCTTGGAGCCCGTCGCCGCCAGCACCACAAGGCATGGACATTTCGCCCGTCCGAACCGTTCTCCGAAGGAACTCGTCTTCCTAGCCCAATTGGGAAAACCGTCCCCATTGCCCCAGGCGGGAAAGTCCCCTGCCTGCCGTTGCATGACGGGTGACGCTACTGCGCACCAGCAGCCGGGTCCCCCCGTCGTCTGCGTCCCGACTCTCGGTCACAGTCCGAAGGGCTCGTGTCTTGCCGCTGGGCGTCTATTCTTCCTGTTGTGCCCGACGGGCCGAGTAATTTCTCTCTTCTATATTTTTCTTTCTGTTGCTTCTTTCCCGTGCTCGCCGGATGGAGGATTTCGACACTTCTGATGGTCCGTATGTATCGCCTCCAACCGTCGCCCACTTGGCAACGGCGATCCGGCTTGGCCATGGTTTTACATGTCACCTCAGCAGGCGGGCCCCGGCCTGTCTCGACACTCCCGTCCACTGGGTAGCTGGTGTCGCCCACCAGTATTACGACAGCAACGGAGACCAGACGGAAATGGAGCCCTAAGACAGAGACGACGTGTGGGCGCACACCCGATTAAGAGCTTTCGCTATGCCCAGGACCCAAGGCATTATCGATCCCCCAGTGTATTTCGTCCATCTGGCGCGGTGGCCACCGGCCCTTCCGCTCGTCTCAGGTTCTTCACCGTTACAGATCCATGCTGTTTCTCGACACCCCGAGTTTCACATGAAACGATACTACCGTCGACGCGCTACCGACTCCTCTCAGCCTCGCCCAGTGGCCCAATCATGCTCCCCACCGTGCTTGATTATCGCGAACCTCTAGAGCCGGCTCGAACACGGACCTGTTTGACCTGAGGTCGCCTGTTTGAGACCCCCATTTCGCCCAGACGGGTGCAAGCGCACCCCATCCTCCCGCTCTAACCCCATGCTCTGGGTTGTCTGCCCAAGGTGTCAGACACGCAACGCAACGCTGTTCCTTCACAGTTTCTTTTCCCTTTCATTCTCATTGTCTCTCATTGTCTCGTACTGTCTCTCCTTCGTAGGGGCTTGTACCGATACCCAATGGCGCAGTGACTATCGCTCGCGATGCCTTCATCTTTCATTTGTTCCATGGCACTTTAATCCGTTTCGTCTAATTGCTTCTTTCTATTCTGTCTTTCTCATTGACTGGGATCTACTCTTATCTTGCCTTCTTATACCAAACCAGATGCCCCGGATGTCATCATGGCGGACTCGATCAACACCCAGGCCTTGACTGCGGCCTTTTCCTTGTCAGTCTACCTACCCATCGACCAACACCAGAAACCCCGCAGACTAATCGACGAACACAGTGGCATAGTTGTCAATGCCGCCTCGGGCGCTGTCTTTCTATATCTTAAAGGTCATGCCTCGTCGCTGTTACGAGACGGCCTGAGGCTGGTCCTCGTTACTTTCCTTGCTACTTCCGCCCTGTGGGCTCAAACAGATTTCATTACTACCCTAATCAACGTAAACTCATCAACAGGATGCCAGGTCGCCATCGTGTTCGCCTCTATCTTTGACCAACTCGCTCGGGTATCCCTACAACAAGCCATCATTTGGGCTGTCGACCACCATGGCCAGGTTCCGCAAGCCGAATCCCTCCTCACACAAGGCGCCATCATCATGCGATTTATTCTCGGTGCCGTCTTCGTCGGGCTTCAGCGACCCCAACTCGATACTGTCTGCGTTACCAGTACATCGCTTTTGCCCTTCGGCGTTGTCCTCCTTGCCGCCGACTTGGCTTTCACGACTGTCATTCTGATCCGGGTCATCTCCTTTGGATTGCTCAAAGATGTGCAGCAAGGAACGGCTACATCGAGTCGGAGCAGGGCCGCCCTTTTAACAATTGCTGGCTTGGGAATCTGGACTGCGGTGAGTCTTTGGCATGAGCGTTGCGTCATAGATTCAAGTTCTAATCGGGAACCACAGATGAGCGCTCCCCTGATGCTGGGCATCAGGTCAGCCGATGTGATTACTAGGACCGCGGTTCCCGCTACTGGTCTCTCGATCTTGATTGGTATGTAAAGTACCGCCATCGAACGGCTTCCACTTACCATCTGTAGGCGTCTTGACACTGTTCAAGGACAGTCTTGTATCCTCTAAAGAAGACTCTATTAGCCTAACCGAAGATGCAACAATGCGAGGCCCCCATACGACTCGACAACTGCAGAGTCGAGACGTATCGACAAGCGACTCCACGCTCCCCCCCAGCCGATACGAGGAATTAAAGGACGACGCACTTGCATCATTCAGAGCTGCAGCGCAGCTGCAGACTTCCCAACTCGTGACAGCACCAGGAGGACCGACAGGCAAGCTTCCCGTCATAGCAAGACCGTATGCCGGACAAGCTGCGACCGGGATCGGAGGTGTTCCTGTGCAAGGCCAATTCTTCCCTCCGATGAGATCACAGACACTGCCGGTCAGCATGGAAGCTAGGGACATCAACAAACGCCCTGGGATGGTCACGAGAAAGGGCACGAAGTTGACCATCTCGAACCCGATCTTGAGCGAAGCGAGCGAACAACAAGTCATGACGAAGATCCCGACTATCGACTTGGCTACCGCAGCGCAGAACGAGAAGGATCGAGCGAAAGCAAGCCACATGTTGGGGTCCTCAGTATCGTTTGTGTCTCGCACGGAGCTTCAACCACCGCCAATACCCGCCAAAGCGGTCAAGAGGAAATCGCTAATCTTGAGTGGCGATGCCGTGGCAAACTCATCCGCTGGTGGAGGAGGGGCCCAGGTTCCTGAATTATCGTCTATGGAGAAATCGATGGCGACAACCTCTGCCACCATGCTCTCTCCGGGAATGGAAGAACTTCGACGAAGGTCTCCTCGACAGGCGACAAATATCACTCAGCCACAAACAGCAAATCCTCGTCGTCCGCAAACTGGCGGTTCATCTCAACAAGACCCGCAGTTCCCTACTCGCATGTCATCTCTCCAGCAAAATCGGATGTCCTCGCTTACGAAGCCTCTACCAAATGCACCATTTCCTCCGTCTAAGGTCAACTTCTCCTTTCCAGTGGATCCACGAAAGCCGGTTCTCCCGCTCGAACACGAATCGGCCAAACAAGGTATCCGACCCTCCAAACAGGGACCGGAGTTTCCAAGTCCTAAAGTCCCCTCTACGACAAATTTACCAGCCCTCACTCCAGCAAAATCTGGGTTACCAAGCAATCCCAGGGCAATTCGGATGAAGGTGCCAAATATGGATCGAGTAGTGGCTCAGGATCAGACTGTCATGTTCATGAAGAGCATCGAGTACAACAACCCAGCTGCTGTTAAGAGGGTTGTGGATTCGGCGAAAGATAAGCAGTCGGTGAAGTCTCCAGCACGGTCTGCTTCGATGGTTCATAGACCAAGGCCCATTCCTCGACTGCCTTCGATTGACCGCGCCATATTCCCTGCCGAAGGGTCTCCAAACATGCACCAGCACAAGCGATCACTCTCTAATGGCCTTTCCCGGACCAGGACATTGATGATGTTCCCAGCCGTCCCGAATTCTGGCAAACTTCTTGCACTTCCGCCACTGCCAAAAAGCGCCGGAATCCTACTTCGGGCTCAGCCAGATGATGCTAGAAGCATGACCTGGGGCGAGAAGATGGACATGTTCTACCCGCAAAGCGGGAGTGCAAGATCGAGCATAGCAGGGAGCATGAGAAGACGATCACGATCTGTACCCGATGTTCCCATCATACCGATGATGCTGTCGGACGACAAGGTGGACATGGCATCTCCACGTAATAGCATGTATCATACAGACGCCTCGGCAAGAACATCTGCAGCGACTCAAAGCATATCCATCTTGCTTGAAGACTTCCCTCGACCCCAAGAGAGTATTAGCTCCTCGAAAGCCAAATCAACCGACCCCCAGAGCGCTAATCGCGAACTGAAACCGAAGGCATCCAAGTCGCCAACGCACAAGACTTCATCCAAAAATGTAGCAGATCGACGATCATCACCTATTCTTCCGGCCGAGGATTTGAGCATGTTTTCCCCTTACAGCGAGGCCAGGAGTCGAGATGACGAGGCCTCAACCAATTGGGGATCAATCCACTCTCCAGGAACATTTGTCAATGTGCAAAAAGCCCGAGCCGTCGATGTGCCAGCTGTGCCGAAGCTGCATCTGCTACATGATGGTGCCGAAGTCGCAGTCGGCACACTGCCCCCACAGGGCCGGGACGAGGACATGGGGGCCTCGACTGTTATGGCGGAGACCTCCGCGGACCATGGTGTCGTACCGGCTGAGGAATCACAGGCAATTACTGAGAGCGAGCACGGATGGCACCGTCGCGTCGGGGAAGAATGCCCGTCATTCTCAGACAGAGGACAAATTGTGAGACCTCGAAAGGTCCCTCCACCAGCGCCGCTGTTACTCAACAGGACCAACATGGTGCCTATGGCAGTTCAGGCTGAAGTGTCACCGCTTGAGTCCCCCGAGCACGCGCTAGCCATGATTCAAGAGCAGCTGAGAAAACTTGAGGATCCGGGCAGAGAATCGGCCAGTAGCGGACAAGGAGAGAGAATGACCCTCTTGGCCAATCTCGAAACAGAGCTGGGCCAGCAGGAGCATCAATGGCAGGGACTCCGGGGAACGCTACTGGTTAGAGATTCGCAATCGACGCTTGGGGCTACACCAAACCTAGATTCACTGCTTGGGAGCGCCAGTCGATCATTTGCGACACCATTGGGAGAGGACTATCTGCAGGCCGCCTCGTCTACGAAACAGGTATCCCGGCAATTGTTCCCGGAGCAGGTTGCTGGCAACACTGGACACCCCTCATCTCAAGCTTCAGACCCCACCCATGGCGGCATGTCGCAACAAGCATTGGCCCGAGACCAGACCGCATACGTGGGCAGCCGAGGAGACCTGCCGACTAAGGCGGCAAACAACAAAGAAAGCTTGCAGGTTGCGGGTTCACGCGAGCCTTTATTTTCATTGAGCAAGACTGCTCCTCAATGGACTGATGGCGCCGCCGGAAGCGAATACGACCGACAGTCCAGGGTCGCGCGCATACACACCCTGCCAAGACGCTGTGGTGCCCCGTTTCCTCTGATGCAGCAGTATCTGGGGCTACACGGGCATTCCTTTGGACCCCAGCAACTAAAGCTACGGCTTCAGAGATTGTTCCTGGTCAGATTGCTCTAGACACGATCCGACGTCGGATTGACCAAAACTTGGAGCCTCTTACAATCGAGAGCTCGCATCTCTGGGAGAAGCCCGTGTCTGAACGCCGGTTTTCGCAGCATGGAGTCTGGCGATCAGCGTCGCGTCCCGTCTCTGGGGGCGAGGTCCAGCTGCAGGCCAAACCGGAGATGGAGCCAGCCATGGAGCCAGTGATAGAGCAGCTAGTCAACCGACCAGCGACTCAAAGGCCCCCACGCAAGAGTAAGCGTATCACTATGCTGCCAGACATTCTGGAGAGTCCTAAGCCCCTCGATAGGCGTGGGACTCTGGGGATCTTCCAATTTCCCTGGGGCGAGATGTCAGACATGCCCTCTGTCCCGGCTCGGCCGCTGACCATGATGGCCATGGCCGGCACGATGACAACGGGACAGGGACGGGAGCGGACCGCAATGGGCAGTGGGAATGCACCGGGCTCAACGTCGTTCTTTGAGGACTATGAGGCGGAGGAGGATGGAGACAGCGACTACGGCAGCTACTACTCGGAGAGCGACGACGACGACGACGATGGATTTGATGAGACAGTACTGTGGGAGATTGCCAGCCTTCTCAAGCCAAGCCAGGAGAGAGGCAGCAATAGCGGGTTTTTCCCCGCTGAAGACGCACCCCACCAGACTCCCCAGCGCGGAGAAGACGGCGCTACCGGGCTTTACTCCGACGAGGCAGACGGTGTGGAATTTGTGAGGAGGGACGACCCTGAAGCCCTGCGGTTTATCACTACTAATTTCGCGTCGTCAGAGACCAATTCGCCAAAGACAGGACTCCCAGGACTCCCAGCAGTGACGGGCACACCCAAACCTCGGGACACGCCAATGACAGCGGGAACACCAAGGACACCGAGGGCCGCAAGCGCGTCACCACGCAGTGACGGCCCCCACGCCACAGCGACGCCAATGGAAACGGACCAGGGCCCTGGGCGGCTGCACGGGGTTTTGCATGGATTTTTGCAGGGTCGCGAAAAGCCTGTTGCGCAGGCGAGCGCCAGCGCGGGCACGGACGAGGCCAATCTGAACTCGGCAACCGATGCCGCGAGGGGCCTGTCGCCGAAGGCCGAGCTTAGACAGCAGGGCAGCGGAGATGGTGGATTTGGTGGCCACGGTGGAGGGTGTTGATTCAATAAGCAACTCCGACTCTGTGCTTCCTAATCGCCTGGCTGGCGCGCCAATGACGAAGGCCGCCTCCGATCATGAGCCGTCTGGCACCCCTTCTGCGAGCCCCATCCTTCGCAATCCTGGTCCGGCTCAGACAGACCCTCACCACCCTCAGCGCACCCTCGCCCGCCACGACGCCCACACCCTAGTTGCGGCGTGGACATTGAATTCCGTCGAGTCGAAGGCGCCACCCCGCCAGGTCCCAGCGCATCCAGTTTCCCCAAGGGTTTTGCTGCCCTCCGCAGAATACTCCGCCAACGCCGACGACGACGCTTCTATACAAACCTCCCCCTCCGCCGACTCTGCAACCCTCCCCAAGTTTGCTCTCTCATCAATCTCTCACTCACCCTCTCCATTGTCGCCATTGTCCCCATTGTCCCCAGTGTCGACTCAGAACTCCGTTCCCCAGCAACAAATCCTGCTCCGGAACGCCCACCACTTATCGCTTGCTGGTCCGATGGCCATGTTGTGGTCCCCCCCAGCCGCTCCCATCCTGCGCCCCTCCAAGGGGCTCTCTCAACCTGACGCCTCAATCTGGAATTCCTATCTTCTCATCGACAACGCTGCTCGTGCCCAGGCTCGCAAGTCCGAGCTCGCCACGCTTCAGAGCACTGCCCTTTGGGTCCAGCCGCCGCCCCAGAGGGCCCGCGAGCCTTCCCTCGATGGACTCTGGACCCCCGTTTCGCCCCAGGAATTGACGGCCACGCTGCCGGCCATGTGGGCGCTGCCCCCGGTCATTGAGCGAGTTTCCTACGGTCTTCCCCAGCCCGATGCGGAGTTGTGGGCGACTTATCTCCCCGTCGACGAGGAAACACCACGCGTGAAGCAGCGAGAGGCTCACCCTGCCACCATCAAAAGCCAGGCCATGTGGACGAAACCTTCCAAGGCGACCATCGTGGAACGCAGCACCAGTGGCGACGGACCCCTGTGGACTGCCCCCAAATCCGCCAACGGCACTGTCGATGCGCCGCTGGAGACTTCTAGCTCAACTCCCGAAGCGGTCAGCTTTGGGTTGTGTGGTGCCTGCTCCCGCCGCCGCCGAACCCAAAGAACCCGTGGGCCTGTTTAGCCTGAGCCATGAGCGTTCCGATTTCCGGACCTCGTCACTATCTCCGGCCGCACTGCTCATGGCTCGCAAGCCCCGGGCCCCGCAGCCGCCGTTTGCAGACTTCGGCTTTACGCATCTCTGGAACCAGACTCCGCTCTGGGACGCCGCCGCTGCTGCTGCGGCGGTCAAGATGCAGCGAGAGATTGACGAGCTTGTTCTTGAGGGCCTGTTCAGCCTGAACCACCGCCGCACCAATTTCCGCACTACGTCCGAGGCACCCGCCGCGCTGGTTACCAAGAGCAAGGCGCGCATCTCGCAGGAGCCTCTGCCGAAGCTCACCTCAGATAGCCTCTGGTCTGTGCGGGATCAGTCCCCTGCAGTTGAGCTAGACTGGCTTGTTATCTCGTCCTCCAAGCCCAGGACCTCGTCGGTTGATTCGTCGTCGACGGACACCGACTCCCTGGACGCCACCAAGGCTTCTATTGCCGCCTCATCGGTCGCTTCTTCTGTCACTTTCGAGGACGCCTCTACGAAGCCGGCCCGTCGGCTGGATGCAACCCCGGCTCAGTGGCTGGAGGCTCTCCAAGCTGCCATCTCCGCAAGCAAGGATGCCGCAACCCTGGCGGGCAAGGACCAGGTGCTCGACAGCTCCGGATCCCCATCCTCTGCTTACCAACTCTGGTCCAAGCCTGATGATGACATGTCCGAAGAGGAGGCTGATGACAATGCCATGTGGCGGCCCTCGTCCTCGCGCACCAACCGCTACCTGGTGCTCACATCGACCCCCGGTGAGCTCGACGACAGCCAGCTCCGCGCCTCGTCGGAGACGTTGCGCCGAGGCGGCAAGTTGCAGGCCCGCCCTCCGCCGCCCGTCTTTCACGGCTCGTCCGTCTCGGCTTTTGCTCCCGGGGTTAGCGAGACACCGCGGGACTTCAGTGCACAGGCGCTCTGGACCTCGGACCCTGCTGCCGTTGCCGCCGCCACGGCCGGTGCAACAATTGAGGAAGAGCGAGCCTGGCTTGACAAATCGCTCCGACAGAGCATGTCCCTGGTGAAGCTTTGGTAAGCCAGGAACCGGAATTAGGGTGGACTTTGCGGGGGCTCGGGGCCTCGGAGGCTTCGTGCCTCGGAGTGGGGTGCCCGTTGGGGGGGATCCTTTTGGGGCCCTCGGCATCTCGGGGGTGCTGTATGACGACAATTACAAAGCACGGTGGCGCGGACAGCGCATGACTTGGAACCGTTCGGAGAAATTGGAAATCCTCAACGAATTTGGGGGGGGGGAACATGTGCGATGCAAAAGTAAATGCACGCACCATTAGTGGAATGACGCAAGCGAATTTGGAATATGTTTTGATTTGGGTTTTGATTTATTTTGCCCATCCTTGTATACCAGCGTTGTCATCATAATGTACCTAGCCAGCGAAAGCAAAATCATGGATTCTTTTTTGTCTCACCATTGTCTGGTCCCGCCAGTCGCATTGATTATGTCCCTGCACATGTGAGAACTATATCGTGTGATTTCTGTGATATCTAGTCGTCGTCTCTGTCCAGGATCCTCCAGAACCCTTTTTTCCATCCTATGACGCAGCGGGAGCTGTCGTGTGATGTTTTGATTCTTTTGGTGGTTCGGCTTCGCATATCCGCTGCGGGCTTGTATGTCCGGCAAAAATCACTTCATCTGAGCGCGGGGAGTCACACATGATGGCCAACCCTGGCGTGTAGAACATGGCAATGTGAAGCGCAAAAGCACAAACAGTTGCCAACGTAGAGGAAGGTGGTGTTGAGATGGTTCGACGTAGGAACCAGCCCCTTCTCGCTGCGTATCCAGCCAAGTCGCAGCAGGTGTGAGTGGGTGGTGCTCTGGGGCTACTCCTCCCGTGAGGGCATGAGCTGCGAGGGTAGCCGTAGCTATGCGTCCCTATCATTGCTCATCTGGCCATGGAGTGGAGATGGCCCTTGGCTGCTGTGATGTGGTGTTGAGCGCGCTTCGTGCCGGCGGGCCGTGGATAATTGGGCCTGGCGGTGGAGTTGTGGTTGGACTGGTGGATGTTAAAGGCGCAATTGCTCACGGGATGTTTCTTGGGTCGTTGTAGTCGTTCGATGTATAATCCTGTTGCTCTTTCAAGAAGTTGATGCTTGCAGATTGAAGGAGGGGAGTGTGTAGCTGGCTCAAAACTGGTCCGACTTAGGCTGATATCACGATAACCAACAGGAGCGGCATTGGTTGCACACTGCGAAAGACAGCATCTCCGTCGGTGGTTTATTCAAGCAAAGAATCATGAGTGTTCTCATTTGCACGTACGCACACCCATGGCTCTTTGCACGCATTGGATACATGACTTCCGAATGGGGCCGCCGACTCCCACGGTTTTATGTGCACGATGCACGCGTGAATCTTAGACGTGGACAAAAGAAAGGACTTGGCCATAGGCGAAGAAAATTAGTAGAATAATCAATATTGCAATGTTTTTGAATAGAAACAAACCAGTCATTTCATATCTGGCATTTCATTTGAGAAAGGGCATTGCAATCAATTGTGAAACGGTAGGATACATATTCTGCTTGCGAACAGCAACGAGTATGCCTGCGAGCATCAACACTCATAAACATATCAAGCCCCTCTTGTTTTTCTTCATTCACTTTCCCTTGTCCAACTTCCGCCATATCAATCCAAACCGTCAATGTTCCGTCATGCCCCAGTTCGTAACTCGGCGCACCACTCTCATTCACACGATTGGACTCCGTTTTTAGAGGTAGTAATAAATCATCATGGCGTTAAGCTCTATCCATGCATGCAATCATAAAAAACAAACAGAGCGTACAAGTATACGCTTAATGCGACGTGAAAACCCTTTCACTTATCCCCTTCTCCTCCTGCACCATCCTCCACCCCCCGTTTCCGTATGTTTGCCCCTGCCCATCCCAGCCTTTATGTTATCCCAAACCCCGAAAAGTCGAAAAAAAGAACCCCCGGTGTTCCATGGAATTTTTTTGTGTGCTTCTTCCTCATTCTCATTCCCCTTGTTTTCTTTCCTCTCTTGTAGCTGTTTTCATTGTATGCATGTATGTGTGCCTCCTCCTCTCATTCCTCCTTCTCGCTTTCCCCCATCGCAATGCGTGGCATGAGTTCGTGCAAAAAAAGTATTCCTTGTCGAGAGAAAGAACATCATCTTCTCGAGAGCATCGTCTTTCCTTCCCATCGCCCTTTTTCCATCCTTTAATAATCGTCAAAGCATTAAGGTGTGTCAGAAGGACACTAATAAGAGAGAGAAGAGAACAAAAGAAAGTGACGTTTCCTCGTACCACACAAAGGGAACAACACAAGAAAATAATCCGTAAAAAAATATAACCCTCACAAGTTATACCCGTGTGAACAAGTACCGACATCAACCGCCGTAGCGTTTGTTTGTCCTGTCTACCTATTACTTGTGAGGGGCTCATTAGAGAGGCGTATCCTCATTAAGGGCATTGAATGTATGTATGCTCCTTAAGGTTCGCCTCTTGGGGTCGTTCATCTGGCGTGCAAGTCATGGCCGCACCACCTTTCCGTGAGCTGCCATGGATTCGTCATCACCACTGCCATTGGATTGGCAGGGCTAACGTGACCAGCGTTGTCGAAAGGAAACCATCCGCCAAGAAGAAGCCTTTTCAGCCGAGTAGTATCCAGACGGGGTCGAGAAGATTCGGGTACAGGTAGTGGACTGCCATAATGTCGTAGCTCCCCAGGGCCGATTATCGCCTATATTGAGGCGAACGTACCCTTTAAGCCATGTGGATGTAATCGAACAAAAACCCTGGACCTCCGAGACCGTCGCTATGCAAACAAAATTCCACAAAATCTTTTGTACACGCTCATGCAAGAATGCAGAGCACCTGTTCAGTCCTCCAACAGAGTGACTTTCAACCGACAGTCATCATCTGCATCCGTTGGGGCAGGCTGGAGGGCGAGTTCTCTGTCGATGTGCCATCCAGGAGAGGGTTGTTTCCGCGCCCCCTAACTACTCGTCGTGGCGGGCTCGAGCCTGGATCATCGAAAACGCGGGTGAAGGCGGGGCTCGATTCGAGTTGGCGCTCATGTCGAGGTGTTCGCGCGGGACTGTGTGTGATTTGGTCTGCTCTTCGGACGACATCTGAGAGGCAGTCGCGTAGATCTCCTGCCCTCTTGACCAAGGCCTTGAGACTGTTTGTGTCAAAGTGCACCTTGCCATCGTTGGGAGATACCTGGTCAGGCTGTGTGCGATGTTGCATAGCTTCCATGACAGAACGGACAACTCCGGACACATCATGGGTTTTGTGCAATCGGTTCTCGGGTGTTCTAGGCCGGCTTGACCGATTCGACACATGGTTTGCATCTGCTGATGGCCAGTTGCCGAATATGTCATCTTCGGGCGAGAAGACGGATCGTCGCCTGGGAGAATGTCGCTCCCGTACCACGGCCGTTCTTGACATTGCGGGTTCCCTACCGTCAAATGCAGCATCCAGGCGGTCCATGGAGTGCGCGTCAAATCCGTCGTCGCCAAAGCGCTCGTCAATATCGAAGGCATCAAAGTTGATCGACGACGTAGACTTCTGGTCATCATCCTCCTCCTCCATCGAGTCCTCGTCCGGCGATGCCAAGGCAATGATGCCTTCTGCTTCTTTCCACAAGCCTCGTTGTGACCCTCCGAGCATGTCCATATCCCGGCCATGGCGACAGAGGCGTTTCAGATCGTTGACGAGGAGAGAAAATTCTCGGATGTGCCCCGAATGGGCTTTGACGCTGGGTTGTGTGGCTCGGATCGACTCTGGAACTGCAAACATCTTGTCATCTTTGTCGCCACTTCCCATGCCACCACCGCCAAACTCGAAGTCATCATCCCAGTCTTCGCTGACTGTCTTAGTCCCCATCCCCCATGTGCCATACTTGGCTCCGGAGGTTTTCGGGTCATCTGGAGAATCGTGGACGACGGGGACGCTTTGGCTGCGCACATGGGTCGGCGTGGGTCCTTTCCGAATAGCTGAGCGGCCGCCTCTAGAGTCCATCTCTTGCTTTGCGTACGCAGTCTTTGGGCGTGGGGAGCGTCCCCCCTTTGAGTCGTACTTGTCGTGGGTTGGAGGCTCGCTCCAGTCAAATAGATTGCTTAGCGGTCGTTCGCTATGGCTGTCGTTGCCGTTCATGTCGAGCGTTCCGTTGCCACTGATGTTGGCAAGGGCCAGTCGCACGTTGGGGTTAATTCTTCTGGAGTTTAGTGAGTTGCCCTTGGAGGGAGGTGACAGAGGGTTGCACGGAAAATCGTCGTCCCTGGCCCAGTCTTCGTCAAAGTCGTCATCCAAGGACATGCGATTGAAGTCCTTGGTGGGGATTGAAACATCACGGGGAGAGGAGTCGAGCCTGAAACGGGGCCCAGACATATCTCGGCGCGCGAAGCTAGCCTCATTCCGGTGGACTGCGCGAACGGGCGTGGGTGCACTCTCGTCCTCCTCCATAATCTTATCGTCCTCGTCCCACGTCCGGCCGAGGATTTCCTGAATAGAGAGGCGTTTCGTCTTGCCGTTGCCAGCGGTACTGGGCGGCGACTCGTCATACATAGACTCCAAAGGCGTCTCAACCGCGCCCGTGCGCGGCCGGATGCGACCGTCCGCAGAGAATCAAACATGGTGTCACTCTTGAAATCCGTGTCGTCGTCGTCTACCGACGTACAGTCCCGAGTGTCGGCCTCGGAGCTCTCCATCGTAGACGTCCTGTCGTGCTGCGGTGCCCTGAGTTGTGACATCGCAGCGGAACTGGTCGAACTTCCAGAGGGTTGATTAGGCCGAGTGTGGTGAGTGGGCACCCCGCTGGAAGACCCTAATCGCGACGCATCCACATGGAAACTTGAAAGTCTTGAAAGCGGGGGGACTGGTGACGATGAGTTCCTTTTACGCGTTCGCAGCGATGAGATGGTAGCTGAACCAAGCGCCGACCCCTGCCGAGTAGGCGATGCTGGCGAAATGGCCAATTCTAGCGGGGGATTGGCTGGAGATTCTGCGCCGGCCTGCGCGCCAGTGAGTGGTTCTGACACATGTCGCTTATTTCCGTTTCTGGACTCAGCGCCTCGCTTGGGCCGACGGATACTGCCCGAGGTCCTAGACACCCAATTCCCTGCCGACGTGAAAGGCATCGAAATGGACTTTCGCGGTCCTCTTGAGGGCGTGCCCTCGGGGGATGGTGAATATTCTTGAACTGGCAGAGTTGGTAGACGGGGTGATTCCTGAATGTCTGCAGCAGGCAACAGTCTCGGCGGCACTGAAGATGCTGAAGGTACTGAAGCGCCTGAGACCAGTCGCGGCTTAACGAGATGGGCTCGGTTGCGGTGTTCGTCCTCGCCGGTGCAAATGCGCTTCGAGTATACCAGTCGAGCATGCGGACTGAGATCGCCAAAACGGCCGGGACTTGCCCGTGAACTCACACTAGCCGTCTTGGTGTGGAAAAATGAAGTCCATCCACTTCTTGTGGTTGATCGTACCGGGGTTGCGATCGGGGGTGAAGCGAGGAACTCGTGGGGTTGTGAGTGATCGCCGAATGAGAATTTATGAGGCTCTGTCGGGGTCGTCATAGTAGAATCGACCTGGAACCTCTGAAGAGTAGCAGAGCGCTGATGGCTCGTCGCAGGTCGTCGCAGAGTCGGCAAATGAGACTTTGATCGTCGGCCTACGTCGGCGTTTTCGTCGGTATATTGGGTCGACGTCGATCGCTTGACAAGCTTGTTCGGAGGGAGAGATGGCGCAGCGGGGCCAGAGGGGAGAATCGGTGCAGCAGAGCCGTGGGAGAAGATGGAGGGAGTGTCGGGGCCAATGCTGGATCTGGGGCTTTCGTGACGGGACAATGGGCGGAGGGATAGGCGCCTCATCCACGATCCATTGGAAGAGATTGAGTCTCTTGACTCGGCGATGGGAGCGGGTGATTCTGTGCGCCTGACGAAAGACGACTTCCTGCTGCTAACCTTGGGAGGTGGAGGCGTCGCTGTCGATTGGGGTTGAGGTTGGGGTGCCGTTGGTAGCGGGAGAGGGGAGGTCTTGAAGCCGTCGAGGGTCGCGGGAGGGTGTGGTATTGTGAGCTCCCGTGGGGGTTCGACGTAGTGCTCGTTGCGGGTCGTGAGAATAGGAAATTGGTCGCTCGAGGGCGAAATGTCGGCTCGCGGTCGGTAGAGGTTCGTCTACTGCGGGTCGAAGGTCGGAGGGAGGGAGAAGCGGAGTTTGGTTCGGTGGGTTGGCCGAATACCAAACCGCTGGCCGCTGCAGCAATAGCAGTGCCCGTTCCGACGAGCTAGAGACAAGAGTCGACGTCAACGATTGCTGCAAAAGGAAACTGGGAGACAAGCCACAAAAGAGGGTTTGGAGAGGGCCGTGTGATAGAATGCGGAAAGGCTATTGCTAGACGTGGGGATGTGTGGTGTGGTGTGCAAGTGGTGATGTTGGTGGGCTCGATGGGCTGGGTATGTTTGATGTTGACTACGGATTGCGGAACGGGTGACGAGAAATGGGGAAGGGTCAACAAACTTACACTTGGAACGGCCTGCATGATTGCGAGGGACTCTCAACTCAGGCGAGAGAGAAGACAACGGCTAGCATTCTAGGGGAGGGTGACGGTGGTTCTGGATACGGACGGGTTGCGCATCGTCAAGCCATGGAGAGTTGATTGACTTTATCGGCGTGTGTAGCCCAAAGGTTGAAGAGGCGTTGTAGCGATGCAACCACACCCAAAATTGCCCCAGAGGTCCGGAACGGCGATGGGGCAGACGAAGGCGAGGCGACGCGACAAACAAGTCGAGGACTGGGCGAGAGGCTGTGCGCTGGTCGGTGCGGTGCGCTCTCTGGTTCCTTGGGGGACCGACGACGAAGATGAGGCCGAGGGCGAGGGAAATCGAGGGCGCGGTGGGGGGGGACGAAGGACGCGCCGGTTCAAGGTGAAGCAGCCGCGTGATGGAGCTGGAGGTGGTCTGAAGCCGCCGCCACGGAAACGCCGTTGAGAGCGTGTGCGAGGGGGGGGACGAGGGGGGAGGAGCGTCGGTTTCGGGCTTTGGGGCAAGATCGGATCAGAGAAGAAGTAGGAGAAGGAAGAAAGACAATATGCGATCTCTCTTCCTTTTTTTCCCTGCTCTCTCGCAAGTCCCCTGGCCCTTGTTGGTTGAAGGTGAGTTGACTGGTCGTAGAATGAAAACCAGCTGCGAGGAACCAAGGCCAAGCAAAACAGGAGCACCTCGACCACTGCGTCGCGACCACAGACCACTGGACGGAGACTGCAGCACCGTAACATCCACTCAAAAACGACACCCGCGCGGACCAAAGCACCAACGGCCTGCGACCTGGAGATTGCAAGTGAGATTTGGGCGAGGACGGATCGCCTCTGCAGGGATGAGCATCAAGCCCGCGAGCCAGGGCCCCTAGGGCTCCGGCGGGCCAGCGTCCGCCTATTCCCCCTCTCACTCAGGCCTCAGGGCTCCCCCCAGGCCCTCTTCCAGGGCGTTGTACTATAGTAAGCATCGGAAGGTACCTCCGGACGGGCACAGCGCCCCCTCCCCCCCGGAGCGCCGAGTCGGCGGGGTCCAGGGCTTGCGTCTTTGCCCTTATTAGCGGGCGGAGCCACTGAATGTCTAGCGCCGCTGCGGGCCTGTAGGCGGGTGGCCCAAACAACGCTGAGGTGTGAGCCTGTGAGGTGCGTTGTGGGCTTGCGGCGCCCTGCGGCGCTGCGCCTACAGCAGCCCACAGCAGGCTCGACGCCGAAACGTACAGAGTACCTGACGCATGATTGGGCGCGTGGCCTCGCGATGGGTCCGTCTCAGCAGCACAAGAGATTGAAGCTTCTAGATCGAGTGGAGGGCAGCAAACAGTTGAAATTGAATGACAACGAAGCGACGTGCAGGACCTACATAGTACAGTAGTGGGATGGGGATTGTCTTCGCCGCGCGGGTAAAAAAAAATAAAAATATTTTAAAATTGATCTGCCGCTGGGCGCATGCAGACGGATAGGGGACGAGACCACAACATGTGAGGCTCGAGATCTCGGCGCTTCTCACCCTCAGTGACTGTCCGCCTGTAGTTCTCGCTGGTCACGCTCTCGTATCCGTCCTCCTGAGGCCCAACCGGGCAGACCCAGTCAATATCCAACGACCAAGGTACACACTATAGCGACTACTTCCAAGAAATAAAGTGAGCCTGCATCTGGGAGTTTAGCGCCTGCGGGCGAGCCGCGTATCAATTTGCCGTGACCCTCTCGTCCATCATGATCATGGCACGGCTACGAAAACGCACAATTCGTGCTGTGCGCACGCCTGAAGTATTTTGGGACTCATTCCGTTGTCCGTCCCGCCAAGGCGCATTCTCATCACTCTCGCACCCCCGGCCCCTGGGGACATCTCCGAGCGGGACACCTCACCGGGGCCTCCTGGGCTGGCTCCGGGGTTACATCTCGGGCTATGCCTACAGCGGCATTTCTGCACTGCGGTGGTGCGTGAGGAGAGAAAACTGCTGGTTGGGGGAAGAAAAAGCCCAGGACGCGAACCCGGTGGGATGGCGTTCACTGCGGCAGCTGGAGAGAGCTGGGGACGAGCTGACGAGACGACTCCGGAGCCATGTCAGGCGAGGTGCAGGATCCCGTTCCTTACAGCTCCCCTTCCCCTCCCTCTCCCCCCCTTCTTTTCGTCTGTTCGTCTTTTTGACTTCCCCGGGGTCCCAGCGGCCGAAGACGACGGCGACGACGACGCCCCGACGGGGGCCCTCGACGGCCAGACGTTCCCTTCCGGGTGGCTCAGAGCACAAAATACCCCTTCCGTCGTTGACCGAGAAGAGAGCCCTGTTCCGTTGCTTGCGCAACGCAGGGCAGTAAAACCACCGGTCGAGTTTGCCTTCAGCAGATGCCTGCGTCGTTGTCGTGTCACCCGTCCAGTCGGCTTCTGCAGCCACGCCAACGTTGTGGCATCCAGCTCCCAATAAGGGATGATGACGCTGGGAGACAGATCTCGTGCCCCGAAATCTGGCCATTGATCCGGTGTTGGGTGATGCAATCCCATCCTATCTGCATCATCCAACGTGTACGAAGTACGTGCATGCCACCAAACTATCTCCGGCCGGTGGTGTGTAACACAACAGGCCCCGGGGGGGTGTGGCTGCGACCGTTGGGGAGCTCGCCTGCTGGGCCGGTGTCTCAATAATGTGGTCTCGCGAAGGTTTTGATGAGTATTATAAGTCTCCGAGCATAATATGCAGGCACCTGATATCGCCCTACGCCTTGTTTTGGGGCGTAATCCGCGAGATGATAGGAGACGGCTTAAATAAGGCGGATCCCAACGAACCTATTGCCGCTTAAGCGTGGCTGTTGTATTTGCGAAAAGGGGGTTTTGTGCTTCCATCAATCTTTATATCCTGCATCTGTATTGCACAAGCTTGTGAGATGAGATCTTGTATCTGACAGCACACAATTGTCCCCCACCGACCCGCCTCTAATTAATTTGCTGTGCGCATCGTAGCTTCATGTTACCGTCCCTCAGCTTGTTGTGCTCCCAGACGTCACGCTAGGGTCACAGATTGGGCCTCCGTCCCGTGCGTGTGTGTGTTTAAGTGTGTTTCTGTTTTGATCCCAAGAAACATCAACAAGGCCACCAGCGAGGCCTTGTTGATGATGTGATGTACTCGGTACTGGTCCGACAAGATACGGCCTTTCAGCTTGCTTCGTCCAACTCCACACTTCCTCCTTGGTACTTTATGCATCCCTGAAGGGTGGACACGCGAGCCCCGCTTCGAGTGTACGGCCGCTGGGGGAGCCGGCCAACAACACAACAACATTACAAGCCCCCAGAGCAGGTCGCCATTTCTGTCAACTTTTCAAGTGGAGGCAATTACCAAGAAACAAACATTTCGTATTACTGTGTCACAACGCAACTGGGTTCTCAACCAAGGCTGTACCTTGGCCATAACAAACCGGCGCAAGGGGGCCGACTTGTCGTAGCCGTTCGGAAGCTCCATTCTTGTTGGCAACTGTTGCGCAACCTTTGCATGATGCGCCAATCATGACCTCTGTAAAGCGGAGCGAGACAAACAAGGATCAGCAGGGAGAACAATCGCAAAGGCTATGAACTGGAGGCCAATGTCTCTGAGTAATAGAGGCTTGGGGGGAACACGGCCAGACACAAGAGCAGAGCCTATGATTGTGCCCGGTCCGACACATGCCTCACGGTGTTTTTAGACACGCAACATTGTGCTCTAGTTGCTTGTCGTGGTCCCACTAACCCCCGTCTATATTCACTAGATTTTATGGATCCCGACGTTGATCAACTGTGCCGAGTTATCATAACAGAAAACCTCGCTCATTCCAGAATCAGGGCGCACGTGTATCGCACTCCCTTGCGTATGCTACATTGCTGAACCTGACCCTCGGCTTGTGTAAGCAATCGCAAAAGCAATGTCTGTCCAGCTCCTTTCCCGGTATCCCAAACCCGAGTTTCGAGACTGGGAAGACGGAAGCCAAAAGGATTCCTGCCCCTGTTTGTTGTAGTTGCGGCGGGCTCCGTTGAAACGCCCACAGTGATTTCGGCGTCCTCTCACCCGGATGCCATGGGTCTCCGGCACGTTTAGTCTACCAGTTTTGATCAAGATCCGACGAGGCGCTTGCGCATCCTGGGCGGGGCCGGATTTTCTTGGAGATGGCAACGATTCCAAGGCGGGCACCATTCACACGTTGCTGTTGCAAATTTGCAAGTCCGCGCCGCAGCCTGGAGCAGCAGAGATCTCCTCGTGTCCAGGCGGGTGCCCGCCTCCGAGAGCCCCGGCTCCAGGATCCAGCCCGAACAAGGCTGGACCGCACGATCGATGTCCAGGGATGCGACCTCCTCCAGCTGGAGCTTGCAACCCAGTCGACGAACCGGTTTCTACAGGATGAACCTACGTCGTACGGCACTTGCAACCGGACCTGTAAGCGGCGACGTAGGGAATGGCTCAACTTCGACCTGAAACAAGGAAGTGTGAAAAGAGAGGGGAAAATCCCCTCTCTGCATCCTCAAAAGGTGTCTGTGCTGGGTCATTCCTTGGTCCATGCAGGACCGGCGCAGACGCTGCTGGGCATATCCATCGACGAGGAAAACCCGAAATCAGCCGCACATGTGCGAACCTATCATTTGCCACAGGAACCATCTGAGTGGGTTTCGGAAAAGGAAATCTCATCCCCTTCATGACGTGCGCTGCCGTCAGCAAAACCTCCGGATTTAGATCCAGCGTTAACTATTCGGTAAGGAGACTAACCCGGTCATCCAATGCCAGCCTCCCAACACGTGAAGAGGCCAATTGTCCAATAGCTCCAATTTCCACCCCTCATCCTCCCGGATGTTGAAGGGAGCTGATGGGCATGCGTAGTGCCCAAGGATTGGAGCTGACGCAATGGGTGAGCTGCTTGTCTGTCGATAGCTCTAAACTTAAATGCCATGGGATGCTTGTCCAGATCCCACAGTCCAGGTTGGGACTATTTGCTTGGACAGCGAGCTAGCGAGGCAACCACCAACAGCGCCCCCTCTCATCGGTTTCGGGCCATTGTGGCAACTCGGCAGTCTGAGGCTCGTTGGCTGTGCAGCTAGTTTAGAAGAACCGTCATGCTTCCCCGCAAAGAGAAATTGACCGGCCATGGATCTTGAGGTCGAAGAATGGGGTCAATTGCCAGCATGACCATCTGAGCATGCCCTTCCTAAACGATCATGTTGCTTCGAATGTGTCTGTCTCATGCAGCTACCGACAATGCGAACGCAGCAATGCATGATGATGCGGAACAGGTTTGCCCGCATGCCTGGGGATGGGATGGAACATGCAGGCCGGATCCGAGGCAGATACTGTCGTGCGCAAACTCAAATCCTTAGACGATGTCGGGGCCTTTTCGGATCAGCTGGCAATGAGCAACTCCCTCGTAAAGCTGACTTTGGCGTCGTTTATTCCTTGGAATCCAGACCGGAGATAACCTGTTCGTCTTGCCAATTTTGGCACTCGCTACGTCCCGGCATGGACCAAGCTACCGGTAGCGTCAAGAGCGCACGCCGCCAAGTGGAGAGACTACTGTCGGTGACGTGGGAAAGCCATCGCGTGCCCCAAGCGGTACTGGCGAAAGCCCGTCCAAAGCCGCTCGCTCATCTGTGAGCGATGAGGGCCGTCATTTTGGAGGTCGCGATGTGAGACAGAGAGTCATCGTTTGTTTCAGGCCCCCTGGTACAGTGGGGAGCAGAGCAGAACAGACTCAGACCTTGGTCAGGGCAGCAGTAAGCATTGGCTCGGCTGACAAGGAGCTATGTCTTGTAAGTGAGTGAGCGGGCCGGCTCTGTCGTGCAGAATGGACTTTACACCGATCTCTGTAATGCCTGTAATGCACAGGACGGTGGATCTCCAATGCAGTGTTGTGCAGTGCCAGTGCAGTATGGTTTGCATCTGCTATCGGATTGCAGATCCCAGCAAAATGCAAGTGCGAGACTCGGGGCCTCAATTGACGAGGGTAAGCGAAAGAAAACATCAAAGTTGGGCTGCTGTAACGCGATTCGCGTCGTCACGCGTTGGAGTCGCGCGTTTGTATTTAGGGTTGGGGCGCCCTGATTGGATTGTCTGATCCCAGCTGAGAGAGGTCGCTGAAAACGCCGCAGCCAGCCCGCATTTGTGGCTTCGCACCTCATCATGGCTAACCCAGGCCATCCAATCCAATGATCCGTAGGCGACAACACTATGATGATAAGCGTTGATGGACCTCTCCTGCGTGCATTCCGAGGGGCTTGTCATGGACAGGGTCGACAACCCGACTACCCGTGCCTAACGGACAGCGAGTGGGCAATGGATTGGCTGATAGCCGGATGAATTCTCCACGTCGGATGCGAACAGGCGAACCCTGAGACGCAGGCCGCGTCTCCGGCATCTTGGCTGGACCTGTGGGAGAATCGGGCGCCGCTGATATGTCACGGGGAGGGGAAATCGGGCGATAGCTGCATGCCCGTTAATTAGGCTGGGGACAGCACGGAACGGAAAACTGGAGTTGGCGGCGGCATCATCCTAGATTCTTGGACCCTCACCGCCAGTTGCGCTCGTATTGGCGTCGTCTGCTCTGGCCACAACGTCTCGCCATGATTACTCCGCGCAAGCCCGGAACGCCCAGTCATCAATCGATGAGGCTGTCGCGGAAGACTTGACTACTGCAGGAGGAGATTGAGGTTCCAGGCAAGATGCTCGGGGCCCTTGAACGTCCGGCGTAGTACAACGGAGGTCTTGCTCGCTACGGGCACGGATCGGGTTCGGCGAGACATGTTGCTTTGCATGTCAATGTACCAGAGACTTTCCAATTGAGATCCGAGTAAACTGTATTATTGAACAAGGTGTATTCTATGGAACAATTCATAGAACAATTCAACTTGTGCTAATTCCCACGTTGCATCGTGGCCCGGCATCGTGGACTTGCAAGTTGAAGCTTTCATCCATGGATCGGCCCTCGGGAGGTTTAAGCGCCGACCTTGCCAGTGCCCGCCGGTCCGATGTGGGCCGGCAACCCACAAAATTCAACGACCACAGTCCACAGCCTTGGCGGGGCACATCACCAGCCAGCAAAGCCAAAGCAAAAACGTAGAGGTGACGCCGAATATACCGCCAAACCGCCCGCACACCCTACATTACCCGTTGTAAGCGCTCACTATACCGCCATCAATTCTTCAACGGCCGTTTTCCCTCATTCGGCTGTAGCTACAAGCCTTCCACACCCCCCTGCGTCTTGAGCTAGCCCTACGCCACCTTCAAGATGGAGGCTGATATCAGAGCTGTCCTGCCCAACATCGACCCCGTGGTCTCCGAGTACTCCGTGGGCTACCTGACCCATGCTTCTACTACATGGTCGGATGAGGAGGACCCCTCTGGCCCTTCTCCTCTGAACGAGGCTGCTGCTACCGTCACTGACCTGCTCCTGTCCGCATCAGGCGAGGTGAATGCCAACGTGGAGGAGAAGATCAAGCAACTCGTCGAGAAATGGGTGGACAAGTACACCGCTGCCAACGGTGCCCAGAGGACGGGGCCTTCGATCGTGAGGCGTCTGGATCAAACTATCCAGGTTAGTTCGCAGCGCAACATGTCGTCGACGTTGGCGGTGGCGACGGGCGGTGTCGATTTGGAATCGGCGAATGCGAGAAAGGTTGAATCCAAGGTCGACCGCAAGAAGCTTGAGAAGGCTGAGAGAAAGATTGCGGCCAAGCAGCAAAAGAAGACCTTCAAGACCGTCGAGTACGAGGCGTCGAGGCTGCTCGAGCTGCCCGAGTCTACGCAGTCTTACGAGGAGTTCTACATGGCTGTCAACCCGCTTCAATTGGGTTCTGGCGCCGGAACCAAGACCAAAGACGTCAAGCTCGACAGCATCGATGTTTCTATTGGCGGAAACCGCATTCTTACAGACACCAACCTCACACTCGCTTACGGCCACCGTTATGGTCTGGTTGGTAACAACGGTGTTGGTAAATCTACGCTGCTCCGAGCCCTCTCGAAGAGAGAAGTCGCCATTCCCACCCATATTTCTATTCTTCACGTCGAGCAGGAGGTAAGTGTCTCTGTGGTCGCGGTGAGTGTTTATGTTAACATGACTAGATTACTGGTGATGATACACCAGCTATCCAAGCTGTGCTTGACGCAGACGTGTGGCGCAAGGTCCTTCTCAGGGATCAAGACGTGAGCATTACCTCGTTTCCTTGACCAATTCGCATTGTCTGACATTGTTTTAGCAAATCATGGCACGTTTGGCAGAGCTGGAAGCCCAGCGAGTTGGCCTGGCCGATACTTCAGCAGATGCAGCTAGGATTGATCGCGACAGGGAGACCCAAGATAACAAGCTTGGAGATATCCAAGGAAAGCTGGCCGAGATGGAGTCCGACAAGGCCGAGCCCAGAGCGGCCAGTATTCTTGCTGGTCTTGGATTCTCTCCCGAGCGACAGCAATTTGCCACCAAGACGTTCTCCGGTGGTTGGAGAATGCGTCTGGCACTGGCACGAGCCCTCTTCTGTGAACCTGACTTGTTGCTTCTGGACGAACCGTCGAACATGTTGGACGTTCCCTCAATTGCTTTCCTTTCCGACTATCTGCAAGGCTACCCCAGCACTGTCCTGGTCGTATCTCACGACAGAGCGTTCCTCAACGAGGTCGCTACCGACATCATCCACCAGCACTCACAGCGCCTCGACTACTACCGCGGAGCCAACTTCGACTCCTTCTACGGCACCCGAGAGGAGCGAAAGAAGGTGGCCAAGCGAGAGTACGAGAACCAAATGGTTCAGCGCGCCCATCTGCAGGCCTTCATCGACAAGTTCCGCTACAACGCGGCCAAATCCTCGGAAGCCCAGTCCCGTATCAAGAAGTTGGAAAAGATGCCCGTCCTGGAAGCCCCAGAGGCCGAGTACAGCGTCAAGTTCACTTTCCCCGAGGTGGAGAAGTTGTCGCCTCCTATTGTCCAGATGTCCGGTGTTACCTTTGGATACAACAAGGACAATATCCTTCTGCGAAATGTCGACTTGGATGTCCAGCTGGATTCCCGTATTGGTATCGTGGGACCCAACGGTGCTGGTAAGACAACGATTCTCAAGCTGCTTATTGGTAAGCTAGAGGCTTCCACTGGTCTGATCTCGCAACACCCTCGTCTCCGCATCGGCTTCTTTGCACAGCATCACGTCGACGCCCTAGACTTGAATACGAGCGCTGTGAGCTTCATGGCCAAGAACTACCCCGGCCGCACGGACGAGGAGTACCGACGACGACTCGGCGCCTTTGGTATCACGGGCACAACTGGCCTGCAGAAGATGGAACTCCTGTCTGGAGGTCAAAAGTCGCGTGTGGCGTTTGCCTGCCTGGCACTGACGAACCCTCACATCCTGGTGCTGGACGAGCCTTCCAACCATCTGGATATCGAGGCCATGGATGCGCTGGCGGAGGCGCTGAACGAGTTCCAGGGTGGTGTGCTGATGGTTTCTCACGATGTGACAATGCTGCAGTCAGTGTGTAAGTCACTGTGGGTGTGTGATGGCGGAACGGTAGAGAAGTTCCCTGGCGACGTGCAACAGTACAAGAAGAGGATTGCTGCCCAGGCCAACGCGGCTGGTGTTGTCAAAGCTCACTAAAGGGAGCAGGTATTACCAGACCATGTGGGATAGATATAAATACTACATGGGTGTTCCTTTGGTGCAATATGCAGCTTGTGGTTTTGTTCCTCAGCTGATGTGAGTCCTCCGATTTAATCCCCTGTAGGGTAGGTAAGATCCAAGTACAATCCCGTTTCGATGCAAAGGTTGTGAGTGTCATTACCATGAGTATTATTATCCGCAGGCACATACACGGCTATCTGTAATTTCAAAACACACTTGACATTTAGTCATCGTGCAATATATGTTGTGAAAAATAAAAGACTAAACCATCCTAAAGTTGTATGTATTATGCATAAACTTATATGCTTAGTGTTTATGACTAATTCACTACTTTCCCTGACCAACATGCCGCCATATAACCCAGATTAAGCTATTTCACGAGATGGCGCATCCATCTGGAAGTCATGTATCCAATGCGTGCGAATAAAAACACTTGTACGTATTTGTCTTTCGATTTAGGCGTGAAACCGAAGTCGCATTCGAGTCTGGTTCATTGATGTAGGGTAGCTCGAACATGGCCAGGTGCCTTGTAGGTGGGCTTATCACCGCATCAGGGGATAGCCATAAGCGTACAACTACTGGTATGCACGGGGCATCATAGATATATTCGGATTTCTTACTTATATTGTGTCGTCCGCTAAACGATTGCATCGGATACGCCACTCCGACCCGGGAGAGTATACATGGTACGTAGCGCTGTACGTAGCTCATTTGATGCCTCCTAGAATACCAAGACGCTGCCGCCTCACTTTCCCCTTTCCCGAGCAAATGTCCAATGCCGATCGTCCAATATCCCCAGTTGACCCGTGTTCTGCCCCATCCACTGGAGCGGTGCGATTGTCCAGCGAGCTGTGGGGCGAGCTCTCGTGGCGCCCCGGCCGTCAGTGGGAAATACGTGGCTGGCCTCCTGGCGGTCCCAGCTTTTGCTGCAGAGTTGCCGGTGCCAGTTTGACAGGTCTGGATGTGAGGATCCCTGGTATCAATGCCGACATGGCCGTTGCTAGACGGTATTGTTACCCTTGGTGTTTTCTACGTAGTAGAGACTCAGCTTGGCTTGTCCGGCGTCAAGAACTACTCTCAGCGTGCCCTTTGTTCGGTGCGGCGTGGTCTGTCTCTGGCCAGATTTTGGCGGGTGTTGGCAGGTGCCTGCGTTGGCGCCTTGCCCTTTCCAGCCACGCACGGGCCACTAAGCAAACAAGCGAAAGTGCGCTGGGCGGCGGCCCCCTTCAGGCCCCTAGGCCCCCCTCGCCCCTCCCCTTGCCGGTGGGTTATTGGGGGGGCCGTGGCGGTGAACAATTTCACGTCCCGCTCTCTCCAACAAAAATCAACAAACTCCCCTTGACCGTGTCACCTTCCAACCCACTCAGTCTTGAAAGCTAGCTCAGCTCTCGACATCCTTCGCCCTGCATCTTCACTCCTCCACGACACATCCTCTTCCAGCTGCATCCATCCCCAACCGTCAATATGCGTGAGATTGTAAGTTGCCTGCCTCTTGTGGTTGCCCGCTCCCAACGACGCGTTCTGTTACCTGCTTGGGCGATGCTGCCCCTGATTCTACCCCGCCGCAGCATTTCCACCGCCTTCAGGACCACAAAGCTCGGGACTTCAACCACGACGTGATTTTGGGACAAGATGGCTGACCATGACTTTCTTCTGCAATATAGGTCCACCTCCAGACCGGCCAGTGCGTAAGTGCTTCATCCTCTTCAACGATCCGACGTGCGGGGATTCGCTAACCATGCGTGGACAGGGTAACCAAATTGGTGCTGCTTTCTGGCAAACCATCTCTGGCGAGCACGGTCTCGACAGCAATGGTGTCTACAACGGTACCTCCGAGCTGCAGCTCGAGCGCATGAGCGTCTACTTCAACGAGGTACGTGAAATCTACTCATCTGCCCCTATCCAGGAGGTGTCGAACTCACGCCACGCAGGCCTCTGGAAACAAGTATGTCCCTCGCGCTGTCCTCGTCGATCTCGAGCCCGGTACCATGGACGCTGTCCGTGCCGGTCCTTTCGGCCAGCTCTTCCGCCCCGACAACTTCGTCTTCGGTCAGTCCGGTGCTGGCAACAACTGGGCCAAGGGTCATTACACTGAGGGTGCCGAGCTCGTCGACCAGGTCCTCGATGTCGTCCGCCGCGAGGCTGAGGGCTGCGACTGCCTCCAGGGTTTCCAGATCACCCACTCCCTGGGTGGTGGTACCGGTGCTGGTATGGGTACGCTGCTCATCTCCAAGATCCGTGAGGAGTTCCCCGACCGAATGATGGCCACCTTCTCCGTCGTTCCATCCCCCAAGGTCTCCGACACCGTCGTTGAGCCCTACAACGCCACCCTCTCTGTCCACCAGCTGGTCGAGAACTCCGACGAGACCTTCTGTATCGATAACGAGGCTCTCTACGACATCTGCATACGCACCCTCAAGCTGTCCAACCCCTCTTACGGTGACCTGAACTACCTGGTCTCCGCCGTCATGTCCGGTGTAACCACCTGCCTCCGATTCCCTGGTCAGCTGAACTCTGATCTCCGAAAGCTGGCCGTCAACATGGTCCCCTTCCCCCGTCTGCACTTCTTCATGGTCGGCTTCGCTCCCCTGACCAGCCGTGGTGCCTACTCTTTCCGCGCTGTCAGCGTTCCTGAGTTGACCCAGCAGATGTTCGACCCCAAGAACATGATGGCTGCCTCCGACTTCCGTAACGGTCGTTACCTGACTTGCTGTGCCATCTTCCGTGGCAAGGTCGCCATGAAGGAAGTCGAGGACCAGATGCGCAACGTCCAGAACAAGAACTCCTCTTACTTCGTCGAGTGGATCCCCAACAACATCCAGACTGCCCTTTGCGCCATCCCTCCCCGTGGTCTTACCATGTCTTCCACATTCATCGGAAACTCCACCTCCATCCAGGAGCTCTTCAAGCGTGTCGGTGAGCAATTCACTGCCATGTTCCGACGTAAGGCTTTCTTGCATTGGTACACTGGTGAGGGTATGGACGAGATGGAGTTCACTGAGGCTGAGTCCAACATGAACGATCTTGTCTCGGAGTACCAGCAGTACCAGGATGCTGGTATTGACGATGAGGAGGAGGAGTACGAGGAGGAGGGCCTTGAGCCTGAGGAGTAAACAGGCTCTTAATGTGTCTGTAATCCTGCTAGCCTGTCTCTTCGTTTAGATGCAGCTTGATGCATAGTCGGCCTAGGCCAATTCTATTCAGGTGGTGGTAGTAATTGTTGAAAGGGGTTTCTAGATATCCTCGACAGTGGTAGTACAATTCACTTGACAATTGTATGAAACCAAACCAATAAGTCAAAAGTACACATTGGTACCAACTTTGTTCCCTATTCTGCTATAATTCGTGATTTATGCACTCTTGATTCTACATGTTGGGCTGTAGCGTCGTAGAAGTGGTCTGATATATGATTCTACGAGCCCCGTGCACACATTGGGAGCACACGTGACGCGGTGACTAAGCGTCAAAAAGTCAAGCTTCGACGAGCACTCGACCTTGGCTATGACCGACATCCGCCCTTAGACCCGTACGAACGTAGGGTTGAATCAATCGCTGCCATGTTTGCTCCCAGTCGGGGGAAGGTATTGGGACGAGCCATTGCTGCCTCCTCACCAACCCCGGTGACGCTCCCCGGATTCCTCGTACCAGCATGGCAAACCGCGACGCGCGCGCTCCACCTCGGCAGCTCTCTTCTCGACGACCTCGAAACGACCCTCCAAGCTAGGCCGGACGCCCATCTCGGTGCCGCCAGGCGTTGAGCTGTTTATTGGCGAGCCCAAGGCGAAGAAGGATATGACGACCTACAAGAGGATCTACAAGAAGACCATAACGGTCAAAGGGCCTCTTGGTAAGTTTTTTGCCTGACGTTGGAGGCCAGCACAAGAAGCAGACAAAAGGAATTGAGTACATTTTTGCTAACTGAATTGTGTAGGATCGTTGGATCTCGAGGTCCCCGAATTTGTGGAAGTGAAGCATGATGAGGACAACCGAATGGCAATCCTGACTGTTCAGGACTCGGATGTTAAGCAGCAGAAGGAGATGTGGGGTGAGTTTCTGTCCTTCTGCTCTATCCCCAAGGGCCATTTTGCTAATACGCGGTCTTTTGTTGAATAGGCACATCCTGGGCGTACCTCAAGAACTACATTATGGGCGTCTCCGAAGGCCACACTGCGATCCTGCGCCTCGTCGGTGTCGGTTACCGAGCCAGCGTCGAGGAGCGTGGCGCCAAGGAGGAGTTCCCTGGACAGCGATTCCTGTGTCTCAAGCTTGGATTTACGCACCCCGTTGAGGAGGGTATCCCCCGCGGTGTCACCGTTACGACACCGTCGCCCACTCGTATCCTGATTGAGGGCATCGACCGTGAGGTGCTCATGTCGTTCGCTGGCCGCGTGCGCAAGTGGCGCCCCCCGGAGCCATACAAGGGCAAGGGCGTCTTCATCAACGACCAGACGATCAAGCTGAAGCAGAAGAAGATCAAATAGAGGACTTTTGGATGAGGTCTTTGTGGCCGGTGGCCATTTGGAAGAGGTGTGTGATTGGGCCGCTGGCCGACTCGGCGGGACGCAGCTTGCGTGTGTATTATATAGTCTCGTGTACAGACGTGTACTATCTGTGTCAAGGCATATACAAAAAAACTACTTCTGGATTCTCGCCTTTTTATTCCATTTCCGTCACATCCATTTCCCGTTTCCCTGAACCCTTTCTATATATATTTATATTGCGACTCCATTGTCCATTCATGCCTGCTTGGCATCAAGAACCTCCTGCACGGCCTGCAGGACCTTGTCGTGGACGGCAGCAGGCGCAGCAATGACACCCTTGTTGTTGGCGAGCGTTCGGCCAACTCCAAAGTCAAGGCGCTTGCCGTGAATGTCGGTGACCTGGCCACCAGCCTCGCGGACGATGAGGTCACCGGCGGCGTGGTCCCAGATCTTCTCCTGGTAGGTGGCCTTGACGGGCAGGCGGAGGTAGATGTCACCAGCGCCGCGGGCGATGGATCCGTACTTGGCCTGGCTGTCCATGCGGACGCTGGGCTCAGTGATGCCGAGCTTCTTGGAGATGAGGGCCTGGTCGTCGTGGGCAGAGTGGCCGGCCTCAACACTCTCGCAGAAAGTGGCTTTGGAGAGGTCGTCAATGGCGCGCATGGCGATGGGCTTCTCGGCGGCGAGAGCACCAGCAGTCAGGGCACGGCTGGTAGCACCGTGGCCTTGAACTGCGGAGAAAAGGACACCGCGGCCCTCGTCAGTCGCGTTGGAGCCAATGTCGGCAGTGAGGCGGGCGGCATCGTCAATGGGCAGGTTGGGGCAGCCCAGGACGCCGACCTTGACATCGGCATCAACCATGAGGCCCAGGCAGACAGCGTACTGGCCGCCACGCAGGAAGCCCTTGGTGCCGTCAATGGGGTCGATGGTCCAGATGCGACCAGAGGAGCCGCCGAGGCTGTTGCCGCGGTCGATGAGCTCCAGCATGGAGTCGACGTCCTTGATGGGCCCGCCGAGGAGCTCCTCAGCGGCGGGGTCGTCGAGCTTGGTGGAGCTGACGAGGTCCCAGATGGTCTGCTTCAGATTGTCATCGTCGCGCAGCTGGGCGGCCTCCTCCTCGGCGACGATGGCGTCCTCGGGGAAGTGGCACTGGAGGGCGGCGATGATGAGAGCCTGGGCGCCAAAGTCGCCGATGGTGACGGGGCTCTTGTCGTTCTTGTCGACGGTGCCCTTGGCCTTCTCGTGGAAGACGCGCTTGGTCAGGATGGAGGCGCGCTGGACGGCCAGCTGCGCAATCTGGAGCTCGGAGGCGTAGGCGGGGGCAGCCATCGTGGAGGAGGTCGTTCGGCGGAGCAAGACGGACGAGGATGAGGCAGTTGCGGTGAGGAGGTGGGCAGAGAGTTGGCGGAGACGGGGGAGGAAGGACGGCGAGAATAGGACAGCCAGCGTGAGGAGGAGGAGTGAGAGCAGGAGGAGGCGAGGGTTGAGAATGGGCATGAAGAGGCGATGCTACGAGGATTAGAAAGAAAGCACGACAACGGCTGGCGGGTCGTCGGCGGTCGTCGTCGGTGTGGTTTGGTTGGTGTTTGGGAGGATGCTGGCTTGCGTGTGTGTGGGGGACACGACAGAGGGGATGACGATGACGTGGGGATGGTTTCGTAAGAGAAGAGCAATGGACACAAGCGTGGGAGGGAATGTTGCTTTTGTACTGCAATTACGAAGCAGGCAACGTAATGCCTCCAGGGGGGGTTCTATATATCTCCTTATATCCCGCTGTGTCTGTGTGTTTCGCGCATAACTGCTTCCGCGGACGTGATGCCATCTGCCCCTCCATCACCACATCCAATTCCAGGGACCGCGCGGCGACGAGGGGCAGCTTTCTCTGGCGGTCTCGGCGGTCCCTCAGCGCACTAGCAATTTTTCGGCCCCAGCAAAAGCCATTCGGCGCTGTGATTGGCTGGGAATTCCAGACCTCCAAACCTCCCACCACGCCTCACCAGCTGCCGTAACTCTCTATCTTCCGGTCTCGACATCCCATCAATTCAATACAACCGCCCTCCGTCTCGCCACCAAAAATGGCTTCCGCACCGGCCTCCCTCCGCTCCCTCTACCGCTCCATCCTGCGCGAGCTGCCCCCGCGGCCCATCCTCGCCGCGCCGCGCTCCCCGCTGCACACCCGCCTGCGCGAGACCTTCACCACCACCGCCTCTTCCGCCGCCGCCGCGCCCGAGGCCCGCGTCGAGGTCGCCGCCCAGGCCATCGCCTACCTCCGCTCCCAGCGCCTGTACTCCACGCTGCTCGAGCGGTACAACCCCGGCATGGGCATGTCGACTGATGAGCGCGTGCGGTTGACGGCCCGCAAGGTCGGCATGGATTTGCCGGTCGAGTATGATGTTGAGAAATAGGCCTGGGATCGGAATGGAAAAGGCATACGAAGCAGTCCTTGGCGGGCTAGGACCGATGTGCTGGGTACGCAATTGGGTCATGAAATATGGCCACGGGAGGATACATCGAACGAGGAAACACATACCACTCAGACACATCAACGAACCAACCACACAGCTCGAAAGAACGCAGCCAACAGGGAATTTAGCCAAGGAGGAGGAACAAAATGTACAATTATAGGCCTCACCACAGGGAGGAACCGGTTCAGGCACCAGCCTTGATCCCGGCTAACGATTGTACGACTAAGTGTGGAATACACAGAATTGATACTAGAATCACCATCATCTGCGGACGTCATTGTGGAAGTTATCCGTATCATCATATCTCATTCCATATATAGGGTGCGTTTGTTCAGTGCCGCGTCGACTCTCAAAAATAGGTATATACAAGAAGTCAAGTCCAACGCTCAAGCCATATCAAGGCCATAGGGGTATCAACGCCTCTCTAGTCTTGCTCTCTTCGTGTCCCCCATCTCTTTCTTTTCTCCTGCGTCTATTCGGGCAGTTTGCACATGCCCTCGTCTAGACTGAACCAACACCTCCATCCTCGAGCGCCTCGTCCCACCCGCCCATCTGCAGGAGGTACTCGCCGAGCCGCTGCTTGACTTGCGTGACGTTCTCGCCCAGCGCGCTCTTCCACTGGTCGCGCACAACGCGGACCTTCTCCTTGAGGTCCTCTGTTAGGCGACTCTCCTCAGCCTGTCGCATGTGCTGCGCACGGGTGTCGCGTTCCGCAGCGGGGATGGGCGTGCCGTCCGCCTCGGCCGTCTGCGTTTCTAGTACCTTGCCCTTGGCGTGTACCACAGCCTCCTTGACCTCATGTAGTAGGCATAGTAAGTTTGTGTGTGACTCAATGAACTGGTACGAGCTCTTCTCAGCGTGTAGCAGAAGGCTGAACAGGTACTGCATCGGGTACACGTGGTACGATGGGTTCTCGTCGAACTCGGCTGCGGGGATCTGGATGTTGAAGCCTTCGAGGTCGAGCGGAATGTTGTCTAGTAGTCCACACAGCGGTGGTGCAATGTCCCAGAAAGCGGAAAGCTGTATCGCCACACCGCGTTCGACGGCCTCCTCGACGACGGAACGGAAGTCCCGCGCTCGGTTTAGGACCTCGTTGGCAAATGCGTACTCCCGCCTGGCTGAGTCCTCAGCAAAGAAAGCCTCGGCTGACTTGAGCTTCTCATCGTTGCCAGAGAGTCGGTACGGAGTCATCACGACGTCGCAATAACGGCCGTTACGATCCGAGAGGATGTCGTAGATGGCCCGGTGCAGAGACTCGCGGGCCTCAAAAATCCACTTGAGGAGCGTCAGCTTCTCTAGGAGCTCCGGTCTATCGTCGCCCTCCTCTTGCGGCATGTCGGCATCGTTCTGTCCATTGTCGAAGAGAGTGCGAGAGAGGTCGTCAAAGAGCTCGGTGGCGCGGCTGATACGGCCCGTCACCAGTTCATTCAAGGGCACCACCACTTGGTTCTGGAACAGTTCGTACTCTGTCTTCTCCAGCTCCTTCTTCTGACCCACCTCGCTCTTCTGCGAATCGGATTCAATAGCGGCTGCATCTGCGTAGCTGATGTTTCCCGAGTTGATTTCCTGCTGCAAGTTCGTTCTGAGAGCTGTTTGTCGCTCAACCGCTGCCTTGGAGAACTGCTCCCGGCGCTTCGCGCTGTCGGTGGCGAATTTCTCCTTGGCAGCAGTTATTTCCGACAGTTCGCTCAAGGACCGGACTGCCATTCGGATCGAAGTCAACTGGGGGTGGCTGTTGTTGACGGCAGGGTGATGTCTCGGATAGGGGGGTGGCATGGTGACGAGACGGGAAACGTCGAAATACTCGCGGTTAGCCGTGGAAACCGGACTTGAGCCCAGCGAGGTATTGGGGAATGTCATGGGTTGGGGAGTCAAACTCGGCTCCGACTGATCATGCCAGCCCGTCTTCTCTGGTGGGTACTCTGAAGCCGAACCCTGCTCGCTCGTGTCTCCGTAGCTTGTTGAATTCTGATCAATCTCGGCCCATTGTGTCTTCGACACACCCATGTACTTCGACTCTCGCTTGGATCGCTCTAGGCGGGGGGACGGGTCACCCTGAGAGTCTGCCTCCCACCAGCGACTCGGCGGCCTTCCTCGGGAGCTGCCGTTTTCGTGGTTGTCACTCACGCTCATGCTGAGAATGGGGGACAGAGATGGCATATAGTTACTGGCCCAGTTGACGTTGGGTGCGGCACCGCTCGGTGAAACGGGTACACCTGCGGAACTGGGAGCTGAGTGAGAGTTGCTCTCGGGTCGGTGGTTTGAACCAATGGATCCGCGGTGGGAGCGTGTGGGTTCCGACGAGTCTGGAGTGAACTCATCCTGTGAAGTAGTCGATTCCCGTCGTCCCGGAATAACCATAGGGCGGAAGAGATCGCGCGTCAGGTCAAAGATCTCGGAACCCATAGCCCCAATAGCCCCAGAGTATCGTTCTCGTCTGATCCTCGATTCGTTGACAATGAAGTCAGCAAACATACGGACTCGATCTGCATCCATGGGAGCCGTCGCCTCCTTGGCAGCAAATGCCTGGAACCGCTCAATAGTATCGGCTGCAAACTGTTCCGCAGTTTGAGTGATGACAATGTGTTTTGAGACGGGGTTCGACGCGGATGCAGGAGGACGTGACGATTCTCGTGGGCGTGAGCTTGAGGCGGAGCGAACGTGAGGTGGGGGAGTTGGGAGAGCTTTGGGAGCCACTGCTGTTGAGCTGCTACCACCATACTGAGCTTGCTTGACGGGATACGGAGAGAAGGGCGGCGTTGCTGTTTCTGGCTGAGGGAGCTTGCCAGATGGAAGCGCTCTCGGTGTCGAGTTGCGAGAGTCTCCTTGAGGAAGGGAGTCGCCGGTTTTGGGAGCGAGCTCGGGCGGCCCCCTTCCAGCGCTGCGTGGAGTTGACCTGCTGATGGTTGGTCTGCGAGTGAGTCCACCTGCTTCGCTGCCAACCACGATGTCCGAGATGGAATTTGGCAAGGTATTGTCATCAATGGAGCCACGAACGCCTTGACGGGTTCTACTCTCCGCCCGCCGCTGAATGATCGTCTTGTCATGTCGCACCGCCCCTGTCCTGTTTAAGCCACCGGCGCTGGATGTAGAAGAACTCATTGAGTCAACCGGTGCCTGGCTGGAACTACTCGCGCCGACGGTATCAATGGTCAGTCCAGGAGAACGACCTCGAGCTCGTGGGACCGTCTGATTATCAGAATCAACCCAATCCGCTGGTGTCGGCGGGACAGGGCCCAGAGTCGTAACGCCGGTAGGAGGTCGGCGCCGCGTGGGAGGAGATATGATGGGAACTGTAGTTCGATCTATGCTCTGGACGCTTTGTGATCTCGATCCAGCAGGGGGCGGACCAGGTGGAGGCGGAGGAAGAGGCATGCCCGGTTCCCATCTAGTCTGTGAGTCTGATCTTGAGCGAGCGGAGGTCGGCGTATCGATGGCGCCAGCCGAAGCAGCTCTACGGGCTGCTGGGGGAGCGAAGCCAGACAGGGAACTCGTATGATCTAGCGGCGATGGGTGGAGGTTGGTTTGTATTATCATGCTCTGTCTGTGGTGATGTATAGCTGGATGAGGGCCTGGTGAGCTTGAGTTTCGGTCACTTCGACGGCTCAATGAAGGCAGCCCAAAGCGACGGGAGGTCCCTCCTGGGGGAGGAGGAAATGAAGGATTAATAACATGCTGCGGCTCTGGAGAGGGTCGGTGGATGCTCATATTCGTGTTGATCCGAGGCGGTGGTGTCGGAGTAGACGCAGGTGAAGACTCAAACGCTTGGCTCATTGGTCGCTGCTGCTGGCTCCTCGGTGGACTATATGGAGGCGGCGGTGGTGGTGAGACTGAAAGCTGTCAGTGAGCATGATGCTTATAGAGAAGCCGTGGAAGACAGCATGAAGCTTACCTTGAGCCTCGCCAGAAAACTGGCTGGGTCGCTCTGGGCCGCCGCCGGGCGCGGCGACCCATTGTTGAGGATTGTAGGGCTGAATGGTGCTGGCGGGGGTATGGACAGAGTGAAGGTGGGACGAGGTCATGGAGATGGCGGAGATGGGGGTTCCGTGAGGATTGGTGAAGCCGCCCAGAGAGGATGTAGTGAGAGGATTGAGACCCTGACGGAGTCGCGTGGGATCGCGAGGAGAAGTCATGGTGAAGGCGGGCTCCATCGCAGAGTCGTTAAGACGAGGCGGGCTGGTCTCCAACCAACACGGCGTCCAGGGTGCGGCGCAAGTGGCAGCGCCAGGGAGAGCCACAGGTCACAGCTAACAAGGGTCGCCACAGCGCACCAGGGAAGTCAGATGCAGCCTGCGTATCAGCGCCTGCGTAGTTGGCGAGCTCGGCTGCGGTAGGTGTTTGGGTGGGCGGTTGGCTATGCCGGCGCGCGCGGTGGTGAGACGATGCTCAGACGAGAGGGGAGCCAAAGTCGCCAGTCGGCCGTTGAAGAGAGCACTCTTGTTGCCCCACGCATGCGCGCGTGTGTGTGCGGCGATCTGCAAGCTGGAGCAGGAGCCTGGCGCCTCGAAACCCACTGGCCGGGGGTTCAATTGTCCTGGGTCAACCAATCCATGAGGAGGAGCGGATTTGGTAGTGCGCGGTGAATGTGAGGATGCGTGCGAGGGAGAGGCTGGGAATTGGACCCCGCGAAAGGATAAAGTATTATGGCAAAGGCACCCTCGCCCGGCGTACTACGTAGTAGTCGGCGGCGACGGCGACGGCGATAAAGGCCAAGACTTTCTCCGTCGCAGAGAGAGCAAGAGTACGACTGAACTTTGGGACCTGGGCCTTGCTGGCTTGCTGGGGTGGAGAGAGGTTGGATGCTGCTTGCCGGGCGGACGAGGGTTGGGGTGGCATGCCACTTTAGGTGGGACAGTCACAGAGCGAGATCATGGTGATAACGCGAGATCTACTTGGTCCGGCAGCAACCCGCCGCCCGCTACCCACAGTCGACGACCCCGGCTGGGTCTTGGCCGGTGGTCCTGCATGGCAACATGGCAACATGGCAACATGGCAACATGGCAACATGGCAACATGGTTACTCCGTAAGTTACATGCTGCATTCATGCTACTGTGCGCAGGACACGCTTGACGCTTCGGTCTAGGCCCGTGGCGGGCCTATTCCCACATTCCCACTATTCCCACGCTGCTCTGCTGCGCCGGCACCGCGCAGCTTGTCAAACGGAGGCGAGTCGAACGCATTTGCAACCCTGGATGGAATCTGGATACCGGAACCGACTGCGTTGGGAATGACTAGGCTGGCGCAAGTTCAACTGGTCCCAGTTGCCCTTCAGCTCCAGTTCTGTCCCAGCAGCCCGTGCCAGACCCCAGATGGTTTCTTTTTTTAAAGTCGGGACGCCACATGCCGTGGCCCCGGTTGTCTGAGCGGATGCTGCCCATTTCAAGCTTGATGGATCACTCAAATCTGTCATTCACTTGGGTACCCGGCCGCTGGCTCGAGCTCCTTCGTCCACAAGCGCCGAGGACGAGTCCTTTTCAACAGCATGACGGAACAATCCTTGCTGCATGCTAGCCTTCCTGGTCCGTCCGTCCCCTCCATGATCCATCCCTCCAAACCAAGCAAGGGACAGTCACTTAGAATGACCGAGAGGCCTTTTTCAAGGTCTAAAGAGAATCCGTCCGGTCCCCAGTTCCCTCTAGAGTGGAGGAACCCACCCCCGCTGCAGCCCAGAACCGAGAAGTCGTGGAAAAGGGGCCCGCTCTGTAAATCCATTGGATGGATGACGACAACCTAGTTCTATTCTTAGAGCAGCCCCATGGTAGACAGGGATCCTCATTGGCTGCGTCGGTTGACGATGTAGGTGAAGGAGTGGATGCCGGCGCTTAAAGCGTCCCCCTCTCCGCCTGTCACATCCCGACATGGTGAGAACTGAGTCGAAGGCAGAGGCGTCACCGGAAGACGGCAAGGTAACGATCGCCTCTTTCGGTCTGCACAGACCTACTCGGTGCATGACGGCGGCGAGCCCATGTGCAAGGGCCGGCCGATGGTAATGGAGGGTGAGTCGGCAGGGTCACTGGCTCGCGTTGGCGACTTTTAAAAAAGAAAGGCACCGAAAAGACGGTCAGCAGTTTGTTGGAACCTCCGGAGTGGCGGGGAAGCAACCTGGTGGCTTTCCATCAGCTTTTGTCATGAAACTGGTTAGCCTTCCACATACGGAGTATGCCATCGCCGGAGTCATCGTGCATCGCCGGGGATGGGAGCTCCGGCAGGTGGATCCATACGAACCTCGGCCGACGAGCAACGCCGGTAGCCCACGGCGGCGCAGGCCCGTGAACTTGCGTGTCCCGGGAGGCCCTCAGAAGGCCCAAAACCACCCGGGCGGACGGAGTCCTTGTTTGTGATGAACTACAAAATACTTCCAGCACCAGCTGACCCTAATCCCGGAACAGCCCCCCTCCACCAGCTTTGAGCCAGCCCCTCCTACTTCGTGCGCCCATGGCAAAATGACGGCCTTGTCCATGAGCCTGGACGCTCGGGCGCCTTAGTAAGCCCGGGATTGTCTTTGTCCATCTGACTCGTCACCGATATCATGGGGTAGATGTGATGGCAAGGAATAATCCTTGACCGGTTGGAATATTCTTGGTATTTATAGAAGGCGGCGCTTGTCGTGTATCCCGCCCTGCCACGGACCAACACGCGACGGCGGCCCGTTAAGGCGGCCTGGTAAGGCGATCCGGGGGCCACGCGCAGAGCCTATTTGTGATGACCTCCATGGATGTCTTCAAATATCTTGACCTTTTATCGATGAACCTTGCCGTCGATATGGACGTGTCGCAGGAGTCCAAGCTGACTGCTGACTAGCCTGATCTTTTGCTCCGAGTGACAACTCAACACATCAACTTACTTTTTGAACAGGACGTACTCTCTCTAATTTCTTTCAAGGTGCAGTTGGATATTACAGTGGCACTTCATGGCGTTTCTGGATAATGGGATGTGGCGCCGGTGGAGTAAACTCTGCAGTCTGGCTGCAGATTAATGAGCTGGGCGGATCCAAGCCATCCCGATAATGGACGTATTCCCCCCCTTCGAGACAGTTTTTAAGGTATCGGAGCTTGAATCAGGAAGAGTCCATACCTCCCAGGTTTTCGACATTTGATCAAACGAGGTCGATTCGCACACGGATGATGGCATTGATAGAGGAGACGAAGACTACCATTGAGGAATAGGTTCTAGATGGCATGTTCTGGATGGCCAGATGTTTTCCTCCCCCATTTCAATCCCGATACACTTTTTTGTGCATTCTGATTGGGGACCTGTCAATCGTCGTGCCGAGGCTGATGCTGACTTTTGGTCTCGGTTGTGAGGGACGAGGCTGGGGCTTGGCGAAAGGAAATGAGCCCCACAGTGGCTCAATGTGGGGGCACAAGGCTCAGTAAAATTCTAGAGGGTTCTGAGACTTCTCTTCCTCAATTCTCCATTCTCCATTCTCCTCTCCTCCCAATTTCTCCATCCCCAACTCCCCAAAACCAGCCCGTTCCTCCTCTTCTTTTCTTCTTCTTCTTTCCATTCCTTCATACTTATCTCCCACCCTCTCTCCTCGCAGCCTCGCGAACTTGTAAGTACCACACAGCATGTTTCCTTGCTCATGCACTCTCCCTTCGCAATTTTCCGTGATGAGATATCAGCTGGCACCAGTCATAGAGTGACTTGTACTCCCTTCATTGATGACCTAAATGCTGTGGTCTAAGACCATATCTGACCTACAATTGCGAACTCGCCTTTCTTCAGCGTTTTGCTACAGTTCCTGTCTGTTCTTTAGCTGACCCAATCAAGCTTCCAGATCTTTTCCCCGCCTTGAGCCGCTCGCGCCGAGCCCCCCGATTTCACAATGGTTCTGCACAACCCCAACAACTGGCACTGGGTCAACAAGGACGTGTCGGAATGGGCTAAGACGTGGTTTGAGAACAACCTCCTCAAGGTTGAGGCCGAGAACGGCGATGTCAAGGCCAAGATTAGCAAGATCCAGAGCATGGACGGCGATGTCGACGTCAGCCAGCGCAAGGGCAAGGTGATTACCATCTTCGACGTCAAGCTGGTCCTGGAGTACTCTGGTAAGGACACGTGCCATGCCTGGACCGCTTCTCGGAACTAACCCATGTCCTAGGATCCGCTCCGGGAGAGGACGACGTATCGGGCACCATCACCGTGCCTGAGGTCGCCCATGACACCGAAGAGGATGAGTACGTGGTACGTGAAGCTCCCTTCGCCTCTGTGCCCTGAGGTGTTTTGTCGTAGAATATAGCTAAGTGCCTCGTAGTTTGACGTAGACATCTTTGCCGAGTCCAAGGAGAAGCAGCCCGTTAAGGACCTCGTTCGGTCCAAGCTTGTGCCCCAGCTGCGCGAGCAGTTCCAGAAGCTTGCTCCAGCCCTGATCGCTGAGCACGGCAAGGATATCCAGCATGCCCCTGGCTACGACGCGTCTCGCGGCTTCCCGACCCCTAAGGTCCACCCACAGAAACGTTGCCCAGAACGTTGCCTCGACCCCCACCTCTCAGACCAGCGTTGGTGGCACCGTGAACACTACCACTGTCACCGACAACGAGGAGTTCCGTACCACTGCCGACGAGCTGTACCAGACCTTTGTCGACCCCGGCCGACTGGCTGCCTTCACTCGGTCCCCTCTTAAGGTGTTCGAGGGTGCCAAGAAGGGCGGCAAGTTCGAGCTGTTTGGCGGAAACGTCACCGGCGAGTACCTTGAGCTCGAGCCTGGCAAGAAGGTCGTGCAGAGCTGGCGCCTAGGCCAGTGGCCTGCCGGTCACTACTCCAAGCTCCAGATCGAGTTTGACCAGAACGATGTTGACCACGTCACCGTCATGCGTGTTACCTGGGACGGTGTCCCTGTCGGCCAGGAGGACGTTACCAAGCGCAACTGGCTCGAGTACTACATCAAGAGCATCAAGCAGACCTTTGGGTTAGTCCCGTAACCTCTACACTTTGTGAGCGCTTGTCACTAACCATGGTTGATAGTTTCGGCACCATTTTGTAGACGATCCCGCAAGGGTGGCTGAACGGAGTCGGGGAATCGGGGAACCACGAGGGAGGGGACTTTGCAGAATCAATGCGCTCTATCTGAGGGTAGTACCACGGGATCGAGAACGCTACCATGGCGGTGGATGGAAGACGCACTCGCGTCTTCAGTGGCCTGCGCAAGGCCAAGAAGCGTGGATATGATTACCATGAGCGATTTGAATGATGAATAATGGATGGGCCTCCTTCATTGGCCAAACAAGATGACCTCGATTGACACCTCAAGTGATTATACATGTGAAGACTGTAATTTGGAGTTTTCCAAGTTTAAGATAAGTATCTATGTGTGAGATGAAATCTATTACCCGTTACTGCTACTGAGTGCGACGTCTCCGTTCCACAATGAGCTCGTCTCCCCTGTTGCCGAAGGTGTAGTTGGACACAAAGACATCAAGAAGGTTGTCCCAAAATCCCAAGTCGTACAAGTTCTCAACGTGGTTCAGACTCCACACCTTCTCCCACGGGCCTTCTCCCGGTATGCGGCCGTCTTGTCGGGGCGGCTCACCATCCATCGTGGTGACGAGGACTTGCTCCGTCTCAACCGGCCAGCGCGTGCACGTTGGCTCGACCATCTTATTCTTGGGCGAGTTGGGGGCCATCGGGCGGCGGAACGCATAGCCGTCCTGCATGTCCTCTTTCCACTCGGACCACTTGAGGGTCTCGTTGGTTGTGGTGCCGCAGTACACGAGGTAGAGCGTGTAGATGAAGAGACCCCAGATGAGCGGGCAGGTCAGCAGTGCGAGCAGCGTCGTGGCGCCTATGTTGACGTTCTCCTGGATGCCCCAGCCCCAGGCACCCATATACTGGTTCATGCTCATGCCCTTGGGCGGCCACATTGACCAGGTCGGGGCCTTCTGGTAGATGCGGGCCGTGAGGTGTGACAGGCCTAGAAGGCCACCGTAGGTACACAAGATGGCCGTGGAGGCGAGCAGTAGTAGGAACCAGTGCTGGTTGCCGTAGCCGACGCACGAGTTGATAAAGATGCAGTGGTGGTCGGACTTAGCAACACAGCGCTTGCAGATGCTACAGTGCTTGGAGCGTGCGGGTTTGAGTAGGTGGCAGGTCTGGCACTCGCGACCTGGGCGGAAGAGCGTATGGTCGTAAGGGTAGAGGGAAAGGTGATAGTTGACATTCTCGGGCGTGATGTAGCCGGGGTCGCTCGCGCAGGCGAGGTAGAGGAATGTGTACGGCATGGCGACGGTGATGACGACGGTGAGCTTGGTGAAGGCGCCGATCCTTGGCCACATATGTGGGAGATACATACACTCAGAGACAACGAGGATTGCGAGAAAGAATCCCTGTGATGGTTAGTTGATGCCGGCTGCGTGCATGTCTTGGAGTACGGGTTTGAGGACTTACCACAACGGTCCAGTGTCGGTCATACATCATGGAGTTACCAAACCTCGTTAGATATCCCGATATCCTTCCACCAGTGAGAGCCTGGTCCATAGCAAGCACCGCCTTGGGAAATTTGAACCCATATTAACTTGTGCAGCTTGGCAATAGGAGTACGTCTTGACAAAAATCAGCAAGTCTCCCTTGTACGATGCGCCAACACATACCTCAAAGCAGGCAATCTCCCAAAAAAGGCCACAAATACCATAAAAGAGATAAACAGAATGAAGAGCACGATTGTTTGAAATGAGAACATCATTGCCAGCTCCTCAGAGGCTTAGACCCTGAGGACGAGTTTAGCAGTCAAAGGTCAAAATACACCGGCTGTACTACTTGACAACGAGGTGTCAGCTGAGGCTGGGAGCTGCGATTAGACTCCCATGACCATGAAAAACGAACCAAAGAATTAAGAAACCCGCATTTGCGATAGAAGAAGGATGAGCAGAGCCCGGAGAGCAGAGCCACAGGAAGTACACGTAGATGAACGTGGCTTGGAGATCGTCAGCGGCTGGCGTCCGGACAGTCCGGATATGCCTATAGGCGGACGCCAATGCACCGGTAACTCGATACGCTGACACCGTGGTCGTGGACACGTGATCGCGCGACAGCACTACGCGTCCAAGGGAGCGTCATGCTACAGCAAAGCACTCAGTGAACCAATGAGCAACAGGCGGATTCAAAGAGGGTCACTATCTGAGGCCGTCAGCGTGATGAGCCGTATTTTTTCCCTTTGACTCGCACCTTTGGGCCGAGATTTCCGAGAGTCCTGAGTTTGGCAGCGCTAAGCTCATCGATGGACGAGACGGTTGATGAATGAGACGCCACCAGCCAGTTCTGAAGCGACAGCTCACTCACCAAGATGGCGGCGGTGACGTACGATGGCGTTGAGAGCGCCGAGGGGGGGAACATCTTCAAAGATGTCAAGTTCTGGGTGGCGACGCGGGTTCCAACGAGGAAATCGATCCTCGAGATGGTTACGGTAGGTCAGCCCTTTGATAGAATCATTCGCGCTGATTCTGACTATTTTACAGAATAATGGTGGTACAGTTGTGCCTTTGGAGAAGAATGCAGACATACTCATTGCGGACCATGCAAGGAAAGACGTTCCCGCGGGGTCCTACTCGTGGAAGTTTATTACCGAGTCTGTGGAGAACGGCATCATTCAGATCAAGGACAGATATCGCATCGGGCGTGACCCAGATCTTCCCAGGCCGGCTGGCGGAGGTGTTCGTGGTACAAAATCGACCCGAACGCCGTTCACTATTGACGATGACGCGGCGCTTGCCAAGTGGGTGCTCGCTCACACGGTTGACCGCACGGGAAACAAGATCTTCCAGGAGTTTGAGAGCATTGTAAGTTTGGGTTTGAACGTAGGGGTTGCTGCGCTGACTAGTTTAGAACCCCCGGCATACCTGGCAGTCATGGCGGAATCGCTTCGTCAAGACTCTCCAGCTACTCCCGATAGACCAATTACAAAAGATCGCTGCTTCGGCCCCAAAAGAGGAATCGAACAGTGCTGAAGACCAAGCCGAAGCGACTGCGACTGTCCCGACCCAACCACAGGAGACTGCCGAGGAAATTCCTCATCAGTCTGTTGAGAAGAGCTCCCCGCCACGATCTGAAACCGCACCGCCGCCCGAACCAATTCTCCAGCCTATTCAGATCGAGAATGACACCCGCCATGATGACGAACAAGATCCTGATCTTTCGGACACAGAAGAGAGCACGACGAAGCATGAATTTTACAAAGACCTGAGCCAGTTTGTATCAGCTGACGGACTCGAAATCAAGCTGCGACATATGATTGACGACAAGATAATCGAACTTTGGGATCTCGCCAACGCAGTCAGTGAGAAGCTGAGAGGTCCGTTAGAAGACCTGGAAGAAGAAGACTGGGCCGAAATCGCCATGGATATGGGGTTCCAGGCTGATGAGACTACAATTGCTCAATTGCAACAATGCTTTGACGAAAACCTAGCCGACTTCTTGGATGCTGTAGGGAGCTTCGACGGAGTGGAGGATGAGGATGAGGATGAGTTTAGAGAGCATGATCCGAGTCCTGTTCTTGCTCGTGCATATAATGCACTTGAAGAGTCCGACTTTGAGGATTTGCCAGAGCAACACTGGCCAGAGGCACCACTGTCTCATGACGTCCCCGAAGAGCTGCCACCAAGTTATGTGAGATCATCGCCGCCGATCGGGGCGAAGCGATCTCTCGGCCAGCGGCCACTCTCTTCGTCGGGGCCTTTGACCAAGCGACCACGGTACAACACGAAACTGGAGATTCCTTCAACCCCAGACATAGAAGTCGCGGCGGGTCGAAAAGTCCCCTCAGCACAATACTTCTCCCCCAGCATTCGGAAGAGCCTGTCGCGGCAAGACTATGTGGATGCTAGCGAGACGTCGCAGCAGCTCTCACCTTTCCACGTTGCGCAGAAAGACCACCCGCTGGAGGAGGATGGAGACGAGGGCGAAATCCAGATGCTTGAGGGATTGAAGTCAAGGGTGGTGGAGCCACAGTCTCCCATACTTGACACAGAAGAAACCGTCGTTAACGACACAACGCCATCTCAGCAACTGCGTGCAGAAACGTTGAACTCTACTCCTATCCCTTTCCGCCTTAGCAAGACTCGCCAGACCAAGAAGACAGGCCTGGAAAGATCCGGTTCTCAAACCAAACAGAAATCAGCGACTGACTCAAATCAACATCACGAAGGCAGCTCAAAAGAGCTATCCATCCCTACAGAAGAGCCCCCATCTACCGCCAAAAAGGAACTCAAACCTGCCCCACGACGATCTCTCCCCTCCTCATTCAACTCCAATTCCCGCCCAAAGCCTCCTGCAGCACCAACGCCAGCACCAGCACCAGCTCCAGCCCCAACCAAGGCACCGCGCTCACGGCCTATGCCTTCCGAATCCAAACCTCGCGATATCGACGAATGGATCAAACATTACGAGGCCATCGGCTTCCCTCGCTCCATCGTCATCGAGGGCCTTAAGCGTACTACCCTTACACCCGGCGGCCTTGCCAGCCTGGTCATGCAGAGCCTCCAGGACGGCAACGACGTACCCTCTCACCACGAGGGCATCTGGACGGATCGCGATGATACCGACCTCAGGCTCATCGCTTCGGTCGACCTCAGCCGTGAGCCTTCTGGTCCGGTCGATGAGCGCCGCTATCGCCAGGTCCGCAAGGCGTCTGATCGGCTTGCTAAGAAGCACGGCCCAGCGAGGATGAAGCTTAGAAAGAGCTTTCTTGATGCGCAGGCTCCAGATAAACCATAGTCAGGGGTCAAGGATCTTATCCGCTGGCTCATCTTAACACCCTGACCCGGGACTTATTGTGACCCAAAGGTCAATTCCCTATGCTTTTAATGCCCCGAGTTTGATTAGATGGGGTCTGGTGTATGGCCAATGTTGTATGGCCAAGGTTGTATGGCATGGAGTGGAGTTCTCATTTGTTGCTTCCAGAATACCCAGAGCCAGTTTATTGACCATGTTTCGAATTGGAACAATGTCCATTTGTCAAGTATGGCTATTAGGGCTTGACCCGCGACTAAATGATCCTGGATTAGGCCTATCGCTTTTTACTCTGCTGATCAAAGAGATTCGCTGTCCAGGACGGTGCTTGATAACAAGTCCAAGCACATTTCCCATGCAACCCACTTAACCCACCCGACCCAAGTCTCCCGCGTATCCCCGTGAAGTTGTTGAAGCCCGAGAAAGATAAAAGTCGAAAGTGACAGCCCAAAACGCCCCTGAAATCCACCAACACATCCCGTCACCCAATTCGATCCGAACGCAATATGATGCTCTGAGATGTTGCCTTACTGAAAACTGGTGTGAACAAATCGAAGATATCCGCCATTGGTAGCATCGCTTTGGTAGTCCGCAGGCTCGTTCGCGCCGAAGGTTGTATTAAGCCTTGTCTGTCTTGGACGGGATGGTGGAAGAAAGATGTCGGTGTACAGGCTTGCGCTTGAAACAACACAGCCTATTAATTCCCCTGTGCAATTGTTAGAAATATCAATCAAGCGGCACCTTTAACACATACCGACACCAACAAGCCATAGATTACGCCCGATTGACGGTTCGAGACCGTAGTAGGATCCCATGACGAGAGATGCCGCCGGGAAGAGGACGTACGGCCACAGCCCAGAGAACCCAAAGCCGCGAAAAAATGAATTTCTAAAGGCTGAAGCTGATGCAGTGGCAGCGTCGAGGGTGTCCAGAATTTGTGTGGTCTTTTGTTGCGCTTGTTCCAGCCGTCCCTCATGCTTGTCGAATTTTACAAGCAAATGATCAGCAAGTCCCTCAAGCCTTCCCATTCCCTTCAATACGTTAGCGAGAATCCATTTGGTATTTTAACAACTTACTGCTTCGAGCTTGGCTTGATTCTGAACCATCTCTCCTGTTTGAATTTGCGTTGCTTCCTGCCTTGTGTTAACACCCGTAGTCTTTTCCAAGGATCTAGACTTACCATCTGATTCTGCAACGAAAGAGAAGATGAAATAGCCGCAGCCAGGACAGTCATCAAGACTTCAATCTCTTGGTTTGCATTTTGGGTGGCAGTTTGCAGAGCAGTTTCGTGTGATGCAGCAACCTCCGCTGTTGCATCCGTGGTTGTGCGCAGCAATACTGCCAGAATCCTCTGCAGACCTCTCGCGTCCTCAAGCCCTCCTTTGACTATTTTACTCGATTCCTACTTGTATTAGAGCTTTGAAACAATTTGGAAAGTTTGAATTACCGTTGCAGTACGGTGCAGTTGGCCTTGTATGATTTCATCCACCCTACTGAGCCCCGTTCTGATCTCGTTAACTTGGGTTGCAAAAGTGTCAACGGAACCGGCTGTTTCATGGAACACGCGATTGAGTGATTGTAACCGCTCCTCTAGCTCAGCTTCAATTTGAGTTGTGAGTTTCTCGAGAACTTTGGTGACTCGCTGATACACGTGGATGTTTTGTGCTACAAGGGCATTGTCAGCTTGGCAGTTACATCATTACTGGGCAAGGGGGGGTGCCAACCTTTTTCATTGTCCGCACGAGCAGCTTCGCAGAACCTCAAAGTCTTATGGCGATAGCTCACCCAGGTATTCCAAGCAGAGTCTGACTGGGCCAGGCCCTCAAGGCAGCCGTCAATCTCAGGCGTCGAAACGTGCAGTTGTGGCTGGGTGGAGATGGGGAGCGCAGCCAGAGCAGCCTCGCGAAACAGGGAGCATGTAGGAGGGATCACAAAGCTTCCCCTCTCCAGGTCACATATGGCAAGACTTGCCGCGTACGAGTCCACAAAGTCCCTTGCAGCTCGTCCACTGTCCATGTGGACCGTCGCCTCGTCTTGGCCGTCGAGCAAGTGGCAGTTGTTGACCAGCAGGCGTGCAGCAATTCGGTGGCAGAGGGGCTCAGACTCTAACTCCTGGAGCTCATTGAGAGCTATGGTGTGCATGTTGGAGAGTCGATTCTCGTGGCGGACTCCTTGCGATGTGGTGTAGCTGGTGGGCACGGCGGTGCTTCCTTCTAATCATCGTTAGGGCTTCTGTCGCACATTCGACGCTTCACACTCACCATGATTGCGCTGCTTCAAGCCCTACGAGAAGCCTTGTGTATCATTCGGGAAGAAGCCGAGAGCAAGAATACCCAGAGGGAGAAAGTTGAGTACCGATGGCAGCATTTTGCCTCCGGCACACCGAGCATGGAATGCAAGTCCGAAGCAGGTGGCCGACTCACCGAGTCGAGGTGCCTGTGGGTTGATGTTCGACTTTCCGATTAATTTCTCTAAGGACTTTTAAAGAGGTAGAATGAGAGGGCAACTTGGAGACGGAGGAGGTGGGATGTTTGACTGAAAATTGACGGTGGAAGGAACGGAGGAGGAAGGCGCGAGTGTGCTCGGGAAGCTCATGCCCAACCCAAACGGCTACCCGCATGCATAAAACGGAAAGACCGAATACTTCTTCTCTCGCCCACCGCTTTTGGGTCTGTGATTCAATGCCAAAGAGAACAAACTTGCTAGTACTCTGAGAGACATGGGAATGCAAACGTCCCCGCAGCTGGGCTTCTAACTGACAACCCGAATGCGGTCGCCACGACCCGATCGCGGCGGCGGCCTGAGCGACAAAGACTATGATGCGTGTGCCGAGTATTTTCAAAATCAAGCCAGGTTTGTAGACGAATGTGATGTTGTCAAACGCGGGAGGATTGCGGGTCTACAAGAGACCAGCCAAACACAACAGTGATCGACCATGAACAAATTTCCGGGCAACATAATACTAATTGTATAAACACGCTCAATCACAGGCCCAAGATCGCGACGAGGATGGTGCTTAGCGCAATGCTCACAACCTTTCCAGTAGCCATAAACGAAAAGGAGTATGCTCCTGATGACTCTGTCGATGTTGATGATGGCCCGGCAACCTCGGTTTCCAAAGCGGCTGTCATCTCAATTGTGGTGAAATCCTTTGCAACGGGGACCTCAATCTCTTAGGCCGCAGCTGTCGATGTAGATGTCTGTATCCCCCCGCAGGCATCGTCATATTGAAGTGGTGGGACCTTGAATCCGGCGCGGTTGCACCGGTCTCGTATAGTGAGAGGTAGACGACGGCGACTTCGTCGTCTCCCAGATTCTTTATCCAGTCCAGGGAGGTTGTCCACCAGAGGCTGGTATATTGAGATGAATCTGTTTCTTCCGTCAGCTCATTCCAACTGGCTAACCGTAGCACGGCACTTGGGGCCTTCACTTACTCGGGAGCCTTTCATAGTTATTATCTGCTTCATGATATGCCTGCCATAGGAGGAGATCCTTATTGAGAATGCCGTCTGTCCATTTAAACATGATGCTCTCTCCAGCATCGTACACTATATTGTCGTCGTATCTGTCGTCCAACTCCCCAGTCGGAGGCTTGGAAAATCCGCTCTCGGCTGATGCATCCCCAACAAAAGCTGCAAAGGGGAGGGTGAGTAGCACCGGAGGATACATGGCGAATTCGGGATGGGCAAGCTACCGTATTTTGCTTACGTCCAGTCGTTTTCAATACAATAAATGTCAAAATGGAGACGGCTAAGAATCCAGGGGAATCGCCGTCCTTTCTATATCCGGGTTGCTGCCAATAATAAAGAAGCCCCTGCCATATGGTGTAGACGAGCGGGCCTGGAGGAGTTTGACGAGGCAGGAAATGGCAGGAAATTACTACGCCTCGTTGGCAACAGCTTTATGGAAAATCCGTTGTCACAAAACGGATGAAGCTAGAGCAAATCTGCCAGTGGTATTGCAAGACGCACCGCGTTTTCAGGTCGTGCGTCCTGGAGGAGTTGCTCAGATCAGGATCCTGCCAACACACGGACTTTTTACTATTCCCAATGCCTTCTATCTTTTCAGACCATGCGCAGTAGAATTTATGCTGTTGTAGAGCGACCATGGCGAAGGATTCCGGTCCAGAGTTTACACAGCCGAGCCCTTAGTAAAGGACTTTCTTGATGCATTCGTTCCTAATTCGTCAACTCCCTCATAACATTTCTAGAGACGCAGACCGTTTCTCCCAAACACACTAAAACGAACACCGATTCAGCCTTATCAGAATGGGTCACTCCCCTGAACGAATCATCGGGGCCTAGAAACTACGGCAGGCTAAATCTCCGTCGAAGGCACCAGATCCTTGACCCCGTCGTTGGACCCATGTTCCCAATAGGGTCACCATTGCGATGGGGCACCCCTACCAAACCTAGAATTGGACCCAAACTGGAGATCCATCAAAGGGATTTCTTGCCTGATTGGCAAGTTAAACATCTGTGCGCAAGCCTAGGTCCAGCGTCGCATCCCCAATCGAGGGCCATCCTGAGCGTGACGGATGGTGGTTGTTACTTTCGTACTATTGCAAGTCCTCATCCCAGCAAGACCTTTACGACCAGTGTCCCCAAAACCGAGGAAATAAGTCCATGTGTGGTCATTGGATCGAGTCAATTTCTGGGCCTGATTGAAACTAGAGCTTCTATGCAAGGTTTATATCTACTGGAGTATTCGATGTCACGATATATTGGGACTGTTGGCCGCAGCTATCGGGGAGAGATTATTCACAATTTAAAGGAGCTGACTGTTGCTCACACTTCCTTCCACCACCAACACTAGGCACATAATCATTAAAAAAAAATTATAAAAGAATTACGACGCAGCAAAAGAACAAACTTGCCATTAACTCAGTCCTGTCCTTTGGGATACTCTGGCCGATGATGTAGAGACGGCGGCTCGACTGTGTGCCTGCTAACTGGTTGCACAGATGGTATTTGGCACTAGAAAGTACCGACCATGAATAGAGTTGGACCATTTATTACAGGTCGGGCAAATACCATTCGTCTTCTCCTGGAATATACTCTTCGTACAAAGCCGCCGGTGGATCGTTGGTTTCATGCTCGATGCTCAGTCCTAATCTGGGGGTCAGCAATCAACAACTCTAATGGAGAATTCAAGCAGCTGCAGACCTTTGATGAACTCTTTCAAAGTCATTCTAGCCTCCTCAACTCTCCCCCGCATCGCGGGAGTGGTGTTCACATCAGATGGAATATCAATCTTGCGACCGGCGCCATCGCCCGTTGACTCTCCCTGGAAGAGGTTATTAGGCCAGTCGCAGATAGTATCAACGGCCCAGGACACCCATATGTCGTATCGCCTGCGGTCCTCGCTTGGGTCGTCAACTGGCTCATTAAAGGCAGACTTGTCAATGTCGAGTTTCTCGATGATCCACCTGAGATACTCGACGGAGCCCTCCCGAGTCATTCCCCTCCCGTCCTCGTGTTTGAGAATATTGGAAATGATCTGACGGGATATTCTTGGATGCAGCGTCAATCAGTGAAGTAAAAGCAATACAGCGTAAAACACACCTGCAGTATGGGACGTGGTGCTTGATCATCTTCTTCTTCGTTGCCTCATCCCACTGGTCGTTAAAATTAATGACTGCTCGGCGCCCTGCTGGTGACAGCGGCTTCCGTTGTTGCTGGTGGCCCACAATTCGGTCATAATACCAGTTTGTCGCCGTTTGTCGAAGAAGGGTGTCTTGCGTGGTGTACAGGATGAACATTGCGTGATTGTGCACGTGGTGTACTACCTCAACGGGTAATATAAGTGGTTCGCGAGATAAATTGCGAATCACCGATGAAGTCCGTTGCGTGGAGAAAACGAGAAGGAAACGAATCTATGAGAATCAGGAGAGAAGCTGGGGAGATGGCGGCAACAAATAAATATATACTGCTTCTGGAGAGCGCGTGACAGCTATGTATTCTAGGCTGTGAGAACGTCTTCTCAGCTGACACTCAGCTCAAGCAGAGGGTACATTGCAATGAATGCAGTCTTCCAGGTGTACACATGTCAGCCAACAGCTGTGGGTGTGAATGAAGCCTGATCAATGATGCAAACCACGTCGCATGCCACAGGACCATTTTAACCTATGTTCTCTCTTTCAGCGTTTGCTATCTGACCTACGGTAGATTCATATCGTGTACAGCCATAAGAATGACCCTGTTTCCAGGTCAGGATAGGTGCATATGCTTGACAACATGGCCTGCAGCTGACCGCTGACGTACTTAACAATACGACATGCCGGCAGTCACGCATGGCCTTTGCTCTTACTCAGTCTTACTTTATTTTCACTCGATATCAATTCGGAGACTGATAGAGTGAAGAAGACGACTGAGTAACGCGGGTGGGTGCCTCATTGCCAATTCTGTCACCTATTTCAGGGTCACTAGCGCCACGCTGCGTGGAGGTAGGTTTCCGAGCGCGACGAAGCGTACGACGACAGTCTGGCTACTGGAACCATTCACAGATAACGGCGAGTGGAGTGGCCCGAAGAGCGATGCGGTTGTACGGCATATTCACTCGTCAATAGCGAATCTGCAACTCTGCTCTAGCAGCTCCAAGTACCTAGCCAACGCAGAAGCATATCCCCCACAGGGCCAATGGAAGAGAGCGGGGAGGTCGTGCATAGTGTTCAGCTAGGGTCAAGTTTGTGATCTGTCATCCGCGTGGGCGTTGCTGATCGTTCACCAACAAGAAACGACATGTCTCAGTCAGACTCACTGCCACTAGCCGACTCGGATACGACGAAGCCATGCGCCGCCGCCAGCATCCAATCATTGGATTCAACAGTTACTGCGGGTCATGGTCTGGAGATTCAGCCTGTCAAACGACCCAAGATTGGCGACGCCATCTAGTTCACTGCTCCCTGGGCTAGAACTCGGGGTAGGACCCCTCTAACGACCGCTGGACTTGGTCGCACGATGGGATAAGGAAGACATACAAACAGAGCGGTGAGATTCGCGCGAGGACAGACGCCAATATTGCCGTGAAAGGAATATTGGTGTTGTACGGGCTGCCATCTTGGGTATGCGTTGTCGGGTTGGTGTACGGGATCCAGTGGTCTGCTCCAATCCTTCGGCCATCTACCATGAGAGGTTTTCTCCCCGTCACCCAGGCGGCAGGCAATGCAGTCGACTCGAGGTTCTCACGCGACCAGCCCAACTGTCGCTACCCTATAACCTACCAACAATTCACCACCGCCTGGCAGACCTCTCGGTGTCCCAACCGGCAGCAATTGCTACATATGGGAATATGGGACGAAAAGATTGCCCGCGTAGGGCGAATAACGCCCTGTGCTCACCATTTGTCGGCTCCGTGTACACACTCGACGACCCGCTCGCGCGCAGGGTTCCGCTCATGGCGCTTCCTTGCCGAGAGGCGGGAGGTGGAGAACAAATCGTACGAGCCTTTACACACCAAAGCGCTCTCGACGAGGCGTGCCAGGCCTGTGCCAGCCTCTGAAAACCTCCGAAAGCCCCCAAGTGTCCTGGGCTTTTGGCCACTCGCCAGTGGTTCGCTAGAGACCGCCGAGGAGCGGTGACAGGATACAGACTGGCTCACAGGACGAGGGGGGGTTGCCCTGAGTATTAGTCTCGGCCACGAACTGCAGCCGTGCGCCCTGGGCGTCGTGCGCTGCAGCCTCTGCAGGACATCGTCGTGTCCGCGGGGCAGGGGTCCCCTCCTCTCGCCCAACGAGAAGGGTACACTTGATGAGTTAGGGCAATGCAGGTTTGGCGCCCCCATGAGAAGCATCCGGTACTCGGGGACGCAGGCCGGCTGTGGTCGGTAGTGATTCGCCGGTTTGTCATGGCTGGTGGCTCACTACAGTACGGCTTCATTCGACCACGCTGAGTATCGCACACTTTGTGTCTTCAACCACACAGCGTCACTCCTCGGCCGGCCGCGCGTGCTGTTATTAGACAGCCCCCCAAGCGCCGTGCAGGAAAAGAAGCGCATAGTGTCAGAGACGAACTGGTCGTAATCGACGGAGGAACCACAGCGGGAATCACTGGGTCACATGGCGGGCCACAGATCCGAAGCACAGCGGCGGTTATATCAATCAATCATTCTGGAAAGGTAATTATCTGGACTATAGCTGAAACCTCCCCCGTCGTCCTGATGGCAGAGGAAACTTACCTCAAACATAGTCCTGCGACGAAGAGCCTTTATTCAGGACTAGAAGACCTTACGACGAGGCCAAGAGTGCCGTTGGCACAAACAAAGATGTGTACGCAGGTGGATAAGCAGTGGGCATGCGGCCATATCGGATACTACCAAATTCGATGGTGCGACAAGGCACTTAACGGGTGCAAGGGCACATCCGCAGCTCATGATGTTATCCCGATCGCCGAGAAGTGCGGCGACTGCATCCGAAAGGAAACGCTCCCACCCCCGCTGGATATAAAGTGAGGCGTAGGAAGTTACAGAACGCATCGTCAAGGGGATGCAGGGAACACAACATAGAGCGACCTCAACCATACGACGACTTCGATTTTATGCGCCGGTCAGCAACGTTTTTGACCGGTGAGTTTGAGCTATCCTTAAAACAAGTTCATTACCAACATAATTGCCACTATATTAACAGACGAAAGTGAGAAGTTACAGTACAAACAGCCAGGGGCAACAGGAACCTAGCAAGGAGAGCATAGAAGTGAAAATAAGAATATAACGGCATCGTCCCGGGGAGCCGCATGCCCACTAGCCTCCCATTTCCTCGACTGGTACGAGGCTCCACTCCCGAGCCCATGGTACAATGCCCTCGTTCGCACTAGGGAGTGCGAAACGGCAGCGTATAGGGGGGGGGGGGCGGGAAATCAGTCATCGGATGGCAGGAAATCGTTGTCGCCCTGCTGGCCCTTCCGTGTGTACAAGGCGTTGTTGGTCCTGGTGTGGTAGTGTCCTGCGAGGAAGCAGGGGCAGGCCGAGCTGAACTCCTTGCAACCGTTGCAGAGTCTGCCCACCTTGCCAGGCCAGTCCCAGTCTCCCTTGCATCCTTCTGCAAAGACCCTGTTGCACATGCTAGAGGCCTCGGCGCGGTACTCGTCGTTGCCTCTGCTCAACTCGCCAAAGGCGTACCAGCAGTCGCCAAATCGGCATTCGTTGTAGTTGGGCACGGGGGCCTTGGTGATCTCGGGGTTCTTTGTCTTTGTCGTAATTTCTGGGCCCCCAGACGTCTTTGTTAGCTTAGGTTCAGGCTCAAGAGTGGCCGACGGAGCGGCATCGCCAGAGCCTCGAGCTTTGACACAATACCACGTATCGGCGAGGATTTTCGTAGTGCAACCTTGTTCGCCACCGATGGCAGGATTGATACGGAAGAACTCGTACCAGTCAAGCTGAGCCGAAGCAATGATGGAGTTGCAGTCTTCTCCTGCAATGGCGAGGTGGAACTGCTCGCAGGCGGGATAGGCTGGCTGGAGCATTGGACTTGGGGTATTGATGGGGTTGGCTACTGCCTTGACCAGGGACAACGTGTCGGTGAGAAAAGCGGAAGCCGCAAGCAGTTGAATGGAGGGTATCATCTCTAGGGATTATTTGATATGTGATTTGTTTGAACTTCAGTCGGTTGGCGACGTAGGAAAGATGCTCGAGAGCGTGTTATCGACATCTTGAAGTTTGGATCGCATGCTCTTTATATCTTGAGCAAAAGGGTTCAATTCATCAGAGCTTTGCTTGACATCTAATCTGCCAAGTTTCGAGGATCCGTTAATGGTAGTCAATAGCAGCTATTGATCCCCAATTGCGGAGGAGGTTTGGTGTTGAGATATGAGAAGGATCGTCACGGCAAAGACGAGGAGATGGTTCAGTTGCTTTGACTGACTAAGACCGATTCAAAGGGCTGTCAAGACGTACAAAGAGCATAGAGCTCGCTCTCTTAGCGCAAGCTTTGAGTAGTTGAGAAGATCATTGGCCCCCTTGTCCAGGAATAGATCTGGAAACGTCGATCAGCGCCGATGGGTCCAGACCAGAATCCTGGGGTCAGGCGGGAATAAACACAATTGTATATGACGAAAGGCACGGGGTCGCAGTTCGTTGGACACGCAGACGCAGGATGCGCGCGCGCGCGCACAAGCACACACGCAAGCGGAGCGCAGTCACGGACTCTTCTCAGCTGGTGGCGGTCTGAACAGACAAGAGAGCGCATGTCGAACATGGAAGAGTTGAGACAACAAATCCACTTTCGGCCACATGGGAAGAGAAACAAAAAGTCGAGAACCTGACGCCAGCCAACCGCGTGCGGGACACTGAGACAACAACGGCGAATCGGGTCCACTGGGGCAGTAGTGTGAGTGGAAATAGGCGTGGGAATGGGCGGCGCGGATTGGGCTTCTTATTCGGCTCGCAATGGGGGCGGGACGAGGCTGACGGCTTCCAGGCCTTCTAGACTGGCGCCGTTGCCAAGCGCCCGAGAGAAGCGGCCCCCAGTGACAGGCGAGTGGGCAGGGCCTACAGGGTTCTACAGGGTCTAGCGGCCTGTAACTAACTTGTGAGCAACAGGGCATGGAAGTACCCGACAGCGTCCAGCACAGCGCTGACAAGGGCGGCTGAAGGCCAGGCAAAACCCGACAGGGCCTCGCCGCCAAACGGACCGGGGCAGAAGCGGGTGAAGGGCAACCCCCCCGGCCATGTGGGCGCGAGCCAATAGGCGGCGGCCTTGGGTTTGCATCGTACAATTCTCAGAGAGCTCGTTGATCATACGATGTCTACATCTGGTGGATAAGTCTCTGCGACGCCAGGGTTCAGGGCCCCCGGGGCGACGGGCAGCCATGTCCAAAGTCACGCCATTGCGGCCGACAAACATCACGACCTCTTCGTCTTCCCGGCAGTGAAGGAAGCCCCCCGTACGCCGCCCTGTTGGTGCTCTCCCGCCGCCGTCTCTGCTGCGTCTCTGCGTCTCTCGCAACCCCAAACATCCCTCCCACACCTGAGCAACAACAGAAACGGGGCTCTCCAGCGCCCTCCAGTGCCCTCAATCCAATCCTGCCGACTCGACACGCACGCACGCACAAGTGGACAGGCCGCTTTTCACCTTGCTCGCCCAGTTGTCGCCACTGAATTCCTCCCTGCCGCACCCCCGCGTCTTGTCCTGCCTCCTGCCTCCTGCGAATTGGCGAGCCGCATCCTAGCCTGTCGTCCTGTCGACTGATATTCTGTAAAATCTTTCACCCTGCGATTCCTTGGTTAGGCCAACCTCATCAAATTCCTCCGCTACCAATCGTCCGCCCGGGCCGTTGCCGCCATCGTCGCCGTCTCCGTCGCCGCTTCCGCCATTTTCCGTCTCGCGACCCAAGTTAAGCTCATCCTCTAGATCGGCATCAATCTTAACGACACCCCACCTCGCTGTGTCGTCTCCAGTCTTCCGTTTCCAGTCTCCAGTCTCCAACTTCCCAACATCCATCAGCAAACCGTCAGCGTCAGCGCCGTCGACAAATCTCTCTCCATCGCCCCAGCTGCGTTTGCGAGACTCCCACTTCCACCACCGCACCCGGCGACCATCGGCTTGCCTCCCGCGCACCTCCGCGTCGACCTTAACGACGCCCTCAACGCCCTCAACGCCCTCAACGCCCTCATCGCCGTCGCGACGCCCCTTTCGATCCCCTCGCCCTCTCCCGAATGAGCCTGTTGGCCCGCTGAGACAATCACGCCCCGCCGCGACCCCCTCTCGTCGCCCTCGTCGTCTTGCACGAATTGAGCTGGCGTGAGCCTTCTCCGGGCCGCTGACACGATATCCCCCCGTCTCTGACCACATTCGGCCTCCGTGGCCTGGGGATGCCGTGTTAGCGATGGATCCTAACCTTCTCAGTTTCTTTTCGGTGCCAAACAATCAAACACTGAACCCGGTGGACCAGAATGCCGAATCGTCGGCCGGCGCCGTCCCCCAGCAGCAAACAGATCCCGCATCATGGCGACCAACGGGACTAGACGCCAACATTGGCCTCTCCGACCGGACCTCTGCGCCGTCGGGAGCCACCATCCCGACATGCGATAACACCTCGACTGCCCCGTCCGACATCTCCTTTACACAAGCCCCCATGCCGTCGCCTTACACCCAGCACAAAACATCCCTACCTACGAGGGGACACCCACGAAGCCACCAACACCAACGGAAAAAGGATGCGCATGAAAGGAAGCGCACCAAGGTTGACACCGAATCCGCTTTAGAGTCGCTAGACTACTGGATTCAATTTGACGATGAAGAAGCCGACAGAATGGGAAGTTTTGAGATTGACTTTTCCAAGCGTTATGACATGACGAATCAGACCAGGTTTGCATTCCTCCCGGCTATTTCAGAATTCGACTAATTGATACTTCAAGACCCGCTTATGCGACGACATCAACGACGCCAGGTCTCGGAACAGGCCTTTACGCCTCCGCGCCCGCTTTCAAGGGTGCCGACTTCCTCGACGACAACGCCCTCGATAATGCGCTGTCCGATGATGAGGAGGGCTTTGACTCCATTAATCTAGAGGAGCACTTGGCCAAAATTGAGACCATGCCGCCACCAGAAGTGCCCCCGCGAGAGGGCCTTTATTCTACTCCCCTGAGTTGGGAGAGACCGGAACCCGGTCTGCGAATGGACCAGCCTTTCGGAGTTGGTGAAAGCCCCGGAAGTATGGGAAACATGGGAGGCATGGGAGGCATGGGAGGCATGGGAGGCATGGGAGGCATGGGAGGCATGGGAATGGGGGGGTATCAACAGGCGATGCCCGGCGTTGGCAACCAAGTTAATCAGGTTCTGAGCAACGACGAGCAGCGGCGCCTCCTGGCCATTGCCATGAATACTGGCCGAACACCGGCGAGCTTCATGCCCCCTAGTGGATTTGGCCTGGGGTTCGGTGCTGGCTTGGGAACTGGCTTGCCCCCAGAGTTCAACGCCAGCATCGACTCCCTTCTTGGCGTCGGGGATCACAGCCAAAACCAGACCCCAACACCAGCCGACAGCTCCAAGGCTCTAGGCGCGGACATCAAGCGTGAGACCTCCTCCAATGACGGCTCCGCGGCTTTGAGCTCCTCTGGGCTCCATCACTCCATGTCAGACAAGGGCAAGGACAAGCTCAAGGCTGGGGATCGGACAGCTCATAACGATATTGAGCGAAAATATAGAACAAACCTCAAGGACAAGATTGCAGAGCTGCGCGACGCTGTGCCGGCTTTGATGTCCATACCTGAGGATGGGGAAGACGACGGAGAATCGTCTTCAAATCCACAAAGAGCCCCCAAAGTGAGCAAGGTCAGTCAGAAACTGCCCATCTACTGGCAATCGCCATTCTTTTTCGTTCGCGAAGACTGACAACTTTTCCAGGGGACTGTTTTAACAAAGGCCACCGAATACATCCAATACCTAGAACGTCGCAACAAGTCCATTTTGAAGGAGCACCAGGAGCTCGCCCGGCGACTTCAGGCGTTTGAGCAGCTGCTCAGTGCTTCGGCCCGACAGCCATTCCTGATGCCCAACCACAGTCGAACCCTCTTCGACCCGAGAGGGTTCTGCTGAAATAGACATTGCTTTGTTCCAAGGTTACTTGGGATTGTGTATAAAATATACCCCAGAGATGATTCGTGCCGTACACACTGCTCATCCTGTTTCTCGTACATTTTTTGTTTGCTTTGCTTGTTCGTTGTCTCGGGCTTCAGCCTTGATTGTGAGCTTTGGTGTATATGCGGTGTGTGTGTATGGTGCTTTCCACCCTTGCGTGCATAATAGAGCTACGGGTGATGAGATGTTATATGGGCTGTTTATTTTATTAGATGCGACTGTTGTGTTTCACAGCTTATCTGGGGCTAACAAGGGTTGTGTGGGGATTGGATTTCAGGTGGACGTTACCCTAGAGGAATGACTTGTCGATGAATTATACAGAGTCTATGATTGGCGGCTATAAACTATACCTAGCAAGGTGGCTTTGGTTATGGAATGATCTATTAATGACACTGGAAATGATATTTCTCTATCGGACAATTCGTATAGTCCTGGTGGCCGTGGTTTAAGATTCGCGATGGGTAGCAAGTCGGTTACATGGTGTACCCGAAACTGGAGGAAATGTGTATGGATTGGTCGTAGATTGCTCCGTCATGATATCTTGTACTTTTACTTACAGGTACTGTACACTTTTACGTCTATTTAATCATTGTACATGTCATCGTAGAGCCTCAATATCGTCGACCTCTTTCACAGCCTCGGTGCTGAGAACATAAGGCGAATCGTCATCAACACACACGCTGTCCTCAATGCGCACGCCCATGCCCCGGAACGCGGCAGGCCACTTCTCGTCGTTGGGAACGTAGACGCCCGGCTCGATGGTGACGCAGTGACCACGGCGCAGGGTCTCGCGACGGCTGTAGCCGGGGCAGTCGTGCACGTCGAGGCCAATGTAGTGACCGACGTGGTGGGGGAACAGCTGGTCGATGCTGCTCATGGAGACGTTGAAACCAATGGCGCGCAGCTGGTCGACGAGGCCGCGGGCAGTGATGTTATGGATGTCTTCCAGAGACATGCGGGCGCTCGCGCGACACAGTGCAACGCTTGTGCGCTGGACCTTGAGGACGGCCTCGTAGAGGTCGCGCTGGGTAGCCGTGAACTTGCCCGAGGCGGGCCACGTGCGTGAGATGTCGGTGATGTAAGTGCCGTACTCGCCGCCCGCGTCAATGAGGATGAACTCGTCCTCCTTGAAAGTGCTGTTGTTGACCGTGTAGTGGATGCAGTTAGCGCGCTCGCCACCGGCGACAACAGGGATATACGCGGGACCATCGCACCCATTGACGATGAATTGGTAGTCTAGGAAGGCATGCAGGTCCTTTTCGCGCTTCCAGGGCTGGCGCATGGCGTCGGTGATGGCGCGCCCGGAGATCTGGCCCGCGAGGCGCATGTTGGCGACCTCGGCGGGGCTCTTGATGACGCGAAGCTTGTTCATGACGGAGAAGAGGGGCGTTCGCGTGGGACGGGACTCGCGACCGGAAAGGAAGCGCCACAGCCAGTTGGCCGGGTTGTTCTTGGACGGTTGGAAGTCGGCGTAGACGAGCTTGGCCTTTTCGAGAAGCTTGGGCAGAAGCGACTCCGCCTCGTCGATGGAGTGCGCCTCGTCGGCGTTGAAGACGTCACGGGCGGCCTCGATACCGTTGCGGTAGCCGGACCATTGCTCATCGCGAGGGTTTTTGGGCTTGACGAACATGTGGAAGGCGTAGTCGCCCAGGTTCGGCCCCGTCTTCTCGACAACGGCAATGGCATCGCCCTCCAGCCAGCCCGTCAGGTAGAGGAAGTTGGACTCTTGGCGGTAGGCGTGGAAGACGGCGCCGGACTTGTATTGGAGGGAGGCGGCGTGCAGCACGGCGATGCTGCCCTTCGGTCATGGAGTCGGCGAGGGCGGCGCGGCGGTCGGCATATTCCTGGGCCGTGATACCGGGCGTCACTGTAAGAGAGGGCTCGTCAGCAGGGCGTCGCGGGCTAGCATTGGCCTCGAGGGGGCAAGGGAGACGAACACTCGCCGGGTTTTAGGATGTGAGGGTGCGTCTCGTAGACGGGCTGGCCGAATCTCAACTCGGCGGCGGAGACGGAAGTGGCATAGCAGCGGCGGCCGGCTGAGGGATGTTGGCCATGCCGACGAGCAGAGGCGGCGAGTCTGAAGTTGCGGACTGCTGCGGGCGGTGTCGCTGCTACCGTGGAAGGCGCTCGTGGTCGACGAGTTGCGGTTCGGAAGGGTATGGAGGTGTACGGATCGAGGGTCCGGAATGGAGCTCGAGGGAGCTTCATTTTTAGGCCTGGAGGAATTGGGTTGAGAGACAAAAAACGGAGGGGAAGCAGTGAAGTGAGGAGGGGCACGGGACGGAGGAGGGTGGAAATTGGGCACGTACGTATGTGTGTATCTAAGTATCTAAGTAACGCAAAGCGAGGTGAAAAATCCGTCTCGGTTCTGCTCCGTACCCGGACGATGAGTCTTTTGGTGGTGCTTTCGGTGGTGTCTTTACGTATCGAGATTAGATGGAGCTGGCGGCGGCCGGGATGCGGATTTCAAAGGGTGGCGGTTTGTTTGCGGGTGACCGAGGCTACCCGGAAGCTCGACGAGGCTAACTAGTCGGTGTGCGAGGAGGATGAATTGACCAACAACAGCGGGAGACAGGGCGAGGGATATGCGCGAGAGAGATGATGAAGCCAATGGTCAATGCGATGCAATGCAGCCATTCCCGCAAATACGTGGGTGATGGGTACATACACGTCAACCGATGGATGATTGCTTCTTCATTTTTACTTATTTTAATGTAATGTACTCCTGCACGAAGAGTCTCTTGCACGAAAGCTATGCTGCTGATGTGGATGTGGATCTGGATGCGGAACAACCGAGTCCTCTCTTTTGTTGTTGACATTCACATATGGAGACAGGCTTCATTTCCACCCTAGCCCTGCGGCCTGGTGGCCTGTGTTTGTGTAATCACATACTTGTTTATCGCGGCAGAGTCGCATTTTGGTCAGTTTTCGGAAATGGTGCTGGGCCGGTTGCTGGCGGGCTTGGGTTGGTTGCTGGTGCAGCCACCCGGGCCCGTGCGTGTTTTTACCACTGAGTGGACACTGAGTGGAAGGGCGGCCGAAGCAGGCATAGCGCTGTTGTGCCAAGCGCGAAGAGGGCGAAGAGGGCTCCACTCCCAGTCTCGGTCTCCAACAACACCAGTTTCCTCCCACGCAACCACCACTGCCAACCACCACCACCACCAGCAGGCCGACTGCACAAAAACATCCGCCTCCGGTCTCGTCGGCTTTGCTCTCTGTCTCAGTCTTCCTCCTCCTCTCTCTGGTCGTCGCCTCCACCGCCGCTCATGTCTTGGTAGCAGCTTTTACCCTCCTTCCCTCTCCTCTGCCGCCTCGCCAACACGACGTGTCGCCCTCCGCGTCGCGTGCTTCTTCACGGCTCCTCCTCCCCAGCCCCTCCTCGTCACCAACCAACCAACAACCAGCAACCACCCACGCCTTAGCAACGCTTAGCAACGCCGTGCACTCCTCTCTGAACTGACTCTTGCTCTGGTTTCTCCCCCCAGAGCATGCTGACGGAGTCATTTTATGGCCACCATATCTCTATCGCCCACGCCTGTTGCCATCTCGGCCATGTCCTCGAGACGGGGCCCGCTCACAAACAACCCGAATGTCGCCAATTCGCCTTTGCGAGGAGCTTCCACCCTGGCTGCCTACGCCAAGCAGAAGCGCTCCTACGCTACCATCCAGCGTGAGGAGCCCTATGGCCAGCCTCCGCCGTTGAAGAAGCAGGTTCTCGACAATGGCAGCCAGCGTGCCATGCGGTCGCCAACACGGCCGGTCCGCACCCAGGTCCTCGTCCAGCGCGGAGCTACGCGTCCTGTCGCCAAGGAGCGTTCCTCAAGAACCGCCTCGACTTCGAGGAATCAAGATGCCGACACTGAGAAGGAGCAGTGGAAGAAGCACCATCGGGCTAAATTCCCCAAGATGGTCTTCTATTTCGAGAGTATCCCAGATGATATTCGGGCTAGGTTAACCAAGAGAGTCACCTATCTTGGTGCTGTATGTTTTACCCTTGTCGAAAAAATATTTTTTCAAGCACCAGCTAACTCCCAATGCAGCGTCAGGAACCCTTCTTCTCAATTGCAGTCACCCACGTCGTCACCACCCGATCGATACCACCCGAAAGGTCTGAGACCGAGGTTGAGCAAGAACCTGAACAACCACAGCACCATGATGAGCACGAGCCCGAGGAACAACCCCAGACCATCAACCCTTCGTTGCTGGATCGAAACACTGAGGCTCGACGCAAGCTTTTGTTCGAGTTCCGAAATGCACCTATGCGGTCACAACAGCTTGATGACCCTACGAAGCGAAGTAAAGCGAGGAACAATGATGTTTTGCACAAGGCTCGTGAGATGGGAAAGAAGATTTGGTCGCTGGACAAGTTCCAGACCATGCTGTCGGTTCTTCTTGAGTCGGAAACCAGCCACAGCAACTCTTACAGCTCCAGGTCCACCGCCACCGTGGGCACTATGGAACCTCCAAGTCTCACGAGCCCAATCTGCTTCAGCTGTTGCACAACGAGCGTCTCAATGGTCCTTCGGATCGTGACCCGACTGCCGTCAACCGGGAATTGTGCTACTTCAAGGGTCCCCACATTTACATCTGGGATATGGATGAGAAGCAAAAACCTATCATGGTTCGCGAGTATCCCAAGGTCGCCAACAAGGCCGACGGAGAGTGGCCGCAGTTCCGAAGTGTCGGCAACGGTCGCTGCCCATTCGTGGAGGAGATTGAGGTCCCGGACAAGGAACATCGCCGGCAACGCGAGCAAGAAAAGGCTCGCGCTGCCAAGCGAGAAGACTCTGTCCCCATTCTGAAGCCCCCCCAAATCCCCGTGCCGGTGCCTGTAACAGGGAAGCGATCACTGACGGAAATGGAAGACGGCCACAATAAGACCCGTGCCGTGACTCCCACAGAGATCTTCAACCCGGCCAAGGCGACATTGTCAAAGCAGACTGGACAGAACGCCTTTACCAGCCGTGCTGGCACCGGGCGCCTGTTCGCTGGCGAACCCGTGGCGTCAGGTGTTCAGCCGTCCAACATCACTTCGGCTATCCGCTCGCAGATGATTTCATCTACGTCTGGAGTCAATGGGGCCAAGGCCGGAACCAGCAAGGAGGTTCACGGTCTCCAGAGAAAGGTGCTTCAGAAGGCTGCCCCCGCATCTCATGACGTGAGCTCGCGCCGCCTGGCTGAGGTGTCGATGGATGTCGCATCTAGCAGATCGACCACGATGGGTCGACACACTTCGCGTCCTGCCGAGGTCCAGGAAGAGGAGAACCAGAAGACCACGGAGAACAAGGAGCGAAAGACACACACGTCATCCTTGAAGAGCAAGAAGGATCTCAAGCCTGGCTATTGCGAGAATTGCCAGGACAAGTTCCGCGACTTTGATGAGGTGAGTTTGAGCAATCGGAGGATGGCACTTGAATTAAGCTAACATATCTTCTAGCACATCCTGTCTCGAAAGCACCGCAAGTTTGCCGAGAATGATGACAACTGGACCGAGTTGGACTCTTTGCTGGTTCAACTGAAGCGAATGCCGAAATACTCATCAGGATCGGATGAAGACGACGGGTGGTAAAGAATCCACCCTGCTACCGATTCAATCTACGACACGATGCATCGCCTGCACATAATGCGCCCTTCTGAAACCGACAACATCATCTCGGACCCTTCCATGACTTTTTTTTTAGCTCCACAAGCTCACAACATTTGGCACCCTTTGAGGCGGGTCCCATTCTCAGCTCCATTTTGCGCATCTCGATACAGATTCCCACCCCCGGCACAGAAAACAGCAACGAAGATACCTCGCGTGTTTGGTTACTTAAGTGGTTGATGGTCGCATTTCCCGAGCGGTCTTTCTTTTTTGAGATGATTAATCTTCGTACCTACTTTTCGTTCGAACTCCATTACATGAACTGCATGCGACGGCGTATAGCGGCATGGTTTGGCACTTTCTTCTTCTTCTTGTTTGTTCTTTTCCTGGAATGGAACTGCATATACTATACTGGGGCGTTTGTCGCGATCCATTCACACAACATGACAGACACGGTAGCATGGAATTGCATGGTCAAGGGCTGGGATGATATTGGGGGACTGAGGAGGCATACGAGGGGGATGGGTTACAATGGGACATGGCGATTGCACGAGCGGCCCAAGGGTCGATGTAGATATGCGGTTAGGGCATTGCATGTATATGTAGCTTACATGTTACAATCATGAAGTCTTTTGAACAATAAACCGAAGTGCCAGTGAACGATGTATCTGCATGGAATGATAGCGTGAGGGTGTCTCAGGGTGATGATATGTCTCAGTGTCCACTACCGCGCTGAATTCCTTATGTGACCTTTGAACCAAGGACCTGGCAAATGGGCGTCTGCAGAGACAATCTTAGTCCAGCGGCGTTGTGAGAACTGACGCAAAACGACCGGAGCATGGCCGATCTAATCAACAATCTTTCCACCAAACCTGACAGGCGGTAAATAAATAAACAAAGTCAGACCTAGGGGAAAGGAAACGTAATTCCTAACCAAGCCCACGACTAGCCATCAACCGTCGGTCCACGCAACCCGTTGCGTGTGGCGTAAATGGCGTCGCAGTAGCCAGCTCGCTAGGAGTAAGCCTGAAAGGGGAGCCTGAGAGGGGGAACCTGAAGCTGCTGTCGGCCGAGTCTTTGATGAGTCGAACTCGTTTGTCTGATGCAGCGGCAGTTTGTTTGGACCCCGCCCAGTTGGTATCCGTTGCATCTCAATCAGTGTGATGGATGCGGTCCCTCATGCTCGCTGTCCCTGATACACAAGGTAGCAAACTAACGGTACTTGAAGCTTAACAGCACTGGGCCTTTGAGTTTGCAAACCATAAATGTCTAATAAATGACCCTAAGCCTTATGGAGAGGAGGGAATTGATTCATGGCCGATTCTGGCTTCCGTGGGTTTCCGATGGGAATTGTTCCTGTCCTCTTACAAGACCGAGTGACAGGCGAGGCGTTTCTTTTTTTTCTGCCTCCCGACGGCTGACAGGACGTCTCACCGCTTATTGATCTTCCTGCATCGCTTCCTGTCTGAGGCGTCCAAGGTGAGGGATCGTTACACAATCTCCTTTTCCAGGGTTTTCATGTGGAAGCCACAAACACGTCCCGTCCAGCCCCTTTCCCATAAAAAAAAAAACGCCCACGACCAACGGACCCAAGACATTGGACCAGGTCAAAGCCAATTCGGTCCAGCCACTGATAAATCTCCATCTGTGACTTTTCCTGAGTCTTACATTGGGGCTTACAGCTCCGACTTGCGGCGTTTTGTCTTGCTTTTTTTTGGGATTTCCCCAGAGAATAAATACCAACATTCCGGGGCTACGGTGGACTCAACGGTTTCCCACTCCAGGCCCTCCTTTTTCTCCATCCATCTCGCCTCGCTCCACCTCCGTTGGGATTAGACGGAATATAAGACCGGGATCGGGTGCTGACCTCCTAATTGCTGGCTACGACTGCAGCCTTCCAGCTTCCATCATGAAGACCTTTGAGACGCCGGCCCACGCCACCTCGACGCTGGATATCTGGCGTCGCCTGCAGGATCTCAAGACCGGCAAGAGCAAGATTGTCCTTGATGGCAACAGCCTTGACATCTCCTCCGTAATTGCCGTGGCTCGCTATGGTGTCAAGCCCGAGATCAGCCAAGATGAGGGCCTCGCTCGCCGCATCGCCCTGAGCGTCGACGCCCTCAACAACTACCTGGCCAACAAGTATGTCGTGTACGGAGTCAACACTGGCTTTGGCGGCAGCGCCGACGTGCGCACCGATGACTGGATCGAAAATCAGATCGGAGTCCTGCAGCACACCCAGAGCGCCATCATCACGTCCCTCGACAAGGCCCCTAGAAGCAACTCGGAGCGCGAGCCTTCCCATGTCATGCCGCCCGAGTGGGTGCGCGGAGCCATTGTCGCCCGCGCCAACCAGAACATGCGAGGCCAGAGTTCTGTCCGGCTTGAGGTCCTCCAAAGGCTGGTGAAGTTGTTTGCACCACGATATCACCCCCCTGGTGCCGATCCGAGGCACCATCTCTGCGTCGGGCGATCTCATGCCCATGTCATACATTGCTGGCGCGGTAACCGGGAACCCGGACATCTTCGTGCAGGTCGGCGAGGGCCAGGCGGCCAAGGTGATGCCCTCATCCGAGGCGCTTCAACAGAGCGGTCTCTCAGCCAGCGGCCTTGGCCCCAAGGAGGCCCTCGGCCTCATCAACGGCACTGCACCCTCCGTATCCCTAGCCAGTCTTGTGCTCCACGACGCACAACAGCTCGCCGTTATGGCCCAGATGTTGACAGCCTTCGCATCTGAAAGCATGGGCGGCAACGTTGAGTGGGCAACCCCCTTTATCCATGCTGTACGACCACACCCTGGCCAGATTGAGGCCGCAGCAAACATTCGCAGCTTCCTGCGCGGCTCCAGCTTTGTCGTTGGCCTGGATAGCCGAAAGAGAACTGGCGAGGGACTCTGGCAGGATCGGTATTCCACGCGGACGAGCCCCCAGTGGATTGGGCCTTACCTGGAGGACCTCCTTCTGGCCCAGCGACAGATCTCTGTAGAGCTGAATTCCACGTCGGATAACCCCTTGGTTGATGCATCGGAGCAGGATGGCAAGGCGGTGGGAGAGGTCTATTCCGGAGGAAACTTCCAAGCCGTCGTCATCACCTCCGCCATGGACAAGACGCGACTGGCACTGCAGATGATTGGACGTATGCTCTTCTCCCAGGTCAGCGAGATCATCAACCCCTCCACCAGCAACGGCCTCGAGGCCAACCTCAACGTTAGCGACAAGGAGAACTTTACTATGAAGGGCATCGACGTCAACATGGCTGCGTACATGACGGAGCTGGCAGCGCTTGCGCACCCCGTCTCATCTCACATCATGTCTGCCGAGATGCACAACCAGGGAATCAACTCCATGGCCCTTCTCTCAGCCCGGCGAACTATGGAGGCCGCGGATCTGGTTGCTCATATGTGCGCTTGCCATATTTACATCTCGTGCCAGGCGGTTGACCTTCGTGCGAGCCACCGTCTTTTCCTGGAGACTCTGCGAGACAGATTGAGGGATACCACGGAAAACGGACCGTTCCATGCCTTTGGGTTGACTGAGGGGCAAGTCGAAAAGCTCACCGAGGTTGTATTCCCCGTCATTGAGTCGGCTTGGTATGCTCACAACGCTGGCTCCTGGAAGGATCGCGTTTTGCCAACGGTGGACGCTGCAATGGCGCCCGTCACCCAGTTCCTGGCGACCGAGAACACAGATTGCTCAATCTCCAGCATTGCTGTTTTTAGAGCAGCTTTCCACAAGGCTGTCGTCGACACCTCGTCATCAATCTTCTACCCCAACATGGCCGTCCGCCCTGTTGATGTGGCCACTAAGCTGGGTGATGGCTCTGCCCCAACTGTATACTTGGGTGCGATCGAAGCTGGGTGTGCCGACGCAATGCGGAATCGACGACGACCCGCTATACAATGCTCAAAAGGGACTTCCGACAGAGAACAAGAAGACTATTGGAAGCTGGGTCAGCATGGTGTACGAGAGTTTGAAGGGCGACTTGATGGACATGGTCATGGAAGCCATGGAAACGTCGCGGCCTGGACCCCGGACGACTGGGGAATATGACGAGCTATGCAAGGCTATGAATGAAAACTACTAGAGAAGGCTTCTATGAGAAGGAATTGGTTTGTGTTGTCGTGGTTAGATTAGAGCCGGTATCTCACCTCATGATAATAATTTTGGCGAGGAAAGAAACGCCTGAAAAATCCATGTTTATTTTAAATCTTGCATCCAATTTTGTTTTGGAAGCATAATGACTTAAGCGAAGCAGGACGAACTTGAAGCTATAGGAGAACTGAAGTTGTCTCGTATCTTGAAGCTAGTGCACGGTGTTGTGGGCGCCCCGCACTGTCCCACTTCACCCACGTTCTCTCGCACCTCAGGCCGTAGGCAATCACTTGGCAGCCTGATCACTTGCATCAGCACATCTGCACACTTTCATTCAAGAAAACTCCGCAGGCTTTACACCGACACACTCAAATCCGCCAGAGCCTCATATTCCAAAGTGTGCCCTGTTTCGCTTCTCAGAACAACCATGTCAGACTATCCTCCACCGCAAGATGGCATATCTCCATCCCCACCAGCCGTCGACGTCGATGCCGAGACGGACACGCCCGACCGCGCCGAGTCTCCGGACCTGCTACTGACCATGTCTGCCTCCGTCGTCTTGGCGGACCTGCCTCGAGACGCGAGTGCAGCGCTGGCCAGCGCAGGCGGCTTTGCCGTCGACAAGGTGGTGATAAAATTCAAGCCCGTCGGATCGGCGCCGGCGCTCGCGCAGGACGTGTGCAAGATTAGCGCAGCGCGCAAGTTCGAGGAGGTGGTGCGGTACCTGCGGCGGAAACTGCGGTGCAAAAACTCGGACAGCGTGTTTTTGTACGTCAACAGTGCGTTTGCGCCGTCGTTGGATGAGGTGGTTGGAAACTTGCACCAGGTATGTCCAAACAGTCTTGATCGCCACCCATGTGCTAAGATGGAGATGTCACAGTGCTTTAAGAATTCACACGGTCAGCTGATCGTTGCATACTCGATAACTCCTGCATTTGGATGAATGTGAAAAGCCCATGCGGGTTGGTATGCTTCGAAGGATGCTGAAGATACAAGAACAAATAAGGGCCTTTTGTTCAGCCCAACTCAGAACTCCGCCATATGCTAACTCTAATGCTTTGCTATGCCATGCACTTGGTTGCAAAAACGCTCGTCTTTCTCCTCAAAACGCTATCACAAAGTCGGATCCAACAACCAGCTCGTCATTGCCCAACACATTACAAGTCCTTGACCGCCTTGGTAAAGGTCTCAAGCTCCTCGGAAGAGATCGGATAGGTGTGCTCCGGTGCAGGATACTCTCGGCTCTTGACCTCATCCCTGTACGCTTCGATGGCCTTCATGCTCTCACCCCAGACATCACCGTACTTCTTGACGAACTTGGGGAGGAATCTGCCTGGAGGGAAGTTGCCGGTCATGTCTATCTGCACGAGGACTTGGCCAGAGCAACCGTTGCCAGCACCGATACCGATGGTCGGGACGGACAGCTTCTCGGTGATGAGGGCGGCGACCTCAGCAGGGACGGCCTCGATGACCATGGCGAAGCAGCCTGCCTCCTGAATAGCCAAAGCATCTTCAAGGATGCTCAAGGCACTGCTGCTCGTCTTGCCCTGGACGCGAAAGCCACCTAGGGCGTTTTGGCGCTGGGGCGTCAAGCCGATGTGGCCAAGGACGGGAATGCCAGCCGTGGTAATCTTGCGGATGGTCGAGGCCATCTCCTTACCGCCTTCAAGCTTGACGCTCTGAACACGGCCCTCCTTGATGACGCGGATGGCTGAAGCGAGGGCTTGCTCAGGAGAAATTTCATAACTGCCCATAGGCAAATCACCAACCTATTTCTGGTCAGCGCATGTTCAAACAATGCAAGCGGGTGGAGTCCTTACAGTAAATGCTGATTTAGTGGCCCTTGCAACGGATCGGCAGTGCAGGATCATTTCGTCTAACAAGATCTCACTGGTATCCTCCATGCCAAGTGCGACCATGGCTAAACTGTCACCGACGAGGACGACATCCATGCCAGCATGGTCGGCAACATGTGCACTTGGGAAGTCATGAGCCGTCATGACGGTGATGGGATCCTGCTTGCGGTGCAGCGACCGTATGGTGCCTAGCGTAACTTTCTTGCGTTGGTTGGTTGGCGTCGAACCCATTGGGGAATGCGAACTGTGCCGGGCCTGTGCCACAGCGAGGGGCCGGGTGGCGCTGCCGAGGGTCCATGATGCCGGCCGGAGGGGTCGTGTGCTTCGAGACAGGAGGGACGAGGCACACGACCTGATAAAGGGTGCGACAACCGACGACATGAGAGTCAAGTGAAAGGGGTGTCTATGAGAGGATTGGGTGGGTTGCGCCACGGTCTAAGAACTTGTGACACTTGAGTGTACCTTTAAGCCTCGAGTCTGGGGTGGGTTCCACCAATACCAATGACTAATAGAAAAAAAGAGGGAAAAAGACAAAGAGAAAAATGTAAGATGGGATTCCTTAGTTGTGAGAGGCAAAGGAGCTTAACACAGCTCGAGTCGTGAGAATGGGCGCCGGCGGCTTTTTATTCATCTTGACTGTGATAACCTGTACGTTGTAATTGTGAGACTAGCGATCCGTACAATTGAGTACAATCTTAACCCGAAGTGCGGCACCGTAGTGGTTTTTTTCATCCCGGTGGGGCTAATTTGGCCTTGGTTGTGGGTACGTATATCCCCAACCGGCGCAGCACAGGCAGCAAGCTCCGTGACCGAGCGGCCGAGGGGCCTAATGGCGGGTGTTGGGGAAGTGGCGGGGCAGAGCGGAGAATAGGTACAGGGGATTTTGCCATCAGTGACCCTACGTCAGTGAGCCAGGGCAGACGTGTGTGCTGCGTAGCGTGCCTGTGCCTGGCTTGGACGTGCCGAGGCTGTTCGGCCGTAGGGCGGAGATCCGGGGGTGGGGCGGTGATGGCAGCACGGGACCGGAGTTGGTGAGTGCGAGTAAGTCAATACCGAGGAAGTTGACAAAGATGGATTCGGGAGTTGATGCGGGAGCTTTTAAGGGAAATGAATTGTTGTTATTGTATTGAGGGAATGAAGAGGATAGGGTTTGAGTTGCCATGCACTCAAGTTAAGGGTTCAACTATACCCCCGAACTTCTATGAATGAAGGTTAATGGTGCAGGTGTGCATGAGCGAGACAAATAATGCCAAGGAATGGATGGAAGCTGCTTCTAATACATTCGTCTAAATACAGGCTTGTATCCACATGTTGTAAGGAACGATGCACTGGATTATTGCACCGTCATGTTAGTGGTGGCGAGTTATGGGGTTTCAACACCTCGGCGATTCCAGTAACGTGACATATTACATGGCCGCCACATTGAGGCCAACCCAACGCGCCTTCATTGTCATCAACTCTTCACCACCAAAAATAAAGCTAGAGTAAAAATGAACAAAAAAAACATACAACAGTGAGGATTCCCCGGTCGTCACCGACCCGAGTACTAATTCACCGCTTCTCAGCTTGACTAAGGGAGAGCGGACGGGATCCCGTATTTTCTAAGAGCTATGGTCGTATGTACCAGCTTCAGCATCAATGTGACTTATAAGGGAACAGGTGCAACCCGAGCTCTTCTACGATCCGGGAATGTATCGGGAGAGGGTCGCAATAGAAAGGTCGTGAAAGTGCCCCATAGAAGGGAAGGGACGCAAATCATCATGAAACGGATAATAAATTTCACTTGCGGGTATTCTTAGTCTTCCTCAGAACCTGCAGTGCAAACACCCTGTTCCCGTACTTGAACGTCACCCACCTGTCCCTGTAGTACTCCAAGCCCCCGGCCATCGGTATTCCCGTAATAAAAAAAAAACCCCTCCAGAGTTTCGGAAGCCGCGAGCACTTGGGAGAACCATGTTTCGCCAGGCTTTGGGGAAAAGTTGAGCATCCTCAACATCGAATTCTCTTTCCGCGTGACCGACACATCGTTTAGATTCTCGAGAGCTCTATTATCACTCCGCCGTGTAAGGACATATATAATGACCAGAGGCGAGGGCCGGAGTATGCGAATAACATCGTCGGCCCTTGCGCTCCCAAACACACGAGACTTGGGGATGATGACCTTCGAGATGAGACTGGGTTCTCTAGAGAACATGGACAGCAGTGCAACTCCGAGGCCGCCAGCAAAAGATGCAAATACGTCGAGAAGCCGCAAAGCTCGGAAGCGATTCTCGATCCATTGCTCGTGTGTCAGTGGCTTGCCAGACTTGCCGAAATACTTGTGAGCGGGGAGAAGGAAATGAAATTGCAGCAATGATAGAGTATCCCGAGGTAGCTCCCAAAGACCGTCGATGTGGAGCGCTGATTTGTGACCAGCCTCTGTATTCGAGTCCATTAGGGCCAGCTGCGCGAGCGATCTTGGAAATGAGTTTTGATCCTTAAAGTAAGTCGCCGTTAGGGACTCAATGATGTCATGGCCGATCTTTTCTTTGAAGAATTTCCCAATAACACTGTTGGGCTGACCAAGACTGATGCCAAATCCCTCGATGCGATCGCTGAAGCTGATGAGATATTGCGGCCACCGAAACTGTCGAGCTGCACCTTCTTGTGTGACAGACCCAAAACCTGGAGGAAGCCGTGGGAAGATGTATTCGAAGTCCTTGCCACCCAGAAGGCGGTCTACGAGCCTTTGGCAATTGTTTCTCCACATACTCCAAGACATCTTTGTATTCGGATCCATGAGTAGTTCGGCGATTCGGCGAAGGTACTCGTCGACTTCTGCCCCGAGAAGTTGTTTCATAAGATTCACCAGCTCTCTCGCTGATCGGTGGAGCTGAGTCCGCTGGGCTGATAATGTCTTAGATGGGCTAGGCTTGCATTTTGCAGCCTCCCTGACTAGACAAGTGATGACGGCAGTCTCTTTCGAGTTTGCAGTTCCTGGATAGCCTGAGAATGCACCACCGTAAACATGCTTCAGGCACCCAAGTGTTGATCTAGCGAGAACCCTCCTGTGCTCCCTGTAGAATCCCCGTTTCTTACTTTTCTTGTCTTTATAGAATACGGCACAACCTGCAACTATGCCAAGTGGGTCGTCTTGATCTTCACCGACAAGTGCCTGTGCCATCGCTGTCGAGCTAAACAACGTTGGTAGAGGCCGCGGGGATATCAGTACTCCACGCATAGTTCTATGGGATACGATTAGCCACAACTTAAGGCATGCTTGATTTAGACTCACTTTGGAACTCCAGATTCAAAGATCAACGGCCCAAACATCATTGCCAGGTGAAAATGGCCGGCTGGAGTCATTTCCTTTTTCCAATTTGACACTATGTGAGGTATTTCCATGATTGGTGAGACTAGTGAAACGTTGAGTAATGCTGAGTTGAGTAATCTCAACATTGGTTCTTGTTGTTGTTTCTTATACTCTCGAGCGAATTCCAGTATACCTCTTGCGAGCCTTTCGGATTTAGATTTGTATTTTTTCTTGAAATACTTACGATTTTCCATTTCGCTAATCGATTCTTGAAACTTCACCGCCTCTGTGACTCAGAATTAGTTCGGTGAGAATAGTGAAGCCGTGGTAGGAATTGTACCTGCAGAGTTTGGGCTCGAATGATACACCCGGTCGAAATGCTCTTGGCTGCAGACTTCGTGACCTCCATTGGCAGTATAGCATTGTGCACAAAGCCGACATTTCGATTCATTGGTTTTTATGGCGGCTGTTGGGAGGCTTGCAGATTTTCTGCCACAGTCATCATGTAAATTTAATAGCCCAAAGATTGAGAAAAGACGTACCTGTCCTCACAGCCGTTACGGCACTCGTAGTACAATGGAGATCTTATCAAGGAATCACATCCACTACAGGAAACTCCCTGTAATGCTGTGGTGAAAATTTCTCGATGTCCAGCACTAGTTGTGCTTCTGACTTTCTCGACTGGAGCTCACGTGAGTGTTTAAACTAGATCCAGCCCTTGATCAACGCACCATTTGGGGGTCCTCTTCGATGACTTGGGTAGAGGCAGGGCGCTGGCTCATATAGGACATCAAGATCGAGTAAGCCTGATTGTCGGTCAGTATAGGGGAATTCTGCTATCTAAAGAGGTGCAGCGGCTTACTCGACGACTGTAGAACAAGGCGGGCACAACGCTGAGGTTTGCCAACTTTGAAACGTTCTGAAAGTCAAGTCAAAACTGGCCCATTCTCTGAAGGAGCCAAAAGAGTAACAAATACCATTTGCGCTTCGCAAAGCCTCCCTGTAGATGTCATCTCTGTCAGAATCCTTGAAGATTCCTTTCTGGCCACCCGCTGCGGCAAATTTCTTGTTAAGCTGCTGTCGTGCTTGGGTGGGGGCAACAAGAACTCACTCCATACATCAAACATCTTCCTGAAATTGTCGCATTCCAGCGCAGCAACATCTTCATCAAGATCGAGCTTGGAAGACATGAGTTCGTTGTAAAATTTGATCATGTTACAGGCCTCTCGTGTAGCAGCGTCCCAGTACATAGATTTCAGAGTCTCGTACACTGACTCGACTGTCGCGGGCATGGTTTGTGGAACCGTGTGTGGATTCATTATCGCTCTGTCCACGAAGAGATATCTTAGATTGGGGGAGAATGGGCAACACTGTCGATTTGACTCGGTAGGGCTGAGAAGTAGTGAGTGAAGGAGGGTATTAGCTGCCCAAATGTCGGTGATTTTTCCATTTCCCAGAGAGTTCAGAGAGTCTTAAAATAAATTTCACAGCTTGCACTTGTCCAAAGGCCTTAAACATATTATTCTATAATTAGGTGTTGGCCTGGTGCAATACATACCCCGTTCAGCAACATAAGCCAGGTTGGCATGACCCAACAACGAATAAACGCGAGAAAACTAATTATCGGCATGCTGCAGTGTATTTTGTGATTCCATTTACCACCCGTAATCCTCTTTCAGCGCTGTTTGCATAGTGACGATACGCCTCTTTCTTGAGGCTTGCAGATCCTGAGCTCTTTCATGCACAGCCCAATATCAGCCGCACGAGGCTGGCAGCTACAGCTCCTATCAGGGGGACTTGACCTTTGCCGTAGATCTTGCACAACTACCGGTAGCTTGCCAAGTAAATCGTGATATATATAGATACAGATGGCGGTACGGTGAGCAGGATACTGCATCGAGTGGCTTCGTATTCTGTCTCAGTTTCAAGGGCCCACCGCGCCAAAAGCCGCGCCTGATGCGACCAGAGACCAGAACCTGCTCAGTGGCGTGTTGCCTTACGTTCCCTTCCCTGACATGTCTCAGAGGCATTCAAAAAGAGCCTAGAGGAGGGGCGCAGTTTATTATGGGCCTAATGATAAGTCACCATGGCACCTCGCGGTAGCCGACATGCTCATTCTCGCGCTCATGGAGGCGGATAGACAACTGAGAAGTCCATTAACAGAATTGTTAGCTTGTAATGCCAAGCTCTACTGCCTTCCAATTTCGTCGCTGTTTAGAGTATTATTTGCCATCTCCAGAACGAGGAGCTTCTCGAACGGGGTGTTATAGAATTGATGCAACCAGACTTTACTCACGCGACGCTAATAATGTTGTCTGACACGCTGCGTTTTCGCCGACGTACTTTTACTCCACTCAATCGATATAACCGGCATGAAAGTGCCATATTGTCGTGTGAGCCAGCCGACAGCATGGCTAGTTCAGCGGGTGTCTCGCCGCACTGAAAGAAATACTATAGAAACTCTATAAATGGCACATTAGGGTGTTTAGAATAGCATAGTTATCCTCGCAGAGCTGGTAGCTGCGAGTGGCCCATAGTAACGGAGACTACGATCTACTCTATTATTCCCAGTGCTAATACGCTTGAAATTATAGCGTTTTTACGGTATATGTTGTCTGAGAACAAGCACGAATACTGTCTATAGAATGTGTAGATTGCCATCCAGCGGACGTCTCCCACACTGCGCGCCACTCTACGGAATAGGAGCACCACCTGAGCAGCAAAGACTAGGCATCCAGGGCCTACCTCATCAAGCCATCTACCATGAATGGTGGGGCCGGTGAGACCTTTTCACGGAAGTTGCCTGCTCATCCCCGCCACACTCGACGCTGTTCCCACGCGCCCTTAGCCACGCCAATGGAAAACAGGATAACGATGCGAAGTACAGGCCATATAAAACACATACGTCGAGGCGCTTGCTATTGTGTGACAGTGGCTACTTGATCCCCACTTGGTTGAGCAGTCTCACGATGTGATTCGTACGCCACCCGAACGGCTGGAGCGACTCAGCGACATGAGAACGCCACGCTTAGTTGCCCTCATGTCGGTCAGCCGCCACCGCCAGAGACTGATAAGCCAAGGACTTGGCAGAGAGCAAATCCCATAGCCATAGGAAGTAAGCCTTACATTGACAACGGAAATCACAACTTCGGTGCTTGCAGGATGTAACTGGTCCTCAACTGTGAAGCACCCTCGGGCTAGGCTTAGCGCCGAAATGGTTGCGAGCCGTACAGAACTGGCCAAAAGCAGGCGGAGGACCTTAATTTTGACTATACCTCAGTTCCTTATTTCACCCTTTTCCATCAGTCCTGCAGGAATTCTCCACTCATAGCCTGTCAACCAAAACATCGAAGTCTTGCCGCAAGAGCTCAGAATACTTTTTGGTATCTTGATCGTCCATCCCACCTTGAAGATAATAGTATGGCTGCGTCGTCTAGTTCAACCATCATTGGACGAGATCAGGCAGCTGGGGCCCCGTTAACCTCTACAGCTCTATCGTCTATTTCGACCAACATTAAACGGGATCATGCAGTTGGAGTACCGTCGATCTCTACAACTATATCGTCTGATGATGTAGACGGGCTCGACAATAAACTCCGGCAGGATATAGAAAAGAACTTGAAGATCTTCGAGCCACTGTTGAAACCAACTTCTGCAAGACGGGAGGCGGTCGGTGTTCTTGCCTCACTTATCGGTTCGTCTCTGGAGCAATCAGGGTCCTCGACTTTGACTGAAGACTCGGCGGGAACATCGAACGCTATCACTCAAGCCTCGCAACATCTTGACACCATTCTCCAGTTAACAGATTGTGAGCAACTTACCCCCCATTCGGGTAAGCTGGTGAGGCTGACAAGGCTAGTGAGCGGAACCCAACAATACGGTTTCGCGGTTTACCAGTCTAAAGTGGAAAAACTACCCAGTCATATCCTCAGAATCCAAGACAGTGACGGCGCTACAGAGTTTCAGAGGTAAATTCACGTCTACAACCCACACTCTTATGTCAACGCGGCTAACAGATAAATGATCACAGGTCCCCAGAGGAGTGGCGCCTTATCTGGCTTGCAGCTACGGCCTCGAAAGAAGTCTACGAAGATCTCGATAAGGTCGTCGCTGCATCGAAGCTCGAGCCCAAAAAGCTCTCAAATCTGAAATCAACGACCATCTTCATCGACGAATCACACGGTCGGCGTGTACTGGTGGTATCGATTCGGGGGTCTGCGACCATTCGCGATTGGATGGTGAATGCGAACGGCGCACCAAGGCAGTCCACGAAAGTGAGTACATGCCGATTGCACGCCTCCGATCTGAAGCTGACAGTTAATAGATACTCGATGGGTCTTTCAGCTGGCACCGAGGCCTCTTGGTCGTCGCGGAAGCGATGCAAGATACTATCGCAACAGAAATTTCCAAGATGCCCGACGTAGGCATTGTCGATGAGCTGCTCTTCACGGGCCACTCGGCCGGCGGCGCTATTGCCCAGATCTTCTACGCTATGAGTATGACGCCGGATACCAAACTCTGGACAACGGCCCTTGGTGAGTGTTGGCGGGAAAGGTACACGATAAGAGTAACTAACAGTTATCAGGATTCAATCGAGTCTACTGCATAACCTTCGGATGCCCACCAGTAGCAACCGGTCGAATCCGACAATCGCAACTGGCAAGGTTCCAGTCAGGACTGTTTTTGAACATCATCAACGAAGGAGATCCCGTTCCCCTGTCGCAAGAAAGCTATGTCAGATCGCTGCTTGAATTGTACGCGCTTTCGGAAGATGACCTGGAGGAACGTTACCCAAAAGGCTTTTGTGTCCCGGAGCCAGCTTTCAGAATGAGTGGGTGTTGCGTTGTTCTCCAAGACGTCGAGCCTGACAACGTTGCTGCCACCGGCTGGCAGGCGCTTACCGCTCAGGCTGATGTGGTGGAGAAGAAGTTGTTCGGCAATCCCCTGGTTCATAACATGGGACATTACCTGGAAAGGGTGGAGGAATTGGGAGTTCAGGTGGGAGGTATCCAAGTGGAGACCTCTTGACGATCAATCCATCCATCAACTTGTTAATGCCCGTAATTGAGCCAAAAGGGCATGGATTTCTAATATACATACGCAATTAAATAGATGCAGGAGATAGACTCCTGTGTCGCTAAAATAATCGTCTGTCACTACCTCGACGAATCTTGACAACAATGTGATCGCGATCCATCTCCACACCCAAGCCATGGTGAGAGCGAACCCGGAAGGTACAACGACAATAAAAGTCACTGAAGTGGATGGTGACTTGAGAATATCGCTGCTAGGCAGGCTTAGGATAGACGAGGAGTGGAAAGACCTTGTATAGTGCTGAAAAGGGACATATTGAAGAAGAAGGTGTACTAGGATGCATCAGCTGAAGTAGTGAGCCAACATCGAGCCATCGTTATTGCATCGTTTCGTGTGGTATAATAACTATCATAAAATCTCTATAAATCCAGGCATTTTAGGGCTAGGGATAATGGGGATAGCCGACACGATGACTACGGCCGAGTCTGAGGCCGTTAGATGGTTTATGCAGACGATACTGCGGGCGGGGAACTCGGTGGGTGGAACATGTTGTCGCCAGATATTCTCCCCTAAGGACGTCAGTGGCACGTTCTAATGCAAGGTACAGGCGACCTTGACAATCCTACCATATAAACACCAGCTGCCGCCATTAAATAGAGGGGAATAGACTGGATTATGGCTGGTGCCGCGCAGTGCAGCCGCCTTGCCTCACTTCGATCGCACCTATGATCAACGAAACGGCTCACCTTTCCTACCCCGTGGCAGGAATCACGGGTTCTGGGCTCCCCGTAGTTCACCTGCAGGGCTTCAAGGCGAATTAAAAGTAAACAAGACATCATTTCCCCACTTGATTAGTAGTCAGTCCTTCATAGCACAATTAAATCTTGTGCAGACAGGCCGTAGTCAAACCAAGCGCCGCGTGGCATGATGGCGAACTCTCACTGACCCGGCCTTTGGCATTGCATTGCCGTGACTGACTGAAAGTCATTTTGTAAATGACTGTTTACACCGAAAAAAGGAGGCGGACTCCTTCTCTAACCTGTTGAGGGTGGGGTCATCCCAATCGCTCTACCTTGACAAGCATATATGTATTGCTTCCCATCCTTTCTCGCTGCATTGATGCCCGCGCGGAGACTGATGATCATTGTCAAGACCCTGAGCCTGTACAATATCCAATGGCCTACACTTTGGTCAGAGACTTTTCGTGAATACACCGGTTGGAGTTGGCCACGGAGACACGAAAACAACTGCCACAGAGGCCCAGTCGGGCTATGGATGTTGTTGGCATTGTTGAGAAGTGACAGCCAGCGTTGTTTCTCTTCTCCCGCACAAACTAAAGTTTTGTGCCACCACGAACGTCCGCAATCGATTGTTATCTCACAACCAAAAAAAAAAAAAAAAAAAAAAGGCACTCCATAACTTGCATTCCTACTGCCATGGCCAGCAGGCAGTGCTACGACTTACTGCAGTCTTCCTTTTAGGCATCAGTGCTGTTCCGTCACTCCAGCCGCCTATAGGAGTGCCCATTGTGGTCAGTTAGGAGGTTTGTGCCTTGCTATTGCATACCAAACTGGTCTGTACGAGGATATGATCAGGAGCCCGGCCCCGCTGCCTTGCGCGTAGTTTTTACACAAATATACCAGTGTTATATGCCATCAGACTCTACCCGTGGAACCTGATGTGTATTCAGGTAGTCGGCCTCAGTCCTAGCTCGGAAGCTCTGATCCCGTCCATTTCCCTCGACCCAGTTAACGAAGCGCGGTAGTTCCCACTGCGGATAGTTCTTGTAAACTAGACTCCATTGATTCGCACACAGGCCTTTTTCTCTTTTCAGGAAGACCGCGGTCCTGTAGTCTGCAGCCGAAACTTTCCCAAGGCGCATGGAGAGACCCAGGTGATTGGAGACGTTAAGATCCCTGATCCTTCCAAAGCTGCTGGTTCCACCGGGATGCATGTAGGGATATTGTATTCTGGGAGCTCACGACAATAATTCTTTGCTTACACGTCATGTTGTGCTAGAAATAAGCTTCATAAAGTGTCCGCCAACTTATGCGCCCTTCCTCGAACGTTGTCTCATAATCGACCGTTGATCACCCATGCATAGTACCTGAGTACTTCATGCACTTCGGCATCAGGGCCCAACTTAAATGGTGCCTTACTTACCGTTTGTGATTGATCATTGAGCCGGAAGACTCGGGGAAATGTCGTTGGGAGCCTAGGACTGCGAAGAGATGACAGACCACGCAGGCCTCGCCTGTGACTCGCTGACAGGCCACTAAGACAGGGACCATCTAGCCACTTGGATTTAGTAGCCATGTTCCGTCAACAAGCTCAAGTGCCCGCTTCGTCCGTGAATGCAACACTGGTGCAACATTGTCTCGTCGACTGTGAAAGCATGTGAACAAGCCCCCGCCTTTTCGTTGACGTGGCGCCTTGGTTTGGAGCAAATATTGATGGCGCGTGGCTTGGATAGGTCGTGTCTTTGGATGACGCCCACTGGTTTCGCAATCCTCGGCGAGCAGAAAGCCGGTTAGGGGTCAGCCCAGAGAAGTAATAGGGCTTGAGCAGTCGTTTCCAGGCTTGACGCCCGGCCCTGCAGCCTCACTATTAGTGCTTCCCAGCGGTAATGTCCACGGATGACGCCGGATGAAACGTGGCGTGGTGAGGACATCATCGTTTCAATGCAGACGCACAAGGTACCTACCAACGGCACTTATCGATAAAGACAAGCCCCGCAAATACTCGGCCCCTCTTTCCGCCTGCACGAGTGGCTGTCCACGACACCAAGGTCGGTCCGCGTGACTTGTGACTTGGACCGGAAGCCGATTCACCTCCCCTCACCCACCACCTGCGCTCACTGCTCTCAACCACATCGACATCTTCTCGCCATTTCCTGTCGTCAACCACGAAGCCAGTTCCAAACCGCCTCAATCTTTCTACCGAGTATTATCCCACCTCCGCTCGCCTACGCTTCCACCGCCGCACCCTCGACCGGTTCCCGAGTCCTTGGATAACGCTTCAACCCCACTCCCACTCCCAGCGCCGCCATCTACCGCAATAATGAGTAGCCCACGCCGCAGGATCGAGACAGACGTGAGTCGAGGCCCCTCGAGAGGCCACTGGTGCGATCAAAGCTGACCACGACCTCGATCTTAGGTCATGAAGTACGCCAGAGCAATCTGCCCATGGGATATGGTCTGAGGTGCTAACAGTGTCGCAGGATGTACGATGCAGCTCTGCGCAACCTCGACGACGACTCGCTGACAGATACAGGCTCATGAGCGACTATGAAGTCACGTTGGTTAATGACAACAGTAAGACTCACCGGCGCTAACGATGGTAGATATACTGACATGCAGCAGTGTAAGCGCCGTTCCTCCCGACCGACACCTCGTCCACCCCTAACCGAAGCTCCAGGCAAGAGTTCTTTGTCCGATTCAAGGGCCCGGCCGAAAGTCAGTACTATACAGAGCCCCTCAACTAGGTGTGTCCGCTGACACCTGGCAGCTCCTTTCGAGGGTGGCATTTGGAAAGTCCACGTCGAGCTCCCCGACACCTACCCGTACAAGTCTCCCAGCATCGGATTCGTCAACCGCATCTTCCACCCCAACATCGATGAGCTGTGAGTGAAATTCAACATCCAAATTGGAAGGTCTGGTCGGAAATGGGGATACTAAAACGAGAACCGTAGGTCCGGATCTGTCTGCCTCGACGTCATCAACCAGACGTGGTCCCCCATGTTCGATATGATCAACATTTTTGAGGTCTTTCTGCCTCAGCTCCTGCGATACCCCAACCCCACCGATCCCCTCAATGGCGAAGCTGCTGCCTTGTTGATCAGGGAACCTAAGAGCTATGATGTCAAGGTCAAAGGTGCGCAACGCCCGTCGATCCTCATCTCCGACCCAATGTTAACTGTGGAACAGAGTATGTGCAGAAATACGCCAACAAGGATGCTGCAGACGAGGCTGGCGCCGAGAGCGAGGATGATGATGACTTGTCCTCGGTTGCTAGCTTCGGCGACGACGACGAAGAGCCCGCGGGCCAGATGGATGATGTATAGAGCGCCCCATCGGCACCTGGTATTAGCTCGACGAGCGATTGTTTCTCACGGCGTAATGGGATCAAGGCACGGCAAGGAGCCTTCATTGGACGGAGTTACAACCACCCCGACGGGCCTCCACCCCAGACTGGGTTGGATCGAATTTTGTTTCCTGGGGTCAAGGTAGGTAGGGATATATCACTGCGCTTTTCGCACCTCGTTGGGCAAGACTAAGTTGGAGGACTGCTGGGGATTGGCAGTCGAAATCGACAAGGAGCTTCGGCATCTTACAAGTTGGCTTTGCTCGCCTCGTCCGAGGATGTAGCAGACAGAACCGCAGAATATTTGAATTTCAATAGGATTGCACCATAATAATGTCCCGGGGTATCTTAACTATATAATCTATGCTGTTCCATGCCGTTTTTTCATCAATTAATTCATCCTTCATTCATCAGAGTCGTAATTCACCAGTCCGGTCGAGACGCTCGCTTCCTGCACGAGGGTCTTTGGAGCCGGAGCTATATCCTCCTGTAGAGTGCGTTTCCGTTTCACTCCTGGCAACCTGGCAGGTGGTTTGGTTTCTCCAGCTCGAGTATCCCGCAGGAATGGGTCCTGGGCTGCCCGAGTGTTGCCCATGAGTTCTGACACTAGTGTCTCCTTTCTCCGCGACACCTCCTTCTCGGACTTGAGCAGGACGCCCTTGGATGGAGCCTGGGGTTTCTTGCTGGAGCCACCGCCGAACAAGGGCTTGGCGAGGGCGCGGTCCTGAGCGGTATCGTCCACGGGACCAAAGTCGACCAGGGCGGCACGGCGGGAATCTTCTTCGGTTGCCGGCACCAGGTCGATCCCTAGGCTCATGCGGTCTTTGAGGTCCTCCGTTGCCGCAGCGGCGCTCTCTCGGCTCTTCCTCCCGACGCGGAATGCGCGCCGCAGCTTCTGGTTCTGGGTGTACGGGTCGTCCCAATGGCGCTGCGACGCCTCCTCTAGATCCTCGATCCGCTCCGTCGCTCGCTTCAGCTGCTCGCGGTCCGCGATGGTCTTCTCGAGGCTCGCAAAGGCATTCTTGCGCAGGGCCTCGCGCTCCTGGTCGGTCACGATGACGCTGTCGCCCTCGCGCGCGCGGTCCTCGCCCGTGTCGCGCTTGGCGGCGCCCTCGACGACCACGTACGCCGTGTTCTTTGGGTCGGTGCGCATCTCGATGTCGCCGCCGCACTCGGCGTGGCGGAAGCGGAAGGCCCATATCGGCGTCGACAGGTAGTTGCCGACGCGGCGCTTCTGGGCGTTGAAGCGCACGCCCTGGCCGATGACGGTCGGTCGCGGGCACGACGAGCACCAGATGGCGAAGGGCATCTCGAAGCGCACCGTGAGGGCGCCGTGCGAGGCGAGCTTGGAGGCGCGCGCGCCGAGGGCGTGTTTGCCGTGCAGGCGGTTGCCCGACGTGGTGCCCTCGACGTCGGGCGGGACGTAGCGTCCCATGTTGAAGCCCTGCATGATGGGCGGTTTGGGTCGGGGGACAAGGCGATGACGAGGGCGATGACGAGGGCGCAGACGAGGACGCAGACGAGGACGATGATGAGTTTTCGCAGTATATAGTTCGTGGACGGTGTGGCGTCGGGCCTCAGGTGTCGGGCGGTTGTAAAGGTGGAATCCACGGATGGGTCATGGTGCCAGTTATTTTATTCGTCGTGATATTATGCCTTGTCTGCCTGGAGTGCACTCTCCGACTACCTACCTATGCGCCGAGCTTGGGCATTTTTAGTGTAGTCGGAATTTCTTGCCTTTCAATGTCCCCTCTCGTCATGACGTCGCATCCCGTCAGGGCAATATTCGCCGAAACACGCCAAGTCCTGGCCATGATCTTACCGCCTGGAGTTGGAGAGGCAGTCGTCGACCAGGACGGCAACTTTGATGGCCTGGGCTAACCATGCCACCTCGGAGCATTCTGAGCTCTAATTGGCCATCTCAACCGCGTAAATGATCTGATAGTTGAGCGTGACCGAAATCAACAAGCCGTCCTTTTGCCCTTGCTACAAACTACAATTTCGAAGAGGAAACCCCCAGCGCTCTCGACCCCACTAATCTCACAATTGGGACAAGTTGACACTGCGACCCTTATTTGTCTTTGCCTGGCGTCTTCCCGCCCTCCGGAAGCTTCCCGATTACGGGTTCCAGGAGCAGCGGCATGTATTCAGCGGCATCCTTTCCAAACGCAAAGTCGCCCGGCTTCACCTTGAACATCTCGTCCTCGTTTTCCGCGTCTGGGTTGACGGTTACGATGCGAGCCCCAAGCGCTTTGGCCCGCGAGATGTAGCCCGCTGCAGGCCAGACCTGCGCCGACGTGCCAATGACGAACATCAAATCCTAGAAATTGTCAGCTTCATGAGCTTGGTACCCAATCTTGTCCTCAGGGTTGGACAGAGGCATTGAGGGGGTACAGACCAGCTTCCCCGCCCTCATAAAATTGTGTATCTCAGCCATCATCGTTCCGTCCAAGTCCTCGCCAAACCACACCACGCCAGGTCGCTGAAGCCCCTTGTTGCATGAAGGGCACTTGGGGATCTCCTCCTCGGGACGTGCTTGATCCGGTGGTAGGGGTCCAGCAGCGGGAGCTTCTCTCCGGGGGGCATGTCCACGGAGGCGGGGGCGAGAGCTGGGCAAAACGGGTCGTCGTAGTTGTCATGTTGAATCCAGCCGCAGGCGTCGTTGGAACACTTGATGTCGAAGAGGGAGCCGTGGAGGGTGCGCAGTTGCTCCGGTGGGTGATCTGCCCGTTGCGAAAGGTCTTTAGTAGTGTCAGTGTCACTCCACGTAAAGCCAAAGATTCCGCTTAGACGGATGGCACTTACTATCAACATTCTGCGTCAGGCATAGGAATTCTTTGTTCTCACGGGCCAGAGCCGCGAGCGCATGGTGGGCAGCATTGGGCTCAGCTCCCAGGGACATGTGACGACGGTAACCATAGAACAGCCAGACGAGGCCCGGGTCGGTGCGAAAGGCGCTCATGGTGGCCAGTTGCGTGGCCTCATAGTTGCGCCAGAGGCCACCAGCGCCGCGGAAAGTAGGCAGGCCGGAGGAGGCAGAGAGGCCGGCGCCGCAGAGGGCGAGGATACGTTTGCTAGAGCGGAGGACCTCGTGGAAGGCCTCGACGTCGTTGTGAGGCGCCATGGTGCTGGTGCTATACGAGCGTTGCGGGGGTCGTGATGAGGGGAAGTGAAAGTCTGGATGCGGCTGGAGTCTCACAAGGGTGGACAATGGGCGCGATGAAGATCCGCGTGACCGCGACAATAAACGTTCACAAAGAAGGATGGGATGGGATACATATAGTCCTCGACGCAATGCAGAAGCCATCGCCGTACCAATGGGGGGAAGAGCCTCGCGTGCTGCCTTGGATAACCACGACGATCACTGTAGGTGAGGCCTGTTTGCGGGACGCCGCAACCAGACGACAGGGAAAATGCGCCCAGCTGAAGATTACAATATGTAGATTGATGTGATTTGTCGCCTGCAGCACGCAGGTGACGGCCCTCACGAAGCAAGGCACGAGTGCGTGGAAGCTCGTGTCGAATGAACCAGCTGGGGTACGTTAGGGAAAATGGTGGCCACGGACGCTAGGGATTGGCTTCCCTGCGATGACGTTAATTTCCGGGCGAGGCGATCTACAGGGGACTTCAGACTTTACCGGTTCTTCTCCCACTGTCCATTTTTATATCTTGGTCTTGGGATTACTGTTGTTGGTCTTAGTCTTAGTCTTAGTATCTGGCTCAACTTTGGGGCTTATTAGAGCCCTGGTAGCTTAGTGGAAATTTTTTGCAATTTCTTTAACCATATCCTACAAAGGCACCCCGCGCAGGCAAGAACCATTTGGGCCAGTATGGTCCTTCTGCTTGATCGGGGTTGAGACAACGCAAATTACTCGGCCGCTCTCGTACGGCGTAAGTAGTGTACGCCTTACGTGAGCCCTCGCAGTGGATAAATATTTCTTGGATCGTATCAGTGCCGGAATGAAACCCCCTTCTGATGCATTCTCTTCGGTCGCTCCAGACACATTATCCAAGGATTGCGATAGTTAGGTATTGAGGTGCATCAGTAGTTAGTTTAGGGCAAGTAACATAAAACTTCGGTATCTTAATACCGGGGAACGAATTCAATATGGTGACAATAATGATGTGATGCCAGGTTCCATTCCGTATTGGGTTCGATTTACATCAGGCGATGTTGAGACTCATTGAAGTTAGCACAAGACATGTCTGTCCATCTCATTTCCATCTACGACTTTTTCTTCAATTATATATATCCCAATACAATACACCTCTCTACTTGGAGGTTGATCCAAAGATTTCCTTCAAAATTCTGACTGGACCCGAGTTTTTCTTTATTCCCGTTTTGGAAAGCGATTGGTTAAGCCAGTACTGGGCGTCCAATGTATCAGAATGCTCTCTGCCCAATACCTTCTCCCTGAGAGATAGGTTCTTTTGGAAAACCTCTTCTGCCTCTTGATATCTCTTCTGCTTATATACTGATTGAGCAAGCCAGTACTGAGTGGATAGTGTATTAGAATGCTCTCTGCCTAATACCTTCTCCCTGAGAGATAGGTTCTTTCGGAAGACCTCTTCTGCCTCTTGATATCTCTTCTGCTCAAATACTGATCGAGCAAGCCAGAACTGGGTGTTTAATGTATCAGGATGCTCTCTCCCTAATACCTTCTCACTGAGAGATAGGTTCTTTCGGAAGAGCTCTTCTGCCTCTTGATATCTCTTCTGCTCAAATACTGATCTAGCGAGCTGGTGAAGAGAAGAGCACGTCCTAGTATGTTCCCCCCCTGATACCTGCTCGCTGAAATGCAATATCTCTCGGAGGATCTCCTCTCTCTCTTCATCTTTTCTCTGTTCTTTAAGACAAGAAGCCAACCTCTCCATGGTTTTAATCGTGTCAAGGTGATCTCTGCCTAGTTCCCCTATGTCATGCTCAAGAACCTTTCGAAACATCTGCTCTGCGCTGTGATACTGTTTCTCTCGATAGTAGGTTTTGGCGCGTGAACGTATCTCTCGAATGTTCTCGAAGTCTTTGATGCTAACCGGGTCCTCTCGGATCGTTTCCGTTTTCCCAGTTGGCTCGCCTTTTGTCGAAGGTAAGAACTGCGGTCGGAGAGTCACATCCTCGGCATGATTTTGGATAGTATTTCCCTCGTTGTTTGGTAATGTGTCACGACCTTCTCTGGCGATTGGTGTCTCATCTTCAACCGGTGGCATTTTCGCATCATCTCTCGTCCCTTTCATTGATAGTGATTGCGAGGAACTTTTGCGTACTCCTTGACTCTGAGCCGTATTTCTCATGGTGCTTGGTGAGTCGTAATGACTGCTCATGGTTGTCCATTTAGCAGTCGCCAACATATCGTGGTTCATCTGCGGCCGGAATGGCACCTCTAGAGACCACTTAGAAGACTCATCAGAAGCATTTGGAAGGCGTACATCTCCTTCCTCTGGTGGCGTCTGCGTGTTCAGTTTGATCCAACAATGGCCCAGTGCCTCGTCTGCCGTAAGCCGTTTCAATGGATTCGAATTCATGACTGAACCAATGAAGCCGATTGCATCTTCATTTACTTCCAAGTTCCTGAGAGCTGCATCAGGAAATTGGATTTGGTTGTTGCAGTATCTGTTGATGGATGTCGGGTTATCAAACGTAGGTTGGCCAGTAAGAGCTTGAAAGATTGTCTCTCCAAAGGACCACATATCTCCCAAGTATGGATCGGCAGCCTTAGAGTCTCCAATGAAACCCAGGATCTCGGGCGGCATGAAATTCCGTGTTCCGGGCACCATGGTAGATCCTGAGAAATCTCCAATCCGCTTGCTGAGACCAAGATCACACATCTTCACCCACCACGGTTCTGGTGGGTGGCTCTTGATGAGAATGTTCTGTATATTGGTGTAAGCATTATATCTTGAAATTGGTATGCCTATTGCATAGGGGAGTCTTACTGCCGGCTTGAGGTCTCGGTGGGCGAACCGCTCTCCATGCATCATTGACAAGGCATTGAGGACCTGAGATGCAATGTCTAAAACTTGATCTTCGGGCAGGCGGTTGTCGGGGCATTTCCGAGCATCAGAGAGATACTTCTGCAGGTCTCCGAGTTCACAATACTCCATTGCAATATGAAGCCATCCAGGACTTGCATACCAACCACTGAATTTGACGAAGAAATCCGTATACTGCAATTCCTGTTTGTTAGCTTGCAAGAATTGTAGAGTAGTGTGTGTATAATATAGCTGACCCTTTCATGGGAGAACTTGGCAAGGGCCTCAAGCTCTCGAACGTATTGCGATCGCTTTGACTTGAAGTCGTTCTCCGACACACGAATGCTCTTAACCGCCCGATACTGTGGCAGACCAGGATCCGGCGTCTCTTTCAGCTGCAACTGTACAGATCCATTTCCGCCATACCCTAGGTCTTGTTTGTGTATCCATATGTCTCGTTTTTGTCTCGTCCGATGACCAGCCGATCGGGTGTGGATCGTGCAGGTTCGCTGTCCGTCGCTTCGGAAAGTTGCCTGCAGCCTTGAATCCCGCACCAGGTCGGTGAAGCCGTCAGATGGATTCAGATTCGCCATGTTGGATATCCGGAACGGAGTTTGTCGATCGGTGTGATATTTCAGCAGGCCAGCATCGGCGCCAATAGAGATGATCAGGATTTGTGTCGAAAATGTTGCGAGGATGGAAATCGGAGGCTGGCAGTGTTCGAGGCAGGCCGCCACCACTTCAGCCCATCACGTGTTGGGAGTTTGGGCAACCTGCAGATGCGCAGCCTTATATGGCGGAGTGTCTCGGCAGCCGACGAGTCTCGGTTTTCAGACGATTCAGTACATGTGCAACCGTATGCAGTGGTGACGGCGGAGGGTAAGCCGTCCTTCGCCTAGATTTCCCCAATGTACGCCCCGCAAGACGGGGCGTTTCGTCGCTGAGAGCCAGGCTTGGGCGCCGGTAATCCACCGCCATAGCACTCCAGATTGCGTGTTGAGACTAGGACCAGGCTTCAATGGCTTCCATTCCAAAAGTCCACATGCCCCTAGCGAGCACCTGTGTCATCGCCCATTCCTTGAAGGGGAGCACTAGCTCATGCCAATATTCCGGTATCTGGATTTGGGTCGACCCCCTCTGGCTTACAGTTGTCTCAATTGGACGACTTATTTCATGCTTTGGGCAATCGATATTGCCAAGATGACGGGTTACTATCTATTCTCAAGGAGGTTCAAATAGAGTATGAATGAACAATAAATTCTTGTCCTGCACTCAATTTTTATATTTTAGTCTTAGGATTATTAGTTAAACTCTTAAAGTTCTTGGCTTTGCCTTTGTTTACTTATAAGACCTATTAGATTAAAAAGTAATTATTACAATTTCTCTCGACACATCGTACAAATGCGCCTCTCGCATCCTTCTCAACCAAACTCGGGGCCTAGACACGAATCATCCGACCATTCTTGTGAATCCTCGTCAGAACGCGATGCAGGGCGACGCCTCTCGTCCATTGCTTCTTACCTTTGCGGCTCATGACCTCATGAGACTTTGCCTTGTCTCCCTCCTTGCCCCTCTCCTTCTGATTCTACTTCCCCTACATCTTCCTTCCCTCGTCTATCCACTCCACCACATTAATGTCGTCAACTATGACAAGCCCGCTCTCCTGGCGACTGGTCATAACGTTAAGCCGCGGCTTATCCGTCGTGAACCCTAGGCCGGACTTCCGCGTTGTGCCCATGATGACAATGGCAACATCGCCCTCGCGGCCTTGGAATGAATCAACAGTCGCTGCGGGCTGCATGCCAGAGATTATCGAATAGTCCGACTTCTTGCGCATTGACTCGATGATAGCAAGGTTGGCCTTGTAAGGCGTGATGACAATAGTCTGGGCAGGGTCCACCTTTGTTGCCTTGACAAAATCACGGATCAGATCAAGTGCGATCTTGACCCGGCCGCGGATCATCCTTGAGCCAGTGAATTGATCGAAGAAGGTATTCGAGCGCTCGCAGTGGACGAAGACCTCTTGCATCTTCCCGAGATGAGCCGGGGTCAACTCTGGGTGCCTTTGGTTGAGAAACATCTCCAATTGGCGGCCGATTTGATGTCCTGGGAGGCCAATATCGCAGCCTGGACCGCACTCAAAAGGCACGTCGCTATAGAACTCATCGTGGCCGAGGTCTAATAGGCCATTGGCCATTCGGAGTTGGGTTCGTAGTCGGTATATCGGCCAGCCAGTTGCCGTTAGGAACGATAGAGATATTTTCTCGTCCTTGCCTGGAGGTTCAAGAAGTTCCCGCCGGCATCTTTGTCACCCATAGTCATAACGGTAGGGGATAACTGCATCTCGTCGCCGGCCATGAAACATGGCAGGAGATTGTTGCCCCATACCGTGTACAGGTCAGGGCGGCTGGTATTCGCAGCCTCATCAATAGCAATTCCCCGAGCGTGTTCGTTCTTCCAGGTGGCATATGGTTCCTGGCAAGATCGCGCCGGAGTCGTACACACGATGTCGGCAGCTAACACGATCTCTCTCATGATCACCTCAATCTCGAGTCGGGGAACAATGTCGCCTTTCTCGTACTCGGCCATTTCCATTGCACCAGACCGTATGCGCGTAGTCGGGGTAGGTCATCCCTCTTGTATATTGTGTCACGCAGCTTGAAGATAGCTACACTACCATCCGGATGAAGTTCTCGAACACCAGGAGAACGTAGAAGCACAAGGAACCAAAACGCGAGGGATAAGTGCATCGCCCATTTGGATGGGGGCGTCCACCACCGACGAGGGGCTGCTGCATCCCCAATACGAGGGTTTTTCAATAAGTTGAAGAAGGCCTCGACCTCATCACTTATTTTGTTGCCGCGAATAACGAGCAGGCGGCGAGCTCGAGAGGGATCGCGCCCTTCTTGCCCTTGTTGTAGCGGTCTGTGACACTGGCCGTGATGGAGCTGAGGCGATCAGAGAAGTTCTCAACAACAACGTGTGTCGGTCCGCTGCCGTAGACTTTGCCTAGTGAGGACATGGCGATCGTGCCAACCGCCAGTGCAGCCGTCTTTCCAAAATCGGGCCCCTATCTCATGTTAGTGCCAATCAATGATGGGGACAAAGCTGTGACTTACTGCGGTGATGATACCTAAACCAAAGGGCCGCTCGATGAGGTACTTCTGGAATCGAGCGCGATCATTTGAAAGAGCCTCCATCATCAAAGCCTCGATGTATCGCTCCTCGTTGGTCTTGAGAAAGTTGGTCACAGGAAGAGATCAAGCCTCATGGTCAAAGAAGGACGGGAACTCTCGCTTCGCTTCAAGCCGCAAAGTAGGGCAGAAGTTGGTGCCGCGCATGAGGTCTTGGTGCAAACCCATGAGGAATTTGATCTGAGCGTCGGCTGGGACTGTGATTGGGGGGATGTTGAGATCCGTGGACTGTACCTCAGTTGGCATCATTCCGACACCATAATGTCGGCAATTTATGTTGCCTCACCCCCCTCTGCTTCTAAATGCCTACTGGCAGGCTTGAAAGCTCCAAGGCCCTGTCATTTATACATCTCCGACGCCGAAACTGAGCGAATTAGTAGAAGAAGTCCAACATTAGTGGAACGGCCTTCAGGTCGTGGCTAATCTATATGGGACGGCGCAACTTAAGATTTGATACGACATCTTGGGTATAACTCTTGGTCGTTCTAGCGGCGCATGATGGACACCAGCGACCTATGGAGACTGGGCGATGACACAGGTGCTCGCTCGGGGCACAAATATTTGGGAACAGGATTCGTTCAAATTTAGTATTGGTACTATCACTGATCCCGTCGCCTGGAAGATCATGCGGCCTAGCTCCGAAACCGCCTTGGAAACGAAACAAACTGAGGCTAGCTCGAGAATCCAGAGCAGCCTGAAATCCCAGGGACCGGACCCTTCGAGCACAGCGGCCTCTGGCGAGACCCTACGTCTTCCGCTGAGACGCTATCAGGTTCGTTTACCAGATCCTCATTACGAACATGACATATCCTCGTTTTGTACAATAAGCTGAAAGACTTTGCTCGGGCCCACGTCCGCGACAAGTTCGACTGCACAGCATGCTCTTTGCGGTTCAGCCTTGGGTGGACATGACCCGATCCCCCGACCGTCAACTCGTGGGCATTTTTTCGAACACTCCAGAGCTCCCATGCCCAGACCCCCATGCTTTGCTGGTAGTCTTTCTTGTTTACTTTGAACACGGGTATAAAATCCATGAGCTCCTGAGGTGCTTGGAGTACTTCCGTTTCTTCTAGGCGCTGCCTGATTATTTGGGAGCTTTAGAACGTACGGGACGATCCTGGCCCACCACATTCGACCCGAAGAAGATGTCGACCAAGCCATTCGTTTTAAAGAGCGAATTACGACGCCTGAGTCAATAACTTCTCAGCCTTTGACTAATAGCCTGAAAATTGGCATCGCAAACGCGTGTATCAGAAGGTCGCGAGTGAGACTTGCATTAGTTCAACCCTTAGGCTATATCAACACACTCGATAGACTCCAACTTCACATTAGTAGCGATGGCCTTCCATTCGTTCTAGATATGCTGCTAGAGGGTCAAGCATTCCTCTACGAGCCGTCTTCTCTTGTAGAAGTTCCGCAGGGACTGGTCCGATAGTATCTCGCGAACAGACAGCCTAGTGAGGTGAAGACCAGCAGAGTGGTGACGAAGCTAGCTAAAATTGATATGAATAGTCCTAACTATATCAAGCCCACTACTCATTTAGTTGAGCAACGGTGGTTCAAAAAAGTCTATGGACAGTGCCATAAAAATGAGTATCGTTGAGCATTGAGATTCCTTGGTTGTTCGCCAATGAATAACAAATAGTATCGGTCAGTTCAATCATCCATCTCAGAAAGAACATAATCCCAAACTCCTCTTACCCAAAGCTAACATCAACCCTCACTCACAACTCCTAAGCCTTATGCGCTCTTAGTTCGTCAACACGTAGCGATACCGCGCCTTGCCGGCCTCCATATCCACAATCGCCTGGTTCGCATCGCCCATCGGTCGCTGCTCGACCCACGGATGTACGTTGTGGTCCGCCGCCAGTTGCAACATCTCGGCCATCTCCCGAGGCGAGCCTGTGCTTGACCCCGTGAACTTGATGTGTCTCACAATGAGCGTGATCGGGTGCACTGTGTACCCACCGTCGTCGGGATTGCCCACCTGCACAAATGTGCCGTCCGTCTTGAGCAGGTTGAGGTAGTCCTGTATCGGAACCTGTCATAGGTTGTTAGTGGATGACGGTATAAAAAGAGATACTCAACTTACCTTAGAGGACGACAGGGTTGAGACAATGAGATCCAGGCTCTTGTCGTTCTTCTTGGCCCAGTCTGCTTCATCCTCTGTCGCGATATACTCGTCCGCCCCCATCTTCAACACTTCATCCCTCTTGTTCATATTCCTTGAAATACCCACAACCCTGTCCGCACCAAGCGCCTTTGCAAACAACACGCCAAAGTGCCCCAGCCCGCCAACGCCCACAATGCCGACCTTCTTGCCCGGCCCGCAGCCGTGGTACTTGAGCGGCGCGTACAGCGTCAAGCCGCCGCACAGCATCGGCGCCGCGTATTCCGAAGCCAGCCCCTCGGGGATCTTGGCGACAAAGTGCGACGGGCATCGGTGGTGCGTCGCGTGGCCGCCCATGGACTTGCCGCCGTTGTAGTGCGTCGAGCCGTATGTCACAACCATCTTGGAGCAGTAGCTCTCGAGTCCCGCTGCGCACTCGTCGCAGTCACCCTGGCGCCCAAGGCATGAATCGTTTTGCGCGCCCACGCCTACGCGGTCGCCCACCTTGATACCACCTTCAGCCTGCGAGCCGACACGTACTGCGATACCGACGATTTCATGGCCTACGCAGAGAGGGTACGGAGCCTCACCCTACAGCTTCGTCAGCTCTTGTCATCTCACCACGCATTTTGTAACAATTTCTCACCCAGCCGCTACGAAGCGTGTGAATGTCGGAGCCGCAGATGCCACTGTGAGTGATTTGGATATCGACATCGGTCTCCTCCCACGGCTTTGGCTCAAACTCCTGCCAGACCATGTTACCCTCAACGGACTTGGGGTCCAGGCCGAGCCAGCCCTCGAATTTGTAATCTTGCGCAGTCATTGTGTATGAACGGTATATCAGTTAATTGAGTCTATGAGACGTCCAGACGATTTAATTCTGCAAAAGTACTACATGGAAAGATCATAGAACCGAGGTTGATATGCTTGAAGCCGGAGGGGTTAGTGGATATCCATGACGCTACCCACTACTTTCTCCGCTGACCCCGCCCCGCGATAGTTTGCATTGTCGATGAGGGGAAGAATTGAGTGTCCATTTCATCAAGATTCTTATACATCGAAGGTAGTGAGTGTTGGAGGCCTTGGGTAGGAGTTCACTATCTCCTGGGCAGCGAGGCGGGGTTTCGACAACTGATAAGCTGTTCCGATGCTCTCCCGCTTACTTCAGACGTCATGATGCGCCTCAAAAGCTTTTCCGGAATAGAAAAGGCGATGAATTAGACCTACAAGCCAACTCAAAGTGCAGCGCCATAATTTCTTTCATGCAGAAATTTTTCTGTTCCGGCGTTGTCGGCACCATTTACCAGACCATCGGTACCTTTCTCTCGAGTGTAAATAGGCTTAAATGTTGTCACACCAACTGTACTGGCCGCTGGAAAGGGACCCCGCAGCGACCGCTTTGGTGGGAATGCGGGGACTGGCTGCAGCCCACGCCTAATTAACTGTGGGACGAGGGAAGCCATGCTGCTGCCGTGGAACAAGTTATCCGAAGCCATCTTGGCCCAACTTCCTGTCATTCCTCGGCTGCACAACAGGTCTTAGATAGACAAAGAGGCGAGATGAAAATCCTCCGCACACGGAAACCTCATTTCCCTCAAACGGTCTGCAGGAATTGAGGAAACAACTAGGCGGCCTGTTGGACGAGAGTTTAATCCGACCCAAGGCCCTGGAATGATCTAGGCGCATGACATCAGTTTCATATAGATTTCAACTCCCGGTGGGACGAGGACGGCCATTCCACCCCGGCTTTTCGTTGGTATAGGATCCTCACAGGGAGGTCCTTTGTAACATACTCTCTTCCGCTATGGACCAGGTTGATCCCTCGTCAATGCCCCGCCCAACAGCAACCAACTCACCGTCGTTTATACTCGACAGAGGAGCCCCATGCCATAGACGCCGGGTGATCAGCGCAAGTCTACAACACTAGAAAATTTATTGGTCGGCAAACACAAGTATCCGATTGATCTGCCGTAACCTTGGCGAATTCATGTTCAAAGGAATTGTGAACATCAGATCAGCCATTGTCCAGGTACAGATCGGTGACATGCGGTGGAACCTCCTGTCACAGAAGTGCGGGCGCAACCCGCGCACCCCGATCCGATCACTACTCCTGGCCTCATCGCCGGATCCGGACCCCGGAAACGCGAGTGGAAGAACGGCCGGGTACATGAATGGTGCCGTACGCCACAGCAGTGTCAAGCAACGGCGAGAGCGCTCACTGGGTCTCCCGTAACGGGCACCTCGCAGCCGGTCAACTGATCTTGGCCTAGAACAAGCGAGGGTTGACATTGCATCATGATTGTCATCGCTGCACACGAATAGTGGAAATAGGGCTTCGTCTGATACACCGGGACAGTGGATCACTAATGGATCGAGGGGATTTTGTTGGTTGCGACGAGGTGAAAAAAGGGGAGCAACGATCAGCTCGTGTCAAGTGGAGTTGATTATCGTCTCGTGTTTCGGGGTTGACTGTTGGTTCTTGTGGTTCTCCACCAGGGTTGCCTGTCACCTTCTGTTTAAAGGTTGTCAGTCAATCAATTTCAGTCGTCTAGAGGAGAATATCGCGCGGTATGATGATCGCTTGGCGGTTTAGCATAACATTGTCCGCACCTAGACGGACCGAGGTGGTTCGATGATCCTCTTGGCTTCTGAAACTCAGGGGTTCGTTTCGAAGCAGGGGGGCCGTTCGGCGGTTGGCCTCCGAGAACAATTGGAAGGTTTGAGGGCTGGACAAATCCGGAGAGGGAGAGAACGAATAGCGGATCTCATCAGTCAGCGACAGAACGAGATCCGACGAGGGATCGGCTCCGACCGAAAAGCTGCTTCTCCATAATATTCGTACAGTTTAGAGATGGGGAATTAGGGTTTCCCGCTTTCGGTGCGGAATAGAGCGGAAGGGCGGTCTACGAGTCCGAGCCGATATGGCTGGTGAGCACGAATCCGAGACAGGAAGGCATTGCGTAGGATCGACGTGCGCAGTGTCAAGCTGGTCGCAGACCAACGCTGTCTCAGGCCGTGAGGGTGAGGCAAGTGCCTCCGGAATCCCAGAGGGGAGAAAACAAAAGCAACACATGGGGTCTGAGGTGGTGAAACACGCAATCAGTGTTGCCGGGCGCATGAGCGGTGAAAAGTCAGTCAGACTTGGCGTGGCTGTAAGCTGTAAGCTGCCAGTCGAATCGCAATTGAATTTGCAAGACATGCTGTCAGCATTGTCAGCACGAAAAGCATGATCTAGAAAATGTGATGGACCGCAAAGATGACAGGACCCTTCGTCACGTCGCAGGCGGCAGCCAAAAGCCACGCCAACCATGCGGTCACCATGGCTGCAGCGCCCAAGATCGCACGTTGCATGAGTGAGGGGCGGGAGGCGACGCGATTCGCGAGCGGGTGGCCCTGCAGCAAGCTCGCGGCCGTCCCAGGTCATCCCAGCTGGGCCCAGGAAGGGAGGGAGAGTGGGAGAGTGCCGGGATGTGATGGGATGGAGGGGAGGATGCGCCGCTGACTGGTCGCCAAACTTCCATCCCGCAAAGGGCTCAGACAATCCCTCCCAATTCCCCGACCCCTAAAAGAAAAAATCACCGACAAGCAGCCTTCCCCTCCGTTACATTGGGCATGGCCGTGGCAGCTGCAGTCCTCCTCCGCCACGGCCATGCCAAGTGCCCAACCCCAGGTCGGCCAAGAACTGGAATAAAATTAGAAAATGTTCCTGAGGGAGGGTCGTAGCTTAGCGCAAACCTAGGCGGGCTGGGCCGGTCTGTGACTAGAATGAAGCTCGTGATGGTAAACCTCTTTCGGGTTATTTTGGGGTGGTGGACGGAGTGGTGGTGTTCCTCGTCCCGCGTGCCCAAGTCCTCGTGTCGATCCGGCCGGGAAGAGAGCGAGAAAGTGACGTCGAGGGTCCAGTCCAGAACGGGCGGGATGGGCGCGGTGGGGACGGCTGGTCGATGGGACATGGTGACGGGATGGTGATGGGATGGGATCATACTACCATACTACGTAGCATGGAAGCATGGAGATAGAGGGACCCTGGAACGGCCACTGCCCAATCAGTCGCTCACAGCGTCTCACCAGGCTCACCCGCCCAGAGCTTCAGCAACCCGCTCAGGACTCCTCCCATGCAATGCATCATGCAATAGTTGACCAGCCACGGCACAGAGCGGCACCAACAGCAAGCCGTCCTCAGCCATGTTGGAGGAAGCCACTGCTAAGGCTCACTGAGCGGCTGCCTTGGGCGTGCCCCAGAGCCGTCCCACCCGCCTGAGCAGTGTCGTTTATACCTCGGGCAATACCAAGGCCAGGCTACGGGGAGACCAAGAGCCGCTAAAGCCAGCCGCGATAAGGGCCTCATCTCTCAGCATTTGCCAGCAGCGGTGCCCGAGGCCTAGAGCCGACTACTCCCAGGGACTAACGAAAGCCAAGGACGGTCGAATACGAGTGGTTAAATAGGTCTCTGGGCGGGACCCAAAGCCAGGTGAGTTCTGGTACTGATCGACTTGGGGTGACCCACGCCAAGGTGCGAGACCGAATTGCTCTCTCGTGTTGCCGTTGCTCAGGCTTCATACCTACCCTGGCGGGTGACCTTTTTGGGCTCTCGCGCGTTGCCAAGACCAGATAGCAGGTCTCTACCGAAATGGGTGAGGTGAGGGCAAAAGAGCAAAAGGGCGAGGGGCGACGAAGCTAAAGAGGCACAGCTGGACGGTGATACGAGACGACGGGGGCGGCCGGCAATTCTCAACCGCCCGGGGGAGGGTTACATACGTCGCGGCGCACGGCGAGCGCGATGCGATAAGGCACCCGGCCGACAGCAGAGCGCAGAGCGCAGAGAGAGATCTGAAAGCCGTCTTCGCCGTTTGATCTAGGATTCCCTTGCTTTCTGGCGTGACCAAAGCGTCCATCTCTCCAGTGCTGTCCCAGCCCAGAACGCACCAAGGGCTTCCCAGGGAGCGAATCAAATGGGCAAAGCCATCGCTCCACCGGCCATAGGGCGACGACGGACTTCTGCACCAACCAAGCTCCAGGCTCTCCAGGCTGCGGGCTGTGGGCTGTGGTCCAGGGCCCAGCTCCACAGTGTTGGCCGCTGACCCTCTCGAGCGAATGCATGAACGGGCAGAGAAGCCAGGTCGTCGGCGGTTTGGCGGAGACCCTTTCCTGGCGACCAACCCTCTTTGAGTCAAGCAGCGGGGAGGCGCAGGGGTGGCTTGACTTCTCGGCGTTGACGGCACGCACCAGTTGGGAGAGAGTGAGTGGGTGGCCTGGTAACAGTCCCAGAGCCTTACTGCTCGCTGGAAGCTTCTGCTTAGATGCCGGTTGATGGCTTACAGTTGCTTGCCAAGTGCTTGGTGAAAGCCAAATAATAAGGTGCTTTGTTGTTGTTGGGAATGCAAAGCATTACGATGCCTACTCTGTAGGGTTAGTGCGGAGGCAAACATGAAGCCACTCAAAGCCTGACACCTCGTGACCTGATGCAGACTGACCCTACCGTCATTTCCCTTTGTGCCGTGCTGTGCCAAAACAGGCAAAAATAGGTTCACTACACCATCGGCGGCGGTTCGCGGCATTCACGGGCACCGCACAAAGCTTCAAGCATGAAATTGCCTTGGAATGCGCGCCTCGTATCGCACATGCCCTCCATGCTTTGACCACGAGCCTGTTTCGTCTGTCGCGCTCCCATGTGGACCCTGGAAGACTGGAGGAGGGGGGAAGACAGTGGAGGAACGAGCCGATCACCCAGGGCACTACGGCTATCTCGTGGGCGTTGCTGGGACGGACAGCTTCGTTACGGGTCCGACGGGGCCCGCCTGGCACCACTCGGCCGTCTCGATATGGCAGGGAACACAACACGAGAGGGTCCTTTCGTCATCGGGGGATAGAGCACCCAGACAGCGGGCGAGCAGTACGAGACAGCCAGAGCAGTCCCGGTCCGGGTGCTGCTGAGTCGAGCGCACCCACAGGCCGTGAAGCTCGTGTTCTAGACGACGGGACGGACAATCCGACCATGATGGAATCGCCTCCGGCACAGAACTCCGGCATCGCGGCACCCGACAATCACGCGGCTGCCGGTGCATAGGGCAGAAAGATGCATAGATGCAGATGCAGATGCAACTCCCACTTCACAACCGAATGCAGACGTGCTCAGTCATGCCTTGTCAGCCTCGGAGGCAGCTCAGCAGCGCCATGCGACGCATCTGGACCGTGGCGCTGTCGAGGGAGACTGGATTCGCTGCAATGTCTCAGCCGCCGACGCCCCCGTGGCTCCCAAGCTTGGCCTGCCCTGGCTGTCTTGGCTGTCTCGCTCGCTCGCTCTGACTCCCACTCTCTCGCCTCTTGCACCCACTCTCGCTCTGGCTTAGTGACTCTGCTTCGTACAAGGGTCTGCGATTCCAGGGATCCGGCCCCTCGCCCTCGTTAGCCCCTGTCGCCCTTGGCAGGCCGGCGTCAGGGGGTGCTCGTCTCAAGCTCCACAGCCCCAAGGCGAAGGCGTCGACCCTCTGCCCCAACCGCCGCCTCTAGTTCAGACTGTCCCGGCCGGCCTTTTATTAATATCCAACGCTTCCGCCTCTCTTTGGAAGCCTGCCCTCTTGCATCTCGTGTCCTTCGCTATCAAACTATAATACCTTCTCTCCGGTACACCTGAGGCTGTCTCATCTCTCGCTTGACGCCCAACCTCGAAATTGCTTTCGTTGCCATTACAATCGCTCCTGCAACTGATATTCGCTTCATTAATTCAACGACAATGTTCCCCAAGTCCATTTCCGTCGCCGCGCTGGCTATTGCCGCGTCCAGTCTGGTCTCTGCTCAGACTTTCACTGACTGCAACCCTCTCAAGAAGAGTATGTCCCCATATCGTCAACAACATGTCCAGTAACTAACACCACATCCAGCCTGTCCCGCCGACCCTGCTTTCGGTGCTAAGACAGCCGCCTGCGATTTCACCAAGAATGGAGCGAGCTGCGACATCTTCCATGGGATGGTTGGCACCGACCTGACCTACAACTCCAAGGGTGCCAACTTCGTCATTCAGAAGGAGAGCGACGCCCCCACCGTCCGATCCAACAACTACCTCTTCTTCGGTCGTGTCGATGTCGTTGTCCAGGCCGCCGAGGGCCAGGGTATCGTGACCAGCGCCGTCCTTCAGTCCGATGATCTCGACGAGATTGATTGGGAGTGGGTTGGCGGTGACAACGCCCAGGTCCAGACCAACTACTTCAGCAAGGGTGACACCAGCACCTACGACCGTGGTGCCTACCACCCCGTCGCCGCTCCTCTGACCACCTACCACAAGTACTCCATTGAGTGGACTTCCACTGCTGTCAACTGGCTCATCGACGACGCCATTGTTCGCACCCTTCTCGCTGCCGACGCCCATGGCGCCAACGGCTTCCCTCAGACCCCCATGCAGGTTAAGCTCGGAACGTGGGTTGCTGGTGGCAAGAACACTGCCAAGGGCACTGTCGAGTGGGCCGGAGGTTACACCAGTATGTTCCCCATCCTAACACCACTATAGTATACGACTAATAAGCGCAAGACTTCGACGACGCCCCTTTCAACGCCTACTACCAGAGCATTAGCATTGTTGATTACATGGGCAAGGATGCTCCCGGCCAGAACTCGAACGTGAAGGAGTACGTCTACGGTGACAAGACTGGTAACTGGGACAGCATCGTCGTCAAGAATGGTGACGGATCTGACGACGAGACCACCACCACCACCAAGGAGAAGACCACCAGCACTGAGGCTGCTTCCAAGACCAAGACCTCCGCTGCCACCAAGACCGAGGACAAGGAGACCAAGACCACCGAGTCCAAGACCGAGGAGGAGACCACCAAGACCGAGTCCGAGAAGGAGACCAAGACTACCGAGAAGACCACCTTCAGCACCGCTGCCGCCACCACCACCGGCGCCTCCGAGTCCAGCACCGGGGCTGCTGCCACCACTGGCACTGCCACCGGCACCTCTTCCAGCGCCTCCGAGACCATCAGCACTGTCCCTGCCAACTCTGCTTCCCGCATGGGCGGCAACGTTGCCATGGCTTGTGTTGGTCTCTTCGTCGCCCACCTCCTGATCTAAGTCTTCGCTTCTGATTGTACTATATCTTCATTTGGGTCACGAAGCATGTAGAGACTTTGCACCTGCGTGCGGAGAGCAGCCCATCTAATTCACATATTTCAAGACGATCCTTACGCTTGCCAGGCGACCACCTTGTCCAAACCATGGGATAGAACAACAACAGAAAAGACTTAGGAGGAGAAAAAAGAAGATAAGGGGCTTGGCAAACAATGCATGTTTGAGGGTTCAACGTTATAATGGGGCTTGCACTCCGTTCGTCGCACCCGTCAAGATACTGCCACGACCCCTTGGCTTATCTCCCGGCGCCGCCCGGCACCAGGGCATAAGCATGTGGCACGATCTTTGGGGCGCTTTGTTCGGGACGACTTTTTACATGGGTGTTTTTATCGGAGGACATGATCAGATTTACGGGGAAATGCATTGCATGGATGATCACAGCAGTTGAAGAAGTTGGGTAGATTTTTTGATTTATATTGCGTGGAGCTGTTTTGGCTCCCAGCGATCGATACCTTAGCACAGATTTATAAATGATAAATGGCAGCGTTTGATACCTGCAATTGTTTTAACTTGCTCCAATTGCCTTTGTGATTTACGAGGTGGGCGGTCTAAACCTGACAGTGAGTGATTTTCGGAGAGGTTTGAGAAGGGGGCCCGAAACTTCGGTCAGCGGCCAATCCGTGCCGGTGACTTGTCGCCGAACACGAGCTGTTGGTTGTCTCATCTCGTTTGGGGCTGTCGCACGCCCATGGCTGCTCATCTCCCTTGGGGCCTAGGCAGGCCTGGGCAAACAACACTTATACGGACTAGCGGGCTCGCAAAGGTGACAGCGCGGCCGAATGGGGGACAGCTCACAGGGGAGAGTCGGGAGAAGCGCTAAGAGGGATCAATGCCGGGATCCGAGGCGCGAATGCAAGGGACGGCCGACCTAGGGCTGGGGTGGGTTGTGGCCGCGGGGGTTGATGTCATGGCGGCAGGGGTGGAGAGTGTTTTTGACATGGTTGGAGATAAGGATGAGGGGGGATGATTTGGACGTGAATATGATATGAGATTCGTGAGAAACAGTCGTGATGAATGTGAGATGTATGGGGATCGAATTTTCACTTGCGAAGATCAATCTTGTTCCTGTGTCGTGCTGCGGTGGACGCCAAGAACCAAGAGACATTCTAATCAGCATAGTCGCCAAGATTGATTTGTTATGATCCGCACGCGTTTGGGCTATCACCTGGGCGGTCCTCGATGGGAAATGAAGACGCTTTATTCTGCGCGGTCTGCTGACCAGCGCCGGCTGGAGTCTGGGGACGCCAGCCGGCCCCTTGAAATTTAGTCCCTTATCTTCTTCCTTTCATCCCATCTCACGCGGGGAAGAACGCCTGCAAGGATGCCCCTAGTCAGAACACCAACAAGAGGGAATCTGTTTTTGCTGATCAAGTTAGCGGCTGATCTGATGAGAAGAGTGAAAAGACCCGAACGTCTCCCCAGGAAGGTGGTCTTTAGCCGAAGGCTAATCTTGATCCCAAAACGAATACCAAGACTTTGACTAAGACTAAGACCATGACCAAGACCAATAAGAAGGCCAAGATCCAAGACTTTGAAGACGAAATAGCTGTGCCCGAACTACTGAAAATGAGTCTCTCGTGGATGTAAAGCACGAGCGCACCGTCCCTTGACTGTTGTGATGTTGCGGAAAGTTCTTAGTCGGCCGAAATTAAGACTACTCGCGCGGAATTCTCTGGTCCGAGACAGCGTCCGCCACTTCCAAGCCAACAGCCATCGGTCATTTATTTGTTCCGCCACATCATGTCTCACTAGAGATCATCGTATTGTTCCGATTCAAGGATGGCCTACTTGTCTCGGGCTTAGTTTGACTCACACGCTTAGAAGTCAACATGATGTAGGAAGGGAGTTTACTGGGTGCGGGATAGGGTCGACGTAGCGATTCATTTCCTCGAAGGGAAGATGTCGCCTCGCCGTCAATTAGAAGCTTTGAAAGAGAGACACGGCGCTGTATTGGGGATACAGTGGTTGCGTAAGAGGGATCGAAGAAGAGAGTCACTAGCACGATTTGCTCTAGCTCAGGGGAGAGAGGGAATGTGGTGGATGTTTGGCTCAAGCGCAGTTTCTTGGTCATTATTTCCCTATATTCATAGCCGTTTCCATACAAGAGTATTTGTTGGAGCTCGCTCCGAATTGCCATGTTTCCCTTGTTACAATAGATTCCGACCATCTGTTGGGTGAACTTGTGTCAGCTACCCTAAAGTCAGCCACTTTCATCGTAAAACTTTTGGAAAAAGGAATGAATCAGAAAAGGCGTGGAAGAAAGATGCTATGTATTTTGACTATATCTTTTTTCATTTGGATACTATGCTGTATTACACAGCGCATGATTTTGGTCAATTGTTAGGTTAATTGTGTAGTGTCATTAATGAGTTACGATTATTTATTCCATGAAGTATCACTAACGGTAACCAGGACTTGGGACACATTTACATCCACAATAACAGAGCGATTTAACCCTCTTACAGTAAAATATCTTGCGTATCAGTAGCGCAGCTAAGCCTAACCTCGCCCAATGTGATGGCTCCAGTAGCCTTCGAGTCAACAGAGATGAGGGCATCAGCATCGTTGCTGTCTTTCAAGGTCGTCGACTCCATGACCACTTTAGCGCCAAAGTGGCTGGGGACGCAAGTGGCACCGATGCCTACGTGTGGCTAGTAAAAGTACCTATATCTAGATGCAAATCTTCGCCATTTACACTACTCGTTGATTCGGTTGGCATTGAGTATAAGTTGGTTGGCGATTTGACTGGATGTGACTGGCGCTGAGAGAGGTCGATATGAGACGTGACTCTTCGCCGACTCTAGGCAGCATTCACGGTCGATGGTGGCTGAGGGAATTCTACCAGCTAGCTACGCTAATAGCGAAAGCAACAAACACGAGCAATCTACGTATAACTGGGACGAAGTTGAATTCAGATAGAGGCAAGACAACGAACACGAGCATAAAGAAGTCGATGCTGCGTTGATCAAGTCATCAAGATCGGACACTGACATCACAGCTTCAGCGCTAGAGTACCCATGATGGAAGCGCGACCCCAAACCTTCATCCTCCCCAACTCACCTCTCTGTCGCGTCCTTGATCGTTTCAGCGACCTGCCCGAAAATATCATCGTCGACGAAGATGAAGCAGGCCGGATTCCCTTCTGGCCTTTGTTGCAGCATCTTCTCCAAGAGCCCGTCTTATCAGTAACGCACCTTATCGACAGACTGCAGACCATCGCTGCCAACACCGAAGGCACCCATGGAGACGACTACGGATCCCTGAAGAGTTTTCTTGCCGGTGATGCGCTTCCGGCAGACAACTTCTTCGGCTCGACATGGCTCAATTTGCGCGAGATCGCCCTTGACCTCCCGCTCTACTTCCCCGAGGGACAGCTCGATCTCCTTGAACTAGGACGCCCACTACGTCTGAGTCGGGGCCAAGTCGCCTGCTTGGTTGTTCATCAATTCCTGTGTTCTGCACTCCTGCAAAGGCAAGATGACGGATACCAGGACTTCGGCATCTGGTACGCTTCGAGACAGAGACACCCAGTTGCGGTCGAGATGTACTTGACCTCCGTGTTTGCGTATTTTGAGAGTCTCCCTGAGGCTAAAGCTTTGATGGAGGACCACAAAGCTGCCCCTGAGGATCCCGGGAGGTATGTTACGTATCTTCTGCATAGACAGGACGAGGTGTCCCTGGAGGGAGTCTCCTTGGGAGTAGTGCATGTCAATTACCTAGACGACCACAACACAGAGTCTCACCTACCAGAGGTTCAAGGCCCTGAAGGCGCCGTTGTCGTCTCTGCGAACAAAGTCATCGGGTTTGGCCAGTCCGCCACGCAGGAGGAGATATTTGTTGGGATTGCCCCTGAGGCCTGTCCCGTTGTCCTCGTCGCACCACACCTCCTTGAAAACACTGTCATCACCGCATCCGGAGCAAGAGCTGTACTGAGCGTCAGCGGTCAGAGGCGGGATATTTCCTGGGTTATTCGGTCATTGCCGTCTACGGAGGACTTCGACTCATGGGTGCGAACTTGGCGTGGGGGCCGACTCATCTTCATGGATGCCTTGGAGATGGATATGGTGGAGGCATCTGATGAGATACTGCCCGACCTACTGCCGGCAAACGTTGACCGCGAGTTGCTCAAGGCCGCGGCAGGATTCGCTGCGTACCCCGAGTGCAGTGCTGTATGGACGGGGCTGTGGGGATGCGGTGCCTTCTGCGGTGACCCCGGCGTCAAGCTCATCGTGCTGTGGCTCGCAGCTTCGACAGCGGGCGTCGAGTTGCATGTCATACTGAGCCCGGAGCAGCACGAGATAGGGCATCAGTTCGAGGCGGCGGTGAAGGCGTGCGAGAGAATGTCCGCCGGGATCTGCGGAGTCTGCTGTCAGATGTCCCGGGGGGGCTGAAGAAGATGGAGATTCTTGAGTGGATATCAGGAAGGGTTTTGGGAAGTGGGTGACAATTTGTCAAGTCGGGTTCTTGGCCAACACTAGAGTAGTTGGCGCTAGATTGGTTCGAACTTCGCGTTGGTGCAAAGAAGAGTGTTTCAAGCCACGAGTGTGTGTACCCTCGAGTGTATATTTCAGGAACATGAGTTGGAATCCCAAAACTGGTTGAAGAATGCTGATAGAAGCCATACTCCAACGCGAATCGTGGTGATCCAGGAGGACATTCACCGGTCTGCCATCGGCCTGCCATCTCGGCCCCTATTCTCGGCCTGTATCTTGGCTTCGCGCTTGGCCTGTCATCTGGGCCTCTCGTCTTGGCCTCTGTATGCTTGAACCCATCCAGTAAGACTTCAAGCTGGGAATTCCTTGGCTTCGGCTCCTTTATTTTCTGCCTCTGAGGGAGTTGTTCGGAAAAATTGGTCCGAGCTGCTCAGCTGAGGAGGCTCAAACCGCAACCCCGAATCCGGTAATCGTAAGGACCAACAACTGTCGCCGTCGTCGTCACTCGAATGTTAGCTTCGATGTCGACATACTAGCCAATTCTAAACTTTAACTTTAAGGCTACTCACCTGAAACAAAGATTCATGTTGTCATCCTCAATAACAGGAGAGGGGTGAGCAATTTTGAGGCTGGTGTCGTGAATTCTTCCGCGGTCGTCGACTTTGGTCGTCTGGGACTTGGCATCGTGGCACCGAAGCCGTGTTATCCGTCTTGACATTCCGCGGCAGGGTATGTTGGGTCTTTAAATGGCATAAAGTTGCGTGGCATCAGATGATCAAGGGTATCACAGCATGGGCCATTCGTGGTAGCGCACCCAAATCGAGCGGTTGATTCCGGGGGCCCTGGTAGACTTGGTACTTGGCGATATATCGGCCAGGGGAACGGTGAGCCACCCTGTCGGATTAGATAGACCCGCACAAGACTTCTACGTACTACGTACGCAGTAATCCTTTGGCGGTATTGTGGTTCTCACCGTCTGGACCGTATCTGAATCCGTCTAGCATGTCCGTCGGCAGGCTTGCGAGTCTACAAACTGACACGGCACGACCGGAAATTTGGTAGCTCTGTATCTCTTGAAACAACCAATTCCTGAAGCATTCTTTCTACCGATTGATTATACGCGTGCTCGTACTACTGCGTCGGGAGTTCAGGTCCTCTTGGCATCCCATCAACTGCATCCCCCACACCCAAGAATCGCAATATCCGCCACGGCAAGGATGCATCACGTCTTGGCCCTCGTGCAACCACGGCGTTCTGATCGCCGCGCCGCCGAGAAGACGTCTTGCGGATTGTGGAAGACGTAATGCCGGGACCGCATCTGGGTACGCTGTCAGCCTGTGGCATGCTTGGCATCCCCAGTCCATGAAGGCCTCGTGAGCTTTGAGGAAAATTAAGGGCTATGCAGCTTTGTTGCACAGCGTAAGATTGAATCCGCTACGCTAAGGAACGTCACCCCTAGTCCGTATTTCAGTCCCACAGAGGCGTTGATGTGGCTGTCCTTTGCAGGCCGCGTCGGTATTCCAGCCTCGGGAGCCCATAATTCAGCACCATAGCTAGATCCCGTGCGAATGGCCTGAACCGATCACTATAGCATTCCACAAACCGAATTCTGAAACATGTCGTTCAGACCAAGTCCTGAAGGTGCGGCTGGGCTGTTCACTTCCACTCGAAACCTGGCCGCTTTCCTCAGTGGGGTGAGCCTCCCCCCATCAGCCATTCAGTGAACACGGCTGGCCGGATTCGTCCCGATCGGGTTGCAACCTCCGTCCTCCGAGGTCCAGCGCCGAACGCCCCGGCCCCACCTCCGTTTCATCCCATCACCCATCGACAGCCTGGGTGTTGTTCAATCGCACTGGGCACGCGTCGGTTGTCGTTGAGTGAGGTCCAGAACGTGAACGGAGAATTCTCCTATTGGTGCAACTTCACCCTGCAACGTGCCCATCCCGGCCCCGATTCCCTGGTATCTAGACCCAAGCTGGTGTAAGTCTGGTCATCGACCCATGGAAACCTCCTTGTTCATTCCATCGTGGCGCTATGGAGCCTAATGGCATTAAGATAACTGTGTAAGGTTAATTCTAGCGCAGAGCCGCCACGTCCCGCAAAGATATATAAGATCAACCACCACGGCCATGCTGTACTGTTTGTTTCTGTAGTTCTCAGTCCTTCACAGCCTTCTCTCCCCTTTCTCTCATTTTTTGATCACATTCGTTCTCGTGTCTGGACCGGTTCCGCACATCCCCACAGTCTTTTCAAACAAACCAAAAACTTTACAGTCTTTTATCACCCCAACATCAAAATGAAGTTCTCCAGCATCTTCCAGCTTGCCCTTGTTGGCATTGCCAGCGCCGCTCCTACTCCCACCGTTGAGCAGGGTGCCACCAACGCTCTTGCCAAGCGTGCCTCCATCACCGAGACCTGCACCATTGGTTACGCCACTCAGAACGGCGGTACTAAGGGTGGCAAGGGCGGTTCCACCACCACTGTCTCGACCCTGGCTCAGTTCACCAAGGCTGCCACCGCTTCCGGCTCCAAGGTCGTCTACGTCAAGGGTACCATCTCTGGTGCTACCCAGGTCAAGGTGACCTCCGACACCACCATTGTCGGTGCCAGCGGTGCCAAGCTCTCCGGCGTTGGTCTGTACATCAAGGGCGTTTCCAACGTCATCGTCCGCAACCTTGCCATCTCTAAGGTCAAGGCCACCAACGGCGATGCCATCAACATCCAGGCCTCCACCAACGTCTGGGTTGACCACTGCGACCTGTCTTCGGACAAGAACAACGGCAAGGACTACTATGATGGTCTCCTTGACATCAACCACGGCTCTGACTGGGTTACCGTCTCCAACACCTTCCTCCACGACCACTACAAGGCGTCTCTTGTCGGACACTCTGACAGCAACTCCAGCGAGGACAAGGGCAAGCTCCACGTCACCTATGCCAACAACTACTGGTACAACATCAACTCCCGTGCCCCCTCCGTCCGATTTGGCACTGTCCACATCTACAACAACTACTACCTGTCCATCGGTACCACTGGCGTGAACTCCCGCATGGGTGCTAGCGTTCTTGTTGAGTCTACTGTCTTCGACAGCAGCAGCTCCGCTGCTGCCCTCACCTCCGTCGACTCCAAGACCACTGGAACCATCACCGCCAGCGATGTTACCCTCAACGGCGCCACCAACAACGCCCCCGCTGGCTCCTTCAAGAGCAGCAGCATCCCCTACAGCTACACCAAGTACGGCGCCAGCAGCGTCAAGGCCAAGGTCTACGGCACTGCCGGCAACACCCTCAGCCTGTAAGCTATGCAACGTCTTGTTGCGGCGGGCCCTTGAGAAGTGGCTACAGACAGCAACCGCCCGGACGGCGGCTTAATTGCCATCTGATCGAGAGATGGCTGCCATTAATTACTTCACTTTATTCTTGCGGTGTATATATTCCCCCTTTTCGATAGATTAGACTGCTCCCCCTTGGGGGCGTGCTGATACTATCGCTCAAAAAATGAACTGCGTTGGCCAAGGCAAAACAATTTGATCCATATCTGCATTGACGTGACTGGAACTACATGATAAATAAGACACAAATAGTGGTCGAGAAAGACGCGTAGAAAGTTCTGAGGACAAACGTATCTCGCTCATAGTTGTCCACGGGGTGTTGTGTGTTCTGGCTGCCTAAGGCCACCGATCTCCCTTCAGCTCAAAGTTGGCGATACAGGTAGACTTATGGGCTTCCTCCACCATTGGGAACTATTATACTAGGGGAATTGAGGTAAACAGTCACTGTACAGTGTTGTAATTTATAAAAATGCATATCTTGTTTTTCGACGATATGAACATAATCTGTCACTGAAAACTTTGTCTTCGGGATGCCCACCTGAAGGGCCATCTGCCCCGACATTAGATCGAATCCTGATCGAAGGACGGTAAGCACACTAACGCTGACATCTCCAACAGCCTCGGTACTGTAAGAGTACGTCGGAGGTCACCCATCGACTTAGGTTCAGTATATTGACATACGTTACGAAGACGAAATGCTTTTGTTGGTGAGAGAGAAGAAGAGCAATCATCGAGCTCTATTGTAAACTGATGACTTAGGTATTTGTATTCGTACTAACACCTCCCAGGGATCGTGAATGTACCCCAGGACTGAAGACCAATCAAAGGACATTGCACCAGGAGTCTGAGCTTGAATCCTAAATGCTGCGAGTAACTCCGACGTCGGTCCAGGCCTTTCGGACGATCTTGGCTGCGTCTTCGCCAAACTCCTCCTCGGCAGTCTCGACAGTGACGTCCGCAAACTGCCTGAATTGGCTCCTAGCCGCAATCTTCCCCGAATTCATAGACTTCCACCAGATCTGGCCAGCCTTCTCCCATGAGTAACCGCCAAAAGCCACCGACGCAAGATAGAAGGCTCTGTTCGGGATTCCAGAATAAATGTGCACACCTCCGTTGTCATCGACCATGGCCTTGTAGTCCTTCATGTGAGCTGGCTGTGGATCTTTGCCCTGTTACATCGTTAGCCATGGCCGTTCGTCACTTTACTAGGGATATTGATCCACATACAAATCGAGGGTCGTCGTAGGCGGTGCCGGGAGCCTTCATGCTTCGCAATGCAACTCCTTTGACACCAGGCAGGATACAGTCTTCGCCAATGAGCCAGTCAGCCACATCGGACTTTTCGTCCTGGACCTGCTGCTTGACCATGATGCCAAAGACATCAGAGACGTGCTCATTTAAGGCACCGGGCTGACCCGAATAGTCGAGAGGGCTAGTGTGCTCAGTGACGGCATGTGTGAGCTCGTGTCCGATGACGTCAATGCAACCAGTGAAGTTGTTGAGAAAGTCGCCACCGTCACCGAAGACCATCTGAAGTCTCTCAGGATCCCAGACTGCGGCATGTTAGGATCGCAAGCAAGTATTGGGGGGGGGGGGGGCCGCATAGCCACTTACAAGCGTTTTCGTAGGCTTCACCGAAATGAACGCTGCTTATGACGTCCATGTTCTTGTTGTCAATGGAATTCCACTGGAAGTGCTTCTTGTAGAACTCCAAGACGGTGCCGACGTTTTCGTAGGCATCGTTGACGGCTTTGTCCTTGACCTTGTCTTCGCCTTCACTGCGAATCAACTTTCCAGGAAGCTCTGTCTCGTCCGAGGTGTTCTTGGCGTCGTAAATGGCCCGATGAGGTGATTCTTTCTTCGAGTCCTTGCTCGCACTTAGGGCTTGCTGGGTGGACGATTGGGCTGGATTGAGAATGCCCTGTTAGCCGTGGAGAGAATCGATAGAGGGTTGACTTACCTTGCTTCTGACCCATGAGACCTTCGAGGTGCTCGAGATCTCGCTTGGCGCGGACGCGTGCGGGTTCATCGACTTGCTCTGATTCGGAGATGTTTCGGAGCATATCCGGAGGGACAATTTGCTGTCGTTTGGACGCCGGAAGGCCCGTCGCCAGAGCGCTGATAGCCACGGGGAGTGGCCAGGGCCGCGAAGCGATCGCAGCGGACCTTGGTGAGTTTCTCACGGGCACCGAGAGACTGCATCGCGGCCTTGCGAATGTGGTCAGGGTTGACCTTGCTCTCGGCAATGCCGCGGAGGAGATGCGGAGGGACGATGAAATGACGACAAGCCATGATGGGAGTTCGTAGGGTGTTGTGTGAGAGTCTAGTATTGAGGGCTCAATGTGATGGTTTGTAGTTATGTTTTGATGTAGATTCGAAGGATGAGGGTGCAGAGTAAAGGAGTTGGAGAGGAGGGAGGCAGGCTGGTTTTGATCCCCGCAACGCTGGGCGAGGGCGCATGGCACCTGCCCAAAGTTTGAGGCAAGAAGCAAAGTGGGATGGTGGCCGGACAAGGCGCCCTTGCCATGGTACCGGGCCCTGTATTTCGTATTTTCCAAGGCAGGTAGCTTGGCCGCATGAAGTTGAGTGATGCATGATGCTGATCGCACGTGTCCATGTGTAGCATCCAAGGTTGCTATTCGAGGCCGCGACTTTACGAGTGACGTCGGTGTAACCAACTTTAGGTGCCTGGGTAAAAGCGGGCGCTTTCTGGGCCTCGATAGCTCAGTGCGGGCATCTCAGCTGTGTCGCTCCCAGTCAACTGTCTCGGTGAGAGTTGGTGGGCTGAGACGCGGCGTGGCAATCGGCTGGGTGGGACCCAACCGGCGATAAGCATTCGCAGCCGGATGTGAAGGCGTTTCTCAGCTTCGAACTCGTCAGCCGCCAGGGCGAGACGGGCGTTGGACCCCTGCTTGCTTGGAAAAGAGTTTCTGCATTCGTACAACTCCAGTCTTGGGGTTTCAATCAGGTGTCCAATAGGCACTTGTGACGACCGACATGGTGTACGCGGCATGCTTGTGCAGCTGGTCCCCGCCCACTCAGCGTCGTTTCTACATAGTAGGCGCTGAAACTCTCCGCATGGATTCGGCGAGCAGGGCCAATCCCGCTATCTCTGAGGTATCAAGAACCTGTCGCCGACGTCACCAAGACCTGATCAATGCCGGCGCTAACACGGCGGAAGCTACCGAGTTTAAGCCATCCCCCGAACTCTCAAGACTTAAAAGCCGGACACTTGGCATCCTATTGCCAATACGACGGCTTCCGCACGATCCCTGCTAATGCGCATGTCATTTTCTTGGCTACCCCAGATGCATTTCCTTGGCGATGTGTCTACAGGAGAAGTTACCTTGGCAGGCGATGCGACGTGGACAATCATTACCCCTAGCAAGCAGCATGTCTACATAGTCGCGAGGCTTATCAACGTCAGGTTGCGTACAGATCTCGCTTCGATTCGACGTCGGAGACGTACAGAACATCGAATTGCGTTGTTCGTGTTCCCGTGCCCACGATGATTATGCGATGTGTCATTAAATGTACCACAAACGCCGAGTTGTCTTGTGGCGCCTTTCAGCCAGTCATTAGCGAAGAGACTCGCGCATGGCGTTCACGGCACTTTCTAGGTCTTACTCTCCATCTCAGCTGCCTCTGCACCGACCACCCGTAGGCAGTTTTTGTTCAGCTGTGGCGCTTGAAATTAGCGAGCCAGAGCTAGGCATACTGAAGGCAGCATTGCGACTCTTCTCGTAATAGGACGTTGCGGCAGTTGTAGGCACTTGGCCCACTCGTGGTTGAGCCTTGGGCGGAATCTGGCCCAACCAGGAAAAGTCGAAGCAAATGCTAGATTGGGGCAGCCCGCCAACACGCCATGCCAGCAGGAACGCGCGTCTCATTGACTAAGAAGTGCTTAGTGGCTCGACCCAACGGCATTTGTCTTCCATCATATAACCATCCTCGCCCATCCGCAGGCGGGTTGTGAGTTTTGGCCTTTGTCACAGTTTTGCTGTTCCGAAGGTCTGCACTTGCTGTGGAAGGTGCACTTGCCGCCTGCCAATTTCGCCAAACATGCCCCAGGCATCAATGCCCAACATGAGGAAACACAAAACAACTCGCCAGCGAAGCGAGGGCTTTTCCAAGATTCCTCGTTCTCCTAAGTGTGACGGGACTCGAACTCGGTAACTCTCACCTGGCACATCAGACCTCTGGCGGTGTAACAAAGTTGCATCGCGGCCAATGACCATGGCTACACCGAGTCAGCTGAACCCAACTCCTTCGTCTACCATCGATCCCTTGGAACGTGTAACCTCTCAGCTTCCAGTTCCATCTCAAGGCTCGAATGAAATCCAGCTGCGCTACAAGCTGGCCTCGACAACCTTCAAAACCCTGTGCACCATCGCCAAATCGCCGACCCGCCCCGACATCCTCAAGAAAGCATGTTTCGCAACCGAGTTTCGGACATTCCCAATCAAACAATCCGAGAAGGCATTCCTTCGAGAAGTCAACGATCACTCCGCAATCCCCTACCCAATCACGGAGAACCTCACTCTGTCATGGCACAAAGCTTTCCTCGTCATCCAAGTCGATCTCTTACGAACTCAATGGCCCAATAAGCTCTCGGCAACCGCACGCAAGGAGCTCCATCAGGAACTTGGCCGTATGCACAAACTGCTGGACCGAGTTCTGAGGTGTCTAGTGGACATCTTAGGGGAAAGGCAGGATGGAAAGGGTGTGAATACCGCCCTCGATGTCTTGAGAAGTGTCAAGGCTGGGGTTTGGGAGGACAGCGAGAAGCAGCTGCTACAAGTCGACGGAGTCGGCCTCGTCAAGATGAACCGCTTGGTCGAGGCTGGCGTCAAAAACATTCGACAATTGTCACGGTTGGAGTTCTACCACATTGAGCGGTTGTTAAGTCGCAACCCTCCATTTGGCCAGAAGATGCTGCACGAGCTTGCCGGATTCCCAATGCTAACTCTCAACTTTGAGATGCTTGGACAATACCGCTCACCACCATACCCTGGATCTTCCGCTGCCAATAAAGATGGGCTGTTGATGGCCGAAGCCGTGCCATCAGTGCCTGTCCCGACCTGGATTGTTCGTGTGGTACTGGGATTTGAAAACGAGCAGATTCCAAGCTGGAAGAAGCTCAGTCCCTGGGCAACTCTGGTGGTGCAAGGCCATGATGGAAGGCTCGTGTGGTTCTGGAGGGGAAGTGTCAAGAGATTGGCGGGAGACAAAGAAATGGTCATCGGCTTGAGTGCAACCAAGGGCGAAGTGCTGAAGATTGTCTTTGCATGTGAGGAAATCGTTGGAACAACCATACAGAAGTCTGTTCCATTGTGAGTGGAGAAGATCTTAAAATATCAGGTCAGATTCCAATCGGATGGTAGTTTGCTGATTCAACTGGCCTCAATGCTCTAATGTCACCCACCAAGTATCTATATCTGGTCGCCTACTTTAGTAACAGACAAAACAGGGCACGACGATCAGAACAAACAGCTCACGAGCAGGTTCTCGCAGGTGTACTAGCCGCGATCAACACACCCACCCAGGCACCAGGCCAATACCGATGCGACTCAATACAGCTGCGCCAAGCTCATTCGGCTGTAGCACGTCCCGCGAGGCAGATTTGGACCGTCGGTGCGGGGTCGATACCAATAAGATCGGACAAAACCGACCGCCCGAGGAGCCTTTGATGATGAGGGTTATTCGTGCCCAAGGAGTTCAGGATGTCCCTGCGCATTGCCGACGAGGACCCTACCATTGCAGATCGCCCCATTGGGGAGATTTTCCTCGGCATGGTTGCCGCCGGCCCACGGACGTTTTCTGCCTTATCTACGGGCCCCTGCGTCGCGATGCAAAACGACTAAAGTCTCGCTGACCGATTCATCCCATCAAATACGACCAGTACGAGTGGTGTCGGGCAGACGAATGGTGGACCGGTGGAGACATTGCTCCCGTCTTCTGATTCCCGTTGGATGGGCGGTCCGAAATTTGCTTACCCCGGACCTTGCACTAAGAAGCCTAATCTTAACGTTGTTAAGGCCGTGGTTTCATTTTCAGCCCAGTTAACAATAAGCAACAACAGTCTTACTATCACTAGCACTCCGACCGATGTGACAGCATCCCGGCATGCAATCGGCCTGGGATCCTCTCGCTTCAAAGGTGGGCTCGCTCTTGGCCGCGGCATTTCAGTTGTGAATCATCCAACGATGAGCCACGACATGTTGCAGGGACATTGAGGTACGTGGCTGTGCCGGTGTCTGGACGTGTGACCCATCGCGAAGCTTGCCTCACAAAGCTTGCCCCGCGAGGATCGCCTTTGGCCTTCCTTTCTTGTCGAAAGCCAGTCCCAAGCTCCAAAAAAGAGCTAGGGTTCTGAAGAGCTGAAGGCGCAAATCCCCACCCAACCAACCAGCAATGCCAGCCATCCTCGAGATGGGTTCAATGTCACCAATCCGTGGAGCCCGTTGGAGTGCGGGCGGAGGTTAGGCCGTCTGACAACTAGGCTTGTGCTGGTGCCTTCCGGGATGCGACGGTTGGGCGGTCAACAAATTGCGATCTCTCAAGACCGGACGATGCATTGATGAGGTTGTGGTAGGGAAGGCTCGTCGAAGAGTCATGAAAATCAATATGAGGCTTGCCAATGCAAGTGCATCAACCTGGTAGGCAGCACAGCTTTTGGCACCGTGAGGCGCGCTGTCGAGCTGTGGGCGTTGGCTAGATTGGCGCGGGTGCCGTACCCGCGCGTACCCGTGCGAGTCCATCACCAACCCACAAGGCCAGCCCCAACATCTCCAGCTTTCCCCCTTCAGATATTGGTGGCGCCATGTGAGGCATGAAACCCCGGCTAGGCTGGTTGAGCTGGAGCCTACTCTCCCGGCTTGGTGGGGAGGGGAGCCACAAGGCATTATTATCCTTGATGCAGGAGGCTGAACAATCACAGCCTAGGCTCGTGTGTGTTGTTCAAGCGTTGCTGGTCCTTTTAAAGAGAAATGAAGCCCTCGGGATCTTGCGTACAACCATTCACCCCATCGTTGACCTTCCACACTGACTAGCTCAGTTCTTTCTTTCTCCGTCATATCAGACATCATGCGGTCTTCAGCCTTTCTCTTCGCCCTTGCCGGCGTCGCTACCGCTACTACTCCCCTTAAATTCAACTCCCCCAAGGCCGGCCAGAAGGGTCTTCTTCTCCCTGGTGCTGGCTCCCAAGCTCTCAACCTTGGCTTGACTGGTAGTTGTGATGCTGGCAAGACTGAGTGCGGAGATGGTTGCATGCCATTGACTGGCGAGTGCTGTGGTGGCAACGTTGGTTATTGCGAGATCGGTTACTACTGTGTCACCGAAGGCTGCTGTAAGGACGGCTCGATCTGCTCTGGCCCAGCCTCCGGTTGCTCTGACGGCAACGAAATCTGCGGCGACGGTTGTATGCCCGAGGGCTACGTCTGCTGTGACACTGGCTACTGCGACGCTGGCGAGACGTGTGGGAGCGATGGCTACTGCTCTACGGGCAGCAGCAGCGGTGATGGCGACTCGGGTGGCTCCTGCTATTCCTTCCAAGAGGAGTGTGGTGATGGCTGTATGCCCTCTGGCGCTGTTTGCTGTGACACCGGCTACTGCTTTGCTGGCGAGAGCTGCAATGGTGATGGCACTTGCAGCATCGCTGGCTCTGGCAGCGGCGACGATGATAGCTCTGGCTCCTGCTATTCCTTCCAAGAAGAGTGCGGCACTGGCTGCATGCCTTCTGGTAGCGTCTGCTGTGACAACGGCAAATACTGCTTGACCGGCCAGACTTGCGTGAGCGATGGCACCTGCACCTACGGCGACTCCTCCGGTGACTCCTCCGACTCCGACACCGACACCTTTAGCCTGACGCAAACCTTCGCCACCACCAGCGCTTCCAGCGCCAGCGCTTTCGCACCTGAGAGCACGAGCGAATCCTCCAGCGAATCCTCCAGAGACTCCTCCAGCGAATCCTCCAGAGACTCCTCCAGCAGTGACTCGTTTTCTGAGCCCTCGACGACCGACTCTTCCGCCCCTGCCGCGTCCACATCCGCGGGGCCCCTATCTGGCGACAGCGGCGGCGGCGCTGGCGCTATCAGCGTTCCCATCGCCATGGTCGGTCTCCTGGCTGTCGTTCCTCTTCTGCTATAAGTGCATTGCGTGAATGAGGAAGCTACAATGCTGGTTGTTTGAGGAGGATTTCCTACACAGACTGTTCAAACTATCATGAGTACATCTTCACGGTCTCAAATACGAGGACCGCTGATTTCTTGGGCACGGCCAACGGGTGGAGGAACATAATTGCCCTGTTTAAGACGGGATGGAGTCTTTTCGGGCGCCGATATCGAGGCCAGGAGCGCCTCATCGTTTTATATATACCTTTTCTTCCTTTTCTTAAATAGACTACTATTGAACATGACTGAACGGAAATGGCTCCTCTTCTAACTTCCGTCTTGCCATACGGAAATTACTCTCCTGCGATACGTGCGTCCCTTCTACATGATCCGGATGTGAAGTGAGGTCGGATTTCAACTAACACGAGGGGAGATGAACCTCCGAGCGCCTGCAGCGGGTGGCGGCCACGCCCCTTTCTTGGTGCAGATGGAAGCGTCAGCCACGCATACCAACAGAAGACTAGCATGGAAGCGCCAAGCTTTCATGTTATTTGCGGGACAGGCTTATATGGCTCCTAGCCGAAAGAGAAACGCAGCTAGAATTGCAGGAGGGAACGCCACGATGAGAGCTCCTAGCCCGGTGCCACCCTGAATGTCGCCCTGCAACTTTGACCATAACACTGTGGCCAGGACGCTGGCGAACATAGTAATCATAGCAAGAATGAAAATCGACTCCCTGTTTGGGCCTTCAATGATGTGCACTCCCCAACCGAGGCACGTCTCATCACAGTCGATTACACGATTGTCCAGGCGCTTTGGCAGGCGTGGCAGCCAGTCATGGCGGGCGAGACTGAGGTCGCCCTCGCCGTGCTCGAGGTAGTGGATAAAGATCTCAGGCGGCATCGGAGGGAGCGGTTTCAGTGGCCGGGGAAGGTACTGATAATTATCCACGTCGTCGGAGGGTATGGCGTTTGGCCTGTTGCAGACTGATACATAACCACAGCGGAGATTCCAGAGAGTAAACTTGAAATGTCAGTTAGTGCAGAGCGCCTTGCAAATCATCAAAGCCAATGACTTCTCACCTGTATGAATTCCACCGTGATTGGCTTGATAAGGAGTTTAAACCTTGACCGGAACCCACGCTTCCTCAAATACTCATTCTTCATTACTCTGAACGCTTCTGCGTCGCACGCTATCTTCTCAGTGCTGATCTCCGCAAGGGTCTTGTAAATTCCGCCTGTATTGACGCATAGAGCAAGAAACGCGGGCCGTGCGGTTGGTTGTTGAACTTCCTTGACAGTTGTCGGGTGTCCCGTTCCATCAACTGCGGCTGGAGTGGATGAGCCTCTTGGAGGCGGTTCCCCGGCTGGAGGTTGACTGCCAGAAACGCTTGAGCTAGCTGTGACCGTGGACAGGTTTGTAGTTGAAGCAGATCCGGGGTTCTGTAACGAATGTTCCAGACTGTCGATGTCTCCACCCTCAGCGAGACTGAAGTCAGTGTATAATATTGTTCCGCAGTCCTGTAGTATTGAAGATTAGCAGCTATAGGTTGAAAAAGGTAAGATCTATCAGCGCCAATAAACTTTGCGCCGATGATGATCCTAGGCTTGCAGACTGAAGACGGGCAACCTACACATTTCCACTCGATTCGCCGATGTCCTGGTTGAACCTTGGGTCTCATCGCTCTGCGGAGCTGTGAAAGCGGCGCGAACTCCCCCATCCAGGTTGAAAGTTTACTTAGTCTGGGGGGTAACTTTGGAAACTGCTCTGGTTCCTTAGCTGTGCCGAAGGACGTGGGCTGTGGAATTATAGTGTTGACTCCGGACATGGATGTAGAGAGTATCTCAGTGCCCACTCCTCCTGTAGGAGGGCGCAGACCCTTGTATTCATCATCGCCTATCCGTAATGGCTCCAGGGGCTGAGCAAAGACACCCGTCTGGAAGGTCGCAGGGCCAAAAGTCGGCAATTCTACAAGGTCTGGATCAGCTTCTGCGATTCGGTCTCTGGCTGAATCAGGGTCAATTTACTCACTTATGTCCTCGAGTCCGTCTTTTGTTTTCGCGAATTTCGGTTTGGTGTTGATTTTCGGCGGAGTAGAGTACTCCACGCCCATTGATATAGGTTCTCTTTGGCTGGTTCTAAAAATATTCGGATTGTTGTTTTGCACACCCTGTCTGCGAAGAGTACGTTTAAGCGGGGGGAAGGAAGTTCCGCCAGACTTCCTCCCCACTCTTGAATCTACCGGCTCTATGCCGAGCATCTGATCGTCGAGCTCTCGAACCCTTGGATCTGCAGAAGCATCATCTTCCGAAAATGGGTTGACGCGTTGAGGATATGTGGGCCCATGGTTCTTGTGCCCTGTGTTGCCCCCCGGGTCCTCGGAATGTATATCTGGCTTAGGAAGAAGAGAGTCTATCACATCAAGGTATTCAGAGTGAAAAGCCTCTATGTGAGCAAACAAGTCGGTGAGATCGCGTTGGGTGGTTTGTGGGTTGCTGTCCTCTTCTGCATCCATCGTCGAGTCTGATGTTCTCTTGCCCCGTTGAAGGTGTGACTCGGTCTAATGTCGAGAGCAGTCTTTTGAAGTAAGCGGCTAGAAGATGCACTGCAGCTCTTGGGACGATCCAGTGAAATTTACTGTGCTCGCTTCTTTGCTTCTTGGATGATTCATCCTCACTGGAAGGAGCTGAACTTCCCCCGCCCGAGTTCAAGCACTGCCTAATTAACATACTTCTCAACCCCGAGCATTAACCGAAGCCTCTTTCTCTGCCTGGCCTAGCAGCAATAAGTGACTAAATTGATAAAGAGGTATACGTTGCGTGCCTTTGATCTCTTAAATAACCGTTTCGAAATTGCGTCGTAATGCCAGCCCTGCGTGTGCCGGTGGAGCGCCCTCAGGGTGGCTTGAGAGCTCCCCTGCATGTGTCAAAAGCCTGGATATTCTAGTTGTCACTCTGGCGAGCGGGAGTAGAAAAATAAGGATTTCGTAAAAGGGCGTATTCTGAAGGGTCGCAGGTGAGAAAGATATGGTAGAGCAGAACACATGTCAGCCGGGTTGCAGACATTGCACTCGTATACCTGGTTTAGTAGAAGTGGGGACATGCTATGCGATCAAGGTTCTACATGGCGCGGTGTTCCCAGAGACTGGCCAGCGCGAGGAATTGAGTGACGATTTGACAGAATTCGGCTTGGAGAGTACGCCGCAGTTGAATGACGTTTCTTTCAGCGGTTATGAGGAGCTTTGAAGAAAGTAACCAATCCCATTTATATTCGCCTTGCGGGTGGTAATGCTACCATAGAAGTGGATACAGCACGTTGTAAGCAATTGATCTACATGTTTAGGAGCGTCTTCAGAGGCTCCTCGGGAAGGATAGTCTCAAAGGCACACTATCAAGACGACGGGCAGCTATCAAGGATTGTGCCAAGTAGCCTAGAATGAATTCTTTACGTACTTATAGTGGGGGCGTTTACAAGCATTCAATTCTCTCAGCCCGTGATATCAAGGTGAATTGCAATGCAGATAGTTCCATGATTTCGGTATTACTCAGCTAACATGGATACTTTAGGACTTGTCCAACTTGTTGGAGAGCATTTCATTACATGATTTTGTCTTTCTTTTGATTTTTTACTTGTTTGAGTTAAGAGGTTGTTTCGTGACAGATTAGGCGTCGTTGATGAGCATCTTGTTTTTGTTTGTTCCCGTTCGGCTTTGAAATCGACCATATAATACACATTCGCTTCCATGCTTCTCTTCCCCATTGCTCTAAGAGTCTGACAAGATCCCGAGGGATCCCCTAAAAGTACACCCGCTAAACGCCGTTTTTGTGGTAGAGTGTGTTTGTGTGCGTGGAATATGTGTGCGCAACTGAGTGAGTGGGTGGGTGAGGGTGCCTATCTCCTCCTCTTCAGGGTGTGAACGCTCTGGCATTCGGTTCGGCCGAATGGCATATCTAGTTCTTGGCAGCAGTCTGGTCGAAGACATCTAGGACCGTCTCCTTCACATCAGTCGACGATGCGGCGGCGTCCTCGGAAGTAGAATGTTTCGCGGAGGACTCGGCAGCGAGAGACTTGGCCATTGTTCGGGCTTGGGCCTCGCCGACCTTGCCATAGACGCTGAGACCAGTTGCAATCATCCCGCTGATATCACCAACGTTGCCAGGAACAACAATAGCAGTGCTCTCGCGAGCGAGCTTGCCGAATGCATCGACGTACTTCTCGGCAACGCTTAGGCTGATGGCGGCCTGGGCACTAGCCTCGCCCTTGAGGATACTGCGAGAAACGTCGTCGATACCCTTGGCGGTAGCGGCGGCCTTGAGCCGAATGGCCTCCGCCTCTCCGTCGGCCGCGTTGATGCGCTCAGCACGCATGGCCTCGGAGGCGAGGATGACACTCTGCTTCTTACCCTCGGCGATGTTGATGGCGCTCTGGCGCTGACCCTCGGACTCGAGAATCTCGGCTCGCTTGGAGCGCTCGGCGGTGACCTGGCGGTGCATGGCCTCGACGACGGGGCCAGGTGCGTGGATATCACGGATCTCGTAACGCAGGCATGTGACACCCCAGGCCTCGGCAGCATCATTGATGGCAGCCGTGATGTTGGTGTTGAGGGCGGCGCGCTCCTTGAGCACGTGGTCGAGGGTCAGTTGACCGATCTCGGATCGCATGGTCGTCTGAGCAAGCTGAGAGATGGCGTACTCGGCATCTTCAACACCGTAACTATAGACAAGCACAGAGTGCGTTAGCAATGGGCAATTCTCGTCGACAGCCGTCCAGCAATGGCGCCATTGACATGCACTGCCCGGACTCGGAACTCACCTCGCCTTGTACGCATCGAAGACACGGGTGAAGAGAACGCCGTCGAGCTCGAGGGTGACGTTGTCGGCAGTGATGGCGCTCTGGCTGGGGATCTCAATGGCCGACTCCTTGAGGCTCTTGACGTAGGCGATGCGGTCGATGAAGGGCACGAGGATGGCCAGGCCGGGCTCGAGGATGCGGTTGAACTTGCCCATGCGCTCGACGATCCACGCCGTCTGCTGGGGGACGAAGCGCACGACGGTGTTGGCGGGCAGCCGGGGCTTGGAGAAGTACGAGGTGACGACGGGGGGGCCGAAGCCGGCGGGGAGGAGGGCGCGGGCCGAGGTGGTCAGGGTCCGGCGGGCGGCGACGGCAGAGACGGCGGAGGCGGCGGTCGCGAGGAGGAGACGCGACCGGGGCACGCGGAGGGCGGCCCTCGTGAGGGAGGTGGTCATGGCTGCTGGCTGCGTGGGTGGACGGCGAGGCGGAGAGTTGCAGCAAAGGTGAGGGTCAGGATGCCAGATGCCAGATGACGTCTCCAGGCTGGAGGGAAAAACTACTCGTCGGAGCTTCGCTTGCAGGAGGAAAGCTGGGGGAGAGCTTCCGGGGCAAGGTTTACCCGTAGGCACATTTCCGCTGACGCGAGTGGTCAATGCAGCAATGCAGCTGGGCCGCGGTGTGGCGGGCTAGCCTTATGTGGCTCGTGCCCGGGAAGGTCTCGTGTGAGTGAGGCGGGTGTGGCTGTGCTCAGGTCGCCTTCTATCAGTCCCCCTCCCAAACCAATCTGCCCCGCGTTGTCTTTGAATATCGCCAAACCGCCATCCCACGTCCCGCCATTCGGCCCTCCATCCTCTCCCTGACACCACAACCCGCCATCCAACGTTTCTTTTGTCACCCTCAGCCACCCGCCCAGGCCCGCCTCTTCCGCCTCGTTTACAACAAGCGAGACAACCTCAAGACCTCTCCGGGAAGAACGGGTCCGACATACAGTCATGGCCAAGGTCCCGCGCAACTTCCGCCTGTTGGAGGAGCTCGAGAAGGGCGAGAAGGGTCTCGGCGCCGAGGCTTGCAGCTACGGTCTCAAGGATCCCGATGATCTTTTCATGACCAACTGGAACGGCACCATCTTGGGCCCGCCCCATGTAAGCATACCCGTTGCCCGCGCCTTCAACCAACCCGCAGCCCAACTATAACCGTGATGGTCACCTGCACGGGACGGGACAATGCCAAGTTGAAATAAATTCCCCCAAGCCACCACCACCGCAGCCCCGAAAGAACCCATATCCCCAAACTTATGTTCAAGCGGGATTAACAGCACCGCCCTCTCCTATCCCCCCAACCCCATCGCGCCCAAGCCTCACCGCATATACGTTCAAACGCTAACCACAGCCATTCGCGCCCTCCTCGACCACAGTCCGTATACGAGAACCGCATCTACAGCGTTGAAATCACTTGCGGCCCCGAATACCCCGACCGCCCCCGGAGGTCAGGTTCACTACAAAGGTCATCCTGCCCTGTGTCGACGACCGGGGCCTCGTGCTCAGCAGCATCCTCCCCTGTCTGAGCGAGTGGAAGCGCAACAATACTATCGAGACTATCCTGATCGAACTGCGAAGGTATGTTTCAAAGAGAAAATGAGCTGGAAAAGAGGTCGGCTGTTGGCTGGGAATATGCTAACGCGATGCGAATCGCCGAATACAGATACATGGCTGCTCCTCAGCATAAGAAGATCCCTCAGCCTCCTGAGGGAGAGGAGTATTAAGCCAGGCGCTTCAGAATTGGACGATCGGCCGCTGCGCAACCAACATGGCGAATTCATCTCATGAGGGGAACAACACAAATGAAGATCATCACAAGTGAACAAGATTAACGAACCAACCACCTTCCATTTCATCACCCCTCTCTCGGAGTCAAGACCGTTCTGCGACTATTTCGCGTGAATTACAATATGATACACATTCGACCTTCCAGCCAAATTCAGCTTTGGCTGACATTATGAGTTTGCCTCCCCTGTTTCGTCATATTCATCAAGTTCACGATTCCACCCTGTAACTCTTTCGTCTTTCCCATCTCTTTCTCCATGCAGTTTCTAGACGACGAATGCCCCCAGATAAATCATCTCGAGAATTCGTCAAGGAAAAAGAACGCCGCCCCATCCACCGGGTATTTCCATGGCAGGGGGAAGCCTTGCTTTCAAGCTCCCCATACCCGCAGCGATGCTGAATAAACAACCGCCGCCTCATATGTAACCGAGAAACCCCTCAAGGAATCCAAAATAGTTGTTCATATCGACAAAGGAAAAGTGTATGTGTGTGTGTGTGTGCGACCATCGTGTGATCGAGGTATCCAAAAATGCTCCAGTCTAAGAGCCATATCAAAGGCTGAAATAAGAAACGAATATTAAAAACGCCCATCGTTTTCGATCCATATTAGGTCCTGTTTTCGATCATTTAATCTTCATAACCCCATCGTGCGGGGCCGACGGCGCTGAGACGTGCCGTCTTCTTGTTCACCGTTCCCTGACGCGGCATAGATATGGGAGAGGGCGAGATAGGGCTGTCGGGGCGGGGCACGTCGAGCTCGCCGCTGCGGTCGGGAGACAGGTCCGGTACCCGCTGGCGGGTCACGGCCTCGGAGCGACGCTTGCTGGGCGCACTTCGTCTGGGGCGGCCGCTGGAGTGGCTAGACTGCGATTGATAGAGGATAACATCGGAGACAACATCGCCAGAGTCCTCAGACTCCTCGGCCTCAAACTCCATGAAGTCGCTCAGGTCGGGGCTCGGTTCAGCCTCCTCGATAGGGCCGTTGTCGCCCCGAATAGGGTGGTCGAGGTAGAGGAGGATGCGTTCGTGCTGATCGGTGCGGGACAACTCCCTCTGGGCTTTGAGGACCGCCTTCTTGGACGAGGGGAGGGCAGGGCCGGCCCGGGGGAGGCTGTCCGCAGCGCGCATAGGCTGGAGGTGTGTCTGAGCCAGACCATCGCGAAGGTCAATGACGGTGGTGCCATTCGCCGCGACGGTGGTCTTGTCCTTGCACATCGGGGGCGCAGGGAAGTCGAGGTCAAATGTCGACTCAGTGATGGTAGCCTCCGAGGGCTTAGAGTAGTGGCCCTTGGGGATGCGACTGTCGGTGCCGCGGGCGCTGTCCTCAAGCTCGGAAAGGATGCTCTCGCGCATGACCTGTCGTTTGTGGCGGAGCGCGGCCAGGAGCATCTCCTCTTGGCGGGTGACGGCCATGATTCGGTTATGGCTGCCTTGGCCGCCGCGGCCGTCCACAGAGGAGTGCGCGGAGCTGATGTAGAAATCAACGGAGCTAGGGCTCAGGGGTGGTGTTGGTTGATCCGCAGCGTGGGCCGCGGAATCTCGGGGAAGGAGAGCTCGCGGAGGAGATGTCTCAACATAGGCCTTGGGCTCAAGCATCCTTCCTTTCGTCCTCTCGGTTCTTCTCTCGCTCCTGTTCGGATTCATAGTCCGCGTCGTTCTCATCAGGGCCCTGGGCAGGCTGCATAGTAATGGCCCGGGCTTGCTGCAGCCCGAAGCCGGTCTTGCTCTGCCAGGTCATCATCGTGTTGACGGACGACGAGTTGGAGATGCTTGATAGTTGTGAGGGAGAGCGGGGAGCGGTACCCTCCTGGATGGTGTTGGAAGAGCTTCCGGAGAGAGAGCTTGATCGTGCGGAAACGACGGGGGGCTTAATGTGGTTGCCGCTCGGGATAGTGAGGAAGTTGCTAGAGGTCGCAGTGCTTCGCTTGCTCGCCTTACTGTACGTGCTCGCTTTGCTGTACGTGCTCGCCTTGCTGTACCGACTGTTGTTATTGTCTGCGCTTGCGCTTGTTCGGGATGTCGTTGGACGTGGATCAAAAGCGGAGCCGCCATCCGAGGTTGGGTAGTCAGGAACCGATGAGGGGCCATCCAGATACATGTCATCCTCTGAGTCGGAAGACAGCGACAAGACGCTCTTTTCCAGCAGATCCGACTCCTGGAAGCTGTGGTCAGTACGCTTCGACGCCTTGGAAGTGCGCGTGTGCCGGCTAGATACGCTGGCGGCGCAATCAATTGGGGAAGACGCGTCGGTTTTACTGATGCTGGAGGTTTGGGTTTGGGGTGTCTGAGGTGTTTGGGGGAGAATGCGTTTCGCGTATTGTGAAACAACCTGCTCGTCGTGGTATGGTGTGTGAAGGTTGTGGGCGGATTTGCTGCCGGAAAGACGGTGTATTTTGGCGGGTTGCGGCTCGGGTTGCTTCTTGACCTCCTTGTTCTCGCCCTCTGAGGGCCTCAATTCCTGGTTCATGACTTGGTGAAAGGACATCTGCTCGTAGTGCTCATACAAATTCGGCAAGCCTTCGAGGTGGTTGTTCGCTCGGCGGTTAATTTCGGTAGTAGCTGGCCGAACAGGCTCTGACTGGCCTGACCGCAGGCTCTCCTTGGTCGGTCGCTTGTGCAGTTTTCCGCGGAAGGGTGGCGATGCGAGAGGCGAGACCAAGGACGGCGACTTGACAAACTGTTCGGAATCAAGCATAGGACCCTCCCAAGGTGTCGGCTCGTTCTTCTTGGACTTTCGCGAGATGAGATGCGATAGATCGAGCTTGGCGGGCTTCTTCTTCTTGGACTTTGTATTCGACTGGGTATGCCCCATGTCGAGCAGTTTGTGGGCCTTGGACGGCGGGCCCTTGGCCATGGCCGAATTGGACGTCTGTTGGGAAATGGACAGCGGCTGCTTGGACTTGTCATACCACGATACTAGAGTAGACGAGGATTGTCTCTTCCGCAGGACGCTGACCATGTCGGAAGCGAGGTCGTCATACTCGTCGTAGTCCTCATCTTCGGGGAGCGCATTGCCTCGGAGGTGGCGAGGAACGACGTCCGACTCGTCTCCCCATTCCCGGTCCGGTTTTACGAATCTGGGCGACGCCATGACAGACGACGCGCGACTGACGGCGGTGGACCGCTCAGTGGCCGCAAGACTGACCTTGGAGCCGGAAAAGTCGCCGTCGAAATTCAGAGCGCTGGATCCGAGGATCTTTTGGGCCTTGGTTATAGCCGGGGCCGTAACAGTCACCTGGGGCGGCTGCTTCTTGCGGTTAAAGGAGAATTTGCCCATGATGGCGGTTGTGCCTGAGCCTCTTTCTAGTTCCTTTGGCTGCGCGTCTGCGTTGGTCTTCCAAAACCAGGCTCTTCAAATCCCCCTTGGGATGCTACTGTCAGCGAAAAGGCGAGGGCGAGGCGGGGAACGACATGTGCGGGACGCGGTGATGCGGGCGAAAACGGTTGCTGCTGCTGGAGGTGGTTCCTGTTTCCTGTTCTAAACGGTCCACCAATTGCCCCTCTTCGTCGGAAGAACAGGGTGCTGCGAAACACGGGCGGGGGGTTCTTGGAGGGAACGGACGATGGTGCGTCTGAAGCAGTGGGTTGGAGGTTGAGCAAATTCGAAAAGGTCGGCGTCACAGGAGATACAAATGGCGAGTCTATGGGCGTGCCATGACGTGTGGGTGTTGAGTGGTGATGGGTGTGGTCGTGCTTAGGCTGTTGGAAGAAAGGCCCGGCTGCTTGGTTGAATGTCTCGGCCTGACGGTTCTAAACCTTGGGTGCTTTGTCTTGTTTGTCAACAACGTTCGGCGATGGCCAGTGCCACGAGGGAGGAAAAGGCAAAAAACCAAACCAGGGCCGGAGGAGGAGGCTGGAGGACGGGCAGAGGCAGTTTAAGGGAAAACGGGATACGGGATGGAGGCTTCGCGGGCCCAGCCAAGAGGCGGCCACGGCCAGGCCCCCCAGGCGTGAAATGCACTATGCAGTCGGTAGTACAGCGCACTTGGTGGGCGGGCTCCGGGGCGCGCGGGCGTGGGCGTGGGCGTGGGCGTGTGCTTGGGGCCGGTCGTAGGTACGAAGTTAGAGAGAGGAGCCCTGTGCTTGCGGGCTTGCGGGTGGGCTCTTCCCCGTCGAGTGCGTGTTCCGGCGGCGGGCGTGGGTTTGTGCTCCGCTATCCACACCTGTCTACAGCGCCTTCAGTCTAATGACCCCTAGTCGCAATCTGCCAATCCTGCCGAGCGATCAGGCTAGCATTTGAGCTATCCACCTGCACGCCAGAGGGAGCAAATGAGATCTAGCCGAACCCCCCGTTGGCAGCGGCCTGGGGATCGACTGAGGAGTGAGGCGAGCCGGCGGGATGTGACTTGAGCTGCCCTGCCGTGCTGTCGTGCTCTGTCTTCATGGCTTCTGCGTGATGAGCAATGCGGGACGAGTTGAGCCGCCGTCTGAGCGTCTGCGGATGCCGACTTCTCCTGTCTTCCGTGCAGCAGCCCAGCATGGGTTTGGTGAGAGAGTTCTGTTCCGTCGCTAACACCCTCCCGGGATGCGGCCGGTGGCGGCAAGAAATTCAACAAGATGCCCGGTCTTTTTTTCTTGGTCCAAAAGTCAATTTGTCTCTGGCTATCACGGGCCCGGGTGTGTTTGAGCCAGAGCTGGTACATAGATGAAGCGGAGGGTTCGAGGAGCACGCCCAACCCGACATGGCAAGCCTGGCGCATTCGCCGGCGCGCGGTCCAAGAGCGCGTCCGCCATCGTTCCAAGACGAAGGGGTTAATACGTACTGTAGCACATGGTGACAAGAAAGAGAGTCATGGCCCCTCGTCTGAGTCGCAGGGATCCGTATCGTACTACGCAGTGACATGACCATCCATCATCGCCCGCATCGGTCCTCCGCTGGCTCTCGCGGTCTCACGGGCTGACTGACTACTCCGCGCAAGTGAGGCGACGGGTCTGGTTAATTTACCTGCCTCGGGTCCAGCGCCGACCATACGGAGTAGCACTGTGACGGGGACGACGAAGTGCAGCCCTCACTAACTCACACGCTATCGTGTTGGCGCGGCTGATGGAGCGAGGATGCTCTTCTGTACCATGCAGCAGAAGATTCGATGACAATTCGATCTGCTGTGCCTGAACGGCACACTGACATCTCGGTAGCCCTCCGCATTGGGCCTAACATTGCTCGGCTGTGGTGCCTTGTGCATCAGGTGAACGAGATCCCTCCCCTGTCGTCGTGGTCATCGTCAGTTCTGCGACATCCCTTACACGCTGTCTCCCCTCGCCCTCCCAAGCTCCTCCGGTGAGCAGCATCAGGGGTGATCACACGCGCAACGAGGAGCAGCTGGTGGTGGTGGTGTCGGTGGTTGAGCCGGGGTTCCGGTGGAGACTTTGGCCGACGGGGGCAAATCCCATTATCCCAGTGCGGGTCTGGCTTCTTCCCCCAAGATCCCCCCCCCTTGCATTGGGACGCCAAAAGCGCCTCGTGCTGGTGACAATAGTAGATCATTAGTACGTACCCCCCCTTGCAGGGTGCTAGAGACTGCTGAAGAGGAACCGCTAAGAACAAAGAGATGCATCCGCGGGGAGGTCTGTGTGCACCTACGTAAGGCGCCAGGTCCTTGACAATCGCCGCCCCGTCTGAGTGGACATTCACAGCTTGGGGGGCTTCTCTAGCGGTATCGTATGCCGGGTCTGGACTGGAAATCCTTTCGATCCTGAGTTTGGGGAGCCAGTTTGGGGGGTTCGGCCGGCAAGACTGGAAAGGAAGCAATGTAAATCCCCCAGAACGCCCCAGAGACTCAAAACCCACCAACGACAGCGATGCAGGGATCACGGGTGGACATGTAGTTGCTTCTGTTCGAGATCTCTCCATCGGCGGCGACGATCCTCCTACTGCCTCAGCTGGCCAACCCCCCGGATGGGCGCCTGGCGTCAGGGGGCAAGAGGGGTCGAATTTGCTTCTGGCAAGACTTGGCTTCGCGGCATGGCAGCGCCCAACATGAATCTTCCCGCCTCAGCTCCCACCCCAGCGGACAAGCCTCTTCGAAGGACCGCCACGGCGAAAGCCAGCTCGCAGGCTAGTCCCGAGGAAGCCAAGTGAAGCGTGGTTCTGGGATGCGACCAGCACGACCAGCATTTGTGTCCGTTTAGCTCGGAGTAGGGCCATCAAATCTCGCTGGCCGGGCCCTGCGACCCCTGGCCGCGACCTGAGGCATGCGGTACGGTGGCTGGAGGACCTTGCGCGGTGGTGTAGGCCCTGGACGCGGCCGCAGACGAGGGGCGACACAACCCTAGACGGCTTTGGAAGCGGTCATGGAAGCTCTCCAGGCGGCCCAGTTGTGACCTGCTGGGAATGGGACCTGGACACCTGGGCGGGCGGGCGGACACCTGGTCGTTCGATCCATGTCGCCATAGCCTGGATGCCGTGATGATGCTATGCAGATGAGGTCCTGGCCTGGCTGCTCTCGGCTAGGCGGACTCTCGGGCCCTCGTGGTGGAGGGGCGGCCGTTCGTAGAGTGCCGCCTCCGGTGAGGTTCCCAAGGCCCAGGAGCTTGGGGAAGCTCGATAATCATTAGCACGATGCTACGACACGACAGCGTGACAGACGCCCAATGAGCCGGCACTGTGGTTGAGGTTGGAGTGATCTCCCCATGGATACCCCGTCCAATCTCGTCGCGGTGGCACTCCCACGCACCAGACCAACGAAGGCCGGAGCCGCAACATCCTCATTACACACAGCATATCTCCAAAGTCCGTCTGGACTACACAGCAGACGGCGGCGGGTCGGGTTCTCTCGGCCCTCCCGCCGCCTCTGTTTCTCGCGGGTTGCAGATTGACAAACAGACGGAATTGAAACAAGACAAAGGGGCGAAGGGGATCGCGCACGAGCACGACGCCATGACTTCAGCTGGACGGGTTCGCGCCCGAGCCCACATTTCGGCGTCCTGCGGCCTTCTTTCCCGGTTTCCAAGGCTTCTATATTCTGGAGACATGCATGGGAGGAATGGAGCTTGAAGAAGGTCGGCCTGAGACTCTGGACTGTCGGTGAGCTGTGCGTCCTGCACGCGGCACGGCACGGCACGTCCTTGTCTTGCTCCCGTTGCTCAGCCTCACGCAGCAGCCGACTAAACGCCGGCGCGGAGGATCGATTTTTCTGAGGCAGCGGCGGAAGAGATGGTTCAGACGAGGCCAGTCTAACAGAACGGGAGGGCAGGTTGCTTGTGTCTGGTCACGAACCATCGGCCAATCTATCCGAGAGAGCCCGATTCACCTTCAACCAGCGCTACTATACACACGCGGTGCCGGGTCCCAGCGTTTGTCCGTCTTCCCCGGATTTGGTCTTGTTGGGACTGATATAGACAGACTACGCAGGTATGTGAAGCAGTTTCGGGCCGCGTTTGCGATACTTCGCTTCATATTCGATCCTACATATTCCCAACCGCATTCCTCTCGTCTTCACTTGTCATGACTCTCCCCGACTCAGGCACGTGTAGCCGATCCTCTCCTATCCAAGTCGTTGGCATTGAAAGAGGTTGATAACCATTGATTCGGGACGACTTACTCCGGATAGCTCTACGCCATTCTCTACCCCTGACTAACTACAGACTGCCCTGGTCCAAAGCCACGAGGCCAGACTACTACTGTGTTAGACAACACCAGCGCCAGCGGGTGCCTTGAGCCGGACCTGGCTGAACAAACAACCAAGCCCCATTGCGGCGTCTCACGGTCTTCTGTAATCACCATCCAGAGGTCTGTAGCATTTCGTCCAACTATGTTTGGAGTAGCAACAGGCTAACATCATCACAATCAATGGCTACCCACTTCATCAATGGCGCCAACCTGTCCGTCGGTCTGCCAGTTGCGCGGAGGCGCTGTACTACCGTCAAACCCCGGCCCAGCGCATGACTCGCTTGGTGGACGACCCCCTGGCGGCGCACCTCACGGACGTGCCCCGGAAATTTCCCGGCGGTGACGGCGGTCCACGGCCCATTACGAGCCTCATCTCAAGGCAGAGCTCGTGAGATTGGATTGCCTGTCGGAGTGACGGACATGGCTCTTCTCCAGAGGACCCCGTCCGCAACGGCATTTTTCTTGATGCCTCCCTGCCACAACTCGTTCCCCGGGCTTTCCAATATTTGCCTGGGTCTTGGACAGGGGATGGGAGCCCTGGCTGGGCGGACAACCCAGTCTTGCCATGCTCTTGCTGGGCTGTCATGACAGGCCACGGGGGCAAAGGGGTTACAACGTGCCTCTTCACCGACCTGTCGCCCAGATCCCCACGTTGAACATGGCTGTCTTTTTTTCCGTTGCTTCGCCTTACCAGCTTAGACTTGGACTGGCCCTGTCCGAACCTGGGCTAAGTAACGTAGGATAATAAATGTTAATGCGCACCCATGCCATTGGGATTATTGACAGACCAGGCCTAGCTAGACCTGCTTTTATTAGTTCTGTAGATGCCAATAGTTCACGAGCTTGTGCCTGGTGCATGGATCGCCGATGTTACGTGTAAGCGCGAACAATGGAAAAGTTAACGCAGCGTGGGAAATGATAAATGACTCGACAGCTGGCTGAGCTGTCATCATCGCTCGTACGATTGACAGTTCCACAAGGAAAAGGCCCAGCCATGTTGTGACAATTGCCACCTGTTCAATCAATCTCCTCGTGCGTGCGCAGAAAGCCGCCCCATATCCAACTGGAATGTTCACCCCATCTGGACCCTCTCAACGAGCCCAAACTCGCGGCCGCCAGCACGTCATTCTTACAAGGCACGTCAATGCTGTCCGAGCGGCTGCCAGTGGTTTTCTGCCGGCAAAGGAAATAAAAAGCAAACATGACAACGCAGAGGACCAGACCCGCAGTTGCGCAACACATCCAGCCAGACGCAATTGCACGGCCGTCTGAATCCGGCAATTGAATGGGGCCGAGACACAGCACACTAATAAAGAGCCAATGTCCAAGGGGATGCAATTTGTAAATTGTCGGTCGCATGTGAAATCCGACCATGTGATATTCCACGGTTGTCAACTCCCGAGACATTGATATTATCTTCAATACTATGTAGGGGGCTCACCTCCAATGTTTCTGTGACTCAATCCCCCTTCAACCTTATTTCCCCCTAATGACCGTTGACCAAAGAAATTCTGACATGTCATAGCCCAACCCATCCTCATCTGTATGTATTTGCCGTGAATGCAACAACGTCAATGCGTGCATGCAACCTCAGACAGCAACCATGAAATGCTCCCCAATTAACGATTCCTGTTTTTGTCTCTCCCACCCTAAGCCTATCCTGCATGAAGACCCCCTCATCTATCCATCCCACTGGTGCTCAACAAACAGAAAAAGAAAATCCCATCGCCAAAAATCCCCGTTTCGGTCTGCGCTGGGAACCCATGCTCCGGAGACTGTGGTTGTACAAAAGCCACTCCCGAGAACTTCTTGCGCGCATTTTGGCTGACGTGGTGCCATTTCTTTCTGCTTTTTCCTGCCCGTCCGGCGTGCTCCGTCCCTCGACACAAACAATGTTTCCTCGATTTTGTTACTGTGAGGCGGACTTCACCGCCAGCTTGTTACCATTCGCTCTCTACCCAAGAGCTGAGTAATCTCAAAATTCCCGGCCAAGGAGAGAAAAGTCTTGTCCATTTCCTTTCTGTCAATGCTGCATCCCACATTCCGCGCAACCCCTGCTGCGTCCCCCGCAACGACTTCGTCCATGTTTGCAGCCAACACGCGCTGAGATCGGAGGGACCGATGCGTACGGGCATCCCGATCCCAACCCGTCGGTCGTCCCGTCAATCCTCGGGGGTGCGAAATGCCCCCTTGTCTTCAGATGCCTTGCTGCACGCAATATCGAGCCCGCTGGAAGCCATGACGTTGTAGCGGGAAGAAGCCCCGGCTTTCCTCACCGATCGGGCAACGTGGTTCCGTTGTGTTGTGTTGCCAATTGAGTTCCCGGCTTCTTTTATTGGTTATCTTAATTTGGTCGCTGTTACCGGGATCAAATGCTGATCTCAGGACTCATATCGTTTATCAAGCCGACTCCGGTACCGACCTCTCATCGCGAGGTAAGGCTGAATCGCCAGCCCTATTCGCCGATCTTACTAAATGATGCCGGTTATAGATACATTACCATGTTCCACTGTGTGAAATCTACCATGTAACTTTGATTTATCTAATAATATTAACAGAACTATTTGGCTATCCTAGATTTACTCAACATCATCAGATGGATCAAAGCCATGCAGTTGTTATAAGCAATAGACGCAGTCATAGCAGCACACCTAGTACCAGACGATACACCAGCTTAACATTAAGGTTGTTCTGCACTTGTCTTTGCTTCAATGCATCAATCCAACCCTTCTGTCTTCAACCTAGCTGCTCATGGGCAATGACTTTGTTGTCTGTGGCAAGTTGACAGAACCAGACTGTCTTCAAAGCAAGGCCATTGTCCACGGCAGCAAGGTTATTGCATATGGTCGACAAGGCTGGAGACAAAAGGATTGAATTGAAAGCTCGAGGCAAAGGTTAGTGTGCAACAACTTTACTGTCAAGCTACTGTATCTTCTGGTACTGGGGTGTAGTACTTAATGTGTGCTTCTATGGTTTACAACAACTGCATGGCTTGATTGATCTATATGATGAGATTGAGTATTGCTTAAATAAAATAAAATAAAACATCGCCAGGTCGTGTGTATAACCATGGCATGAACGTTTGGCTTTCTTTGACTTTGATGTCCAGACACTAATTATGTACCGACTCGCCTCACAGAGAACAGCAAAAGGAACAAAAGGTACAGTGAACTCGTACGGCCGATAGACTCCAAATGTAGGTAGCTATCACCAAGTGTGTACAAGGTTGACCCTCGCAGTAGCAGCAGCGAGTCGCGAGTTCGGTCTGGTCCAGCTGCGTGACTTGACAAATTGCCTTGGGCGAAACCTCCAAGGTAAGAAATCACCAACATTTTATTACATTGAAGTCACTGAGTGAATTGCATGGATGTTTTGAACTTATTGAACAGAGTTTGATATCATATTTACATGCCTCATCTATTCAGAACAGGTTACTGGTCTGACAGGGCATACTATATTTCTTTCCAAGGACTTCTAAATTACCACATCTTCTCCCAGCAACGTCTCGCGAAAGACATTTGCGCGAGCTCACGCTGCCAGTTCTCCTCGATGCCACCCTCTTCCCAGTGCTTGCACTCCTCGTCAACCTCCTTCTTGCCGCTGACCAGATCGGCGGTGGCGGGGTCGGCCATCTTTGTCTTCTTGAAGATCTTCCAGAAGATGAACAGGAAGGCAGTGTAGGGCAAGCAGAAGTAAGCGGTGATGAAGCTCTGCACGGTGAAGGGCTGTATGGCGTCGAAGCCGACAAAGATGAGCGCAGTGCAACCCAGGAAGAGACCGAGGTAGGCGGCATAGGGGTTGAAAGGGGCGGTGTAGTGGAGCGACTCAGTGTTGAGACCCTGAGCGACGCGGGCGCGGTACCAGCCAACGAAGACGAGCAACATCATGGTGTAGGTGGCAATGAGGCCGGTGGTGGTGAGGTCGACGAACCAGTAGAAGACGGTGACGGAGTTGTTGGAGGAGACGAGGAAGGTGATGCAGGTGATCAAGCTGACGCAGCCGACAGCGTAGATGGGGACACCGGCCTTGTTACACTTCTGGAAGATGGCAGGGGCTTGGCCATCGCGAGCAAGACCGTAGAGGGTTCGAGAGGCGGAGTAGAGGTAGGCGTTTCCACAAGAGAGAGACCCGAAGTGAGAATGAGGAAGTTGATCAAGTCAGGGAGACCAGAGATGCCGAGGTTCTCAATACCAATGACCCAGGGAGAGGCAGCGGCACCAGCGGAGCCGTCGCTCAGGGCACCGAGTAGGCGGTCGTCGTCAGAGCTGCAGATGATGCCGACAGCCAGGACACCGAAGACGTAGAATCCGATGAGGCGGTAGAAGATGAGCTTGGCGACGCGGGGGATGGTTCGGCGAGGGTTCTGGATCTCACCAGAGGCGAGGGAGATCATGTCGGGACCAGCAATGGTGAAGCCGGCGTAGAGGACGACCTTCCACCAACCGCACAGGCGACCAACATCACCGGTTCCGTGGTATGCGCGCATGGCTCTGCCGTCACCCCAGTATCGGAATCCGTAGGCATCCTTCTTGGGGTTGCCACCGCACATGGTGATGAGAGTGATGAAGAGGAGACCGAACAGGAGCAGGACCTTGAGCGAGGCCATGATGAACTCGGATTCACCGTACCACCTGTAGAGAGAATTGGTCAGAAACGAAGCTCCACAGATGCAGGAAATTATCAAGGAGGGCATTGACTTACTTGACGGCAACGACGTTGAGGAGAACGCAGATAACCATGGCCATAACAACCCAAGCTGCCGGGTTGATATCTGGAACCCAGTATTGCATCAGAGTTGCGACAGCGCTGTATTCGACACAGACAAGCATTACACCAGCATAGAAGTATGTCCAACCCATGGAGAAACCGAGGGCGGGGTCGATGAAACGGGAAGCGAGCTCGAAGATAGAACCGCGGATAGGCAGGTAGGAGCACATCTCAGCGACACACAAGTTGCAAGGCCAGACGAAGAAGACACCCCAGATGAGGTAACCGAGGACGACAGAGAGGGGACCGGCTTTGGAGAGGACACCACCGATACCGACGAAGAGACCAGTACCGATGGAGCCACCGATGGCCATCAACTGGACGTGACGAGGCGACAGACCACGCTTAGTCTGGCCGTACTTGGCCTCGACAGTGCTGTTGTCAATGAGGATGCCGGGCGCGGTGTCGGAGGCGGTAGGGACATCGCCGCCCTTGTGTTCGGGGTCAGATGGGACACCCATGGTTGCGGAGAGTGAATGAGGGAGACAAGAGTTGTTCAATCTCGACAACAGCAATTAGATTCTCCTCTAAAGAAGGAAGTCTAAAGAGACTGTGGAGATGGAAACAAGGGAGCAAGGTGAGAATGCAACACCGGCTTGGTCATGACATCGTGATGAGAGGTGGGAGGACGAGCCTTCTTAAACAAAGCTGTAAGTCGGAGCTGACAGCTCGAACCTAGGATCCAGGAGCCAGGGCCAGGACCCAGAAACGCAGGCCCTCATGACAACCGGGCCGGTCTTCTAGAAGATCAACTTGGCCATGACGCGCCAACAGGAACCACTCATCGGACCGCTTCAAGCTGGGGGAGGGCTGGGAACACCGCCGGGGGTGTCAAGGTCCCCACTGCGGCAGCGAGACTCGACACGGTGTGGTGCCATGATAAGCCATGCGTACATGGTATGCACAATTCCACGCGCTGGCCGGTGTATTTGGTTTGGACGGGGGACAGCACACAGCGTACGGCGTACGGAGACAGCGGGCCTCGTGCGGTGATGGCCTCGCCTGGAGGGGACAGCGCGTTTCTGCCCGTAGCCGTGGGATCTTCCCCAGGGAGACCCGGGCCGGTCCTGAGAAGGCAGAAGTAGACCGGGGCAGCTCACAAGTACTCTCGATGTGGGGGAATGCGAGACATGACTCGGCTGGTCGGGTAGTGGGCTAGGTTGGTCCGCGAGAGGCAGGAAAGGAAAGGGATTTTGCCAAGAAAGATGGCGATGTACAGCATCGGTGGCTTTCGAGCTAAAGCTTGGGGAAAAGCGCAAGAGGAGCAAGAGCAAGAACAGGGTTGCCAGGGGCGAGCAAGACGAGTGCGTGTGGGTTCTCCCACGGGCCCGGGGATGCGGTTGGTGGGTTGGTTAGTTGGAGGGATGGAGGGTGGTGGTCTAAGGTGGTTTGGAGATGCTAGGAGATGCTAGGACGCCGGCGAAAGAAGCTAAATGCTAACCTTAGGTGTTAGCTTGCCGGGGAGGGACGGCCCTCCGGTTTCCTGCCAGAGCCCCAAGCCAGAGCTGCTGCAGGCTTCGTGGTTGTTGGTCGACTTCGGGATCGAGCATGGCTTGCGCCCATCCTCCAGCGTCGCAGTTGCGCAGAGAACGAACGGCGCAGCAAAAGGAAAAAAAAACCAGCCTGCTGTCGATCTTGCCCCAGGATGCTATGCGACTCTGTGCCCTGTCTTCCTAGTCTCGACAATCCCGGAGACCGCCACATGACCCCTCGTCCGCTCGCCTCGACAGCTGACGCTCTCCTCCTCCTTCAGGTCCAGATGCTCCGTTCTGCGGTGATCGTCTGGAGCTGAGAGGCTGCCAAGACACACCAGCGAGCCCCCAAACAGAGGCGGGTTCTAGGTTGACGAATGTGGGTTCGCCGTCCCCGAGTAATGGCCTGTAGTCAACCCTACCAGATAAGTCGCCGATATCACTGATACTGCGATCCCACCTCACCCGCTGTTAGTGGGGACTCGAGTCCTCCGTCTCCACCGGCCGCCGGCCAACTCCATACCCGTTCATCTTGGTACTGGAGGGCAGCCTGACTATCCAGACGTCCCTACTGGATCCAAGGCAGGCCCCAATAAATCATCGACGGGGACTTTACCTTAATGCCAGTGATGGGGGCCACCTTCGGCCAATTCATCACTGATAGGCAGTTCTTTTTCGCCTGGGGGCCACTCAAGGCAATGACGAAACCCACCGCGGCAAGATACAGATCAGATCACAGGCAAACGAACGGTATGGGTTACGGCCGGGTTTGAGCGACACGATTTCCAGCAGCCAAGCAAAACATGGAGCAAGGGTAGGCCCGGTGGGAAAGCCGTTCGCGGCGCACATTTGGGCTCCGAACCGCGCACCGAACCGCATCTGCGACGAGGCAACCGCAGTTGCAACCGCAACCGCACCACAAAATCATGCCAGCCCCATGTCTTCCGTGTCTCCGAGGAACGAGCTGCGCATTGCCATTTGTGTTGGGTTGGGTAGGCTGGCGCTGGACACGGGACAGCAGCAAGCGTGTGGACAACAACAGGTGGGGGGATATTTCCGCCCTCAAAGCCAATGGAAGATGGCGATGATGTAGATGGCGGGTTCAGGCTGAGGAATTGACAAGGCCGAGATCTCGTACGTACGTAACCCCAATGTCGAACCCCATACCGCCTCCTACGAACCCGCGAACCATCTGCTCGAGCGCGCTCTGAGCATCTCGCGGTGCATTTTGCGGTGCGCCTTTACAGTTAGGGGGGGACATCGGGGCTCGACCGTTCTGTTCTTGGCCTATCGCTTACGCCGAGAGTTGGGCCACGAGGAGGGGCCCGCTGTGGGGAAGAGGGAGAAATAGAGACGGGCAAGCCAGCCAATATATTCCTCACGCGGCAACACACGCAAAGGTACGTCCAGCCGCAAGAAGCAAACAGGCAGGGAGAAATGCGGGGAAATTGGCGCTGGTGGCCTCTAATTTGGAGTAACGACGGGGACTAGGGGGGCGGCCAATCTGCTCCGTTTCCGGACTGCAGCCGATGCACCGCGTGGTGTTGGGTTGTCCCAAGGTTGTGCATCGTCCATGTAGTCATGGCCATTACGAATGTCCTCGGCCTGTGGCTCTCGTTGCGGCCAGGGGACAGGGGTTGTTGGGTGCCAAACTCCCCTGTGGGCAGCCTGGGACAGGGGCTTACCGCTGATTACCTATCTTGAATGCCCCGTCGCTGCACAGGCCCTCCCTTGCGCTGCTGGCGATGGGCGCGCGCTGCCCTCCTCCAGCAGTCCTTATCTCGCCGTCCCTCTCGCTATCTACGGCCTCCCCCAACTCCGATACCGCGAGTTGGAGAAAGGGTACACGCACGCACACCAGCGCCGAACGCAAGCGGCATGTACCCCCTACCCCTCACGAACCGTCGGGGGAACATTGCAACCCCAACTTTGGCTGCCGTGCCATCGCGCTCTTCACCTGGCCTTCACCTCAACCTTCACCTTGGCGAATCACGACGCTCCCAAATCTAGATCTCAGTTTTGCTTCCCCGTCCCAGATCTCTCCGCTTTCTGTTCGGGCCCCAAGTTCTCCAGAGTCTCCAGACTTTCGCGTCCCGAGTCGAGCTGGAGCTCGCGGGGCCCCAGGAATTGCTCGCCCATTGAAGGCACCGCCAGTCGCGCCAAAACGTAATAGATACTACATTTGTCACCACATGTACCATCGAGAGACCACAAAAGTGTGACGAGACGCGGAGCGGGGGCGGATGCGACGACGAAAACAATGGGCCCGACGCAAGCCGGGGTAGGCCATGGCCATCTTCCGGTTCGTGTTTTCGTCTTTGCTCAGGGAATAGTCCCCGTTATTTTTTCGCGGCCTCTCTCTCTGTGTCTCTCATTTATTGCCAGCTTGGATCGAGCGAGGCGGCGGCGCTTCTTTCTCGCTGAAAATCTTCTCAACTGACCTGACCTGGGCTGACCGGGAACGGGAGGGGAGCCGTGTCTCATGCAGTAGCGGGAGCGAGACTGCCGCCGGCCGGCATTGCCATTATGGCTGCTGCGTCTGCCGATTCAGCTTGGCAGAACAACAAGCCCTCAAGCCTCCCAAGACAATGTGGAGCGCCTTCGCATGTACGGAAGTAGAATATGGGCTTCTAGAAACGCCCGACAGGCCCTGGACTGGGCGACCAACCCTTGCGGGCTTTGCAGGGCCCTGGTCTGCAGTGGCCATCCCCGTCCAGGGTGTGTGGAGAAGCGCCGTTAGCCACTTGCTTGCAAACGATATCAATCGCAGCCGCTCTAATGTCGACGACCTTGACTAGCCTCACCTATTGCGACCATGGACTCCCGCTGCCACAGCGTTGACGCGCCATTATGCGTAAATCTCGGTACTCGCGCGGCCCTGTCAGTGTCTATGGGCGTCAGACCGGCCCGGTCCCCCCCAGATGCCAACATGTACCATGGCATATTGTCTATGTTCCTTCCTCTCTGGCTGGCCGAATGTCTTGGCAGGGCGCGACCGAGAAGTGAGATTGCGCTTTTCTGTGGGCCGACCAAGGACAATTGGCCGTCGAAACATCGACGCCGCGGTATATTGCCGTTTCTGGGCGTGCCGTGCGGCGAGTGCCATGCGATGGGTGGCATGGGGAGATGCATCACGCATGGGTTTGTATGCCGCGGGCGGTAATCGACTGATGTCTTGATGGCATCGCTTCGATCTCTACGCCCAACTTCGGTACGGGCTTCAGCTTGTCAGCGAGCTTGGCTTGGCATCTGGTCATGTCCGTTTGCATTGCTTCGTCTTTGTCCTCATGTTGTTCAAACACTATCATCAAACTCCAAGCTAAATGCCGCCCCTTTGATATCGTCTCGTGCCGGGCATGGAAATAAACCCTCTCATCAGGCAGTCAGTCTCGGTCTTGAGAGCAGAAAAGGCCAAAAATAAAGACTTAAAGAAAAACCCGCTCGCCACATAATGATGGACGTATTCATGTTAGCCCCCCACCCTTCCCGAACCCCTCCCCTTTTTCAGTTCCGATTTCCGACGATGCCACGCACATGCGGGCGCAGGCACACACATAAACACATATATGTATGTGCGCGCAATACTGCCCCCCCAACTTCCCAGATTCCAGGGTCCAGGTCTCAGGTCCCGGACTCCCGGGATTGCGGTCACCAACCCACTCGAACCAACGCAACGGGCGCCCTAGAGATATCTCGTCTTAAGCCATTCCTCATTTCGGAGGCCCAGGTTGAGTCCGTTCTGCGCCCACCATCGCCGGACCGTGCTCTGGTCCCCGATGCTGTCTTCCAGCGCCTCTTCGATGTTGCATGTCCGGAACTCCACCATCTGCTTGCGACCCTCCATGCCTTCCAGTTCTCCATAGGCAAACTTGCGCCACCACTCCAACACTACAACGTGCTGGTAAATGGTCGGCGGGACCAGCACCTCGGCGTCAAACACCAGCTTGTCGTCGCCTTTGAGTTGTCTCCACGTCTCCAGAACTTCAACGAGTCCCCAACGGCTAGCCATCTTGGCCACGCTATCCCCATGCGCAACGGGGATTCCCGATGCGTCCCACCAACGTAGCACATCAGCCTGTCCGTATTGAGTTGCCCAAAGCAACGACCGGCCCGGCCGCAGGACGACTTGATCGTCCTGTGCAGCTGCGTCGCGCCACCACTCCAATACCAAGAGGTGACCATTTCCACTAGCCTGCTCCAGCGCCGTTTCGGTGTATCGCAGCGACAGTCCTGACCGCCTCCACCACCAATCCAGTACACGGACGTGACCGTTCTTTGATGCGCCATCAACAGCTTCGGCATCGTACATGTGCCGGTCTCTGAACCACCTGCTCTGCTTCCAATAATCCAGTACGTCGGTCCGGGGGAAGTAGGCTGATGCCTTGGTCGGTAGCGTTGTCCCATCAAACGCCTTGAAGAGCTCCGGTCGGTTGGCCTCCATATACTTCAAAACATCGATAAGGCCAAATTTTATGACCAGCTTGACCACAAGCGCCGATATGTCGTGAAAATTGGGTGGAGACTGCGATAACTTCTTGCATATTGCAGCCGAGTTGCATGTGAGGACGGTCCATTCCAGCTCGTGCTCGTAAACTTTGAGGGCGTCCGATGGGTCCTTCGGCTGGAAGGACCATTGCGAAGGCATCTGTAGGTTGGTATACATCCCTAGAGCCTTGGCAATCTCCCAATCTCCCGCATAGTCGAGGATGATGGTCCAAATCTCAGGCGGCAGCTTGGCCTGGACCTTGATGTCGCCGTCAGCAACCATTGCCATACCCGTGGCTATCTCGACGTCGCGCCCCAATCCCAGCAGGTCTGCTTGGTTTCTGATAATTCCCAGCACTTCGTTAAAGCCATTCCAGTTGGGAACTCTCTTCGGATTGGTCGTCCCCTCATAATGCCATAGAATCGGCGCCACCACACGGATCCAGCTCCATTTCCTGTGCAACTTGCTCAGGTGCTTCTTCGTCATTGGATTCGACCACATGTGGGTACTCATTCCGGGTACCATCACAATGCTCTTCTGTGTGTCCCATCCCCGCAGCACTTCTCCAAGGAAGGTATCTGTCACTCCCGCCAGCATTTTGGCGATACTGTCCGCATCCAGCGGTACACAGACCATCAGGTCTGCCCATTCCACCAGCTCAAAGGCTTGTTGTCGGTAAAATTCGATATCGTCCGCCGATCGCCCATGCCCAATGCCAGACTCCGATTCTGCATCACAATGATCGTCTGCGTCAGTCGCGGCACCACATCGTCAACGATCGCGCGGGCCTCGATCTGCGAGTTCTTGGAGAGGCGGACCACCAGGGCTTGCGCCCAGGAGGTATCGCGGGGTCCGGTGGCGGCGACGAGGAGGCGGAGCTTGCGGTTGCGCTGGGCCATGTCGTGGAGGGACGAGGACGACGGAAAGGCCGGGCTCAGCCGCGGTGAAAATGAATGATACTGCGCCATGCTGGAAGATGACCTGGATCCAACATGGTTTCCATGCGATAGCTGAGGCGTGCAAGCGGTGTGGTGACTCGAAAGCGGCGGGCTGTGACGGGCATGAAATCACTGGTTCCAGGAGGCGCGGGATCACGTGTCGGCGCTGTGAGTTGTCACAGGTTGTGAATAGGAGGTATCGACGGCTGCTCGTCGTGCGCGGATGTTCGTGCTGTGTCGGCCGGGATCGAGATGTCGGGCGTCGGATGAACGTCTGGCGGATAATCGGGAGTTGGCAGATGGATGATGTTCGTAGCCGCAGAGAGGGTCGGGCGGCGAATTGCCTCCAGATCCACAAGAACCCGGCCACAACCCGGTGCCAGCCGGCTGGAGGGGCTTCCTCCAAGAGCCCGCCGAGATGACGTCGCGCGAATCGTGCGAAAGACGAGCGCAATGGCTTCAGAAGGTGTATATTTGCTTTTATTTTAAACCGTTGATGACTGAATGAAACTGATGTCACCAGTTTCCATGTCAAACGCAATCCCCATCGCCAGCAAGCGCCCGTCCTGCGGTATCGATGATATCGGCGGCTGAATCACATGACTTGACAGAGCCCATCCGGAAGCGCTTGATGATGGCGTTTTACTCCACTGCCGGAAACCCGTGATCGAAAACTCTGTCCCTCATAAGAGTTTCTTAGTCATATCTGGTGATTCATTCTCGGCCTCCTCCTCGATACTCTTTGATATCAACCTCCACGTCGAAAAAACATCCTTGTTGGTATCCTGTCCGCTCACGGAACGTGCATCGGCAAAGAGAGCATCCACCTACTTTTCTTGCCGCCAAAAAATCTTCCGCCCCGCTTCTTTTTTTCCTCCTTCCATTCCGCAATGTTGGATCAAATGGCAAACGAAATCAAGCTCATCGCGGGAAGCTCCCACCCGGAGCTCAGTGCTCTTGTTGCGAGTCGGTATGTCGAGATGGCATCTCATCGGCTCGGGTGAGCCGGCGGCGAGGTGGTGGGTGTGCTGATATGGCTTCAGACTCGGCATTGACATCGCTAACACCATGAGCCTCAACTACTCCAACCGCGAGACCAGCGTTTCCATTGGCGAGTCCGTCCGAGACGAGGATGTCTTCATCCTTCAATCCACCGCTCCCGGCGATGTCAACGATGGTCTCATGGAGCTGCTCATCATGATCCACGCCTGCCGCACCGCCTCGGCCCGAAGGATCACCGCTGTTATCCCTAACTTCCCCTATGCCCGCCAGGACAAGAAGGACAAGTCTCGCGCTCCAATTAGCGCCAAGCTCATTGCAAATATGCTCCAGGTCTCGGGATGTGTATGTCTCCAAACTACCCCCAGCATTGACCGCTCTCTGACTCTTACTCCAGAACCATGTCATCACCATGGATCTGCATGCCTCCCAGATCCAGGGCTTCTTCAACGTGCCTGTTGATAACCTCTACGCCGAGCCTTCTGTCCTCCGCTGGATTCGTGAGAACCTGAACGTCGACAACTGCGTCATCGTCTCCCCTGATGCTGGTGGTGCCAAGCGTGCCACCTCAATTGCTGACCGTCTGAACACTGCCTTTGCTCTTATTCACAAGGAGCGACCTCGCCCCAACGTTGTTGGACGCATGGTCCTGGTTGGTGATGTCCAGGACAAGGTGGCCATTCTCGTCGATGACATGGCAGACACCTGTGGAACGGTAAGTCGACCTGTCCTCTTTGATTTGGCCACGGTATCTAACGCGTACGAACAGCTCGCCAAGGCTGCTGAGACAGTCCGTCAGAACGGTGCTCGTGAGGTGTATGCCATTGTTACCCACGGTATTCTGAGTGGTAAGGCCATTGAGACCATCAACGCATCGTGCCTGGCTGGTCTCGTTGTAACCAACAGTAAGTTGCCTTAAGTAAATCACGCTTTAACTTAATACATGCTAACTTTTTTATTAGCTGTTCCCCGTAAGTACCCGAGTTTTGTAGGGTCTTTACGACATTACCCTTTCCTCTTATTTGGTTTGTGAATTTTGCTGACTCCATTTCTAGTGGGCGACAAGGCTGAGCGATGCCCCAAGCTCAAGATCATTGATGTGGCTGGAACTCTGGCTGAGGTGCGGATCCAAAAAGTTCACCTTATAGCGCTATTGCTCACCAATCAACAGGCCATTCGAAGAACCCACAATGGCGAGTCTGTGTCGTACTTGTTCAACAACGTTCCTGTTTGAACCATGGGTCGTCACCACATAAATTGAAAAGAATCGGGTTATGGAGTTGGTACGTAAAGACTTGTCATTATTTCAGACCGCAACTAACGGCCTGTCATCAGGGGAGTCCAATATTTAGAGCTATGGCTTGGGCCAAATGCATCATCATCTTATTTGATCCTAGTTACACCGACACAAAACCCAAAAACAGCGTCCGGGTTAGTTTCAAAGCGGTAGTTTTAGGCTTTCAGTACTATTCTTTTGCCAATGTTCTCCTGCGAGACGAAATGATGTCGCCGCTGGCTCACAATCCTCTTGTACAACCATGGGGCAGTATAGGGTAACACCAACAACGTAACTGCTGTAACTTTACGATACAGCGAGGCCCTTGACAGCTGTTTGTCTGCAAGTTGCAATAATGGCGTAAATATACAAGGTGTCCTAGAAAGGTCGGCCCTTTACATTTGTGACTTTCAAGGAGATAGAAATTATATGTTCAATGTTTGGCACAGATTTGGAGGCCGCGCATTGCGCTACTCCACTAATTTTGGCTCGCTAACGTGCTGTGACGCGTGTGTATCATTGGTAACGGTTTTGCAAGATTGAGGTTACACTGGCCAGTTCAATAAACAGCCACCATGGTGCACATCTCGATTGCCAATTCTGGCATGATCGTGATAGTAATTTGACATTTGCCAACTCCAAGGCCGCAGCCGAGTGAGAATACTAGTGAAGCGCTGACCCGACGGATTGGTTGCTGGGATCATCCTCCCTCCGCAACCCCACGTGAGTTCCGCGGGCGGTGAGGGATTCTGCCGCATCATCTACAAGGGACACATCACTGCCTACGACGACCTCGAACAGCGGCTCAAGCAAAGGAGCATCTTTGGACAGCCGGAAATTTGGGTGCTGAAGCTGCATGGACTCGGAATAAAGGTGCATGCTCACCGGTGAGCTGATACGTGCCCTGGGTAGCCAAAGATGACGACCCAACTGCTAGCCACGGAGCTGGCCAACCTCATCCAGGAGAGCAAGAGGAAGCACAATGATCTTCGACAAGTGAGCCGCCCTCCCCGGTCAACCACGACCCTGTCGCGTCTCCCGGTCTTCGGTGTCTCATAATATGTGTCCAGGCTGCAGAGAAGTCGCTTGAGGAGCTGAAGAATTTGAGGAACCCTTCCGAACAGACGGCTCCCGAAGGTCCGCATCTCATCCCCTGTTAGCTCGCGCTACTCTAATGCCGTCTTATAGAGCTGTCCCAGAAAGTCAACTTTGTCAACCCCTTCATCATCGCATGCGGGACCAAGAATGCCAAGTTCACCGCCATCGCCATCGTCTGTCTTCAGCGGCTCATTGTCGCCCGCGCACTTCCCCGCTCTAAGCTAAACCAGGTACTGGAGGCCTTGATGCAGGCCGCGTCAGCTGGTCTGGACGTGCAACTCAAGATCCTGCAAGCTCTGCCATCGCTGTTGCAGAACTACGCGTCCGACCTCCAAGGAAACTTGCTTGTGACTGCCCTGAACATTTGCTTCACCTTGCAGAGCAGCAAGAATGCCATCGTTAGTCATACTTCCGCGGCCACCCTCCAGCAGCTGGTCGTGTCCGTCTTCGACAAGGTTGTCGCCGAGGACAGTAAGTCTTCCTTCTTTGTTGCTAAATCATGACTGGATGCTTAAATTTCTCTAGAAAAGGCAGGCGAAGGGCCTGGGACCGGAGAATCCGTGAATGCAGACGGAAAGCCCGAAACCCGTCCCGCTGCACTAGATGCTTATAGGGTATGCCGCTCTTCATTTCCGATGCACAGTTATTAACCTGACTAGATCTTCAATGATCTTTGTCTCATGACAGAAAATCAACGCCCCGAGTTCTTGCGATTTTCGGGGCTTCCGCAAACATTCGGCCTAGAGCTCATTGAGTCCGTCATTACCAACCATGCCAGCGTGTTCACGAACCACCCTGAGCAGGCTCAGATCTTGCGTGTGCGAGTGATGCCACTCATCACGAGCGCCCTGAAAGGAAGACCTAATTTCGCCACGACCGTGAGGCTTGTTCGTATCCTTTATACCATGCTCCGGCGGCATATCGCCATTCTGCCATCAGAATGCGGAGAGTCTCTTGTAATTCTGACACAGCTTCTGGACCAAGACGATTCGCTCTGGAAACGAGCTCTATGCATGGAAGTCTCCCGGGGGTCTTTGCAGAGCACGCCCTGCTCCGACGCATCTTCTCCATTTACGATGCGAAGGGAGGGGAAAGGGATGTCCTCAAACCCATAATTGCAACCTTTGTGCGGCTCAGCACTGAGAAACCAGCCGTCATTGGGCTTGGACACCAATCGACTATGCCCACCGCCGATGCGCAGTCGAATTCCGCAATGGCATCTGACCAGGCCATGCTGGAAGCTGGAGTGACGGGAATCATCAGCGGCTCCGGATCAGCCGAGACAACAAACACTGGCATCAGTACCCAATGGAGTTCCGTCCGAGTTCCATTTATTGACCAACTTGATAAGACGGAGGCACCTCCTATTCCAGAGTCTTACATTTATAGCCTTGTCCTGTCCTGCATCTCATCCGTATCTGATGGACTCGCCAAGTTTATTCTACCCCTCACCGTGCCGAGCGACACAAGAGGACGACGCAAGCCCTCGAAGGAGAGTGGACGCGATTCGCCCACTCCATCCCAGCTCG